>OX578145.1:49695774-50343899 GCA_951213105.1 Amaurobius ferox
ATATATATATAGTATTGATATATTAGGATAATAATACATTAATTAATATTTAATTAAGAAAGACCTAAATCAAAATTGTAAGCCCATTTTGCCCATTTAGGGCTCTACAGGTAAAATTTAAAAAATGCACTTTTTGCCGTCTGTTCTGAATGCAGTGTCAAAAATAACAGGATTATTTATTTTTAATATAGAAAAAAATAGTCTTCCTAATGCAATGTAATTGTGTCAACAATAGAACTAGAGACGAACTTTAAGTAGATACAATTGAACAAATGTCGTTATAAAATAAGAATCAATGGTATAAAGATTTTGCAATCGATTTCGGATTCAGTGCCCAACTTCTTTAAGGGAAATACAGCAAAACTACAAAGATCAAAGTCTTAGAGAAGTATATCATTAAAATATGATTTAACTAAGTCTTTAAACTTTGTATGTCACCCAGGGCCGATCCTAGGGTGTCGGCCGCCCGCGTGCAAAGACCTAATGTGCCGCCCCTCTAGAGAATTTTTCATATTTTGACTAATACTTAACGTTGACGTTATAAATTCATCTACCTGTATAAGAATAAAAAGTAAAACATTAATAAAAATGCAAATAAAATTTGAAGTGCAAAACTTTATTTTTTGGCCAGCTAATAGGTTATAATAGCGACAAAATACTTTAACAAAATAATAAACAAACAAAAATATTACCTTAGAAATAAAAATAGACATTTTATAATTAGAAATGCAAAACAACAGTATTTACTCAGAAAATATAATCTAATAAAAAAAAGTACTAAAGCATAAATCTCGTGAAACGAAATGTATATAAACCAGTCCTTCTACAAAGACTACCTAATAATTAACTATAAAATAACTTTTCTGGCTTTCTGAGAAGCAAATTTGTCAATAATTTCGGTGAAATCAATTTTTTCAGAGATTTCGGATTCAATAGAGATGATGCCCAAATCTGAAAGCCTTTCTTGTGTCATATTATTTCTCAAGTAATTTTTAATAATTTTTAATTTACTGAAACTTCTTTCACCTGAAGCCACAGAAACAGGTAAGGTTAAAAAAATTCTTATTGCTAGAGCAAAATTTGGAAAACAGGGAATGAGATCATTTTTGACTATAATTTCTAATATCTCAATTGGCTGTTTTTTACCTGGAAAAAGATCTTTGAATGAAGTTATTTCATTAAGGAGTTGTATACCGTCTATATCTTTCACAATACTTCCTTCCTCCTGTACCTGTAACTTAATATCTAATTCCATGCAGGCTTTCATGAGATTATCATTAGAAATGTTGTGAAACTCATACAGAAAGCAGAATATTGAATGGCACTCAGATAATAAGGTAAATCTTTCATTTACCGAAGAGATCGCGTGATCAAGAATTGCAAAATAGAAAGCAGTCTTGAATTGCTGGAAGAGATTTGAAACTGGTTCATCACTGCCTTCGTAATCAAATATACGGACCTTTTTCCTGAGCTTCGACATGGGAAATTCGGGATCAATACCTAAATATCTAGCAAGTGTTGTTGCTGAATCGACAAATATTTTAAAATTATCGTCAGATCCTTGGGAAACTAAATATTTTTTAAGATTATCTTAGCCTTCAATGCATTCCGCGATGTTTAATTTAAGATTTTGAAGCATTTTACTCAATACATAAATTCTTGATAATAAATCATGCCAAATTAAAATTGAACACAAAAATTTAAATGTTTCAAGACTTTTAATTATTGATTCAGCACCCATTTTTGTTTTCGTGTCTCTGGTGGTATCTTCAATTAAGGCATTTAATGCGGTAATAATGGTTTTTAGGTCTTGTTTTAGAGGTCTAATAGCATTGATACGACTTTCCCACCTTGTTTCACTTAATGGTTTTAAAGTTAGACTTTCACGTGTTTTTTTAGTAAATCCCATCGATATGGGGACGCAGAAAAATAATTATATACCTCTTGTACCATATCAAAAAAACCAGAAATTTCACCACTGGAGCTGGCAGCGCCATTAACGACGAGATTTAATGTATGAGCCGCATACGGCACGTATAATGCTCTAGGATTGATATCGAGAATCCGTTTCTGAAGCCCTATATTTTCCCCCTTCATGTTCGATCCATTGTCGTAGCCCTGACCCCGCATATCTTTAACTTCGAGCTGCAGACTAGGTAATAGCTTCTCTAATAGAAAATTTCACAAACCTTCTTCAGTGGTATTAGTTACTGGAAAAAATCCTAGAAAAAATTCTGAAATATCTATCTTACCATCAATAGTGTTCACACATCTAATTACAAACATTATTTGTTCTGTGTGGCCAATATCTGGTGTAGAGTCGAGAATTATAGTGTAATATTTGGCTTTTTTGACAATGCGTGTTATTTCATTACGAATAGATTCGGCTAAAATATTAATTATTTCATTTTGAAAATACTGCCGTAAGTAGTGTGGAATACGTGTTTTGTTATCTTCGTATTTACTGACATTATTAAGGTGTTCTGAAATAACTGAATCAAATTTGGCCAACATCTCCACTGCCTTTAAAAAATGTCTCTATGATACAATTATCTCTATGATACAACTTTACTAGTTCCGCTGAATGCCAAATTTTGACTGGCTAAAAATTGTACTACAGCAATCATTCTTTCAATGATGACGGGTCATCGCTTTTCCTCTCGATTGTAAACATTTTGTTGTTCCGCGTCAACAGTACAATTTTTTTCCAGCCTCGTCTTTATTTCGCACCACGATCTTATAGAGTTTGTTTTAGAGTATTTTCATGCTTATTAAGGTAATCCAAACAATGACGACAATCAGAAAAGTCAGTTCTTACAAGTTGTGTTGAACTATCTTTACCAAACAATTTACATGCAAAACAAAAAATACGATTTAGTTTTATGGAATATCAGAGCCACGCGCGATTTATTTTCCCACCGTTCACTAAAGTTTTATTATAATATGAACAGCTAAATTTTCTGCCACTCTCATCGACCGGAAATTTAAAATTTGCTACTTGTTTGGGACCATGTTCTACCAATAAATCAATATTTTTTTCGTTAAAATGTTAGGCCAAGAATATTACGTTACCTTCATTTTACTCTTGATAGTAATGCCCAAAAACTAGATAAATTGAAACCCGTTTTAGATGCAGTAGTTTCAAAATTTAAATCTGTATACACTCCTGATAACTATTTTACTCATGGTAAGTCATTATTTTTAATACACTAAAATTTTTAATATGTTGATAAAAGAAAATTTGAAAGAAAAAATATACATCAAATAGAAAATAAGAATTTCCTTTATTCCTGAAAATAGTAGAATGATGTGTTGAACGGGTGATTTTTAGTGAATTTTTTTCGAGAGTTAGGCTTAGTGCAATAAAATTGCCGTCTCCTGGGAACAGTTCGAAAAAGAAGCGCTTCGTCCTTTGGGCCGCCGCAGTTCCGGAATGCCGCCGTCGCGAAAGGGTTAACTTTGCCGAAATAATTCAGTTCTAATCTACAAAGGAGACCGCTAAAATAAAGTTTCTTTTGACCATTGATCTGCGAGCCGCGTGCCGACCGTGGTATACATAAATAAGCTGCCGCACAGTGGAACGAAACATCCTTAGGCGTCTCAAAAATATGCCCCTTGGTTATTTGTTTAGATAGAAATTTAAAATTTTGTATCTTTTTCTATGCCGTATTGCCGGCTCTGCCACGAATTTTGCTATCAAATGAAGGATATGTGTAAAGAGTAGACATTAATGGACAATGGACCAACACACTGTGCACTAACATTCTATTTTTCTTAAACTATGGGACTTATTTTGATTTTTCAATAACTATTTAAAATTCAGCATATTTATTCGACTTATTATAAGTTTTAAAAAATTTTGCTTGATTGATAGAACTATATGCGGCCTGCGGCCGCCCCTTGTTTTGGCCGCCCGCGTGCGGTGCACGCGCTGCACACCTGCTAGGATCGGCCCTGATGTCACCCTGAAAAGGACAGCCTCTTTTCGGCTTGGGATAAAGCATTTTTTCTAACGTACTTATTGTACTCAAATATTTTCTAAAGGATTTTTATTTCATGTATTTCAACTAGAGTTATAAACACATGAAAAAGTCCGAATTTCCTTTTTAAATATCCGATTTTATTTCTCTAAGGTTTTCTTCTCTCAGATATTTGGAAATTTTAAGAAAACATTTAGATTATATTTAATTTTTTTAGCTTTGTTATATATATTTGTAAAAAATATTTTTATTTTCTCCTACGTAGTATTAAATCTTTACAAAAATTTTGATTTGGAGATTTTGATACCACTATATGTTTTAAGACTTCCTGAACACTTTTTAACTATTTTCGAGTGATGTCCGTCTCTCTGTCTGATCGTCTGTGGTCGATTTTTTGTGTACACTCTAACAGGCAAAAATATTAATGGTTTTCATAGAACTTTATATCCGGCTTTGTTATCAAAAAATCTAAAACTAGATGTAATTTTTTAAATTCGAGCGAAAATATCGACATTTATTCGAAATTTAATATTTTTTAACATGGCAGCACAGGGCAAAATCTGACGTAATCATGCATAAAAGTATTGATTTATAGCTCATTGATCACGAGACTTAATAGTTCCAATCATCATTGCGAAAAATAGCCGTGATGCAATTTTTCTGATCGTGCCGTCATTTGCCCCCTTAGGGGGGCAAGTTACCCCCCTCGGGCGTGCATTATCAAGTATAACCTCAATCGAAATCTTTTTCCAGCCCTTTAAAGTGAAGGGAAACACGCGATATAGTTATAATCATTTGGACCCATGATATCGATTTTTAGAATTATTTCTTGTAAAATTTTAGAAAAAGCTAACTTTGTGAAGCGCTTATCTAAAAAAGCGCCCTCTCATGATTGGCTGGACCAATGACAGGGGCTTTAGATGTTTGGGACATCTTCCATTCTGCTGCATTCGGCTTAGAGTTCGGATCGCCTACGGGAAGACCCGTAAGTTACTCTAATGGGGTGCGCGTTAGTATCGGTGCAATTATTCGATTCGGTAACAAATAGTTTGAGAATCATTCTGAAAAAATTGAAGGTACGCGTCTGTAGATGGGATATCCATGAAGGTTAAGTGAAGTATTTGTCTATTGTATGATGTTCTTTAAGTTCTCCAGTAAGATATTGATTAAAACATGGTTTTAAATGTAAAGTGCTGTAATTATATCTGTAATCTTGAAAGTTAGGTTAAAGGATTTTTATCTTTCAGCAATATTTGATATCTTTTGAAATATAGAGATTTGTGTTTCAGATTAAGTAAGCAATTTTGTGTTCGTGAATGAATGCCATGTTTAAGTTTCCATGTTGCCATTTTACGAATACCACGTTTGATCCTAAAAGAATAAGGGATAAGATATGTGCACATATAAGATATATTAGCACACAAAGAAAATGAGAACTTTACAGCTTTTAAGTTAACTGGAATTTTTTCCATTTTTGACACTTGACAACACAGTTGAGAAGTGTTTACGACTTTGGTCATGCTGTCTGCCTGTCTGTCTGTCCGTTTTCACGATCACAATCGTAAAAATGACTTTATCAGAATGAAATACTAGTATGTTGTTGAGACGGTCTGTGGGACATATGAGATGTAAATGAGTAATATAATAAAATTAGTTTTAGATTGAACCCGGGTTAAAAAAAAATGAAATACATTGAACCCTTCGGGATCAAATTTTTCAAACATATAAGCGAATTTAAAAGTCACAAATGGTTTCGAAAATTTTAAGAAATATTTAAATTATCTCATAAAATATATTAAAAAATTTCAGTAAAATAAGTTCGGTAGTTTTTTAAATGAAAATTAAAATAATAAATATTATATGGAGAGATTACGTGACCCACTTCAATATAAAATATGGTCTCCATCTGGTCGAAACCCCAGGTCGATCGGCTCATCCTAGGGCATAGAGTAGCAGTTTAGGCGACAGGGACCTCCATTTTGTGTCAAAATCGTGATTTTTAAATTTATTTTTAATTTGTATTTAATGTTGCATCCGTCCTAAAACCGCTTTATTTTTTTTTCTGTGCATCTATACAGGGTGTCCCAAAAAGATTGAAACGCGCTTTAATTCTTTACTTGTTGGAGATAAGAGGGCAATGTAAATTGCAAAAATGTTGAAAGTAATATAAGAAATAGGACTACGTTAATGAAATATTCCCCTCTTTAATTTTCCAAAAGTTACTTTTTAAATTTTTATACGACCCCCTTAGACAAATTTGGTCAATCAGAAATTTTTTATTTTTAATGTAATAAGATCATTAAAGGACCGCATATCTGTATCTCTAAAATCAACTGAATTATGATAAAAGAAAAATCTGATTTATGCCACTTTTCTGTACCATGTGAAAGGCTGTTTCATCAGTAAAAATAGGTATCTTAAACGAATAAACAATGAAAATTGTTTAGATAAAAATAAATATTTAAAAGTACCTAATTATTGAAAAGCACTTAAGAATCCGTGATTGCATCGTGAGCCTACGCGGAATTCGCAAAAATGTCTCCTATGTATCACCATCCAGTTTTATCTTTTTTGTGATATGTCACAAATTTACATTTTTAATTTGATATATGATTCCCACTCACAATGTTCAATTTTCGGTTAAATATAACTCGCTTAATTTTAAAGGTACAGATATGCGGGTTTTTTAATGATCTTGTTGCATTAAAAATAAAACATTTCTGATTGGAGAAATTTGTCTAATGGGGGTCGTATAATAATTTAAAAAGTGTAACTTCTTGAAAATTAATGGGAGTACTATTTCATTAACGTAGTCTTATTTCCTACCTTACTTTCACCATTTTTACAATTTACATTGTGCACTTATCTCCAACAGGTAAATAATTAAAGACCGTTTCAATCTTTTGGGGACACCCTGTATACTGAGCCAACGTAATTGCAATATTGTTTAGTTTAAAGGACCATCAAAATTTGATTATTTCTACAACGAAGCCTAATTTTCACGTATGGAGAATGTAAACACATCCAGCTGTAAGATGAGTTGCATAAGAAATGCTTAATTTCTTTAACTCAAAATTATTTAGCTCTGAAGTCTGGAATATAGGTGATATTAATGAAATATTCATTAATTTTACATAGAGAAGCAGACGATTTTAAAGCATTGCCTTTTTCAGTGAAGTTTTAAGCATTGAGTTTGAAAATACTTTTACCTCCATGGTTTTAATTTTCCAAGAAAATAAATTATTGTAGAACTGTGATAATTTATGAGAATCTAGAGAAGCGATTATAAGATGAGTTGTATAAGAATTTCTGCTTTTTGCGCGAAATTACTTAACTCTGGAGTCGAGAATAGAAGTGTATAAATGAAATACTAACTGTTTTTACATAGAGAACCCACACGATTAATATTTCGATTACGTCATTTGAATAAAGTTAATTTTATGAAGTTTTAAGTTTTCAAGTAAAATAAATTATTGCAGCTCTGCAATAATTAAAAAAATATCACCTCTGAATGTATGGCATTTTGCATTTCAGTTGGAAAGTGTTTCACAATCAATGCTTTATGCATGATTTATATTTCTTGTTTTAATATAGAGAGATAAAAATAACAGGTTTAGTGTACCATTGTTTTTAAGTAATTTTACCATTTACAAAATTACCATTGTTTTTCAAATACATTTATATTTCAGGTAATTCCGAAGAAGTTGCGACAAAGTCTCTTGTCAAGAAGTTTGTTAGTTTTGAAAGAGTATCTTCTAATTAAAAAGTTGACCAAAACTGAATATAGAAATATTACTGATTTTTAGCATATCATTGTGTTTTAATAATTTTACAATTTAAAAAAACACCATTGTTTTTTAAATACATTTGCATTTCAGGTGATTACGGAGAAAACACATTTTCTAAATCAATACATAATTGTGTGTTTATAATAACAGAAACATTGAGAAAGTCATTTTGTGTGGACTACTAAATTATATCATGTATTTAAAGAGATACTAAAAATGCCCCATACTAACTATAAGTTTTTATACTAACTATAACACGTTTAACATCCTTACTATGAAACAAATGTAATTAAAAGATGTTTATCTTAAAAAAATCCATTTTTTACAGATTTCTTTTAGATTTATCCAAAAACAAATGTTTTATTCTAACCGTTTGAATATAAGCAACGTTTTCAGAATTCAAATTTAAACCAAAACCAGGGAATATTTCTTTATTGCATAAAGATGTGGTCGGAAACTTCAGGGATGAATATTTAAGATATCAACAATAAAAACAATAGATAAAAACAACTAAGACAAAAACAATGGATATTTAAGATATAAAATTTAATATATCCATTAGAAAACGCAAAACGTTGCCCAAATAACTAAATTTGTGGATTTGAACAGTTTTTTCTCAAAAACAATTAGTTTCAGAAGAATAAATTTTGATAGGTGAAATGTGGGTGGAAGCCGAGGGATCTCAGTAGTTAAGGCAAATCGCACGCTGTGTATTCGTGTTCGATCCTCGACTCCATCCAAAACCATCCTCTTGTCTACACGAAATATGGGGACGATAAATCTGTAGGTCTTAAAGTCAATCCAGGACGTGTCAGGTATAAAGACGTAAATGTATCATTTTTCCTCTTTTGATGCCGTTTTAGAAGATTTTTTCTTAAGCTGTCGAAAGTGACTTAAATCAAACTTAGAGTACTTGATATTCCGACCTTTCGGTTCAAGGACAATAACACTGGACGGCACTGTTTTAAATCAAATTCAGTTTATTGGAGGCTTCACAGAATTTACAGCAGCTTCCTGTTTAAAACAACGGACAACATAGGTGCTGATTGTTATTGCACACATCCAGAATAAATGACAAATATACAAGCTACTACAATATACTAAGCTGGTGATAATACTTGTATGGATATGTATTTACAAAGCTTATATGTTTACCCCAGCATTCTGTTACTCCGCTCCGCTACGGCCACACCCCGAATACTAGACTCTTCCTAGTCATCGTTGTATCGAATGCGGTTTCCTTCCACTCACTACACGAATCCTTCACCATCTATTCAAGAACCTTTCTTTGATTCCAATAACCCTCTACGCAAGAACACTCTACTCAAGAACCCACTACTCAAGAATCCACTGAATCTCTCATGTTCCGAAATATATTCCTAATCTACCTTAGGAACACAGAACATGCTGATTAGCTCGGTGTGATTGGTCTATCAAGTGAACCAGTTAATTTAGTAAACATAAATTATAATGCACACTGAGAGAAATAATAATCGAAAAGTCATTTGGACCTCACATGGGTATGGGGAAGGAGGGTACACTATCTACGGCTGTCATCACACTGGGTTCAAATTTAAATAGAGTTTCACTTTTGCAATCTTCCAAGTCGATACCTTGCGTCCTCTGGCAAGTCGGACGATCTATGGTTTTGATTTTGCCTGTAACTTTCGACGTGTGACAACATCAACATGTTTAGGTCAGACGGTCTGGATCTCAACAACAACAACATCAACATGTTGAAATATATTGTTTTTCAATTCCGGCAATCAATACGAATTAATCTAAATCTAATACTTATTTTTGAAAAAAATGATAACTTATTTCCTTGAATATCGTATTAACCATCCAGAAGTAAAAATGATGGATTTAGATTTAATATGACAAAAGATATGAACCATACATTTTGTCAGTAAGTACCAAAGTTTTGTGTTCGGACATATGCTCCAACGTCGTTGTCTGAAACGTAAAATATTCAAATAATTTTAGGAACGCAGCATTTTCAGACTGTTTAAAACATTTGTTGCTACTATGCAATAGTAAGATTTAAAAGTGTAACGCGGGCAGCACTTGATTTTCACGATAAAATGCAATAAATTTCCTTCTATCACATGAGATAATCTATGAGATCCGCTGAACTCTGTTTTTAAAGAGAAGTTGTACATATTGACAATTATCAATAATGATAGCATCCGCAATATATTAAGACATTTTAATAATTAATTTATCAACTTGGCATCATTTTCGTTGATTTGGCGTCATTTTTGCAATTTTCACTATATTTTCATTAATCTGGTGCGAAATATCGCAAAGTTTTACACATTTCAAATATAGCAAGGTTATAACGATATTTCGCTAAATGAGTCGCCAAGTTCGTCAGATTTATCGCCAAACATTACAGACAGACGGAGAAAAAAGCTTTTCTTATATATAATTGATGCATTATTAGACGTCAAAATAAAAAAAAACTATTACGAAAAATACATTCTCTCGTGAATGGAACGTAGTAGATCCACTAGAATGACGTTATTTTCACATAATATTACATATGAAAAATGAAAATACTTCACAATAGTTATTTATTTCATGTGATTTTTTGTTACACTTGTTTGAGAAATCTGCCATATCTCGAGAACGGTACATGCTAGCATTCTAAAGTAAGTATCATTCGTTTTTTAATGAAAAATTATATAAAAAAATAATCATTCAAGTAACACTATCTAATGCTTTAATGTTGTTTTCAGAATTTTACTCAAAAATTCGGAATTCTACCAAACATTCGATTGTATTTAAAATCAATAGAGCTCTAGTATTCATTAATTGTAATGATTGTACCAAATTTCTTTCGAAACTCTCCATTCATTCCTAGGATATCACATCCACAGACTCACGGGTACACATACATGCACACATACAAATACACACCTACACAGACATCGCCTTAGAAACATTCAATTTAACTGCAGGGACGCTTGAAAAGTGTTCTTTCTTCAAAAACTAGAATTCGAAATTTGTGACCAAGCCACAATATTTTCCCTATGCATTACACTAATTATATAAAGTTGTGGCGTATAAAAATATTATTTAACATTTATATATAATTGCAATTGCAAAAGAAAAATTGCCGCAATAACCCAACAATTTCTGTTCTGTGGTGCCCGGTTATACCTGAAACTTTAACTGATTAATAGACAAAACTATCTTTACTTACACAATGAACAGGCATTAATTTTATTTATTATTCATACTATATTTTAACATTGATTAACTTTACCATCATTATTTATATTTACAACTTATTAGTTCTTCCAACATTATAGTCCATCTTTCTTCATTGAGACAGTTGTGATAAAATTAGCGAAATTGTTACTGACTTCTAGTCAGGTTAAATACTGCTCATATATTCACATAAAAAGCTTTTTTTTCCCCTCAGCATTTCATTTCACATCCTCATCCAACTTTAAGTATGAACTGTTGGTTCGAATTGCACTGAACTCAAACTATTTGGACCTCCTTTTCGCACGGGGAATTCTAGATATTTCTAAGAAAACATATAGCCTTTGTCAATAACGGAACTGAAGAGAAGTCAAGAAGCATATTTTGACCTGCTTATTCAACGATAATATTCAAGAGTAGTGTGTCTTAACTTTCGGTTGTTGCATGGAGGTAATTTTTGAGACCCCCCCCCCTTGGCTCTCATTGGCTCCTTCGAATCTGTATGCCTATTTGTTCCAGTCATCTGGGCGTGGTCTAGGCTGGCTTCCATTGGATAGTTCATGTGGCCCACAGGTTCGCTTGAGCCCATAGTTTCTATTCCCATGATGTCACCCGTCATTTACTGATCATAAATAAATTGTCCGCCCATTGTAAAATTGGTCGGCCTTATGTCCGAGTTTGGCGCCACCTTATCGCAGAGTCGTTTCTACAATATTTAAATACTTTTTTCGACTCTGTATCACAAAAGTATACAGAAAAAATACAGAGATATAGAATTACTCATATAAGAAAACACAAATTTTTAATTTTCCTTTATTAATGCAAGATATTTAGTTCTTATCTGGCATCTTATCCGAGAAATAATTCCATTAACATGTACGGGAAATCCTGTACTTCTCGCCTTAAAAATACAGGATTAATAAAATATCTTGGACAACCCCAATAACTTTATAAGACAAGGTCCATGAATGTATATGTTAGATTTATCGTGATATATGGTTATTGATGAATTGCTGTCATATTCAAGGATGCTAAAATGAACAATACTTATGCGCATGAATCTTATATACAACCTGCATTTTACAAAGTCACTGTTTTTATTTCCACACACTCATGACTCATTCGGCAACCTACAACAATATTATGTTATAACTGCGCATTTAACAACCGGTAAAGTATGACACGCATTTATTGCCTTCTGTATACATGTTTCTTTCGTTTCTGCTGTCAATTAATTAGACAATTAGATCAATTAGACACTAATTAGACAATTCTCTATTTAACGTTGTAGTTGGATCTCTTTATTTATAATTGTTTGTTGCCGAGTTCGGAATTTCGTAATCCCAACTTTTTAAATTCTCTACCTGAGGCACTGTAAGCACTACTTTTGTTTAATTGGACATGGTAACCTTACTATGGATCGGTTTAATGTATATACGCAAGGTAATTTTCATACAAAGGTATTGCTTATGCATATTATGGCGTGTAATGTATTTTTTGTGGAGAAAAAATCATCTGTTAGTGCAATCTACTAAGTAAAAAATTTCACCATCATCTCTCAGATGATTTTTCCCGCTTACAATGTTTACCATATTTTTTAATTGTTCAATGCTATTGATATACTGTAATTGTTATATAAGCTATTAAATTGTGTATGTTGTGGCGTTTAAAGTATTTTTATAGCCCCTCTCGGGTTGAGGTGCTCCTTCCCACACTCACTTAAGTATGTAAAGAGATTTACTGCCCCAACAGGGAATCGAATCCTGGATCTCCAAACTAACCATCTGACGTTCTATCGCTAAGCTATTGGGACGAAATCGCAAGCTCTTATTGTCGAAGTGGACTCTGCATTCTCAACCCTCTAATGTCAGATTGGCGGGCAACTGACAGTTTGGCTGAACACCTTCTGCTATTTTTACCGCAGGTAGTAGTGAATAGTAGTAGCCTCCTGCTACTACTATTTTTGCCCAGGTTAGTGTCCTGCGTGGTTGTTATCCTCTCAATTTTGATATTGACTTTCAACCTTCCAGAGTCCACTGAATCCGTACTAGTCGTACTAAGGTCACTTTCAGTCCTCTGACATCTTTGTACTAACTTATGGGGTTGATTTGTTTTGCCGCTATTGTAAAGAACCGTGATGTCCCAACCAGAAGTCGAACCTTGAATCTCCAAACTGGCCAGCCGACTCTCTACTGTTGAGCTATTGGGACAAAATCGCAAGCTCTTATTGATGAAGAGGGCTTTGAAAGTATGCCAAACCTTTGGGTGAATCGTGTGGGTTTTGTCATGGAAATGAAAAGGTATTGTTTAAAGGGGTGTTTATTGCACAAGAACTTTCCTTGGAAACTGTATAAAACATACATGTTTTAGTACGTACATTTTACAGCATATACGTATCAGAGTTATTCTCTTCGGATTTTAAGGTAATTTGTGACACTATCTTTATGAACCTAAAATGGTCAAAATAACAGAAGCAGAGTCTTAATACTACCAACGTCAAAATTTATGATACATGTTTTTCAGGCATGTATGCATCAAACTGCCCAAATGTTTGGAGTAATTTATGTTTCCGAGCATTAAATTTAAAATGCCAAAACAAACCGCTGCAGCATCTTAAAACTAGTCAAATGAAGAGTTATGAGATACAAAGTCCTGCTCATGTGTGTATATATTATTCTCTAGCATATATTTGGCAGCCTCGCACGTTGTGGTAAGCCTTACATAAAGAAACAAATTTTCTTGAGATATGAAATGCTCGAGATATAGTTTAAGCAAAATATCTCTTCTATTCGCCCTGTTTCATTCATTTTTCCCTGCGTTGTGACAGTCTATCATCATAAACTACCATCAACAGTACATTTAAGGCACTCAAAAGCTCTGTGGATAATTGGGTAACGTAAATAGCAAACGAACTGTGTAACGAAGAAACATATATTTTGCGCAGTTCTTGCTTGGCATAGATTGTTCGTGAAAATCTGCCGAAACAACGATGGAAGAAGATTGAATTTAAAATGCAAGAATAAATTACATCCCCGTACAAGACGATTATAAAATACATACTCCTAACATAGAGACATTAACCGCAAACTTTCACGCTAATGAGAAATGCACAGTAAATAAATGTGAGTTTTTTCTGTATAATAACTATGATAGACCATTACTTTAATGTATTGTTACGTTTTCTTCCAAATTATGCTAGTATACGAGAAGTTGTTTTAAAATGGTTGTGAGTATAATTTTAAAGATCATTAAAAAATTTCAGTGAAAAAAGCAGACTTATTTGTTTTCATTTTATTAAATGCTAATAAACAAGTTAATGCAAAATATAGTACATATATGGAAAAGTTTAGAAGCGTGTTTAAGCTCAAATAGAATAAGCTGTTAAGAGGATACGCTGGACCCCCTTCGTCAGTTTAAGACATCCAACAAACCATAATCCAAAAAGACTAATTAAATGGAAGTTTTAACTTCGGTTTTGTTTGTTCTCTTGCACTGATGAAAGGGATTTAGCATATCCTCGAAACAGTTGTATGCTACATTGTTATTTTATTCGTGCTAAAAGACATTGCTCAAGATTTCCCTATCTTTACATAATTAGTTTTTTACTTATTGATACACAGTATAATCTGTCGAGAAAGAGTTGTCACAGTGTCGAGAATTCGACACTGTGACAGGTACACATTTTGAGCATACCAGAACTCGAATGGAACATTTTAGAGTTGATGTCTATGTGTATGGTTTTACGTTTTGAGAACATCAGAACTCGAATTGAACATTTTAGAGCTGATGTATATGTGTATGTGTGTGTATATGTATGACTGTGGTTTTACACATTTTGAGAACACCAGAACTCGAATGAAACATTTTAGAGCTGATGTCTATGTGTATGTGTGTGTCTATGTATGTCTGTGGTTTTTCACCTTTTGAGAACACCAGAACTCGATTGGAACATTTTAGAGCTGATCCCTATGTGTATGTGTGTGTATATGTATGTCTGCGGTTTTACACGTTTTAAGAACACCAAAACTCGAATGGAATATTTTACAGCTGATGCCTATGTGTATGTGTGTGTATATGTATGTCTGCGGTTTTGCACGTTTTGAGAACTCCAGAACTCGAATGGAACAACATTTCCGATTTGATGTCTATGTGTATGTGCATATATGTCTGTGGTTTTCACGTCTTGAGACACCATAATTCGAATGGAACATTTTAGAATTGATGTATGTGTGTATGTATATGTATTACATGTCTGTGGATTTACATGTTCTGATCATGCCAAAACTCAAACGGAAAGTTTTAGCGTTGATGTCAGAGTGTATGCGTCGGTATGTATGTAATTGTGTGTCTGAATGTATTGGGAGGATGTCTGTAATTAATTTAAGTCAATCACGCATTTAATTTAAATACAATAACAAACCGAGGCGGCTTCTTGAAACCAGGCAGATGAAGAGGTGTGAGATACATCGTGCTGCACATGCGCGCATGTATCATTCACAGGTATATTTAATGGTCTCGTATATTATCCAAAGTTCTACATAAAGTAACGAAGTGTCTTAAAATATGAATCACTCAAAACTTACTTTAATCAAAATGTATCTCCTATTTCATGCATTATTCCGCTCGTTCCGACAATGCATCAACATAAACTATCATCACCACGACATGTAAGTCATTCAAAAGCTCTATGGATGATTGTGAATCATGAATAGCGACCAAAATATTCAACGAAGGGACATATATCTTGCGAAGTCCCCGCTCGAAATAGATTGTTTCTTAAAATCTGTCGAAACGAAGACTGTGGAAGATTGAATTTAAAATGCAGGAATAAATTATGCCCGTAACAAGGCGCTTATAAAATATATTTTCATAATAATGAAACATTATTAGCAAACTTTCATGATAATCAAAAGTTCATATAATGAAATATTCTACAGAAGTTCTACAAGTCGTTTTAAAAAATGTTAAACATAATTATGTGGAAATTTCAACCAAAAGCAGTAGAGCTTTTACTAATAAATGCAATTAAACAAGTCAATGAAGCACGTCTTATTACTATATAAACATGCAAATTGTAATCTATTAAGAGCGTAATGTCACAGGATCGAAAATTCGAATCCGAGTATTCGACGTATTTACAAATTTTGAACATACCAGAACTTGAATGACACGCTTTAAGATCTGATGCCTGTATGCATGCGTCTGCATGTACATCTGTATAGTTTGCAGTGTTGTCTGTGATTATATGTCTACATCTATTGAGGTGACTGGCCCTTAATTGAAGAAAATGTACCCTATTCATTACTTCATATGCTCTGCTTCACAATGAGTATAATATGAATTAGGTATTACACTGATACAAAAAAAAATGTACCGCCAAACAGTCAAAGACAATAAGTCGAAATGCCAACAAGGTTCTTAGTCAGGGAACACCAAGATCATCCAACTGTTGCAGATTTTTCCAGCTTTTTGTGGAAGTCCAACTTGTTAAACCCTGATGATGTTTTAGGATCATTACTCTCCAAATTAGCCGTCTTGTAGTGCAGAAGGATTACTTGCTATTTACCAACTGCATAATATCTGTGACGATTTTCGCTAAAATCCCAGGCTACTCATCGTCATAGATATTACGATGGCTTGGAATCCATTGCAAAATTATACTCTTTTCTTTCACACTCAGCTTTTAAAAAATATTCTGGCATTAAACGACCTCTACGGAATTAAGGGCATAATTTAAGTCAATTGCTTAAATGGCTGCTACACAATGCTTAAAGTCATTTGCCTTCTGGCAATTCCCTAAATGGCTGTCAGATAATAAAAACTTTCAGATTTATAATGAATGCTCCATTTTGACATGAACTGCTGTCGCCTCAGCGTCAAAATCAGATCCAAAATTTCCCACTGGTATGCAGAAAGCAAAGTATTTGCTGGATTCTTGTTTCTGCATTAGCAAACCTTTCAACCAGCGTGAAGCCAGTCAGCTTCAGGATGTCTAATATCAATATTATTTAAAGAAGTCACTATATCTCTAGAGAGTTGCTATTTAAAAATAGGCTGATTAAAATCAAACTTGTAATAACTCTCAGTAAATTCAAGGAATTAGTGGATTTCAGAAACTGAGTTCAAAAACTCAATTTTTGAGCTGAGTCATTCATTTCAAGATCCTTCAACACGCTTTGCCACCCCTAGGTCTTCAGATTTTATGAGGTATTTTACAGTGATCCCAATAAGTATCACCAAGGTTCAACAATGTCTCATATAAAACAATAGCCCTCACAGCAATAATAGTCTGATTTGATTTATTTCCTGTTAGAAGAATCAGTGAGTAGATAGATGTCTAGTAGTATGTAGGTATGTCATTGGTGCAGTCTTCTCGTAGCATTGGTAATTAAACTGATGACCTGGTTTCGCAAGACCTACATTTATCATGTCCAGTTAGCACTTCTGGGGTACATTTAGATCTACCTCTTTGTGGTGCACCCTGAGAATTGTCCTGGAAAAATACAATGTTAGCATGAGGTTTGTTCTTAATAGATAAAGCTGTGTGAAATGGCACGTGTGAAAGCCCCAGGCCGTCCGGCTCGTCCAGAGGACTTAGAGCAACTATTTGGACGACCGGGAAGGAAATGGCACGTGTGTCACTTCTACAATATATTCCAGTTAATGTGGCATGATGTATACATAGTACATCAAAGAATTTTGTAGAATATTATGCAAAGTAAACATCTATTTAAAACTATAGATATTTTATTATCATATTTCGTAAACTCCTGCATCAAATAGATTGCTTGTAAAATCTTTCGAAGTAACGGAGATTTAGGAATATAGTTTGTATGCTCAAATAAATCAGTCTAAGAAAACGCTTATAAAATATTTTCTCCTAACCCAGAAGCATTAACCACAGTTGTTTACGCTAAACTAAGGTTTTGAAGTAAATATACTGAATAAATGAGAAAAATGTGTTCCACATCATGATCCCAGATTTATCCATCTGTTAATATTTTTGTAAAATGTTTAGAAATTGAGAGAAGAGATGATGCAGAAGTTACAGAGGACAGTACATGAACAAAATTATTTTAAAAGCAGCTTTATTTACTTATCAAAATGCAAACAAACACATTTACAAATTACTCTTTAATTAATAACAACATTTCAGGATTCCAAGGAGATTATATCTTCCCGTGAGTACCTCATGTGGGCACCCACCCTTTTACAATAATTCTATCTGTACCTCTTTCCTCTTTAATCATCCTAAAGCATGTTAATTACTGCAGAAATTTTTCTTTAGATCTTAGACACAATTTATTATCTCGACAAACACGAATGTCTCCATTATTCTAATTAGACTTTGATTTGGAAATTACATTTAAATTAAAAATATTTTATTATTTACTCATTGCGGTAGAGCAAAATGTAAATGGAATGATTTAAATCCTGCTGATTTGGTCAATCCGTCGTTTGGATCCATCATATAATGTGTTACTGAATTTCCAACGCCCGCCACATTATCGGTTACAGAATTCCCAATGCCCCCTCATTATGGGCTCATGACGTCTCCTTCCTCCAAAATCCAAGCTTGCAGTCCCTCATCTGCACCCCAAAATAATTTTCATCGGTATTGGGTCTAAGAAGAGAAAGAAGCCAGTGAGAATAGAAATACTGTAGCGTACACTCATAAGGAAATATTACACGTATAGTTAAATCTTCGTTAAAACACAATATATTACAAGTTAGTAACAGTAAGAACCGCTAAAGAGCAAAGTATTCCGAATGCACCCATAACGGCATCAATAGATGTCATTACTAATTTTTTATTGTCAGTGTTTTAATGAAGTGCTTACGTTAACATTATTTTTACAGCAATTTGAGAGGTTCATTTTAATTCATCTTTGTACTAGAGATATATTTTGATTAAAACGCTAATGCTCGTTTGCCTCGCATGGAATTTGGGATGCACTCTACCACCAATACATTGGTATTTTAGTTCTCTCGCTACATATTTTAATTTTTCTTTCAAATAAATTTTAATCCAGAAAACCCATAACCAAATTTCATAGCGGCACTGTGGCAACCGAAAAAGATAAAATTAATTATTTAATATTTAAGTTAGCAAAAACATTTATTTATTAAGTATAATTATTATTTTAATATTACCGTAAATTCATATATAGTGGAATTATAATTTAAATGTACATGCTATGTTGTGCCGCAATAAACCCTCCAATTATTTTACGTTTTGTGCGAGTCCTGTAAAGGAATAATTAATTAATAAAATGCAAAATTGATCATACCATTTAAACTTAAACAAAATCATTTATTAACAACATCAATTTTCATTAATTATTTCAGCGGAGGGGACATATGCGACCAGAATTATTAAAATTACTATCGTGTCTAGGATCTGTGATTATCGCTGAGCACATACCTTTCAAATTATTGTTGGGCTTTATCATATCTCAAAGGCTTTCATCAGTCTTGTGCTGTAGTACTGCCATAATTCTGTGGTGTGTGGTTCCTCCTCGTACTCTTAATGCACTCGCACATTGATCTACCTCCATTAATTTTGAACCGCTACGGGACACTACGAATATGTTGGGTTTTTTTATGCTTCTCTACTCGTGCTCTTAAGATAAAATCGTGATTATTTCTGGCATGCTTCTAAGTCAAAATTCGATCATCTTCTCTATCCATCGTTTCTTTCCATGTCTCTTTTTCATCTCTTTTTCTCGTTGTCTTATCCAAGCTGTGGTTCTCTCGGCGGGGGGGGGGGGGGTAGCTCCGCCTTTCTTCTTTTTGCCGCTCATTGGTTCTTCTTAACCCAATGGCATCATTTCACATTTAGCAAGGCCCAGCTCAGCCCCTCTGGCATGGCACCCCTAAATGTATAAACTTTTGATCTTTAGGTTAACTTCGTCATAAACCTTGGTTCCAGCCATACTACAGCTTTGTTTGCCGTTCTGGGCATTATAAATTTTACAAATAAAAGTGTCTCATGTGAGAACAATTTCTGGTCTCACAGGCACAAAATATAAAAAAAATTTCAAAACATTTCCTAACGAATATATATATATATATATATAAGAAAACATTTGTAAAATTCTCTAATAATATAAGATGACAATAGAAATATGTATTCATTAATATACTTTAAGACAAAAATATGACACATCCCTGCATGAGGAGCACGGTAGTTCAGTGGTTAGCTGGCTGAAATAGCATTCGGTAGGCCCTGTTTCAATTCCCTCCCCTGCCAAAACTGCCGCCGTGTTTACACGGAGTACGATCACGTTAAACATGTGGGCTCGTATGTCCTTCCGAGAGGTTGGTGGTAGGAGAAGGAGGATTCGGTCCCTGTGAATGCCTCCCAAACTGGGTTCCGGTCTAAATTGGGTGGCTGTTCCCAGCCGTCCAACCACCTTTATCTTACACCTTTCTGGTAGGTCGGATGTTCTCTGTCTCAACAACAACATCTCCGCACAAGTCATTATTAGCTTTTACATCATTTATAAGCTAATCAAATAATGCCAAAAACAACTGTGTTGAGGCCCTGATGATACAACTTCTTAAAAGGCATTAATTACCATCCGTATACGCTTTTTTTCCGTTCCTGGTGATGATCCCTATTAATCTATCAATGCTCTACAACTTTAAAATTTGTTAACCTACCTGGCTTTATTGCCGAGTTCATTAACCTAACATTTTTTTAAATTATCACTCAGAGCGCCGCACTCACTTTTAGTCAATAGATCATAGGCATTTTACTATACAGGGTGCCCCAAAAAGATTGAAACGTGCTTTATGTCTTTACTTTTTGGAGATAAGTGGGCAATGTAAATTGCAAAAATGTTGAAAATAAGTTAGTAATAAGACTACTTTAATGAAATAGTCCTCCCATTAATTTTTAAAGAGTTACACTTTTTTAATTTTTATAAGACGGCATTAGACAAATTTGGTCAATCAGAAAAATTTTTAATTTTAATGCAAAGAGATCATTAAAAAACTCGCATATATGTATCTTTGAAATTGAGCGAGTTATATTTAATTCAAAATTGACCATCGTGAATGGGAACCATATGTCAAATTAGAAATGTAAATTTGTGACATATCATAAAAAAGATAAAACTGGATGATAATCCATAGGATACCTAATCGCGTAGTGAGTATCACTGCTTTATATGAACTATGTCTGTGTAATGCTTTATTTAGATGCATTTGTGATAAAGTTTGATAGATCTTGTGATAGATTGATGATCTAATGATCTTGTGATAAATTTTGACACAAATTTACATATTTTTGATCTAAACAATTTTCATCGTCAATTTGCTTATGATCCCTATTTTCACTAATGAAACAGCCATTCACATGGTACGGAAAAAAAGTGGTATAAGTCAGATCTTTTCCTTTATCATAATTCATTTGATTTTAAAGATACAGATATGGTGTTTTTAAATGATCTTGTTGAACTAAAAGTTATAATTTTCTGATTGACCAAATTTGTCTAAGGGGATCGTATAAAAATTTAAAAAGTGTAACTATCAAAAGTGTCAAAATTAATAGGAAGACTATTTCATTAACGTAGTTTTATTTCCTACATTACGTTCATTATTTTTGCAATTCACATTGCCCAGTTATCTCCAACAGGTAAAGAATTAAAGCGCGTTTCAATCTTTTTGGGACACCCTGTATATAAACCAAATGTGTACACTCGTGTACCTTTCCTTACAAAGTTATTGAAGGAGGGACTTCAAGACTTTTGTAGGATCTGTGCATATAAAGTATTTAATAGTACCTTAAATTAAATACATGTTTCCATTTTAAAAATCAGCCCAAAAGTCTCACATCCTTATCTTTAAAAGACTCTATCATTGAAATTCTATAACATGAGATTTCATTACAACTAACTTTTTTTAGTACATGCCCGTATCTTTAAATTGCTTTTAAAAAGTGTATAAAAACTCCAACTTTAACAAGAATTCCGCTGAAGGTGATAGTATAAATTGAAAATGCCCATATTGAACCCAAGAGCGAAATTTCTTATCACGTTATCTTATTCAAGGTTGTCACTTGCCCTAAATTTACAACACAAACAATGCGAAAGAAAGCCATTAAAGGTATTGAACGATATTACTGCGTCTGAAACATAATTAAATTTTCAAATAGGGACAACATTTTAGCTGACTTTATACGCTTCCTTTGTTTATTCGGTATTTCTGTAAACCGTATGCTTCTAAGGTTATACTCGTGTATGTGTTATATATTAACATAAATATATAAGGAAGCACGAAAACGAAAAAATGTATGTTTAGTGTGTGTCTTTAGAGGATTTGAAAATATATTTAACTTATGAGTTACAAACCTAACATTGGCACTGTACTTATGTGATAGATCTTGAGGCAAACTAAAATATTTATATTTTGAAAAATTAGCTAAAATGATCGTTTCTTAAATTCAAATTTCCAATATATTTTTTCCCTATAGACATAGTAAAAAAATCTGATGTGGGCAGCACATGACTTTCCTTATATAATACAATGAATTTACTACTTTTACAGTAAAAAATATATTATTTTTATAGTAGTAATTTATATCCTTTCCAAGATATTGAATTTTAGTCAATGAGTCATCATTTTCCATGTCGTCATCATCAATGAGTCGTTATGGATTTAGCGTCACTTTTATCCATTTGGCGAGGTTTTCTTTAATTTAGCAACATTTAAAAGTCACCAAGTTGGTGACATTCCACCAAATTCGTCGCCAAAATCTCGCCAAGCGTTATGGACGGAGATATAAGTTATTCTTATATCAGATAAATGACTATTGACTTTCAAATACAAAAGTATTACTCAAAGTATCTTTTTTCATGGTTGGAACGAGCTAGATCCACGAGAATGATGTCACCAAATTTATCGCATGGTATTACATATAAAAAGTGACCATGTTTCTTAATAGGAAATATTTTTCTCTTATTTCATATGACTGTTTTGATAATTTTTTTGAAAAATCTGCAATATCTCGAGACCGGTTCATGTTAGCGTTCTAAAATTTATATCAATGGTTTTCTAGTGAAACATTACATAATAAATGTCTATTTGCGTAACTTTATTGGAAGTTTTGAATTTCTGACGATTTTTTCAAAATTTCATTCGAAAATTTAGGGGGGGTTCTGAATATTCGATTGCGTATAAAAACAATAGGCTTCCAGTGTTTACGTATTGTAATTTTTGTAACATGTTTCGTTCGAAATGGTCCATTCGTTCGTCAGTTATCGTCTCCACAGACTCACTGACAGACACACACACATGCAGACATGCATCACTTCAAAAATGTTCGATTCGTAATCAGGGATGCTTGAAACGTGCTCTCCCGTCGAAAACTCGAATTCGAATTTTCGACCCCGTCACAATATTTTCCTTATACATTATTGTATATAAGGAAAGAAATATATGCTGTATAAGGATAAGATCTAAAATGCAAGTTTTCGACGAATTTGTACGTCATGAACATCCCTGAACTCGAAACTAACATCTCGAAAATAATTTCTGTGTATAGTTGTGCATGTCAGTATGTATGTGTGAGTTAGTAGACACGATATCTCTAAAACGAACTGAGCGAGAAAAATGAAATTTGGTTATCGCGATTTATGGAGCTCTAATTAAGCTCAATTTGACTCTAAATTACTATTTTGTTACTTATTGTGGAAGTAAATAAGAGTAAAAATAAATATTTCCGAAAAATATATAGAAATAATTCATCTGTTGTGAAAGACATGTACTACCCACATCATACCTACAAAGTACATGAAATAATGAATATATTGTAGCTAGCCCATATTTCTAGTTTTCATTCAATACAGGGCGCTCCTATAGCAAAATGATAAACTCTATTACAAACGAACTAGCGCTGTAGCTCCTCAATAGAAACGACCTCCATCGATCGGCAAAGAACTACGAATAACAAAGCTAGGAATTTAACCCCAGAACTGTTCTTTAAAACTAAAAAAACATATATTTCGTTACTCGAAATACTATTAAATCTTACCAACAGAACTAAGAATTAAATTTTAAAAAATGTTCAAATTAATGTTTACTGAAAACAACATTTCTTTAAAATGAACGATGATATTTTATATAAATTTCTAAGACTGCAGTGATTTGCAGAACACAAAATTATCAAATATTCTACTACAACACTTTCAACTTAGCTTTCCGTCACTTCACCTCTTGCCTAACCAACAAAACAATTTACAAATACACCCATCGATTAACGTTCTGAAATGGAATACCCTATCCAATACGCTCACTATATATATTACCATTAATTACCTTTAGATGAAACATTGCACAGAGTTCTAAACAAAGCTTAACTTTGCGACTTGTCAAATTATGTGTAACGAATGTCAGTAATGAACATTTAAGCAAAAGAGGGGTTGCCATATTAGACAGATTGCGATATATGGTGAGAGTTCCTCAGATTTGATTGCGCTTTGGAGATTTGATAAAAGTTAGAAATAGTTCCACACGGTTATATTTAATCTCCAATCATATTTCCTTCAGCACTAAAAATGATGAATCAGTTTCAGGTTTGAAGCTCTAAAACAACACAATACAATTTTCTCTTGATTAAAGAATTTATGTATCATATGTTTATACTAGGGGGTACTACCCCATACTCATTGTCGTTCACCAACCCCCGCTAAAAGCCTTGCTTCGCTCTTCCCAGGCAGCATTTGACTGCGTCCCTTCATCATACTCGACGACCACTGCTTCAAAACATTTTGATGGGAAAATGCATCCTCAGGCAATGGACAGTGAATGTTCAGCAAAACAGGGCCACTTTGACGATAAGAACTTGCAATTCTATCCCAGTATCTTAACGATAAAACGTCATGGACGAAGATCAGTGACTCATCCGTGAGGAGCAGATCCCTCACAGCAAAGATCGTCACATGTGTGACAGTGACGTTGTAGTCACGTGGCACCTGGGTCACAATGTGACATCATATTTGTGACTTCTATGCGACGTTACGTATTAGTAACTTTGTAACTTCATTGTGACTATATTCTGTGACGGTTTCACAATTTAATTAACACGTAACAATGTGACGACATTACAATGGCAATTACAATGTGCCGTCACAAACAAGTTAATATGCTCACTTGCAAGTAACTGTCTGTAAAGAGTTTTTCCAGATACCGATCTTCTTTCTGACGCTGCAGGGACGGAAGCAAGCGGCGTGCAGTGGTAGCCCTGTGACGTCTTGCTTGCTGACATAGAAAACTGTCAGCCTGAGCAGTTGTGAACTTTGGACGTCCACTGACTGGTCTTATCGACACTATTCCTTCACTTTGTAACAGTTCTACATGCGACAAATGAAGTAACGATTGACATTTTGGGCTTGAGCTATTGCTGACTGTCGTTGGCCCCCTTCGACATACCCTATTACCTCCCATCGCCAGGCGCCACTCAGATGATGTCGTCTACTCTTTAAAATTTGTTTCTTTTTTTACCGATTTTCTTTCTGGAATCCGTAACGCGGAGATACAGGCTCTGGACGAAACAAGCCGTTTTTATATCTAATGCATTTTCGTATTAGAAATATTGGTATGTAAATTGTTTTCTGCAAACTAGTTTCCTCGTGCTTGCGTCTGTCAAGTATGCATACTTTGTGGCTACACGTTGTTTCTGTCGCTGAATATGCTAATTTTTCAACTGACATTTTGGACATGAGTGTGTATGCTACTTTCCGGAAAATGTCATATCGTTTAGTTGAAACCAGTTACTTGCAGCAATTTATTATTCGAAACTCTTGTTTCGTTTATCTTTCATCAGGTGCTAATTAATTTTCTAATCTTGTAAATTCTGATTTATTCTTACGGTTTTGGGGAGAATATTTCTGCTGTTCGTTTCACACTTTTTTCGTAACTCCTTGGTTTTTCCGTGAAATTTTATTACTTTCATATTCTTAGTTCCCGGCCACACATCTTGCTACCATAAGCCTTCGGGTTGGTCGTGTGGTCTGGGTTTTCAACACTCAACTTTCATATTCTTAGCGCCTCTTTTCCCTCTTAACAGACATTCCAGTTCTTTATGTTTATTATGTCATTCTGTTTCTTTAAATTCTATTCTATTAGTTTTACTGTCTGTTTCATACACCTTAAAAAAATGGATCTTTATTACCTGCAAAATTTCATGGTAGCTTATTTGTTTTATGCTGTTTAACTAGAAACGTGTTTTATGTACAATAAACATACAAAATAGCCAAATTTTAAACACAACACCAATTTATTTAAAACACATACAATTAATAATGACTAAAAATGATTTATATTTTTCAAAGTATTCTACTCTAAATCATGAGCGATCTTTCTCATAATTATTCTCAGTCTTATACTTACCGCGGTTACTCTACAGAGAATAAAAACATTTTATTGGAACTTTTATCAATTTACGTTTTCTCAAACGTGAAATTAAAGAGTCTTACCGAAGAAATGAATTTCTTCTTTTTCTGCAAATACAAATTCTGATTTAAAGTCTTTCCAATTTATGAACCTAGCCGTGAACTAGTAGCAAATGTTCTTTTTCAACTTGACACGAGTATTTGTTTTATTTTATTTCACAATTTTTATCCCCTATTTCTTTTAGCGATGGTAAAATTTTGTAGAATTCGTATTCATGGATAACCAGAGAGAAAAATCATCTGTTTAAGGGTTTTGCAAATAGAATCTCTAAATAGGAATGCTTTTGAAACTTGGATGACTCAAAATTATATTTTTATACCATTTCAAAGCATTTTAATAAGGAAAATTATTGTTGTTGTTGTTGTTGTTAAGACTCAGACAGTCCGACCTACCAGAAAGGTGTAAGGTAACAGTTTGGACGGCCAGGAAGTGACACCCAATTTAGACCGGAACCCTGTCGGGGAGGCATCCACAGGGATCGTACCGTCTTTCCCCTACCACCAACCTCTCGGAAGGACTTACGGACCCACATGTTTAACGTGATCGTATTCCGCATGAACACGGCGGCAGTTGTGGCAACGTGCAAATCCAGGCCGCAAACCACCGGGCTGCTGCGGCCGAAATGTGTCAACAGCACGCGGTGTTCCCAGGTGGTCACCCACCCAAGTACTACCCGCGCCCGATGCTGCTTGACTTCGGTGATCTATCTAACGAGAACCGGTGTTTCCAGCACGGTACGGTCGTTGGCCAGAAAAATTACTGTGAAATGTATGTCCAATCTAAGACAATTCAAAGGTAAAATTAAGTTCGATATCACAGACGACAAAGCAATTATTTACAATATATTAAATATTTATATTTCGTCAATATATAGCCACATTACTTTTTTATTGATAGTTGTTAAAGACAGTTTTTTTCATTTATATTAATCCATTGCAGAAAGCAAATATTTAAGAAGCATTAATTTATTCAATTAATTTATTCAATTAAAAAGCATAAATTTATTCAAGAAAAAATGTTTTTCAGAATACAGCATATACTGAGTTCTTAAAAACGTCTATAAACATCGCAATAACTTTGTAAGGAAAAGTTCATCAGTGTTCAAATTAGATTTATCTATAGAAAAATGACCATGTACGATCGAATAAAAGTGATGGAAGAACGTCTAGTAGAGAATTTAAAAGTGTAGGATATGAACTAATGAACAAAGCAATAAGGCTGATTACAAAGTTGTACAGAAATTTCTTAATAAATAGGAATATACCATAAATCTATTTCATAATGAATTTTATTTGACACAATGCGGTTTCTGATGGATGTCGGGCCTTCCCAAAAATACCAAAGCATTTACATCCACAAGCATTTACATCCACAAGCATTTGCATCCACAATAAACTAATGTACAACCTGTTACCCTCCACCATCAACAATGAACATTTCAATTCGAATACTACCGTGCACTTTGATAAGTACTGCAGGTATCACCATGTTGGAGTTCCTATTAATACGACTATTTAATAAGTGTTTATTTACTTTTCATTTGCTATCTTACTCGTTTCTAATGTACATTTCCACTAATTTTGCTACTATTCTGCAACTTAGTATTTTACATTTTACTTCTATCCCGTCTTTTTGCCGCAGTTGTTATCCTAATTTAATAAATATCAGCTAGGGTCGCAGAAATCACTTTTATTCGATCGGAAGTAGTCATTTTACTCTAGACAGATCTAACGTGTATACTAGTAGATCTTTCCTTGTAAAATTATTGGTGTTCTCTAAAGTCTTTCCTATGAACCTTTAAATATATATATATATATATATATATATATATATTACGGTGATAGAATTATGAAATTATCATCATTATTATTAGGATTATTTTGTCCACACCAGCATACATTGCTACAAATCCGTGATCGTAATTAATCCACTTTTTCACTACCCAGGTTCTACCTTTTGTCCGAGAGTAAAACTTCAAGATGACTTGCCCTGAACAGAATAATTCAGACAACAATCAATGTACTTAATGCTTACCTTATACGTTATCATCTTCCGCTAAAACCGCATGTAAACATAGAAGACTCAGATGATTTAAATGAGAACACAGAATAATATTAAACTGAATATTCTTTATTACTGAAGTTAAGATATGGAGTTATTAAAACATGAGCTGAATCCTTATCAGCTGAAATGCCACTGGACTTAGGCAGGACTCGAACAGTGTTTAATTAATATGCCACAGGTCTTTAGCCGCAGTAATTATAATAATAATAATGATAACGTAATTAATTTTGTGGATAATGTGGCAACGCAATAGTAATATATATTAAATCATATTTAACAATTTTGTATGGTCAAGAATATAAGGAATATGAGCGGGAGCCCTCAGAGAGCTTAAGTATTTTAAATATTAAATGCAGCAATTAAAATAATTACGTAATTAAAATGATGAGGTATATATATATATATATATATATATATATGTCTTACATGGTGAATTAAAGTTCTTGAGTCAGCCAATGGATATTAGTTTAATCGCCGAGGAAACAAGATGGTTCCGTAGCAGAAGCGTGAAGGACCTTACCTCCAGTCTTCTGGTTAACGAGGATAGAATGATAACAACAGATCTCTGCCGGCTCACCAATATTTGACAACTCCAGACATGGTCCGGTCCGGGAAAAAGGTGTCAAACATTGGTCACGCTCAGATTAGGATGGAGTCAAAATCCGGCATGATCCTCGGGCCAAAACCTCAGGCAGCGTTGTCGATAGTAACGTTTCTGGCATGGTCCTCGGACTCGTACGTCGATGTTCTCTTTGATCCGGAAGGAGCCTCGTATCATTCATCATCGGGAGTGGCAACATTTCCCATACTCACGGGTCTCCAGGAATCGGCCTAGGATCCGGATACCAAAAAACCCGAAGTGAGCGACGAAAATAACAACCCTAACTACCACAGCAAGGTTTAGCAGTCAAATCGAGGAATGCGCGCCGAGAATTCTAGCTCCGAGCTTTTATGCATTCCAACTCACGGCAACTCACAGACCTGTGAAAGAGCTAAAACCAACAAAACAACCAAAATATTTTGCCGCGCAAAATCCAGTTCTCATGCCATCTCCAATCACGTCATCAATTCCCAGACACTTAGTCCCGACAGTTTGTCGTACCATGCACCTGCTCGCACGGAACAGCAGCGTACTTTGCTTAGCCGAATATAAACAAATGTATACAACCAATATATTTCACTTCCGTTTTCATCAGCAGTAATGACCTCGAAACAAAACGGAAAATAATTATCTTTCTGAGTGCGCTCGTTCGAATAATAATTTTGAATAGTTTTAAATTGCTATTAAAATAGATAGATGATTTTAAGATATAAATCATATAAATATATGACAATAGAGAGTCCAGGGTATAATTAAATGTGTAATAAACTGCATATAAATATGCAGAACAAAAATATACCATTGCATTAAGCATTTTATACACAAGTGATGCGAGATTCCCAAATCTCGTCATCACAATATATATATATATATATATATAGCTTACTAAAATATGAAGGATACTATGCAAATATTATTAAATAAAGAATTTAAAGTTATTAAGTAAATGGATTGATAATTCAAAATACATGAAATTTATTGCGCAAATGCAGCTAATAAATAAAATGATTTCAATAATAATAGAAGTTTTAAAATCCAATGAACGAAAAGTAAGAAGATGTAACACGATAAACCTAACTTTTTTAAAAACACCCACAGAATAAAATATAATACAGCAAATCATCAATCAAATGGATAAAAAATACAAAACACAAGCTATCAAGTTACAGAAAATCAACCAAATTAAAAGGTATGGAAACAAAAAAAGAAAAACTTAAGCTAAATTCAACTATCTAACAGGCTTACAAAACAAAAGTAAAAATCAACTAATCCTCAAGCAAATGGGAAAAAAATAAATAAAATAAATATCGAATCAACAAGTCAATGAAAAATATAAAGGTATGGAATCGAAATAAGTATAACAAACGAAATCAAGCACAAACGCATTACACGTGGACGAGGCTCTAAGCCTAAATCATGAATTGTTAACCTCTACAAAAATCTAATCATGTCCAAGTTTTTTGTAGAAGCAAACACAAAAATGTATGTTTCTGAAGAAATAGATAGATTAAATCTATAAACTATTTCTACTTGGACGACATACGTAAATAAGGAATAAAAAAGAAAAAATGAATACCTGGAAAAAGCACAGCGTATGTACAATCGAGTCAATACAGGGTACACTGATAGAAGAGACCAGTGTTGCCATTCGTAAAGAAAAAAATAAAAAACCATTTACTGTTGCCATTCATAAGAATTGAAAAACTGTGAAGCGAAATGTTAAGAAAAAGTATTAATATACAAAAAGAGCTACTAAAAAGAGGGGCAAATAATAGTAATGCTGAAGTGGGAAGTGAATGAAAAAAAAAAAAAAAAAAACAAGAGAATGGAGATGTCTGGCTAATATAAGATACTATGAATAGAATTATATGATACTATGAAAAGAATTATAAAAATCCAGCTATTTAAAATTTTTAACAATACTATTTACTAAATAAGAGGGATATTTATATAAATTACTAGTAATTTTGAGATTATTGATATGCATAGCATGAAATTTTTTATCAGATAATCTATAAATTCTACTTTTCGTTCATTGGATTTTAAAACTTCTATTATTATTATATATATATATATATATATATATATGTGTGTGTGTGTGTGTGTGTGTGTGTGTGTGTGTGTGTATATATATATATATTCCGAATTTTCGCATACAAATTCCTTTATACCAAGTACACAAGTGATTAAATTTGCAAGGCCAATGAGTAACTTCGGTCATAGCGCACGTTTCTGCTGTGCAACTAGCGTCCTATAAAACAGGTTAAAAATGTGGACAGTTTATCTTTGCTCGATATCGGGGTTGCAGTTCCGTGGAGACACAACCAATAATGCCGTTACGATGTTGCCGAAAACCTTAAAAGCAATTAGCCGAGTTTGAACGTGGTCGTATAGCCATGATGCGTGAAGCTGGCTGGTCATAGAAATAGGCCGCCACCTGAACCGAACGGACAGTTCTGTGCAAAAGTTCTGGCACCAATTGTTGCTGCAAGAAACTCGTCGGTGGAATGAAGGCTCTGGAACGCCAAGATGTACGAATGCGATACAATATCAGATGATTGTGCGACTGGCCCGAACTAGCTCAACGGCATCAATGCCCGCCATCCGACGTGTTACAGCCTTTTCCATACCACTCGTGGTACCTTTCACCATCTCACGGCGGTTGGCTGAAGTGGGGTTACGCTCAATGCGGCTTTAAGGCGTCTGCCTATAACCCCACAACATCAATAGAATTGTTTGGAGCTGTGTTGTAGTCGAGCATCATGGCGGCCAGCAGATTGTATAGTGTTCAGAGAGGAATCACGCTTCAGTCTCTCAGCAGATGGCCATCGGGTACATGTGTGCAGGCGCCAGGGCCAGCGGTCCCAATCAGCCTTTATTTTACAAAGGCACACAGCCATAACCCCTGGTGTGATGGTATGGGATGCTATCTATTACGACAGCAGGTTGCCCCAAGTCATCCTGAGTACAACTTTTACAGCTTAAAGATATGTGGATGAAATCTTGCAGCCGTTTGCGTTACCCTTCATGGAACGTTAGTCTGGGGCCATTTTCCAACAAGATAATGCCACGCCACGTACGGCTCGCATAACTGTGGACACTATCCGTGCTCTTGATAGTGTTCTTTGGCCAGCAAGGTCACCAGACCGTTCGCCAATCGAGAATATATGAGACATGCTAGACGACAAGCAGAGTACCCCCGAAATATAGTAGATCTGGAGCAACAATTGAGAAATTCCTATCAGAATGTATCGCTGTATGACATTTGGAAACTTTCTCACTCCTTACCTAGACATATACAAGCATGCATTGCTCCCAAGGGGTTTATCCCCAATTGCTGATTTGAAAATTCAATGAGCAATTGCTAACCATTGATAGATCCTGCGGCCTTGATTTTGTAATCATTTCATTACCTGTGTATGAGTTATACGCATATTTAATTTCAATAAATACAGTCACTTTCTTCATGGTGCTTCGTTTTCTTTTGCAAAATTGTGTATATACAGGATGTTTCACAAAGAACTCCCTAATTTTGAAATGAAACACTGAAATGGTGGTCGATAGAAGACTGAAACAAGTGATATGTTTCTTGGGAAAGCCGTAAAGATCTGATACAAGTTTCGAAATGAGTTACAAATGTTGCTGGCAGATGGCGCTGTATGCTATAGTCGCAGTACTGAGTCTGAGAAATAGGCTATAAATAGTGGTGAGACTGTCCTTTGCAAAGCAGTCGTTGCAATCACATCAAAATCTATTCAAAATGTGCACCTTGCACAACACAGAGATAGCGCAAACGACGAATGAAATTGGCAGTCACCTTCTGTAATGTGTCAGCAGAAATGGACGCATATGCCTGACAGATTAACTGTTCAAGCTTAATCAGTAATGCAGGACTGTTGCGGAAAACAGTCCTTCAATGTACCCACAGGAAGTAGTCACAGGGCGTAAGATCGGGTGAATATGGATGCCAATCCATGCCTGCTCTAGTAAATGTGGAATAGTTCAAAGCAATGACTGTTACTGAAGTATTTCTCAAGAAAGGCAAAAACGGCTGGGGTACGTTGTGGTCGGGCCCCATATTGCATGAACCGCAAAGTGCCTGGGCGATTCTCCAACGATTGTAATAGTTTGGCGACAAATTGTTCCAAAACTGCAATGTACGGTTCAGTAGTAATCATTTCTCGCAAGAAAAGAGAGTCAACGATGCCCTTACGCGATACTGTAGCACAAACGGTAACTTTTGGGGAATATAATAGTCGTGCTTGACACAAATGCGGGTTTTCAATAACCCCAAAACGCCAGTTTTATCTGTTCATGACACCATCCAGGTGAAAATGGACCTCATCTGTGAACCATATGTAGCCAACATCAAATCTAACACCATCAATCATGGCTAGCATATTGCTCACGAACTTTTCTCTTTATCGCCCAGCTGAAAATGTTATGGTTTAATGATACTGTATCTTGAAAGGAAACATGTCTAGGGTGTTCTTCAGGATTCTGTCGTGACGGGAGTTCGTCACTCTTATGTAAATTATATAATTATGATACTTTTAAACTTTTATATTAATATTTAATTAATCTGCGTCCCGGAACCCTCATGTCATTGTATATATTTTATTATCTCTGTGTATCTAAATCTGTGCAGAATTGTGGCCATTTTTATTTCGTTATATAATTCTTTTACACTCGGGGAAAGGCGTCCGTTAGTCTGGGTCGCACCTGTTTGCTGGCGAAGACAAGTGTCTTCGTTCTTTTTGACTTCACGTGGCAGCTACGCGTGCCTTAGAACTTTACCGTTAGTTGGGCGGATCTGTGGATTAATTTGAAATGGAAGTAATTTTGGATTGGTGGAAAAGAGAAGATGTGAGCCCATGTTATTTTCTATTGGACGGGTGGGTTCTGGATCCATCTGGAATGTTTATAAGCTGTGTGAATCTTGTCTCTGGGCTCTCTCCCTGGAAACATCTTCGAACCCACGAACTGCGCGGAATTCATCCCCCAGGTTGAGTTCCGTCGCTGTGGGGGTCGGGAGAGATGCCACCTCTGCCATCTTCGCCACTGCTGAGATCTGCTGATGTCTTACCCTCGCCGACCGTCGACCGCCGTGTGGATGATGATTGAGAACCTCACATGAATTCGAGCACCGGGTTTAGCAAGAGCAATTATGATACTGTTCGACCCTTGGATTACCTGATCCGGCACCTTGCCGGAAACTGCGGTTCCTGCTGGAGCGGGGCAATGTTTGCCCCGAGGGAATCTGCCAGTGGATGCCTGCGCTTTTCCTACCATGAGTCCTTTTCAAGTTTGTGAGGTAAGCCTTGATTATTTAGACGTGCCGTTGGCAGTCGTCTGGACTTGAGCGTCGACTCCGAAGAACACTTCGCCTTTGATTTCAGCTGCCTTCATTAATCATATTATACATTGTTTAACTTCACCTACCATCCTTAATTTAAGAATTAATGCATCTAAGGTAATTTAAATTATTCGAATTCTTAGCGTTCCCCGAGTGTGTATTCTCTCCGACCATACCATGTTTTGTTGAATAATTGAATATGTGATATTAATATGTAATTCTGGTAAAATTGGATTTAAGAATTGTTTATTTAAATTCCGGCAAAGAGCCGATGACTCTTTAGTAGATGTGGTCCAGTGGTTTAGAGCTGATAATAAACCAGCATGTGTAATTTATGTGTTAACTCCATATTTGAGTAATTAATAAATTTGAATTTAAATTTAAATTGAGTTTTTACTTGTGTAGAAGTTATTGATTTATGTATTGCAGCTGCTGTGGAGTTCCTTAAGGTAAAGGTAATTCTTTGGTATTTTTGGAGTTTGTTGGGTTTCTCCGCAGGTCATCAATTGGAATTCTTCCAATTGACGGGAGGTGTGTTTAGAACCTGGGTATTTGAAAATTTCTCTGAGAAAGCTAGACTTTCTCGGTCAGCCGTGTCTGGCGGGAATCCGTTGCGACTTTAGATGCCCTCAGAAACCCGTTGTGACAATTCTATAAGTGCTGGATGGCGTTAATCAGCATTCATCTGCAACTCTTCGGATGAATTTCCTTGGATTAGACTGAATAACTGCAGAAACTGTGGCGACATTTTCAGGTTTAACTGCAGATTGCCTGGGACAAACATGTCACACTAACTCATCAACCACGCTGCCTATCCTTTGAAATTTGTCGAAAAGCTGGCAAATTGCTTTCACATCAGTACCTTTGGCAACTTTTAATCAGAATTGAAAACTGCACCTTGTTGCTGTAGGACTGCGATTTTACCGGTGATTCTACAGTACCAGAAAAACACGTTGCTCAACGGAATATATGAAGTCATCCACTTTTTTCAGTACGTTAATCTCTTTTACGTTTCAACAGCCGAACCGTTCAAAGGTTGATCGCACACACTATAGAACACTGACACACTACAGAAGGTGACTGCCAATTTCATTCGTCGTTTGCGCTATCTCTGTGCTGCGCAAGGTGCATATTTTGAATAGATTTTGATGTGATTGCGACGACTGCTTTACAAAGAACAGTGTCACCACTATTTATAGCCTATTTCTCGGACTCAATACTGCGACTACAGCATACAGCGCCATCTGTCAGCAACATTTGTAACTCATTTCGAAACTTGTATCAGATCTTTACGGCTTTCCAAATAAACATATCACTTGTTTCAGTCTTCTATCGACCACCATTTCAGTGTTGTTTCATTTCAAAATTAGGAAGTCTTTTGTCAAACACCCTGTTTATACAATCTTTTGCAAAAAAAACGAAGCGCCATGACGAAAGTGATGGTATTTATTGAAATTAAATATGCATACAGCTCATACACACGTAATGAAATGATTACAAAATCAAGGCCGCAGGACCCATCAATGGTTGTATAGCTGTATTCTGCTATACATCATTATATTCTGTTATATTCTGCTATACATCAAATTGCACATCGAATTTTCAAATCAGTAATTGACAAAACCCTTCTTGGCGGCAATGCCTGCTTGTATACGCCTACGTAAGGAGTGATAATGTTCCCTAATGTCATCCTGCGATACATTCTGCCAGGCATTTCTCAATAGTTACTCCAGATCTGTTACATTTAGGAGTGCCCGAATCTGGCGACCGAGCACGTCCCATATATGCTCGATTGGCGAAAGGTCTGGTGACCTTGATGGCCAAGGAACAGTATCAACAGCACGAAGACAGTCCACATATATGCGAGCCGTATGTGGCGGTTCATTATCTTTTTGGAAAATGGCCCTAGAAAAATGTGCTATGAAGGGTAACGCAAACGGCCGCAGAATTTCATCAACATATTGTTGTGCTATTAATGTTGAACGCAGGATGACTAGGGCCGACCTACTGTCGTAAGTGATAGCATCCCAGACCATCTCACCAGGAGTAATGGCGGCGTACTTGTAGAATACCCAGATCGTTCTACTCGTCCGGGAACATGAGCTGTTTTTTGAACTGCCGGGGCTGTGTGCCTGTGTAAAACAAAGGCTGATTGGGAACGATGGCCCTGACGCCTCGACACACGTACCCGATGGTCATCTGCTGAAAGACTGAAGCGTGATTCATAGCTGAACACTATGCGATGCCAGTCTGCTGGCAGCCATGATGCTCAGCTACGACGCCATACCAAACGACTCTGTCGTCTGTTGTGGGGTTATGGGCAAACGTTCTATAGGGCGTCGTGAGCGTAACCCCAAAGTTAGGTTATATATCAAAGTTAGGGTTATATATATATATATATATATATATATATATATATATATATATATATATATAATGTTGTAATATATAAATTGCACAGTTTTTATAACAAAATTACATATATATTCATCATACATAACGGTGATTAAATAACATGTTATAAAGTAATTTTCTCTTATGTAATCTCCACCATATATATTTTTGAAATCATTTTCTGATGCGTTGCATAAAATATGCAATATTCAGCTGAAAGAACATTCAAATTGTATTCTTTTATATAGGATATCATTCACAAGCATCGCTGCAGTTAAAGAAAATTAGGTAAACTATTTTCCGCACGATACTTTACATAAATTTTTATCAATTCTTTTTAATTTAATTTGCTTTCGATTTATTTTCTTCGAGTTTTCTTCCTATAGAAGTGAACAGTTTTGTACTAAGCTTTTCTTCATTGTATCGATCCCATTTTAAGAATATTTGTACTAACACAATGAATCTTTATGCTACATATCGTTGGAAGTATTATTCTTTTAGTTTATCCGGTTGAATATTCAAAAAAGTATAAATTCAGTGTTTGAAGTAAAAGTCCTTGTTTGCACTTGCAAAACTCTTTCGAACGAAAATGCTGCACGAAAGATGCGTCATCTACATTTATATTAAATGTATGTCTAAAAAATTATATGTTTTATTGTTGCAATGGATAAACATAATCATAGTTAGGAAAATTTTGAAATGCATTTAAACACAAAAATGCAGCATACAGCTGTTTCGAAGATACTCTGCATCCCCTTCTTTCTTTCATTCGCCCTTGACCGATAGACCTACCCGAAGATGCTAGATTTCGGCGGCTATATATTTGGACGGACGAGACAGAGTCACACACTATACCGGAACCCAGTGATGGTGGCATCCACAGGTACCATATATTTATCTTTGGCACGTTGCAAGACCCACCTATGAACACGTGGTTCATAACCTGTCCTCTCATTCAATGAGAATCAAGTAAATTTTGAATACATGATGGAAACCCCATGTATACCTACATCCGCATCAGATATCCACAAATGATTTCTTAAAATAAGCAAAACGTTTTACAAACAGAAGAGATTGTGATATAAATGGAAAACACTCTTTAGATCAAATGGAATCAACTGGCGGACCAATAAAGATCGTGGTTGAGATGTCAGACTTTATTATGAGCTATGTTCACACAGTTCTTTACTGATACTTATTTGATAAGATTGTAAGTTAAGTATAAGTTCGAAATGTATTATTTATATGCATTGGTAAATCTCGACATGTATATTTGGAATCTGTTTTACACCACACTTCGTAATGCAATTAACACTCTGCAAAAAATCCCTCATTGCACTCTACATAGAGCAAAAAGTATTTTTACTGTACTTATGACAAAGTTTTCTCATAATGTGCTCATAATTAATTAATTATCTTGGAGTCATTACATTTGTCATTGCTGCCCAAAATCCCCCCAAAATCCCGAAAAAATTATTCAGTAATTTTTAAACAAAATTCAGAGTACAATAATCCACTGGAGAAGTACAATAATCCACTGGAGAAGTACAATAATCCACTGGATAGAACCGCTGGAGTTTTAAAACATGTAATTAAGGGCTAAGCACGTCGCCATTCGACAAACGATAACTACGTCCATTTCTAACCACGCTATAAATTCAAATGTGCATATAGCTTATATTTTATCAACCTAATAATACATTAATATAGTATTACAAGTCAGATTGGTGTACTCTGATAATTTGAACATTTATTCCACACAAAAAATTCCTAAAACAAAAACTCATCAATATGCTTTAAACATCTCTGAACCTTATTACAATTAAAGACGGTGGATAGTAACATATTTTATGTACGTGATACCAAGTACAAATACTCAATAAAACATTAATATTCAATTTCGAATAAACTTAAAAAAATACCATTATCTTCTTCATCTGTAAATGCCTCTAGTGTTTGTTGTTGAACTAGTTCGGAAGGACCACTTCACAGAATTTATGGAACGTCTTCATACGAATTAAAGTGTTAAACTGAAACAAGCCTTTTCGATTTAAAGTATCCCCAAAGGGCATATTAATAATGTATCAGAAGGTAATAACGTTTTCAATTCTTGCTCAACATTCAACGATTTTCCTTAGAAAGAAAATAAACTCAGACCAAAGGAGTTTAACTTCATTAAATTATTTACCAATATTCTTACATAATAAACGAATATGTTTGCATGTGTATGTAGTCTGTAGCGAAAAATATAAGCTTCAAACTGCCACGAAATTCGGTACTGGCTTAACTGAGCTCTAGGTGCAGCATACCTCAGTAAGATTTCTTTTAAATTCTAATTAGAGTCCGACTTAGCTTAACCGAGTCCTGAGGCAGACTTTCCTCTGAGGATCCCCCTTCACCTCTCGAAATATGCGAAAATAACAAAATATTTTTTTCAAAAACATAATTGTATTCAAAAAAAAGGGACACACATTAAAATTCTTTCATATTTGAAGGGTATTTACATTATTGGCAACTTTTTTATCATAGCCCAGATGCTAACTTGCTAAATTAGTGCGGTAATTCCTCTATAGCCTCTCCGAAATTAATCTGTGTACGGGCAAAGCTATGCCGGTAATATAATGTTTTTACAGAAAGCAGGTGTTAATATTTCGATGCTACAATTGTTTAATCTGGGGCCCCTCTGACATGGACTCCCAATGACCCTGTGTTAGCCAGGACCTGATTCTAATTACTTAAAAGTGACGAATTTTAAACGTATAAAATCACCATTTTGCGCCATTTTCATTGTAGATGATATTCGAGAGCTGGTGTTTTGAGCATGTAGAGCATGTTTCGAGCATGTGTAGATGATATTCGAGAGCTGGTGTTTTGAGCATTAAATTCCGGAGGAGGTTGAGATATTCACCGAAGAATACCACTGTTTTATCACGTCCGGTTCAAAAATTATTTTCTGAAAAATTATTTTCTGAGTATCTGAATATTCCTCTTCATATTTCAACGTAATATATGTCAATATCTTTATGAACCTACTATGGCCGAAATCACAGAAGCAAAGTCTTAAAACTACCAACGTCAAAATTTATGATACATTTTATGATACTAGTCCATACGTGTATGTAAGAGACTGCCCAAAATGTTGCATTAATTTAAGTTCTTCGTGCATTAAACTTAAAATTCCAAAACAAACCGGGGCAGCATCTTAAAACTAGTCAAATGAAGGGTTATGAGATACAAGGCGCTGCTCATGTGCGTATGTATTATTCTCTGGCATATTTAGCAGCCTCGCACATTGTGGTAAACATTACATAAAGAGACCAATTTTTACTTTCCTTATATACATAATGTATAAGGAAAATATTGTGACGGGGTCGAAAATTCGAATTCGAGTTTTCGACGGGAGAGCACGTTTCAAGCATCCCTGATCACGAATCAAACATTTTTGAGGTGATGTCTGTGTGTGTGTGTCAGTGAGTCTGTGAAGACGATATCTCACGAACGAATGGAGCGATTCGAATAAAATTTGGCACAAAAATCACAATCCGTGAATACTGGAAGCTTATTGTTTTTAAACGCAATCGAATGTTCAGAACCCCCCCCTAAATTTTCGACTGAAATGTTGAAAAAATCATCAAAAAATTAAAATCTTTAATAAAGTTACGCAAATAGACATTTCTTCTGTAAATTTTCCTTAGAAAACGAGTGACATACACTTTAGAACGCTAGCATAGAACCGTTTTCGAGATATTGCACATTTTTCAAATAAATTTATCAAAAATCACATAAATTAAAAAAAGTATATTAACTGTTGAGAAACATGTTCAATTTTCATATGTAATATCATGCGATAAATTGGGTGACATCATTCTCATGGATCTAGCTCGCTCTATTCATAAGAAAATATACTTTCAGTAATGCATTTGTATTTGAACGCCAATCTGCTATAAGAATAACTTATTTCTCCGTCCATAACGCTTGGCGAGATTTTGGCGACGAATTTAGCGGAATGTTCCCAACTTGGCGACTTTTTCAAATGCTGCCAAATTAACGAAAATCTCGCCAAATGGATAAAAATGACGTTAAATCGATGAAAATGACGACTAATTAGTGAAAATTCAATATCTTGGAAAGAATATAAATATCTACTATAACAATAACCTATTTTTTTTTTACTGTAAAAATAGTAAATTCATTGCATTATATAAGGAATGTCATGTGCTGCCCACATCAGATTTTTTGAGATATGAAATGACCCAGACGTAGTTTAAGCAAAATATCTCTTCTATTCGCCCAGTGAAATATATTTTTTCGTGCGTTGTGACCATGTATCAACATACACTACCATCAACAGTGCATCTAAGGCACTCAAAAGCTTCATAGATAATTGTGTGGCGTAAATACCAAACGCACTGTATAGCGAAGAGACATAAATTTTGCACAATTCTTACTTAAAATAGATTATTCGTGAACATCTGCCGAAACGACCATGGAAAAAGATTGAACTTAAAATGCGGGAATAAATTACACCCCTTTACAAGACGATTATAAAATGCATCCTCTTAACGTAGAGATATTAACCGCAAATTTTCATGCTAATCAGAGACCCACAGTAAATAAATGTGAGCTTTTCCTGTATGATAACTGTGATAGACCATTACTTTAATGTATTGTTGGTTTTACGTTTTCTCTAAAATGGTGCTAGAGATCAGAAGTTGTTTTAAAAAGGTTGTGAGTACAACTTTTAGGATTATTAAGAAATCCCAGCAAAAAAATTGCAGTTTTATGTATTTTCATTTCATTAAATGCTAATGAACAAGTTAATAAATAATATAGTATAAGGAAAACATTAGCAGAGAATTTAAGCACAAATAAAATAATAACGCAACATACAGCTATTACGAGGATACGCTGTATTTCCTTCGTCAGTGCAAGAGATCCGACAAACCATAATTAAAAATGACTAGATGAATGGAATTTTTAATTCCAGATTTATTTATTCTCTTGCATCGACGAAGGAGATTTAGCGTATATTCGAAACAGCTGTATAATACATTATTATTTTATTTTTGTTTAAATACGTTACTCAAGCTTTCTTTATCCTTTGCACAAAGTGTTTTTTACTTATTGATGCACAGTATAATCCTATCGGGAAAAAGTTGTCACAGTGTCGAAAATTCTAATTCGAGATTTCACCCGGTACACGTTTTCAGCATACCAGAACTCGAATGGAACATTTTACAGTTTATGTCTATATGTATGTGTGTGTGTGTGTGTGTGTGACTGTAGTTTTACACGTTTTGAGAACACCAGAACTAGAATGGAACATTTTAGAATTGATGTCTATGTGTGTGTATGTCTATGGTTTTACACATTTTGAGAACACCAGAAGTCGAATGGAATATTTTAGAGTTGATATCTATGTGTATATATATGCATGTACATGTCATGGATTTAGACTTTTTGATCATGCCAGAACTCGAACGGAAAATTTTAGCGTTTATGTCAGTGTTTAGGTGTCTAAATGTGTTGGGAAGATGTCTGTGATTAACTTGAATCAATCACGCATTTAATTTAAAATACCATAAAAAACCGAGGCATCTTCTTGAAACTATTGAAATGATGAGTTACGACATACATCGTGCTGCACATGCGCATATGTATTATGCACAGGTATATTTAATGGTCTCATATATTATCCAAAGTTCTACATAAAGTAACGAATTTTCTTGAAATATGAATCTCTCAAAACAAACTTTAAACACAATGTATATCCTGTTCATCCTGTTTCATACATTATTCCGCTCGTTCCGACAGTACATCACCATAAACTATCATCACCAGGACATTTAAGTCATTCAAAAGCTCTATGGATGATTGTGAAACGTAAATAGCGACCAAAATATTCAGCGAAAGGGACATATATCTGGCGAAGTCCTCGCTTGAAATAGATTGTTTCTTAAAATCTGTCGAAACGAAGACAGCGGAAGATTGAATTTAAAATGCAGGAATAAATTTTACCCGTTACAAGGCACTTATAAAATCCGTTTCTTAATAAAGAAATATTAGCAGCAAACGTTCATGATAATCGAAAGTTCATATAAAGAGGTTTCTATAGAAGTTCTAAAAGAAGCTATTTTAAAAAAATTTAAACATAATTTTGTGTAAATTTCATCTAAAAGCAATAAAGTTTTTTATTAATAAATGCAAATAAACAAGTCAATAAATCACGTCGTATTACTAAATAAACATGCAAAGTATAATCCATAGTGAAACTAATGTCACAGGATCCAAAAATTCGATTCCGAGTTTTAGACGTATTTACACGTTTTGAGCATGCCAGAACTTGAATGGTACGCATTAAGAACTGACGTCTGTGTGTATGTATCTGTATGTACATCTGTATATGTTGAAGTGATGTCTGTGATTATATGTCTATATCTACTGAGATGGCTGGCCTTAAATCGAAGAATATGTACTCTATCCATTACTCCATATGTTCTTCTCCACAATGAGAACAATTTAAATTAGGTAGGATACTGATACAAAAATATGTCCTGCCAAACAGTCAAGAACAATAAGAATTCGAAATGCCATCACTGTTCTTAGTCAGGGGACATCAAAAATATCTAAATTCTGTAGATTTCCCCAGCTCATTCTTTTACAATTCCATCTTTCTATTACCTATTTTCTTTAATCCTCTTAAAGAGTGTTAATTACTACAGAAATTCTACTTTATATCCCAAACATAATTGATGATCTCGAAGAACATGAATGTCTCCATTATTCTTTGCTTTGGAAATTACATTTGGACTAAAAATATTTTATCATTAACTCATTGAGATACAGAGCAAAATGTAAATGGAATGATTTAAAACCTGTTTATTTTGGATCGCGTTACAATCCGCCGTTTGGATTACAGGTTACACATTATTGGTTACAGAATACCCAACGCCCACCTCATTAAGGACTCATGACTTCTCCTTCCTCCAAAATCAAAGCTCACAGTGCCTCATCTGCACCCTAAGACAATTTCCTTCGGTATTTCGTCTGAAAAGAGAAAAACGTCACTAAGAATAGAAATACTGTAGCGTACATTCAAAAGGAAATATTACACGTATAGTTAAATCCTCGTTAAATAACAACATATTACAAGTTAGTAACAGTAAGAACTGGATATTGACAAAGTATCCCGAATGCGCCCATAACGCCAACAATAGATGACTTTACTAATTTTTTATTGTCCATGTTTTAATGAAGTGCTTTCGTTAACGTTATTTTACAGCAGTTTGAGATATTCAGTTAAATTCATCTTTCTACTAGAGATATACTCCTGGACAATTGCTAAGGACGGATTACAAATCGCAATGTAGCACGACATTAAGCGGGGGTGGAGGTCCAGCACCATAAAATATTGTTGCCTCACTTTTCAGACATTAGAATATAGAACATTTATTGTTCTGGAAAATACAGAAGGTTTTTGAAACATCAGAAAAAAAAGAGTGTTCATTTGATGCTGTTTACGGAGAAATGGAAAAATGCATATGCACGACAGCAGACACCTTTGAGAAAGGTATCAATACGGGATATGTCCACAGTGGAGTGCAATACAACATTCCATACGTCGTGACATGCTGTGCACAACATTATCTAGCAGCTGTTGAGGCAACTTATCCCACTCCTTTGTCAGTGCACGGATCAGGGTGTTCTTGTTTGTTGGAGGATATTTTCGAGCAGCAATTCGCCTCCCCAAAGCATCCCAAACAATTTCAATGGGGTTTAGATCTCGAGAACGTGCTGATCATACAAGGCATTGAATACCCTCTTTGACTAAACAATCCTGAACAGCGAGTGCTCGATGACATGGTGCGTTATCATCCATGAAAACTGATTTATCACCGATAGCATCGCGGAAAAGGCGAACATGAGGCAGTAGAACTTCATCAATGTATCATTGGCTGGTCATAGTCTCAGTTGTCACCACATGTAGGGACGTGCGGCCATTGATCATAATGCCGGACCATACCATGATACTGCATGTCGGATATCGGTCCCTTTCCTTGATATTTTCTGGACGATAAATAGTACCACTCTCAAGCCAGATCAGTTGGCGTCTACAATCCGATGACAGACTGAACCCACTCTCATCTGAGAATAGTACGCAAGCCCAGTCCTGTTCGGTCCAATTGCGATGCTCACGACACCATTGCAAACGAACTTTACGGACAACGGGACACACACAACAAGTTTGCGGGCGTATAGTCCTCCTTCTCCCAAACGTCTTATAGCTACAGTTTTTCTGGAGATCCGCTGTCTTGTGGTAACGAGAAATTGATTTGACACCTGCTGAGCTGTGGTGCGCCGGCCCCTTTTGGCCGATAGGACAATGTACCTGTCTCCTGCAGGCGTCGTACTTCTAGCACGACCTCCCTCGTGACGCTTGCTACACATTCCAGTTGTTTCAAATGCTTGCCACTGCCGTGAAACAACGCTGTGGGCGATGTCGTACTCCCTGGCAATATCTGTTATTTGTCGCCCTTCTTCGATCTTTCCAATAATAAGGCTACGCGTAAAAACATCTAAGTGATATCGGGAAGACATACCGAAAATTTGAAGTTCGTCAATTAAATCTTTCCCGCAAAATTTTCACTTGGAACAATAACTATCCAGACGCGTCAAATGCTTTAAATCTCTTATCAGCGCTATCACGTGCCGAACAAGCGTGGAAATGAAAAATTTTCATACGCACACCTCTTCTTACTTCATTCCGCACTTATTCCAATTTTCCACATTTTGCTTCCTTTCATTTTGTGGTTGCTATGGGTGATAGTGTCATCCGTCCTTAGCAATTGTCCGGCAGTGTATATTTTGATCAAATCTCTAATGCTCGTTTGGCAAGTGTTGAATTTAGGATGCACTTTACCACTGATACATTGGAATTTTAGTTCTCTCGAGCTATTTTAATTGATCTTTCAAATATATAATAATTCAGAAAACATGTAACCAAATTTCATAGCCGCATAAAATATAAAAATTTCAAGACATGTCCTAACGAATTTATATATAAACAAGAAAGATTAATCATGCATAAAGCATTGATTATGAAACACTTTCTAGCTGAAATGTTATTTTATTTAAACATCTCTAAAATCCGATACATTCAGCGGAGTTATTTTTAAAGTTATCATAGTACAATAATTGGAAACTTAAACTTCATCAAAATGTCAATGCTATAAAATCGCTTGCTTCTCTATTTAAGTAAAATCAATCATATCACTTATATTGACTCTAGAGTTAAATAATTTTGCGTGAAAAATTTAGCAAATCTTATACAACTCATCGTACAATCGCTTATTTCCTTTACATTTTGCATTCGATACATGCGAAAATTTAAAATGCGATACATTCAACGGCGATATTATTTTAATTATCACAGAACTAAAATAATTTATTTTACTTGAAAAATTAAAACCATGTAGGTAAAAGTACGTTCTAGCTCTATGCTTGCAACGTCATTCAAACTTAATTCATATGACGTCATCGAAATATAAATCGTCTGGCTCTCTATGTAAAAGCAGTGAGTATTTCATTCGTGCACTTTTATTCCCGACTCCAGAGTTAAATAATTTTGCTTTAAAAAATTCAGCAATTCTTATACAACTCATCTTACAAGCACGTATTTACATATTACATTTATTAAACTTAGGCTTCGTTGTAGAGATAATCAAATTTTGATGATCATTTAAACTAAAATATATTCTAACTAATTTGGCGCAGAATATGGATGCACAGAATATGGCGCAGAATATGGATCTTTAAAAATCACGATTTTGATGCAGGAGGGATGTCATATTTCATTTTGAAGTGCGTCACATGACTTCTTCATATTATATGGGTGCCATTAATATTTTAATTTTTATTTTAAAAACTACGAACAATAATTTGCTGAATTATTTTATATATTTTATGGGATAATTTGAATATTTCCTAAAATTTTCGAAGAAATTTGTGAATTTTAATTGCGCTTTAAAAATGTTTGAAATATTAGGTCCCATAGGGTTCAATGTATTTCATTTTTTTAACCCAGGTTCAATACAAAACTAATTGGGTGATATTATTCATTTGCACATTCCCATATGTCCCACAGACTGTCTCAATAACATAGTAAAATTTCATTTTGATAAAGTAACTTTCACGGCGGCTATCGTGTGGATAGACAGACAGACAGGATGAACAAAGTCATAAAAACTTTTCGACTATGTCGTAAAGTGTTATAAACCTTTGTAAAATCCCCTACTAATATGTCAAGATGACAATATGAATTTTATATTCATTGATGTCCTTTGAAACAAAAATATGATACATCTCCGCATGAATCATTAACGTTTTGCATTATTTATAGTCTAATCAGAAAACGCCAAAAACAGTGTTGCTGCTGTACATTTGGGTATGGCACATTGTAGAAAAATGCAGAAGGTTGGTATTGCATCAGTGGAGACGTGTAAAAACAGTAATACTTGACCTATTATATCATTATATGTTCAGTAAGAAAATGATGTATTAAAATTTTTCCATGCATGTATTCCTGATGCCTCCCTGATTCAGGTATCTACAGTGGAAGCGCGATTCAAAACTCTTAAATAAATGCTTTTTCTAAAATCCTAATGCATATTGTAATTCTTGTATATTTCATCTGGAAAACTAAATTATCCAACGTTCATAAAATGGGTGGGACAGCCCAATAGTTAGCGCACACTGATTATATCCGAACGACTCGAGTTAGATTACCAGCTCTGCCCAATCTGTCTCCGTGTTCAAAAGAAGTACGGACACATTAAATGTATGGGTCTGTAAGTTCTTTCTAAAAGTTGGTAGTAGGGGAAGGAGGATAGAATATGTGTGTATGCCTCTCCCACAGGGTTCTGGTCTAAATTGGGCGAAACTAAACATGTATCGTCCGACCTTCTGGTAGGTCGAACTATCTGAGTCAAAAACAACGACCGTCATAAAATGAGTTAATAGATTTGATACTTTACCGAAGATTTAAGCAACAATATCCAAATATTTTGACACGAAATAACTTCCAGTTGTTACAAGAGCATATAGGTATTCATGCTCGTTCCTAACTTGTAGGGTAATATTTGATATAGTGGGAAAGGTGTAAAAGCCGAGATACTTAATACTACATGAGAGGGCTGTACTAACAACTTTTAGTACCAAATTCAAACTGTAACAGGTGAGAATAGATATTATGTATTAAAACAAGAGTAAAGTGCATTCTGGGTTTAAAAGCTCTATTCTATTTTGTACTGCATGTATTTTGTATATTTTGCTCAAGTCTACTTCAATTCTAATTAGTACCAGAATAAAAATAAAAATATATTTTTTTATGAATTTTAGTTCACAAATTATCTTAAGAAATCTAGAAATTTTTATTATACATGTTAAAATATCCAAGTTGACAGCAGTGCAGTGACGGCAAATGAATTTAATACACTTAATTTGGGGAAATTAAAATATCTTGCAACATAATTCTATTGGGTTTGAAAAAATATATAAATTACTTATTTAGAAATATATATTCAAAAGAGCACTAAAGTAATTTAAATGTAACTAATAAAAAATTCAACGGCAACTTTTAACATTCCAGTACTCCATTTTATGCGTCTAACTGTAATGATACTCCAGTTACTTTAACAAAGTAGTGGTAATTTACCCGTAATATTTTCAAAGTAATCAACCAGTGATAACAGTTAACTATTCTCATTACTATACAGGAGATGTCTGCGAAAAATTGTGCACAACAAATAGCGACTATACAATCCAACGCCATGAAGTACATTTCCTAATTCTTTTACATCAAATAAATCGGGCGTGAATATCTGTAGAAATATATGACAGAGTTAGAGCTAAGAGTGAAGCCTAAATGTGGAAACGAATTATCCTTGTAGCAATACGCTTATAAATTATCACCTGATAACCTAAACATATTAACTATTAAAGTTTACATTAAAGAAAATTCTAAGGAAAACAAATAATATATGTATAGAATATGATATTGAACAAAAAGGAGATCCTCGATTTATTCATTAGTTCAATATTTTACTTTTAAGAATTACTCCAGTTATCTATATGTTAATTATGGTAGAGCTATAGAATGTTATAATAAATAATATTTGAGTATAATATAAAATGCATATGACAACCAGACTTATTTGTGTTTATTTATTTCAAACAAAAATAATTTTGATTTAAGTCATCCACGAAAGCCGCCTTAGCAGTATTATAATGTACATTTTTTCTAATTTATTTTACTTTTTTATGTTTACTAAAATATTTGTGTTTTATATTTGAATCTCAATTGCATTGGTTATTAAAAAAATGAACATGACGCATCAGAGTTATACTTGATATGCATCACTTGGTAGCTCCTTACATATAAATGCGTAAAATCGTGATAACTAAATTTTAGACATCGCATTACCAGTGCAGTTACCAGTATCTATAGACCGGTTTTGCCATTGTAACGCTCTTCAGGAATATATCTTCAAACTGCAGTGACAAAAAGCAAACTTTCTAAGTTTTGTAGCGTTGCAAACCTTTGTAGTATTTATCAGTGTCAGTCATACAACACAGCAGGCTTCAAATTTAAGGAAATTATTCAAACACTCTCGAGGATGCAATGAACAAGTTCACAGGCACATAATCCACAAAGATTCATACACATGACAATTGCAAGCTCAAGCAAAGTGACCGTAGCATCTTTTTTACAGCTAAATAACAGACAGAGATTTGGCATTACATGTATAATGCAATTCGAAAGAAACTTGAATAAATTATAACACTCCAACTCAAGGGCAGTTCTTGGAAAGTTATGCTATAAGGCTACACAGCCCAAAATGTCCGACACACCTGGAAGTTTAGATTAGCAATGAGGAGGCAAGGATTTTTATTTGGACATTTTGAAGCGTACAACGAAGAATGTATTTCTTATATAATTGAAAGCTGAAAGCTGATGATTTCTATTTCATCGCTACAATTCAACCTGTACATCTTCTTTTGAATAATTTCAGACTAATATGCAGCATATATAAATGCAGCATATATATCCATAAATAAAACTTCTAATCAGGCAGCAGCCTTAAACACAGGGAACTATATAAAGCGGTATTTTTCCATTTGATATATCATCCTGGTGCATTTATCAGATGTGTAGCAAAATATAACACATTTCATATTCCTTCCAAGCGCTAAATACGTCATTATTTAAAATTAATTTTAAATTACTACAGAAAAGCAGATTTATCCACAACTTTTGATGTCGAACTGTAGTCTATCCTAAACAACCAAGCTCGCCTGACTGCACGGCGTTACTGGAAAGCATACTGACGACTCTCGATTGGAGTCTGTTGTTGAAGCTGTTAGTACAGCATTTGCACAAATCAGTGTATAACTGCAGCTAAATTAAAACGCTAATTGCTAAGTTGTAGAGGAAAGTCTTATTATTGCGAATTGAAATCAAGTATGCATGAAATGCTTATATTAAATACATATTAAACTGTCGTATCATCAGAGTCTGCAACACGGTGACACCTGAACAATCGGAAACACTAGATTCCTGTGTTTCAGATAATATATCAGATTCATGATACAGTGTTGTCTATTTTGGCATTCCTGAATATCACAGCCAAGAGCCATATTTTGTCAAATAAGTGCCTTTCGTAATAGATTTATTATCGATTCCTGCACATTTTTTTTACTAATTCCCCCGTGGTGAAGGGACACCTACGCACCACGCGCTTCCCGACCGTCCAAACAGTTACCTTACACCTTTCTGGTAGGTCGGACGGTCTGGGTTTCAACAACAACAACAACCTACGCACCACGTCCACAAGGGCCCCCCCCCCCAAGGTATCCCATAGCGAAGGAGAGAAGAATTGCATCTTAACTTTTATAGAAGCACCCCGAAGGGCGGAAGTCTGAGTTGACGTCGACATGACAACATCCATGCCCTCTGGCGGGATTCGAACCCGCAACCCGGCAATCCAGCGATCAGACGGAAAAGCATGCCCCTGACGGCTTGACCACGGGATCGGCACACTGTACAATGTTCTGCAATTGAAATTGCTTTTTTAGTCTATATTACTTTATTCTCGAATTCCTTAAATTGTTTTAAGTTATTCACTAGAGACACTCATGAATCTTTCCTTACAAAGTTATTGCGGTACTTAAGGAGGTCTTCAGTGTCCACATCGATAATAAGAGCTTGCAATTTCGTCAAAGTAGCTCAACGGAAAAGCATCGACTGGCCAGTTCGGAGATCCAGGGTTCGATTATCGGTTGGGGCAGCAAGGTTCTTTACACTTTGGTGTGAACCATGTAATATAAAATATTTAATTGTATGCTAAATAAAATGTCTTTTTTCATTTTAAACCCCTTCTGTCTCCAAAAATCATAAATTACTCTTTATCTGTAGAAAAATTCTATAATTGAAATTTTATAAAATGAAATTCCATTACATTTAACTTTCTTTCGTACATATCCGTATCTTTAAATTACTTTTAAAAAAGTGAATAAAATTTCAAACTTTAACAAGAATTTCGCTGAGGGTGACAGTATAAATTGAAAATGCCATATTGAACCCACGAACGAAATTTCTTATCACGGTATCTTATTCAAGGTTGTCACTTTTGCCGTAAATAAGCAACAGAAAATGCGCGAAAGACAACCATTTTAGATATTAAATGCTACTGCTGCGACGGAAACATATTTAAATTTTCATTAAAAGGAAAATTTAAGTTGACTTTATACACTTCCATTGTTTCTCCGTGTATGAACCGTATGCCCTCGTGGTTACTCGTGTATGCGTTTTAATAACATACCAAATAGTATAAAGAAGCATGAAAATGAGAAATATATGTTTTCTAAGGTTTAATGGTATATTTAGAGAATGTGTTAAATATATGTAGATTATGACTTCCAAGTCTAAAATTTATTTTGTGCACGGGTGATAGATATGGAAACAAAATAAAATATTCCAATTTCATATTTTTTAAAATTGCAAATATAGTCATTTTTGAATTCATATTTCAAACATAATATATTCCCATATGTATAGGAAAATCCTTAAGTACCCAAACAACTTTGTAATGAAAAGTCCATGAGTGTACACGTTTTGTTTATCTATAGTAACGTCACAATTCTAAGTCGAATAAAAGGGATTTCAATGCTTCTAGCAGATAGATTAAAAAATTAGGATAATAAGCATTCCAATTTTGCAAGATAGACGTAAAAAGTCAATTACAGGGCTGAACAGCATTGTCAAATGAGTAAGAATTGATCATTAAACTGTTACAGACGACATTTATGTCAGAAAGATTATTCCAAAATGAATGTCCTAATCTAAAAAGATACAAGACATAAGAACACTTATGTGAGCAAAAATCTAATAAGGACCCTGTTTAGAATACTGTCCGTCAGAAACAATACTCATTTAAATTTCAGAATGAATGCTATCACATACTTTGATAAGCATTGCCGGTGTCACTGTCTTGAGACCCTGATGAAATAACTTCTTGAAAGGCATTAATTACATTCCGTATATGCGTTTCGTCCGTTCCTGGTGACGATCCCTATATTATGATAATGCTTTACAACTTTACAATTTTTTAATCTACTTGGCTTTATTGCAGAGTTCATTAACCTAACATGTTTTTTAAATTATCCCTAGAAATTCTGCACTCACTTTTAGTCAATCGGTCATAGTCGCTTTACTATAGACCTAATGAGTACACGCATGTACCTTTCCATACATAGTTATTGGAGGAGACACTTCAAAACTTGTTTAGGTTATCTGCATATAATATATTTAATAGTAAGTTAAATTAAATACATGTTTCTATTTTACCTGTCTGTCTAAAAAACTCAAAACTTACTCCTTATCTTTAAAAATACTCTACAATTGAAATTTTATAACATGAGATTTCATTACAACTAACTTTTTTTCGTACATGTCTGTATCTTTAAAGTGCTTTTAAAAGTGTGTAAAAACTCCAACTTTAATAAAAATTCCGCTGAAGGTGATAGTATAAATTGAAAATGCCCATATTGCACCCAAGAACGAAATTTCTTATCACGTTATCTTATTCAAGGTTGTCACTTGCCCTAAATTTACAACAGAAACAACGGAAAAGAAAGCCATTTAAGATATTAAATGATACTATTGCCACGGAAACATAATTAAATTTTAAAATAAGGTCAACATTTTAGCTTACATACGCTTCCTTTGTTTATTTGATGTATAAACCGTATGCGTCTATGGTTATAGTCGGGTATTTGTTATATATTAACATAACAAATATAGAAGGAAAATTATGTCTTTTCTTAGGTTGAGTGGTATGTTCTTAAAGAATTTGAAAATATTTTTAAATTATGGGTTACAAACCTAACATTGGCACTGTACATAGATAGATCTTGACTAAATTAAATATTTATATTTTGATATAATTACAAAAAAAATCGTGCTGTAAATTCAAGTTTCAAATATATTTTTTCCTATAGTAAAATATATAATGTATCGGGATAAGATCTAAAATGCAAGTTTTCGACGGATTTGTACGTTTTTAATATACGTGAACCCGAATCTAACCTCTCGAAAGTGATTCCTTTGTACATTTGAGCATGTCAGTAAGCATATGTGAGTCTGTAAATATGATATCTCAAGAACTAATTGAGCGAACAAAATGAAATTTGGTTATCGCGATTTATAGAGCTCTAATTAAATTAAATTGTGCTCTAATTTTTTTATTTTGTTACTTATTGTGGAAGTAAATAAGAGTAAAAATACACTCAAATCTATTTTTGTGCGGTGGATAGGGAGCGCATAAAAGGAAACGCATAAAAAAAATAGCACAAACTTCACGACTAGCTATACAAAATAGTTTTCGCAACACAATTAAAAAGTATTTTTTTTATGCGGTGAATAGGGACGGCATAAAAAAAGTCTCACGTAGAAAATAACTCAAAACCTTACGAAATAACTAGGAATTGCTTTTTTAAACGAAATCAAGACACGAAGCTTGGCGGCTACTTGGAATCTCGCCAAACCTTTTGGAATCTGATTTAGAAAATACACATGCGAACCTTTTTAAATATTTTATTTACATATGTACTTATTTCACACATACAAAACTTTTCAAAACGTATAACCATTATCCTTCGTAGTCTGACAATACGCGAACTTTCTTGTGGTAAACTGGTTCAAAATCGCTTTCGTCACTTGAAAATACTACCTAGTACTCGTTTAGAGTTGACTTTTTTTCAGTTACCATATAGTCGGTGATCAGTTTTTGGAACGACTGTTGTTTCACTAGACGCTTGTATATGTCTCGGTAGCCAGATATACAAGATTGAAGCTCCTTTAAGAATTTTGAAGTTATTTCGGAAATGGCATCGAAAAAACTAAATGGCCGATCAAACCTACTAATTTTTTTTATTGATAACTTCGTCAATTATGTTCCAATTTGATTGAAATTTTCATATACCGCACAAAAAAAATCGCACAAAAAAAGACCGCACAAAAACAGGTTTGAGTGTAGATATTTTCTAAAAATATCAACAGAATTCATCTGTATTGAAAGTCATATATTAACCACATCATATTTTCAAAGTACATGAAATAATGAATATATTGCAGCTAGCCCCTATTTCTAGCTTCCGTTCAGTAGAGAGCGTTCGCATAGTAAAGTGATAAACTTTATTGCAAACGAGATAGCGTTGTAGCTCCTCTATATTAGCGATCTCTATCGATCGTCACAGAACTATGAATAACAAAGCTAGTAAAATTTGGCATCAGAACTGTTCTTTAAAACAAAAAAATGACTTATTTTGTTACTAGAAACATTACTAAGTCTTACCAACAGAACTAACCATTAAATTAAAAAAAATGTTCAAATTAATGTTTGCTTGAAAATAACATTTTACTAAATTAAACGAATATATTTTATGTAATTTTCGAAGAATGCAGTGATTTCCAGAACACGAAATTATCACACATTTTACTGCAACACTTTGAACATAACTGTCCTTCACCTGTTGCCTACCCAACAAAGCAATTTACAACTAAACCCATCGATTAACATTCTAAAATGGAAACTCCTATCCCATACGCTCACTACATATATTACCATTAATTGTCTTTAAATGAAACAATGCATAGAGTTCTAAACAAAGCTGAACTTTGCGAATTGTCAAATTATGTGTAACGAATGTCAGTGATGAACATTTAAGCAAAAGAGGGGTTGCCATATTAGACAGATTGCGATATATGGTGAGAGATCCTCAGATTTCATTGCGCTTTGGAGATTTGATGAAAGTTAGAAATAGTTCCAGACGTTTATATTTTATCTCCAATTATATTTCCGTCAGCGCTAAAAATGATGAATCAATTCCAGGCTTGAAGCTCTAAAAGAACACAATTTTCTCTTGATTAAAGAATTTATGTACCATATGTTTATACTAGGGGGTACTACCCGATGCTGGTTGTCGTTCGCCAACCCCCGCCGCTTTGCTGCGACCGATCCAGGTAGCATGGAACTACGCCACTTGATCATAGTCGGCGACCACTGCATCCTCCAGCAATGACAGTGAATGTTCAGCAGAACAAGCTGCAGAGTCAAATTCGACGATCAGAGATTGCATTTCCATCCCAGTATCTTAACGAAAAAATGTCAGATGGACGATACGAAGATCAGTCTGTTCACCAAACCGTGACTCATCCGTGAGGAGCACAGTACCCCATTATTGTGGAGTCCATTTGAGGTGATCTGGAGCCCAGATTAATCAGGGCCCCACGGTGCAAGGGCGTCAATGGGACGCAAACCACTAGTCGTCTTGCATAGATCTGTCCTGCAAGTAGTCGTCTTTAAACAGTTTGTCGAGATACCTATCTTCTTTCCGACGCTGCAAGGACGGAAGCAAGCTGATGTGCAGTGGTTGACCTGTGACGTCGTGCTTGCAGACACAGAAAACGGTCATCGTGAGCGTTTGTGACACTTGGAAGTCCACTTACTGATCTTCTCGATAGTGTTCCTTCACTTTGATACCGATTCCACATGCGTCAAATGATTTAACGATTGGCATTCTGGTCTCGGGATACGTCCGACTGACGCTAGCCCCCTTCGAGACGCTCAATTACCTACCATCGCCTGGCGTCACTCAGATGATGTCATCTACTCACTTTTTGAAATTTGTTTTTTTTTATTTCCCTTCTAGAATCTGTAAGGCGGGGATATAGACGCTGCACAAAACAGGCCGAGTTTATATCTAACACGTTTCCTTGTTAGAAATATTAGTATGCAAAATGTTTTCAGTTATTTAGTTTCCACGTGCGTGCGCCTGTTATGTATGGGGATTGTTCGGCTACACGTTGTTTCTTTCTCCGAATATGCTAATTTTTCGATGTGTTGCTAAACTTTTGAGTATAAGTGTATATGCTACTTTCCAAGAAAAGTCATCTCGGTTGGTTGAGACTAGTTACCTGATTCTATATAACTAGTTTTTTTCTTATGGTTGCAGTTAAACAAAACTGATGTTTCCTTTGTCTTTCATCAGGTGCCACTTAATTTTCTAATTTTGTATATTCTGATTTAAGTTTCTTGCGGTTTTGTGGAGAATATTTAGGATTCTTCTGTTGTTCGTTTCATCCTTTTCCATAACTCCTTGGTTTTTCCGTGAAATTTTATTACTTTCAGATTGCTAACGCGTTTTCTTTCTTTAACGGACAGCCTATTTCTTTATATTTCTCCATATTCTATTCTATTTCTTTTTCTGTCTCTTTCTTTTACGCATCTTAAAGGACGGTTCTTTATTACCTTCAATAAACATACAGAATCGTCAAATTTCTAAAACAACACAAATTTATTTAAAACACATACGATTAATAAACGCTAAAAATAATTTATATTTTCCAGAGAATTCTCTAAAAAATGAGCGATCTTTCTCTTAATTATTCTCAGTCTTATACTTACCGCGGTTACTCTACAGAGAACAATTTATTGGAACTTCTATCAATTTACGTTTTCTCAAACGTGAAATTAAGTCTTGCCGAAAAAATGAATTTCTTCCATTTCTGCATATACAAATTCTGATTAAAATCTTTTCAATTTATGAAGCTAGCCGTAAACTTGTATAGTAGTTAATGTTCTTTTTCATCTTGACAAAATGGATATTTTTATTTTATTTCACCGTTTTTATCCCTTATTTATTTTAGCGATGGTAAAATATTGTAAAATTCGTATTCATGGATAGCCACAGAGAAAAAGTCATCTGATTAAGGGTATTGCAAATATAATCTCTAAATAGAAATTCGTTTGAAACTGGGATGATTCAAAATTTTATTTCTATAGTGGTTTAAATTATTCTAATGAGGAAAATTATTGTGAAATGTAGGTCCAATCTAAGACAATTCAAAGGTTTAATTAAATTCGACATCATAAACGACAAAGCAATTATTTACAATACATTAAATATTTGGATTTCGTCAATTTATACCCACATTACCTTTTTTACTCAATGTTGTTAAAGATTTTTTCCCGTTTATCTTAATCCATTTAAGAAAGCAAATATTTAAAAAGTGTATATTTATTAAAAAAAAAAATTTTCAGAATAATGCATATACAGGGTTCTTAAAAAATATTTAAACAACGCAATGACTTTGTAAAGAAAAGTCCATGAGTGTTAAAATTAGATATATCTATAGAAAAGTAACCATTTCCCATCGCATAAAGTGATGGAAGCACCCCTTGTGGAGAATTTAAAATTTTAGGATATGAACTCATCAACAAAGCAATATAGAAAGAAAATCTGATTATAAATTTGAAAAGCAATTGCTTAATGAGTCGGAATAGACCTTAAATCTGTTACATAATAAATTTTATGTGATACAATATGGCTTAAGATGAATGGCTGACCTATTCAATAACGTTAAAATAAACACTTGCATGAACAAAAAACTAATGTACAGCCTGTCACCATCCTAATACCCTTCACCATCAAAAATGGACATTTGAATTAAAAATTACAGCGTACTTTGACAATGCTAAAATAAGCATTTACATACACAATAAACTAATGTACAGTATCTTACCCTCCACCATCATCAATGGACATTTTAGTTCGAATATTACCGTGCACTTTGACAAACACTGTAGGTATCACCGTGTTGAAGTTCCTAATATTAAGGACTCTTTAATAAGTGTTTATTCGCTTTTCATTTGCTATCTTACTCGTTTCTAATGTAGATTTTCACTAAATAGCTAATCCTCTACAACTTAGTATTTTACATTTTAATTCTATCTCGTTTTTTTGCCGAATTTGTTATCCTAATTTAACAAATATCCTCTAAGGACTCAGCAATCCCTTTATTCGATCGTAAGTAGTCATTTTACTATAGATAAATATAACGTGTATACCTTAGACATTTACTTGCAAAATTATTGGTGTTCTCAAAGACTCTCCTATGAACCTTATATATATATATATAAGCTAGCCCCATAGCTATCCATGTGTTAGCTTCATGTGTAGTTTTTCAGTTTGATTCTTTTCATCTGTTACACTATTCATGCATTTACACCATATACGTTAATGCAGGGAACAAGGGGATTAGTACCTTAAGATATAAATATATATATACACACACACACACACACATATATATATATATATATATATATATATATATATATATTATGTATATATATATTTATATCTTAAGGTAACTATCTTAAGGTATTAATCAATTTTGGTGCCTGTAGTCTGAGTTTGGACATTTATAGTAATGTACTATTGTCCAATCTGAAACAGGCATTTATAAGGTTTTATTATAATTAAATACTCAAACCTAAAGGTGAATTTAATTCTTTTTAATCTTCGAATTTGGGTCGGTGCTGATCTTTTCTATTATCGGCTTTATGTCAGTGGTTTTGCTTTTATGGTGATGTTAATATTTCATGATTACTTGAATTAATTACTTTTTTATTACTGCTTTCTAATATATATATAAATATATATATATATATATATATTCATGTTGTAATATATAAATTACACACTTTTTATAACAAAATTACATATTCTAATTAAATTCAGCATCCACAAAGTTGAACAAATAACATCTTATAAAGTAATTTTCTCTTATGAAATCTTCACCATATATATTTTCTAAATAATTTCCTGATGTGCAGACATAAAATATGCAATATTCAGTCGCAAGAACATTCAAATTGTATTCTTGTACACAGAATATCATTTGCACACATCAATGCAGTTAAAGGAAATTAAGTAAACTATATTCCGCACGATACTTTGCATGAATTTCTTTCATTTTTTTCTTAATTTATTCTGCTTTCGATTTATTTTCTTCGCGTTTTCTTTCTATAGTGGTGAACATTTTTGTACTACGCTTCTCTTCATTGCATCGATGCCATTTTAAGAAAAATTGTTACTGACAAAATTAATCTTTCTGCTATACATCGCTCAAAGTGTTATTATTTTAGCTTGTCCGGAATATTAAAAAAAGTATAAATATTCAAAAAAGTATAAATTCAGTGTTTGAAGTAAAAGTCCTTGTTGCACTAGCAAAACTCTTTCGAACGAAGATGCGACACGGAAGCTACGCCTTCTACATTTCTATTAAACATATGTATCAAGAATTGTATATGTTATTGCTGCAATGGATAAACATAACCATAGTTAGGAAAACTTGGAAACGAATTTAAATACAAAGATGTAGCATACAAGTGTTTCGAGGATATTCTGCATCTCCATTTTTCTTTCATTCGACCTAGATGGTCCGACCAACCCGAAAGTGCTATGTTTGGGCGGCTATGTCTTTGGACGGCCGGGACAGTACCATCCAATTTATGCTAGAACCCAGAGCGTGGCCTTCACAGGCACCGTATCATTTTCTTTGGCATGATGCAAGACCCACCTGTGAACACGTGGTTCATAATCTGTCCTTCCATTCGATGAGATTCAAGTGGATTTTGAATGCATGATGGGGAAACATGTGCATCTACACCCGCATCAGATTTCAGTATTACAAAAATGAATACTTAAAATAAGCAGCAAATTTTAAAAATGGAAGAAATTGCGATCTAAATGGAAGACAATATTTAGATCAAATGGCATCATCTGGCGGACCAATGAAAATCGTAGTTTAGGCTCCAGGCGTTATTGTTTAAGAACAGTGTTCAGACGGGTGCCTACTGATACTTATTTGATACGATCGTAAGTTAACTACATGTTCGAAACGTATTACTTAAATTCCATGGTAACTCTTGACACGTATATTTGGAATCGCTTTTACACTACATTTCGCAATGCAATTAATACTCTGTAGAGTAAAAAATCTTTTTACAGTAATTATGACAAAGTATTGTTCATAAAGTGTTCATAAATAATTAATTATTTTAGTGTCATTACATTTGTTATTGTTGACCAAAAGACCAAAAAAATTATTCATTGATTTTTAAACAAATTCCAGAATACAATAATCGACAAGTATTTCAGATATAACCGCAGGAGTTTTTAAGACATGTAATTAAGGCTAAACACTTTGCCATTCCACAAACGATAATTACGTTCACTTGTTCTACCACGCTTTAATGTTAAATATGAATTTGGCTTATATTTTATCATCCTAATATTACATTTATATACTATTACAAGTCAAATCGGTGTACTCTGATAATTTGAACATTTATTGTACACAAAATATTCCTAACTCAATAACGCATCAATATACTCTAAATATCTCAAAACGTTATTTCAGTTAAAGACTTCGAATAGAAAGTATTTTATGTGTGTCATACCACTTACAAACTTACAAATAGCCAATAATACATCAATATTCATTTTCGAATAAACTTATAAAATGATCGTTATCTTCTTGACCTATAAATACCTCTAGTGTTTATTGTTGAACTAGTTCTGAGAAACCACTTCATAGAATTTACGGATCTTTTTCATACGAATTAAAGTGTTAAACAGAGACAAACTTTTTCGATCTAAAGTATCCCCATAGGGCATATTAAGAATGTATCAGAAGGTAATAATGTTTTCAAATCTCACTCAACATTCAACGATTTTTCTTAGAAAATGAACTCAGATCAATGTAGTTTAACTTCATTATATTTGTGAGACCAGATTTAAGACCTGGAATATGTGAGACAGTTTTATGTTCATTATTTATAGGTCTGTTATATTTCACAATGGCATCAGACTTAAGGACGCCAGTTTTATGGCACCGTGACCCTAGAGGCCAAGTAGTGGCATAAATAGAAGAGTCTAAAGTGAAGCCGCGAGATTGGTGAAAAAATATTAAACAATTTGGAAGCTGTTAGGTGGCGTTGCATTAAGGTCAACCAATGGGATCCGAAGAGGCGTGTAGGACCTCAAGCGGAAAGAAGCGACAACCAAAAGGTTCTCGGCCGTCCAAATAGTTGCTCTAAGTCCTCGGACGAGTCGGACGGTCTGGGTCTTCAACCAAAAGGTTCTACAGATATTCCATATACTCTTCGATGATTTAAACGATAGAGTTTGCAACGAAATGTCCTGATATACACGTGAAAGTCACATGCCAGATAGACTTCAACTAAATGTCCTGAGACTATAACTTCAACGACAGAGATGCAGAGGTGATGATAATTGATTCAGTTGTGCCTAACAGTAGTGTGCCGTCGTAATGGAGGCAAAGGTGGCTGTGTGTAGGGCCAAAGACGAAATTGGAGGTATGTGTTCCTATCAATAATTGTAGCAGGTCATAGACCATTTTGATAAAGAGAATTTACCTGGTCTCACATGCCCTATGCCCTCCGCAAAATAATATGATAATTGCCATAATTTAATAATTAACCAAATGTTCTTAATAAATGATTTTATTTTACAGTTAAAATGGTGCAGTTAATTGTGGTAGTATGTTAATATATTCTATTCCAGGAACTCGCACTTAAGATAATATGGTGGGTTTTAATAGAGGCACAAAGCAATGTGTTTCACGATATACGATATTACGGTCATGTTTAACAGTTTAATTTAATATATGATTTGCATATTCTTTTAATTTTACAGCACCACATTTGGTTTCCCTGACGCTTTGGTGTGAGTTTAAAATTTAGCTGAAAAATTTATCTAAAATATATCGTCCTATTTTTTATTTGGTATTATATTATCATGAGTATTGTGCTAAAAGTTGACTTAAATTGAATAAAAATTCGCTGAGATAGCAATATTCGTTTTTAATCTTGTTTTCAGCATCAAAGGAACTTTTTATGACTTCAAGTATTTTTATTTATTTATGTGGCGATAATTTCAAATTCGAGAATTCATTTGAGTTCAAAACAAGTCATTTGGAAATAAGTTGTGTTATCCGTATGTGTATTATTTTGGTAGAATGCACTTATTTAGAACCCGTATAATGCCAAGTAATACGTTCCAATATGTAATAGAAGAAGATGGGTGCTGTCTGTAGTGGAAAATCGAAGGGACAGACAGCGGTGAAATCTGCTGCTGGGATATTTCACGTCTCTGTAATGTGAACCTGTGTAAGATTTAAAAACAATTGAATCAGTATTAACGGTATGAACCTTTAAAGTCGAAAATCACTATTTTCCGCCATGTTGTCAAATCAAACCAATTTATTCATTGCCGCCCTAGATGATATTCGAGAACAGGTGTTTCGAGCATTATATTCCGGAGGAGATTGAGAAGTTCACCAAAGATTACTACATCTGTTTTATCATGACCGGTTCAAAACGTTTTATTTCAAGAATGGCTATTGATAAAGCTTAGATAATATCATCAATTCAGCATTAAATTCCAGAGGAGGTAGAGAATCCACTAAGTATTTCTATTTCCAACTCTGGAGATGTCACTTCAATTTTTTCAGGAAACCCGTATGACTATACTAAATAAGTGTACAAAACAGAACAAACAGGCCTAATAGTTGCGTCAAAAATGAAGTGTACACACCATTCGTGACCACATGGAGGTTACATCAAAAATTTATTGTTACAATTACTATCTGCTGTCAGAGATATTAATTGAACAGCCAACAAATGCTTATATAAATCAAGATATTTTCACTATTGAAAATATAGATACCCAATGTTAACATTGCTGAGAATCACAATGGGCAGTTTAAATCAGTTACACGAAGGTCAAAAACTTCATATTATAAAGGTAGTGTGCAAATTATTACAGCGTAGTGAACAAGGGTGGAGTCAGAAATATTAAATTCTAATACTTTGTAACTATTTTAATGATTGATTAAATTTAACTAGATTTAACTATTTTTAATTTATTAGTATACATAAATCACAATAAAATAAGTATACATAAAAATAAATATAATCATATAAAATGAAAAAGAAAACACGGCAAAAATGAGAAAATGCAATAATAATAAGCTCAAGATTAAAGATCAATACATGGAGAATATAACCAGTTGAAACTGGTTGTTCTCCATGGGCTGTCAGTTCGAAAAAAATGGCTGTCAGTTCGAAATTGCATTCTCGTCAGGACAGCCATACAATTCGAATTAAAACCGATGGAATAGCCAGTTTTTGACAATGGCGATAGTATTTGACTATGAACACCATTAAAACTGTCTACTGGAAGGAGAAATAATAAATACCAAATGAATTAAAAACGAGAAATATAAAAAACAGGGATATAAACTTTGAGGTACAGCGACCACGTGTGAATTGAAAATTTTGCAGTTGAACATATGATAGAGCATTTTTCATATTTTCGTTAAAGCGAGTGGATACCAGAATGACTATACTATTGAACGTGTACGGAAATTTTTTTCGAATGAAAAATTTGAAAAATAGTAATCAGTATAGGACTCAGGACAAGGGGACAGTAGTCTTTCAAAAATAGTAAATAATATCAGCCTTTTAGAAAGTTAAATGATAAGAATGGGTGAAATTCACAAAAAGGGATTATCCAATCAAGGATAAATAATGCAATTGTAAAATTACTACATGGTATATTTGAAATTATTAATAATATTATTTACAAATACTTCCGGATATTAGTAATTTTGACAAATGCGTTTAAGATTATAGATGTGGAGTAAGTGAAACTGAGGATCAGAAAGTGTCGATGTATTCGAAATAGCTGAAATAAAATGATGTTTCTATACAATTGAATAGAATTACAAGATCTATATGATAGCACCTTAATGATAGTAAATTTATAAGAATCTTTTTTTATCATATAGATTGGTAACAACATAATTATGTAGGGTATCTAAATTTAGGTCTAAATAATTTACAGATTGACTAACACTACGCTCATTAGCAGGGGCGGTTATTCAGGGGCGCCGCGGGGCCGCGCGGACCCCCTTGATCAAGCACTTCAAATTCCTTTAGTTATATAGGTTAATTACAATTTTTAAGGAAATTATCTGAAATTTCTTTCAACTAAAAGTCTAATTATTGGAAATAAATGATAAAATTGTCACTAGATGGCAGCACTAAAGCTCTGACTTTCAAAAAAATCTCTTATCCCCTTTTCATACTATATTAAATTTATAGGGGAAAATACTGCATTATAGGGAAAGACGAGGGATTTTAAGAAGAGCCGCGTCCCGTTATCGACTCTCTGATGACAGAAAGAATGGTATGTGAATACAACGGCAATAGAAATTTCAGTTAAAAAAACAGACATTGCAATATTCCAATCCGATGAGAGCCACGCCGGTTACCGCGGCTCACATCGAATCGTTCAGCCAAAGAAGCCAAAAAAGGAACGAATGCACTACTACTGACTCGAACTACTGACTACGGAAGGAACTACTGACTCGAATTGGCTAAGTTTCGCTAATTTGGCCTCGAATTTTTCTTGATAAATGTGTGTTTTCTCTCTCGCTTCTTTTTAAAATAATAAATTTGGATGTTTAAATAAATATTTGAAAATAAATTACTGTATTTATCTAATTCTGATTTATTTTATTGATCCTATTGACCCCTAGCTTTTTCAGTTTTGGTTCATGAAGAAATAGTTTAGTAGTATTAGATATAGAAAATAGAAATTCAAAAAAGTTTCGATATATATTTTGTGCTTTTTACTTAATTGAATAAGTGGAAGTTATTGATGGTATTTTAGGGGTTCCGTTCTTCGTTTTTGGTAGAAAAATGCATTGTTTGGAGCACTCAGTTTAATTTCGCTGCGTAAGCGCCCGGACGGGGGGAGGGGGGGGGGCATTTCTGATGTAGGGTGGTTCTGTCTGTCCTTCGGAAAGGGGATTATTTCTGATTTGGGGTAGTTCCATGCTTTGTTTGTGATGAATTTCAATGCGTTTGACTTCTTAATTGCTTAAAAGTCACGAGAAATGTATTTGTGGCATGCCCGTGGATATTTTTAGTGACACTTTCAGAAATGTGTTGTCTGAGGGGGTGGGTCTCTTGATTTACTCAGCTGTCTTACTTTTTCAGCTATTTAACATTAAAGATTGAAAAAAAAATATAAATATTTGTTAAAGAATGTTAAAAATTAATTTTCAACCTGATACTTGATTCTTTGATCTGACGTTGTTTTCCTTAAAATCTCCCCCCCCCCCTCTTCACCGGCGACTATTCAATCCCCCTGGTTTTGCTTCTAATTTCATTGAAGTCCAATATTGATCCGATACTCCCTAGGCGTAAATTTCACTTGAGGTAGTCCTAAAATTTCTCATCTCGTTTCCTAATTAAGCGATTTTGAATCTACTGGCAGCTATAGTCTCTGCACTATCTATACGCGTATCGTCTGGACATGCATATTGTTTTATTCAAACCCCTCTGAGCGTCACTTTTAGTTTAACTAGCCCGCACGGTTTTACTTCTCGGTTCCTAAATTGAGCGATTTTGAATCTTCTGGTAGCTATAGTCTTTGTACCATTTGAATATACATATCTTTCATATCAATCCCCTGGGCGCAATTTTTACTTTAAGTAGTTCCCTTCTAATTTCACATCTCGGCTCTTAATTGAGCCATTTTGATTCCGTTGGTGGCTATAGTCCCGGCACCATTTGTACATGTGAACTGGATATACATATTTATTGTGTCAGCTCCCTGGGCGCAACTTTCAAATCGGTTAGCCCCCCCCCCCCCGCCAAATTTCTTATTTCACCTTCCAATTGAGCGATTTAGAGTTTGCTGGTGGCAATCACTTAGATATACAACCTTATTATGTCAACCCACTGGGCGTAACTTTTACTTTAAGTAGCCTCAATTTCATATTTCGGTTTTACAAAAATGCATCGCCTTGGTTCCTGAAATATCCGTGCACGATATTTCAAGACCGTACGATGTTTACATTTTCCGCTGCAGACCTTACACACACACGTCGACGCACAAACATCGTCTGTTATTATGTAATATGAAACAACCGTGGTGGAAGAGGGGAGACCTTCCTCTTTTTTATATTTACATTTTTATCTATCTTTGTGACACTTGCTCCGCTTTTGATGCAATTTTCACACTGTATTTTCTACTCTACAATGGACCCACTCGATCTGCTGACTCTAAACTTTGATCCACTTTTGTTGAACCCGTGCAGCGAGCTAACTACTTATTGCTATAGAAACCGATTGCTATATATAGTGATTACTAGCAGGCAGAACTCGCTCATATCATTTTAAAGTCGAATAGAGAAAACCATAATGCATAAGAACTTTCTGTAAATTCCAAATTCATTCTTAAACTTGTATGAAAATAGTTATTCCGTTTCTACATATAAATGACCGTAGATTTAGTTGATTTTCGCTCTCTAATTATGTTACTGTTTGGGTTACAAGGATGATCAGGTACAAAACTATTAGCCATATTGTGTACCTGAGAGAAATTGTGTGCATTTTGGGTGTACAAACAATTGCGCTAATCATAATAAAATACTGCACATGCATACGACTGATAGTATTTAATTTTTACAAATTTGATATAAATTTATTTAGAAATACATTCAAATAATTTCCATGGTTACAATAGGCTCTTATTCATTTGAAGGAAACTTGCAAATGCATATCAGCGCAAGTAAAATAATAATTTGGCATACAGTTATTTCGAGGTAACGCCGGAACTAATTTATCAGTGCCGGACAAACGACGAACTCGAAGTCTAACAGACGTAGTTGGCACAAACTGAGGAGGGATACTATAATATACATAAATACATATTATAGTATGCCTCTATACTTAAATATACCCATCTATACATAAATACATATATGAGCGCCTCCCTCTACACCTCGCTCACGAGCCGCCACTGCTCATTAGGGATTAATTCTGGGTTTGAGGGGTAAAAATCAATACTAATTAGATAGGAATCATCAATGATAATACAAATTAATTCGTCAACATATCGATATATAATATATGAATTAGAGAAAAAATGACATTCATAATAATAAAGATATAAGTTAGCTAGAATACTACAACTACAGCCCCCTTGAGGTACACCAAATGTCTGTAAATATATATTATCTCCTTGGATAATATAATTGTTGTATAACACAAAGTGCAATAGCATAGAAAAGTTTTTGACATTAAATGGAAGATTATTGGAAGAGCGATAAACATGATAAAGAGAGATGATAACTTTATATAAATCTTTTATATTAATATTATTAAGGATGTCTTTAAAATCAAAAGTATGGAAACCAAATATATGTGAAAGTTTGCTAAGGTGATTAACTAAATCAAAACTATCGTTGAAAATGAAATATCCTGAATTCTTAAATTTAAGAGAGTCATTAATTCTATTTAAACAGTTTAGCAAGTACTTACTAGCAGTAGTGGTAAAGGTATTATGTCCACAACTGACCGTTCAAAAACTGAGAGGTGGTTTGTGGAATTTTAGAACCAAAGTAACATATGTAAATTTATAATATTTACAATTAATATTTAATTGTGTATATAACTTAAGCATTTTACTTTTGAATTTGATGGGTTTAAAAATATGATTATTTTTTAAGTAATTCTGTAACAGAAAAACATAATATTTTTTTACATCTAATGACGTGTGTTTATTTATTTATATGTATTTATTTTACCTTTCAAAAATATTTTATTAAACAATTGTATTAAATAAACTTCGTTTAATCATCGTATTGCATTGTGATTATTTTTATGTCCTTAACTTACTTCTTTAAGTGTTTGAGGCTCGTGTCCACTTCATGTCATAAAAACAACCAACGAGTTACAAAGTTGAATATTCACAACAACATGTCCAACAATGAGGTAAAAATGATCGAAGGGATTAATCCTGTTTCAACAACATGTCATTGGCGTTAATCTGCACGTTGGCAAGTATTGGACTTTGTCAACTTGCAAATCAACACCAATATCTGTATTTAATTTTACAGAAACGAAATAATAATATTTATTTTGTTGATTCGTTTTAATTCTTATCATAAATATTTATAAAAAATTGTTGCTGGATATACTTTGAAAGATTAAAAATAAATAAGGATTTTTTTTCTCTTAATTTCAGTTTAGAATGAATGCTAGAACCTGAAACTCTCACCCTTGATTCTGATTCACTCACACCTCAGTTTTCGGACGGCGACCCCTATTTTTTTTAACTGAAATTAAATGTGTCACTTTTGTTCAAGTGTCTAAAGTTAAGATAAACGATATGTCTTTTGCTACACCATTTTTAATTTCGGAACAATGAAAACAATTTCTTAAAAAACAGCGAAATACATACATACCCCATCTAGAAAATCGATCTTCTAATACAATTTTTCTTATAGAATCTCCAAATTTTGTTAAGGTAACATCAGCAGCTAAATTTGTATATTTTGTAGCGCTCCAGATGCCAAAATTTTTAAATAGGCCGGGCAATTTTATACAATTTTATACCATTTTGAACTTAAAATTTTAATTTTTTTTTTCTCCATTTACTTTCAAAATCCAACATTTCATTGTTGCAAACGATGTTGCCATTTTAAAAGAAGTAAATGTAATTAAATACGTTGCCATGAAAAATAATTTTATTATTCAGGGTTCTAATACTAAAGCTATCGTTGTGACTTTCATTATTATTGGAGCGTGACGTCATGAGCAGCGTTGGATTGAGACTTTTGTAAAAAAATGCGTATTATTATATTCAGTTCAGAAAATTATATATAAGATATATAAAAATTATGTTATTTGGGGGAAGATAGTGCAATTAGTCTAATCGTGCTATAAATTGCGATTCAATTTGTATCCGTTGCAGATACATAATTCCGATTATAACCTCAATTTTTAACACTTTACAACAAAGTTGAAAAGTGCTTATGACTTTGTTCATTCTGTCTGTCTGTCCGTTAGCATGATAACTGCCGTAAAAATGACTTAATCAAAATGAAATTTTAGTATATTGTTCAGACGGTCTGTAGGACCTATGGGAAATGAATAATATCACCAAATTAGTTTTGGATTGAACCCGGGTTGAAAAACTGAAATACATTGAGCCCTATGGTACCTAATTCTTCAAACATTTTTTAGGCGGATTTAAAATTCACAAATTGTTTCGAAAATTTTTGGTAATATTCAAATTGTTCCATAAAATATATAAAAAAAATTCAGCGAAATATATTCAGAAGTTTTTTAAATAAAAATTAAAATAATAATGACACATCTTATATGAAACGATCACGTGACCATGATATGAAACGATCACATGACCCACTTCAAAATGATATATGGCATCCATCTTGTTTCAAAATCTTGATTTTTTAAAGTTCTCTTTAATTCATATTGAGTGTTGTATCCGTCCTAAAACTACTTTATTTTTGCTTAAATTCTGTGCATCTACATACTAAAACAACACAATGACAATATATTTGAGTTTAAATTCTCATTCAAATTTGATTATTTCTACAACTAAGCCTATTTTTCACCTATGTAAAATGTAAACAGCAAAATATGTAGAATGAGTTGTATTAGAATTACTGTATTTCTTTAACACAAAATAATTCAGTCCATGGAGTCTGCATGGCTGATATGAATGAAATATTAATTGATTTTATAAACAGAAAGACGATTTTTTTCGATGAAGTTTTAAGCATAAAGTTTATGAATTGTAGCTCCATGGTCTTAATTTTTAAATAAAATAAATTATTATAGTATTGTGATGAATGAAATGGAGAAAGTTATGAATGAAATCCTGCTTTTATAGAGATCCAGCCGTGTTATTTTTTCTATGACGTCATTTGAATTTATCTCAGTTGTTTTCGATGAAGTTTTCAAATACAATAAATTATCGTAGTATTATGATAGTTTTTAAAATATTACCGTGGAATGTATTGCATTTTAGAGATATTTACACCATGCAATTTATATTGCAATGCCGTCATTTGAATGAAGTTGATTTGTTTCAATTAAGGTTTAAGCTTTCAAATATAATAAATCAATGTAGTATTGTGATAAGTTTTAAAATATTACCGAGGAATGTATTGCATTTTCGAGTTTTTTAAATAAAATTGCATTGAAGTTGGAAAGTGTTTCATAATCAATGCTTTAAGCATGATTGATCTTTCTTGTTATTTTATATTTTGATTACTTTTGGGGGATATTTCTCAAAAAGAGGCACATTCTTTTTTTTCCGAATCATACCAAAATCTATTTAGTACTAAGGTAACTAACAAGTCGCTTATCTATCAAAATTTGTAAATTTTTATTAATTATTTTTTTAGCTAGAGTGGATACGGACAATTTTTGCGGGTCATTTCGCATAAAAAGGAGTTTTCTTTTAGCATGAATCATACCAAAAGTTAATCAGTACCAGGGTCACACACAAGTGACATACATGCCTACCAATTTCTTATGAAATTTGGTCCTGTAGTATTTGAGTTAGAGTGGATACATACATTGCACACACAGACACATACACACGCACGCACACAAACACACACAGAGGCGTCAAGCTAAAAATAATTTTTTCGTGTTCTAGAGGACCCAAAATGCTTAGTTCAGTCTAAAACTCGAGTTTCAATTTTCTACATGATTCTAATACTTGCCCTATACATTATCATGTATTGCAGGGAAAATGCAATTCTGTGATGTGGGCAATACTTAATTTAAGAGATGGCGTAGAGAAAAGGTGAAAAAAAAATTCGAGAAGGGCTAGACGTAGTATAAAGGGGTTTGACTTATTCTTTTCATCGTTAAGCATTACATATAAAACAAGTATTTAATTGATATATTTGAGCATATGTAGTTTTACTTTCTTTATATATCTAGTAAAATTTATAAGGAAAATATTGTGACTGGTCAAAAATTCGATTTAGAGTTTCCGAAGGAGAGAGCACGTTTCAAGTATACCTGAACATGAAACAAACGTTTTTGAGATGATGTCTGTCAGTCTGTGTGTGTGTGTGTGGTGTATGTGTGTGTCAGTGAGTCTGTGGAGACGATAACTCAAGAACGATTGGAGCGATTCGAACGATATTTGGTATCAAAATTACAATCCGGAAAGTCTATTGTTTTTAAACGCAATCAAATATTCAGAACCCCTCAAACTTTCGAGTTACATTTTGAAAAAGTCATCAAAAAATCAAATATTTCACAAAGTTACATAAAAAGGGCGCGGTAGCCCAGTGGTTAGCGCGCTGGAGTTTGACTCGGTAGGCCCGGGTTCGATTCTAGCCACTGCCAAAACTGCCGCCGTGTTCACGCGGAGTACGATCACGTTAAACATGTGGGTCCGTAAGTCCTTCCGAGAGGTTGGTGGTAGGGGAAGGAGGGTACGGTTCATGTGGATGCCTCCCCCACTGGGTTCCGGTCTAAATTGGGTGGCACTTCCCGACCGTCTTACAGTTACCTTACACCTTTCAGGTAGGTCGGACGGTCTGGGTCTCAGCAACAACAACAAAGTTACAAAAATAGTCATTTCTTATGTAATTTTTCATTAGAAAACAATTAACATAAATTTTAGATGTTCTTGATATTGGAAATTTTTAAAATAAATGTATAAAAAAATTTCATAAAATAAAATAAAATATTAACTATTGAGAAGTATGTTCACTTTTCATATATAATATCATGGGATCCATGTGGTGCCGTCATACTCGTGGATCTAGCTAGTTTCATTCATGGAAAAATATACTTTGGGTAATACTTTTGCATTTGAAAGTCAATTGTCTTTTATCTGCTATAAAAACAATTTATTTCTCCGTCCATAATGCTTGACGATATTTCGGCGACGAATTTGGCGGAATGTCGCCAACTTCGTCGACATTCTGCCGACATTTTTTAAATGTTGCCAAATTGATAAAGTGACGCTAAATCAACGAAAATGACGACTAATTGATGAAAGGACAATATCTTGGAAAAAACACAAGAGTAGTCTATAAGAATAACCCATTTTTCGGTCCATCCGTCCGTAACGCTTGGCGATAAATTTAGCGGGACATAACCAACTTGGTGACTATTTTAAATATTGCCAAAGTGACATATATGTCACCAAACTGATAAGAATAACGCTATATAGAAGGAAGTAATGTTTCGTAAATTCTCATTTCCGTCATATGACGGGCATTCATCGTAGTGTATAAGAAATGATCTTCTCTCCGTTTGTTAGTGATTCTTGATGATACATTTGGCGAATTTGGAGAATTATTTACGAAGTATCGCCAACTTGGCGATTATTTTGCCTCCGATTGATGAAAGTTTCGTCGAAATTTCAAAAATGGTGCTAAATTAATGAAAATGACGCCTAATTGATGAATGGAATATTAAGACATTTTAATATGTGGATTATATTGCTTATTGGCGATGCTATCAATATTTGATAATTGTTTATTTAGAGTTGTGAGAAATATAATTTTATTGAATACATGTTGACATCCGGAAAATCGCCAAATATACAATTCAACGATAAAAACACAGTACAGTGGATCTTATACATTATTTTTTATTGTAAAAGTAGTAAATTCAATGCATTATATAAGGAAAGTCATGTGCTGCCCACATCAGAGTTTTTATTATAGAGAGGTTCGGGGTATAACCGTTCTAAGTGTTTACATGTTCGTAACGCCACAGAATCAAAAGAAGCCCATTCCATTTCTTACGCTAGAACCTCCCACACATAGTTGAATCTCAAACCATTGGTTGCACCATGCCACCCCCAGACCAATAAGTCTTGAATGCAGTGACATAGGAACGGTGCCTAAATATCTTAATCCTATTCTATATAACTACCTAAGTATCTGGATCTCGAACCATTGGTTCCCACATGCCAGCCCCAGACCAATAAGTCTTGAATGCAGCGACATGGGAACTGTGTCTAAATATCTTAATCCTATTCTATATAACTACCTGGATCTCGAACCATTGGTTCCCACATGCCAGCCCCAGACCAATAAGTCTTGAATGCAGCGACATGGGAACTGTGTCTAAATATCTTAATCCTATTCTATATAACTACCTAAGTATCTGGATCTCGAACCATTGGTTCCCACATGCCAGCCCCAGACCAATAAGTCTTGAATGCAGCGACATGGGAACTGTGTCTAAATATCTTAATCCTATTCTATATAACTACCTAAATTTCATACTGTATTTAACATTTATGCTATACTATATCTAACTACTTGTATCTACATACTATTATTTGGGAACCGCGTCGTACACAGGTTATTATTTGGGAACCGCGTCCTACACAGCTATTAACTACTCCCCTGTCTCACCCCTCGTGGCAGCAATCATGGGAATGCCATCACACCGAGTCCATACCTGGCAAGAGGGCCCCATTAATTTCCTACTAACCAACTGCCGAGCCACTATGTTTCAGAAGTTCATGTATGAGAACCCTTACATATATACATATGTATACATGTATAGATATGTATATAAATCCAAGTCATATATACTTCACAGAAGTACGTTCAGTATTTAGCTCTTCCCGTGAACACATTTAAACAGCAAGAAACTCTGCATAAACCCGGAACTCATAATACAATTTTCAGTACCAATTTATATAACATTGTTGCGTGGTTTTAAAAAAATTCTGGTAGAAATCTATTATTTGTTTTTGAAAAATCAAATTTGAAATCAAGTGTAAGATGCGAAAGGACAGAGATAATGGTTAAAACTTCCACGCTGGCTAAACATCTCGATCTGTCCCAAGTTTCAGATTAAAAGACGGAAACGCATGCCCCTGACCGCTCTACCACCGGATCGGCATAATATATGTATTAAATAATAGTAGTATCCAGTAGCTTCTCCAGAAAATGAATTTGGGAGGGGGTTTGGTACCCAAAAATTTTTCTCCATTTCTCCAAATATCATTTTTAACACTTTACAACAAAGTTGAAAAGTGTTTATGACTTTGTTCATTCATTCTGTCTGTCTGTCTGTCTGTCCGTTACCACGATAACTGCCGTAAAAATGACTTAATCAAAATAAAATTTTAGTATGTTGTTCAGACGGTCTGTAGGACCTATGGGAATATAAATGAATAATATCACCCAATTAGTTTTGGATTGAACTCGGGTTGAAAAAATGAAATACATTGAGCCCTATGGGACCTAATTTTTCACACATTTTTTAAGCGGATTTAAAATTCACAAATTGCTTTGAAAATTTTAGGTAATAGTCAAATTGTTCCATAAAATATATAAGAAAAAAATTCAGCGAAATATATTCAGTAGTTTTTTAAATAAAAATTAAAATAATAATTACACATCTTATGTGAAACGATCACGTGACCATGATATGAAACGATGACATGACCCACTTCAAAATGATATATGGCATCCATCTTGTTTCAAAATCGTGATTTTTTAAAATTATTTTTAATTCATATACAGTGTTGTATCCGTCCTAGAACTACTTTATTTTTGCTTAAATTCTGTGCATCTACATACTAAAACAACACAATGACAATATATTTGAGTTTAAATTCTCATTCAAATTTGATTATTTCTACAACTAAGCCTATTCTTCACCTATGTTAAATGTAAACAGCAAAATGTGTAGAATGAGTTGTATATTAGAATTACTGTATTTCTTTAACACAAAATAATTCAGTCCATGGAGTCTGCATGGCTGATATGAATGAAATATTAATTGATTTTATAAACAGAAGGACAATTTTTTTTCGATGAAGTTTTCAGCATGAAGTTTATGAATTGTAGCTCCATGGTCTTAATTTTTAAGTAAAATAAATTATTATAGTATTGTGATGAATGAAATGGAGAAAGTTATGAATGAAATCCTGCTTTTATAGAGAGATCCAGACGTGTTATTTTTTCTATGACGTCATTTGAATTTATTTCAATTGTTTTCGATGAAGTTTTCAAATATAATAAATTATCGTAGAATTATGATAGTTTTAAAAATATTACCGTGGAATGTATTGCATTTTAGAGATATTTAAGCTAGGCAATTTATATTTCAATGCTGTCATTTGAATGAAGTTCATTTTTTTCAATGAAGGTTTAAGTTTTCAAATATAATAAATCAATGTAGTTTTGTGATAAGTTTTAAAATATTACCGAGGAATGTATTGCATTTTCAACTTTTTTAAATAAAATTGCATTGAAGTTGGAAAGTGTTTCATAATCAATGCTTTAAGCACGATTGATCTTTCTTGTTTTTCATTGACTTTTGGATCTAGTTTAGCCCATGTAGCTTCGACTAACATGGAGTTTTCACTGTTATTTCACTGGGTATCATACTCGCTGAGCGTATGTACGCAGATTCCACGAAAGTTTCACTCTTCTTTAGGAAGTATCACGCCCGTAGCGCGGGTTTACACTTCAGCTATATGTTAGAACGTAAATGTTATAGTGTATTACGCACGGAGATACATAAATAAATGACTTTGAAAGAGCTTGTGTTCGTCAGGCGAAAGGGCTTAAATGTAAGTTTATAGGATAATACGTTAGATGGCTTGAGTCATACCCATTGCCCAGGTGTAAATAGATTATTTCTAATTTTCATTATTATTTAGGGAATATCAGTTCGAAAGCGGATGAAATATGTTTATTCAGGGAATGTAGCGAACTTGCGTTGGGATTTTCTTTCGTTGTTAATGTGATTGTTAAAACAAGAAAGATCAATCATGCATAAAGCATTGATTATGAAACACTTTCCAACTGAAATGCAATTCTATTTAAACATCTCGCAAGTGCGATACATTCAGCGCTGATATATTTTAAATTATCACAGTACTACACTAATTTATTATATCTGAAAGCTTAAAACTTCACCGAAAAAAATTAATTTTCTTCAAGTGACGTCATCGACATATAAATCGTCTGGCTCTCTATGTAAAAGCAGTAAATATTTCATTCATATCACTTTTATTCCAGACTGCTGAGCTAAATAATTTTGCGTTGAAAAAATTTAGTAAATCTTATACGACCCATTTTACAATCGCTTGTTTATATTCTGCATCCATTAAAATTAGGCTTTGTTGTAGAAATAATCGAAGTTTGATGATTATTTAAACTAAAAAATATTGTAATTACTTTGGCACAGAATATATATGCACAGAAAATACGCAAAAAATAATGCGGTTTTAAGACAAATGCAACACTAAATACAAATTTAAAAGAACTTTAAAAATCACGGCTTTTACACTATAAAAAATATGGATGCCATTTTTAACACTTAACAACAAAGTTGAAAAGTGTTTATGACTTTGCTCATTCTGTCTGTGTCTGTCTGTCCATTAGCACGATAACTGCCGTAAAAATGACTTAATCAAAATGAAATTTTCGTATGTTGTTCAAACGGTCTGTAGGACCTATGGGAATATAAATGAATAATATCACCCAATTAGTTTTGTATTGAAACCGGGTTGAAAAAATGAAATACATTGTAATATTCAAATTGTTCCATAAAATATATAAAAAAAAATTCAGCGAAATATATTCAGTAGTTTAAAAAAAAATTAAAATAATAATAACACATCTTATATGAAGCGATCACGTGACCATCATATGAAACGATCACGCGACCCACTTCAAAATGATATATGGCATCCATCCTGTCTCAAAATCGGGATTTTTAATGTTCTTTTTAATTCATATTAAGTGTTGTATCCGTCCTAAAATCCGTCCTAGATGATATGAATGAAATATTCACTGATTTTAAAAAAGAGAAGGACGATTTTTTTCGATGAAGTTTTACGCATAGAGTTTAATTACTTGTAGCTCCATGGTCTTAATTTTTAAATAAAATAAATTTTTGTAGTATTGTGATGAATGACATGAATGGGAAATTATTTATGAATGAAATGTTGCTTTTATAGAGAGAGCCAGGCGTGTTATTTTTTCTAGGCCGTCATTTGAATGAATTTCAGTTGTTTTCGATCAAGTTTTCAAATATAATAAATTATCGTAGTATTATGATAATTCTATAATTATTACCGAGGAATGTATCACATTTTAGAGAAGTTTAAACCAGGCAATTTATAATTCAATGCCGTCATTTGAATGTAGTTCATTTTTTTTTCGATGAAGGTTTAAGTTTTCAAATATAATAAATTAATGTAGTATTGTGATAAGTTTCAAAATATTACCGAGGAATGTATTGCATTTTCGACATGTTTAAATAAAATTGCATTGAAGTTAGAAAGTGTTTCATAATCAATGCTTTAAGCATGATTGATCTTTCTTGTTTATTTTGAAGTGGGTCTCGTGATCTCTTCATATAATATGGGTGCAATTATTACTTTAATTTTTATTTAGAAACTACCGAACATATTTTGCTGAATTCTATTTTTATATATATTTATGGGATAATCCGAATATTTCCTAAAATTTTCAAAAAATTTGCGAAATTAAATTTGCTTAAATGTTAAAAAAATTAGGTCTCATAGGGTTCAATGCATTTTACGTTTTCAGCCTGAGTTCAACCCAAAACTAATTGGGTGATATTATTCATTTACATTCCCATATGTCCCAAAGACCGTCTCAACAACATACTGAAATTTCATTTTGATAAAGTCATTTTTACAGCAGTTATCGTGCAAACTGGACAGATAGAATGAACAAAGTCATAAACACTTTTCAACTATGTTGGAAAGTGTTAAAAAGTTATCGCGTACTGCAGACAACACATTTAACGGTGAGTTTTCTACTTAGCAAAAGACCCACTCGACCTTTCCACTGTAAACTTTGACCCATTTTTGTTGCTTTGCGAATTTTTCGCCCGGCGCGCGGATGCAAAACGTGCTAAAAATTGTATTGTTATAATAACTAGTTGCTATATACAGTGACCGATTGCGAGCAAAGCTCGCTATTTACGCGTGAAAACTCATGTATGAATGTATATATGCAAGTATGTCAACTTTATTCTGAAGTCAATAATTGTTCTAACACCTCGGAATTGAACGTGAGTTAAAGGTGTTACGCAGAGATCTGAGGAAAAAGAATTTCAAGAAAGTCAAATATACATTTTTTATTATTATTAAAGACATTTAAAAGATACAAAAATTCCAAATATTTCCAGAAAAATGTAATAAGGAGATAACAAGGAAAAAGATAACTCCTCACACCTCAATTTTAGCCTTGCGATCTCTATTTTTACTTTTCTTATATACGTAGTATAATGTATAAGGAAAGTATTGTGACGGGGTCGAAAATTTAAATTTGAGTTTTCGGCGGAAGAGCACGTTTCAAGCATCTCTGAACACGAATCAAACGTTTTTGAGGTAATGTCTGTCTGTGTGTGTGTGCGTCAGTGAGCCTGTGGAGACGATATCTCATGAACGAATGGAGCGATTCGAACGACATTTTGTACAAAAATTACTGGAAATCCGATTGTTTTTAAACACAATCGAATTTTTGAACCCCCTTAAATTTTCGAATGAAATTTTGAAAAAATTAAAAAATCAAAACCTTTAATAAAGTTACGCAAATAGTCATTTTTTATGCAATTTTTCCTTAGAAAACGATTGACATAAACTTTGAAACGCTAGTATGAACCGTACTCAAGGTATTGCACATTTTTCAAATAAATGCCCCAAAAATAGCGGGATTTCAGCAACTTGGCGACTATTTTAAATGTTGCCAGAGTGACAAAAAATGTCACCAAACTGATAAAAATGACGCCAAATGGTAAGTAATTTTCGCAAATTCTTATTTCAGTCATGTAATAAGAATTTTCTTATATACCATCTAGTATATAAGAAATGCGTTCTCTCTGTTTGTCTGCCCCACTTATTGATGCATTTGGCAAACTTGGCGAATAATCTAACGACGTATCGCCAATTTGGCTATATTTTAACCCAGATTCACGAAAATATAGTCAAAATTGCAAAAATGACGTTAATTAATGAAGACAACGCCGAATTGATGAATTAATTATTAAAACATTTCAATATATGAACTATATCGCTTATTGAGGATGCTATCAATATTGATAATTGTGTATTAAGAGTTGTAAGAAATATAACTTAATTGGATACTTTGAAATAGTTTTACATGTTGTCATCCGGAAAATCGCCAAATCTGCAATTTAACGTTATAAACACAGTACCGTGGATCTTATACATTATTTGTTAACTGTAAGAGGAGTAAATTCATTACATTATATGAGGAAAGTCATGTGCTGCCCACATCAGAATTTTTATAAACTAAAGTTAAAATTTTTAATTTTGTAATTCAAGTGTCAAAAATTTAAAACATTGATAGTTTCTTTGTTGCAGAATTTTTATTTCCGGACCGATGGTATAACGTCTAAAGAAACTAAATAGATACACATCTAAAAATTTATCTTCTAATACAATTTTCAGGATAGGATCTCCATTTTTTGTCAAACTACAGCTGAATATATTTCAAAGAGCCCCATCTGCCTGAATTTTGAAAAGTCCTTTTCTATTCGAATTTCAAAGTTTCTTTTATACAATTTTGAAATTAAAATTTTATTCTTTTCACCATTTATCTTCAAAACTTAACATTTCATTATTGCAAACGCTGTTGCCATTTAAAAAGAAATAAAGATATTTAAGCCATCTAAACTATTAAAATAATTTTATTATTCAGAGTTCTAATACTGATGCTATCGTTGAGACTATCGTTATTATCAGCGCGTGACGTCATGAGCAGCGCAGACGTCATAAGCAGCGTGACATCATGAGCAGCATCAGGTTTTAGTAAAATCTTTACGTATTATATTCGACGATCGGTTCAAAAGTTTAAAGGAAATATAAAAAGTATGTTATTGGCAGAAGATAGGGCAATTGTTCTTATTGTGCTATGAATCTTAAAATTGCGCTTTAACTTTTATCCAATGTACCACACCCATCCTCTTCACACTAAACTTAGACCCACTTTTATTGCTTTGCGACTTTTGCGCCCGTGCAATAAGGAGGGCGGTGGGAGAAGGAGTAAAGGAGCTATGGATACCCTTTCTGAAATATTTATTTTTATCTATCTTAGCTACTCTTACTAACATTTTTATGCAATTTTCATATCGTATTTTCTACTCTGCGATTGCTATAAAACGGATCGCAAGTTCTTCCTTAAATGTTAATACCATTACTTAATTATTCTTCATTTTCATTTAAAAAGTTATAATAACAAATATTTTGTTGCCAGAACTGCTCTAAAATAAACAATATTTCTAGTTAAGTGTATTTTTCCTTGAACTTTCTCTGTGGAACATTCAAGATTTCCAATTAAAATATAAGGAAATACGTTTAAATATTTAAATATTATATATTTAAATTGAGGAAAATAAGGATATATATTTAAATATTAAACTTTTAATTTTTAATTTTTGAAAATATTAAAAATCTGAAAATATGGAAAATTACCCCTTTTGTTTTCAAATCCGGTTGTCTCTACAGAGTGACCACATTTAATGCCAAATTTTATTTACTGAAATTATTCTCAAACGTGAAATTACGAAATTTACATCACAAAATAAAAAGTGTTTATTTCTTATTTTTATCAGCATTAAACCTGATTGATTTTCCTCTCAATTGCAGAAGCTAACCAAGAAACTTAAGTTAATGCTCCTTTTTATCTCTTGAGTACAATCATTCGGTTTTTATTGCTCTATTTTCACACTTTACTTATTTTATAGAGGTTAGAATCAAGCATAAATCGGGTCCTTTATTCTGTACAGTTGACAAATTAAAAAAAGGATTTAAATAAGAGATTTAAAAATCTGATGTGTACAACACGCGATTTTTCCTGCATATATTGTTTGCTTTATATTGTACATTAATCTGGTTTCATCTCGCGAAATTATACATAAAAATCTGATGTGGGCAGCACATGCCTTTCCCTGCAGACTTATATTCACGTTCTTTTTATTTAAATTAAATTTAATTAAATAAAAAGAACGAAATTAAATAAAAATATTAATTAAATAAAAAGAACGAAAAGAATAAAATTTCCTGCATATATTGTTTGCTTTATATTGTACATTAATCTGGTTTCATCTCGCGAAATTATACATAAAAATCTGATGTGAGCCGCACATGCCTTTCCCTGCAGACTTATATTCACGTTCTTTTTATTTAAATTAAATTTAATTAATTTTTAATTCAATTTTCGTTCTCATTTGAAAACTGGACTTATTTTCAAAAATGGTGTAGGAAAAATACGAAAAACTAAAATATCTCGAGAACGGCTAGACCTAGTGTAATGAGGTTGGTCTTATTTTTTTCTTCGCTAAAAATTACGTATTAAACAAGCATTTAATGGCTATATTTGAGCATACGTAGTTCTTAAGTTTAGATTTTGATGATTTTGCGGGCATTTTGCAAAAAAAGGCAGGTTATTTTTTTTCGAATTATACCAAAATCTAATCAGCACCAGGGTGGCCTACAAGCGACTTATCTACCAAATTTTGTGAAATTCGCTCCATTAGTTTTTCAGTTAGAATGGATACAAGCTTTTGCAGGCCATTTCGCAAACAAAGGCGGGTTCTTTTAACCAGAGTCATACCCAAAACTAATCAGCACCAGATTCGTGCACAAGTGACTTACCTACCAAATTTTATGAAATTCGGTCAATTAGTTTTTTAGTTAGAGTGGATACAAAATCTGCACAGACAGACAGACACCAGACAGACACACATACAGACAGACACACAGACAGACACACAGACAGACAGACACACACACAGACGTCACGCTAAAAATAGTTTTTTCGTATTCTAGAGGTCTCGAAACGTGTAGATCCGTCGAAAACTCGAGTTGCGATTTTCGACATGATTCCAATACTTTCCCTATGCATTACCATGTATTGCAGGGATAAAGGGAATATAGTTGAAATTGCATAATTGCATCAAATTGCTGTTTTAAAAAATGTTATTCATCAAAATTCCTAAAAACTAAATTACCTCACGATCGCTTTATTCTAGATTTATTGGGTTTGCTTTATTCGTTTAGTGTCAGTAACAAGGAAAAGAAGGAAATGCAGTTTATTAAAGTGTCTCCTTTTAGTATTTGTATATAAATTAAATTTATGAGAAATGTATTTGTTAAAATGTCCGTAACTTAAATGTATGAAAGGCAACGACATACCAAAATTTGGATTTTCAGCTGTCCTGATTTTCGAGTTACTCTCAAAAAATGAGTACATTACATTAGCGAACCCAAAATTGACTCAGCAAAGCAAAGTCCAAAAACTAAAATATACGAGAAAGACAGCGGTATGCCAAATATGAGCTTTCTAGACCATTCGGGTCTCGAATTATTTCCGAAAACGATAACATATATCTTATAGAGCTGTTCGTTATCTAATTTGTATCTTTTAGTGCTAGCCCTGTAAAATACAAAATCTTGTAGTGTTTCGCATCAATGATCACAAAACCACTCAATCGTCATCCTTCTTCTTTATTACTAAACTCGTGCAAGTACAACCTTCACTTCTCAGCTACACACGCAGCGAAGAACTCATGTTCTTTTATCAGCCAGAGCAAGAATGCGTATCTGCTGCGCTGTACTCAATTCTTGGCAGATGGCCAATAATTGAATCCGCGTTGCATGCCATATGAGTATCCCCCCAGTGAACGAGGGGTACCGAGAAACGATCTCAAATATGCAATATATGCAATATATACAATATATACAATATATACAATATATACAAAGAAAATATACAAATTAAATCACTTTAGGAGTACACATTGAACCTACATATAGTGTACGAGTCTACATGTAGTGTACGGAAGCCGTACTGTTCTACCACTTCTGGTTCTGATGGCAGGTTTCGAATTGTCATTCGTTGTATTAGAAGTTATAAGAGGCTTCTGTTTTTCTGCATCTTCACATAGGAGAAATGCGGGCTTATGTCTTTCCATATACCAATTCAGCACAAGAGGCTTGGATGTCATTTTTGAGAGCTGTACGTATTCCTAAAAGTGTGATAGGAAGTGTGTCTGTCCAACTGGCATTTTCATGTGCTTTTAATGCACATTTTAGATGTCTGTGAAAACGTTCAATTATCCCAATGGGCCAATTATGTCGAGATGTATGTGTGCGAAAGGTGCGTCTGGTAAAACAAATGTGCCAATCGGAGTTTTGGTGTGTTTATGGACCTTTGATCGTAGGCAAGGAATGCAACATTTAACTTGATTCTTAATATATCTGTTCATATCAGGCCAAGCATATCTGTCAGTAATCAACTTAGTAGTCGCAGAAATTCCGGGATGAGAAAGTCCTTGAAGTTGATTAAAACTAATTTTTCGGTATGACTCGGGAACGAAAGGTCGAGGTTGCCCCGTTAACATATCGCAGAACAATTCAGAATTTGCAATTGGAAAAAACCTGTTTTCTATTCGGAGTGAAGAATTGTTGTTGAGTAGAATTTTTAACTCAGGATCAGTTGCTTGAGTTGAAGCAAAATCTTCGAAATTTAAAATCGAAGATGAAATGTTGTCAATTTCAATACGTGAAAGTGCATCTGCTACTATGTTTTCAGTACCTTTTATGTGACAAATGTTTGTCGAGAATTGAGAAATATAGTCTAGGTGACGCAGTTGTCGAGGCGAGCATTTATCTGCTTTCTGTTTGAAGGCATAAATTAAGGGATTTTGGGTCAGTTTAAATAACAAAATCCCGACCTTCTAGCATGTGTCTAAATCGTTTGACTGATGTGTATATTGCCAATAGTTCACGATCATATGTGGGCCAATTTTTTTGACTTTCTGAAAGTTTGACTGATAGAAATGAAATAGGTTCCCATTTGTATCCGTTGAGTTGCATGAGAGATCCTCCAACAGCTATATCACTAGCGTCAACCCACACACTTAATTTTGCGCAAGGAATAGGATGATGCAGAAGAGTTGCGGTAGCTAAAGCATTCTTGGCGTTTAAAAATGATTTTTCATCAGAATAAGTCCATTGAAGCAAATCTTGAACTTTGATTTGTTGTTGTTGTTGAAACCCAGACCGTCCGACCTACCAGAAAGGTGTAAGGTAACTGAACTTTGATTTGTGTAGTATTTTTAGACTTTTTTTTATTTTTGATACCTTCTAAAAATGTGTTTAATGGACCTAGTATGTGAGCAGCTTTTGGCACGCAACGTCGATAGAAATTAAATAATCCAAGGAATCGTCTTAGTTGTGTGATAGTTGTTGGCTTCGGAAATTTTTTTATACAATCTACACGTTCTGTGAGTGACACAATACCAGATGTAGAAACTCTGAATCCCAAGAATTCAATTGATAAAAGTCCAAACTTACATTTTGATGGTTTTACACTCAGACCGTATTGTTTTAACCGTTCAAATAAAGTTTTCAGGTTGGTAATATGTTCTTCTGGCGATTTCGAAGCTATTAAAATGTCATTAACAAAAGCGTATACAAATGGAAGGTTACGTGTTACTTCATCAATAAATCGTTGAAAAGTAGCAGCTGCATTACAGAGTCCAAACTGCATACGAGTGCTTTCAAATAATCCGAAGGGCGTTGTGATTGCAGTTTTATGCACATCTTCTGGATTAATAGGAACTTGATGATAGGCTTTGATAAGATCTATGTGTGAATAATTTTTGCTTCCATGGAGGTTCGAAGTGAAATCTAGAATGTTGGGTATTCCATAATTATCTTTTACCGTTTGAGCATTCAGTGCTCGATAGTCATCTACAGGTCTCCATTCAGTACTGTCCTTTTTAGGTACCATATGTAATGGGGATGAATAATTGCTTTTGGAAGGACGCATGTGACCAAGTTCAGTCATACTTTGAAATTCCTCCTTTGCAATGCACAAACGGTCAGGTGCAAGACGCCGTGCTTTAGAAGTTACGGGAGGTCCAATAGTTTCAATGTAATGAACTACTGAGTGTTTTACTGCTTGATCCGGACGAGGTGGTCTGGTTATCTCCGGAAATTCTTTTAAAAGATTATGGTAAATACTGTCACCTGATACAGTTTTAATTGAATGGATGTCACTTACACTCAATGTACAATGAGAGCTTTTTTTAGTTTCTGAATCAAGCAATTTTTGTTTAGACAGATCTGGTATCAAATTAAAATTGTATAAAAAAATCTGCACCTATAATGGGAGTAGAAACATTTCCAACTAAAAATGACCATTTAAAAATACGTCTCAGGCCAAAATCTAAGGAAATACATTGAGATGTATACACATGAATAGGTGAAGTGTTAGCTGCCAAAAGAGTCATTTCGGAAGTGTTTCTTCTTTGTAATTTTGAAGCTGGAATGATAGATACGTCTAATCCCGTATCGATCAAAAATTTTACGTTAGTGCGTTTGTCACATACAAAAAGACGACGAGAATTCTTAGGCAAGTCGCTAGTCGCCTTTACACCTGCGTCTTCTCGTTTTTTTGGTATTTACAGGGAGAAATACATCTTAAAGCCTTTTTGCCAATTTTTTTATGATAATAACAATTTTCGTTATTTTTAGTTTCAGATGAGCTTCTTTGTCGTGAAGCCCTGTTTCGGTTGAGACTGGGGCATCTGCCACGAGAAAGATTATCTATCCTTAAATGTAATTTTTCTATTTCAAGTAATCTATTTTCAATAGACTTTAAGGATGAAGCAGAAGAACAAGCACTCACTGAAATCAGTGTCACTTCAATTACACGATCCGCTATTTCTGCTGCAGCGTTCAATTCCAGAGGCGTAATAGCTGCTAAAATAATTTGGACTTGAGAGGGTAAATGCTAAAGAAAGAGTTCTAACATTAGTTCATCGGGTACTTTATAATTTTCAGCGTGAAATTTCATGCTGAGTAGTAGGTCCGAAGGTTTGCGATCACTAAGTTGTTCTCCTGTAAGTAGTTTCCTAATTTTTGGGTAGGAGGACTCACTGCTGCGTTTAATAAGTTCTGTTTTTACATGAAGGTATGGATCGTCCTTGTTAGGATTCATAGTTATATCTCTGATTGTAGCAGCTTCTGGAGGCAAATGTGACACTACATAATTAAATTTTGTTTTACTTTCAGTCACAGCTTTAGGTGTACCCAATTCGAAAGTGCTTTCACACATTATGAACCACAATGCAGGATCACTGAAATTGTATGGCGGAATTTTATCCGCATTTGAAAACGCCATGACAAATTGATGAGAATCTTAAAATTATTCGGCTATCTTTAGTCCGAACTTATACATAAGAGCTTTTCACTCGAAGGTCCCTGAGTTTTGGTAAAGTGAAAATTATCAACTTCGACACAAAGAAATATTCTCGGGCGCGGTAGCCCATTGGTTAGCGCGCTGGAGTTGCACTCGGTAGGCCCGGGTTCGATTCCAGCCACTGCCAAAACTGCCGTCGTGTTCATGCGGAGTACGATCACGTTAAACATGTGGGTCCGAAAGTCCTTCCGAGAGGTTGGTGGTAGGGGAAGAAGGGTACGGTCCCTGTGGATGCCTCCCCCACTGGGTTCCGGTCTAAATTGGGATTTGATACGAAACATTTAAGAATGAAAACATCGACATGAACAAATACCTTACCGGGTCACCACTGTAGTGTTTCGCAGCAATGATCATAAGACCACTCAATCGTCATCCTTCTTCTTTATTATTAAACTTGAGCAAGCACAACCTTCACTTCTCAGCTACATATTCAGCGAGGAACTCATGTTCTTTTATCAGCCAGAGCAAGAATACGTATCTGCTGCGCTGTACTCAATTCTTGGCAGATGGCCAATAATTGAATCCGCGTTGCATGCCATAATCTAAAGACAACGATATACCAAATTTTGGACTTCTGCTCCTGTTCTCGAGTTATTCCCAATAGACTAGTACATTCCTATGGCGGTCTCAGAACGGGCTACCATGATAAGGTTCAAAATCTCAAAAATAAAATATATCACAAAGGGCAGTATCATACTAAATTCCATGTTGCTGTGGTGAATGAAACTTAATTAGGGCTTCAAAAATTTGATTCACGCTGACAAACAATCAGATAACAGAAGGTTACAAAAACAAAGCATTAACTAATAGCTTATTTATTTTTTATTTTAGTTTATCAACTTTTGCTGGTTATTTTGAAAAAAATAATTCTGATATGGGTAAGACGGAACTTTCACTATCTGAGGCGATATCTTTACTTCTTCCACAGCAAAACAATGCTGTACAAGATCTACAACACAATCTCTTTGGCATTGGATTAAGACTCTGTAGACTGAAATTGTATGCTTTTAAATATCATTATACATTTAACAGTTTTACAGGTTTGATTTTTAATACATTTTTACTACATTCTAAAATTGAGCAATATCTCAAGAACGGTTCATGTTAGTGTTCTAGCATGTATACAATCCGTTTTATAATGAAAACTTCTGTCAGAAATGATTATTATTTATTATCATTCAAATTTCTGATTTTTTTTTTATGAATTTTCAATCATTCTAAAATTTGAGGGTCTTTCGCGAGTTCAATTGCGTTTAAAATCTAGAGTTCCAGTGTTTATGGATTGAAATAATCATACCAAAATATTTTCTATACGTTTCGTCTGAGATTTAGCGTACATAAACTCGCAGATACACACAATAGCATACAATGCCAACGGCCCTACCATGCTGATAACACCGGTTCTCGTTAGATCACCGAAGACAAGCAGCATCGGACGCGGTTAGTACTTGGGTGGGTGACCACCTGGGAACACCACGTGCTGTTGGAGCACTTCGGGCGCGGTAGCCCGGTGGTTTGCGCTCTGGATTTGCACGCTGCCACAACTGTCGCCGTGTTCATGCGGAGTACGATCACGTTAAACATGTGGGTCCGTAAGTCCTTCCGAGAGGTTGGTGGTAGGGGAAGGAGGGTACGGTCCCTGTGGATGCCTTCCCCACTGGGTTCGGGTCTAAATTGGGTGGCACTTTCGGGCCGTCCAAACAGTTACCTTACACCTTTTTGGTAGGTCGGACGGTCTGGGTCTCAACAACAACTCAATAGCATTCACATACCCCGACATACACATACACTTACATACACATACACTAACATACACATACACACTGACATACATACAGACACTGACATATACGTGCATATACATGCATCAAGATACATAAATGGAAATTATCATACATGCATACACACACAGACATCACTTCAAAAACATTCTATTCGAGTTCAGAGATGCATACAACATGCTTTTCCGTCGAAAACTCGAAATCGAATTTTCGACAAATGTGTGTAGCAATCGTAGAAGTAGACAGATATATCTTTGTTAATTGTGCAAGTATTTAATTAATAAAAAGCGGATGTGGAAAGTATAGGTAAAATTAACTATCAAACTTTATGAAAATTGATGGCATAATTTGTGAGATAGAGATAATAAATACATTTTACGGACAGACAGATACACACACAGACATCACGATAGAAATAGCTATTCTCGTTTTCCAAAGCGTCCTATACATGCAAATCCATCGAAAACTCCAAATCCAAATTTGTATTCTCTTTCAATACATTTTTGCACACATGCTCATATATGGGAAGTAAAAAAATTCCCCAATAAAGTGGATCTTGATTCAATAATTTTAAATTCATGTTAGATTGCCTTTAAAAAAGAATCACTGTAAATTTACACATTTTCAGGAAATATGAATCCTTTAGAATCATTTTTATACCTTTGCTCGTTTGAATATATAAATTGTAGATTTTTGATCATACATATGCAAATCCTATTCAAACTGAGAACGCGTAGCCCTGAATAAATAAGGGACTTATAAAGCAGTTTTCTCATATGTAATCTCAATCACGTATGCTAAATCACTTTTTGATGTGTTCCTTTAAAATATAAAATTTTCAACTCCCAGAAAATTCAGAAGGTGTTTTTGTACACAAGACATCAAGTGAAAGCTGCCTTGCAGAAAGAAAGTAGGTAAATGTTTTCATCACATGTAGTTATAGTATTTTACATAAAATGGCGTTAATTCGTTTTGAAGTTGGCTTTGTCACATAGATTCCATTATAAAATAGAGATATTGTTTAAATATGATTTCCCGTATTGTGCATTATTTGGGATAAAATCTATCATACTGAGCTATTATCTATCCTTCTAGATGTTTTCAATTCCATTGATGAAAATTGGGCTTACTAGCAAAAAGACGTGATTTTTACTAGCACATAGGAAGTGTGCGAGCTGTGGTTGATTTCAAATCATAACTTAATTTAACAAATGAGTATGAAATTGTAAGTATAAAAAATTAATTTCATTATTTGAGAATACTAATACAAATATTAGAATTTGAATAATAAATTAAACAAATTTGAATACAGGAAAACAATGAAATCATTGTGATTATTCATTTACTACGCTATTTAGATCTTTAAATTATAATATCTCATTTAGTAGCATTCAGAGATTATAAAAACGCAAACATATTTTACAAAGCACATTTAAGCTAACTATAAGACAGACTTAAGAGGAGATACTGTGAGATAAGATTACTTAATTGCCAACAGTTAATAGTTCTTTGCTCGAACAATTTGTTTTAAACATATACGAGTATATATATAGCTGTTGTATACCTTTTGTATATTTTAACTGCATCTAACTTGGACTATTGAAAATAGTTAGTGAGTGAGTTTGACTCTGCATATCATCTGAAGGGTTTCACTATTTCTTTTCACGAATTTTTTTTCATGTCTGCAAACTTCAAATATTTTTACATTTATTCACATTTCAAATACTTTCACCAGTCTTTACATCTCGATTATTTTCATATGTCATCCAGTTCTCTGTTTGGAATTAGGTAATCTTAATTTTTTTATATGGCTTCGAAGAATACACGCATTCCCGCCCCCGCCCCCAGTAACTTGATTGGTCTTGTTTTGCCCCTATGTTGATTAGGGTGGTCTGGATTGGCCTTCCCCTTTCTGATGCCGATTCTTTGGGTCAGGTCCTCAGTGTGAGTTCCTTTCATCCAGACTATGTAACTCCCTTACATGTTGGTTTCATAGCAAATTGGTGAATTTCTGTCCAAGTTTATGTTAAATATGTGTGCCTATTTGTATGAAGCTTTGTTTGTTTCACGTCATGGCGCATTATTTTAAACAACATTGATTTTTTGGTATCACAAAATGGTATCATCTATTGGGAAACTTTGTAAATGCATCAAGCTTACATATCAAAACATCCCTACCCCCTCTACTGCTTACACATGTCTGTTTAAAAGAAGCGTATATTTAAGTAATACACAAGCGACAAATAAAAAAACACTAATCAATCACGTATGTGTTCCTTAAAATCCATATGGAATCAACTATATGAAATAACTTTTTAAACTGAAACCCTTTTCACAATTCTGGCGAGCTTTTTATTTATGTTTTTTACGACATGAATAGAAGCATCTAAACAGTATTGAATAAATTGTACCCTTCAAACAACCAAAGTTAAATTATGCAATTTATACGCAATTCTTCAGTTAAAAATAAAGCCAAAGCAATCTATTATTTTGTAGAAAATAAAATGTTTAAAGCATGTAGTTACCATTAGATTAAATTATTGCTCTTAAATTCTTTCCGTTCTAAACCACAGAAAATTTATTATTTGAGCTTATATGTTTTGTTACAAAAATAAAATAATATTTAAAGAATACATCGAAATATTTGATTTAATGTTATAGGATAGTTTCCAAGTTCTATATTTTGTCTAAATTTACTTCCTACAGAAAAAGTGCTGTTTTCACGAAAATTTTCGATTTCAAGATTTTGATGCCAATATATGTTTTAGAACCTCTTGAAAAATTTTTGATTATTTTTAGCTTGATTTCCTCCTGTCGGTGGTCGATTAATTGAGTACGTGATAGTAGCCATAAATGTTAATGGATTTTCACGAAATTTTATATTCTGCTTTGTTAACAAGAAATTTAGAACTAGATATAAATTTTTGAAATTCGAGCTAAAATTTCGGAATTTGTATTAAATTTTATATTTCCTTAACATAGTAGCATAAGGCAAAATTTGACATGCCATGCATAAAAAGGGTTTTTAATGGCTCAATTTAACGAAACTTAATAGTTTCAATAACTGTTGTGAAAAATAGCCGCAATACAATTTTTGTGTTCTTCACATCATCGCCCCCGTGTTGAGGGTGGCGGTGTACATTGTCAAACATAGTATCAATCGAAAACGTTTTTCAAATCCTTTAAACTGGGCATAAAAGGGGTTTGTTATGATTCAATGAACACGAAACTTAGTAATTTCAATCATTGTTGTGAAAAAGTCCTTTAAAATTAAAGGTAACACGCTATAAATGTGATTATTTAACCAACGGAATTAAAAAATTTTCTTATATGTTCTTGAATTTTCATAATTTTTCTTGTAAAATTTGCAGCGGGAAAAAATCACAAGCTACGTAAAAATAGATTCTGGTATGAGAAAGACGAGTGGAACCACACTCCAAATAATTCATCTTTATAACAACGACTCATACATAAAAGGAAGTTACACTGTAATGCGATGGATTCTTTACAAAATATAGCAGAATGAAGTTAAATAACTCAAAACGCTTTGTGGAACCTTAATATATATATCTCACAAGGGAAACGAGTACGACTTACGACTAAGCTATGACAAGAGTCTACGAGACTGGGTTGTCTATAGTCTGAAACCATCCGATGCAAAGAAAATCTATGCCCTAATCTAATTCTATTACAAATTATGGGTAAATATCTAAGCTTCCCAAGCTTTTATATTTTTGCCAGAATTAATTATCCGACGTGAATGATCGGAATGTCAAATCACTCACTAGATAAATCGAAATACAAAAATATAAAAAAATCTTATGTGGGCAGCACATGACTTTCCTTATATAATGCAATGAATTTACTACTTTTACAGTTAAGAAAATGTTATTCTTATAGTAGATACTTATATTCTTTCCAAGATATTGAATTTTCGTCAATTAGTCGTCATTTTCAATGATTTAACGTCTTTTTTATTAATTTGGCGAGATTTTTGTTAATTTGGCAACAATTAAAAATGTCGCCAAGTTGGCGACATTCCGCCAAATTCTTCACCAAAATCTCGTCAAGCGTTATGGACGGAGAAATAAGTTATTCTTACAGCAGATACATGACTATTGGCGTTCAAATACAAAAGTATTACTCAAAGTATCTTTTTTCATGAATGGAACGAGCTAGATCCACGAGAATGATGTCACCCAATTTATCGCATGGTATTACATATGAAAAGTGAACATGTTTCTCAATAGGAATAATTTTTTCTATCTTATATAACTTTTTGATATTTTTTTTGAAAATTTTGCAATATCTCGAGAACGGGTCATGTTAGCTTTCTAAAATTTATGTCAATCGTTTTCTAATGAAAAATTACATAAGAAATGTCTACTTGCGTAACTTTATTAGCGGTTTTGATTTTTTGACGATTTTTTGAAAATTTCACTCGAAAATTTAGGGGAGTTCTGAACATTCGATTGCGTATAAAAATAATAGACGTCCATTGTTTACGAATTGTGATTTCTGTACTAAATTTCGTTCAAATCAGTCCATTCGTTCGTCAATCGTCTCCACAGACTCACTGACACACACACACACATACATACTTTCACACACACACATACTTTCACACACACACACACACACACACAGACATCGCCTCAAAAACGTTTGATTCGTGATCAGGGATGCTTGAAACGTGCTCTCCCGTCGAAAACTCGAATTCGAATTTTCGACCCCATCACAATACTTTCCTTATAGATTATGTAAAGAAAGTAAAAATGATTGAAGGGCACCCGAACTCTCCTATACTTTTAACACTATTTTAACTATATTTATGTTCCTTTTCCTGGGTGACTCTAAGAGTTAGACATTTGACATTTCTTTTAATATTAAATAGAAGTTTTGGTACACACGCGAACAAAATTGTATAAATTTTGTAATTATTTGTTATTTCAATAAATGTAAATTAAAACTAGCAATAATTTTGAACATATACTCTGTTGCAAAATAATATGTTCATCCATAAACAATTGCGCAACAATCGCATGCAAATGTTGTTTCAAGAGATATGCAAAAGATCAAACTATAAGCACCAATGATGTTGTAAGGCTCATGCAACGCGCACATAAACGACTCACCGTGCAGCATTAAAAATGACCGATGTTCCTATTCGCGAGCAATTTGAACTGTATTTTTATATTAGGTGTAAGGGAAGCTGGTTCGTCCAAAAGACTCATAAGTCGCAGTTTGGTCGGATAATTTCACATTATTTGCAACAGTGAATCAGAGAGGGCGCATATAACAGTGGCTAAGACTCAGGACGCCCCAGACAGACAACTACTCGAGAGAATTGTACAGTCAGGATAGGAGCCACGTCCACACCAGTGACGTCACTATCATTAATTCAAAGACATTTGCTGTCGTCCATGCATACTGTATCAAGGGATATTATTAGGAGACGACTAGCAAAAGTCGGGATTAGATATCGACGTCCATTAAGACGCCTACCACTGAACACTCAACATAGGCAGAGCCGTCTGGATTTGTGATTGATTAGCCTGGGCAGTTTCTGACTGAAGACATGTTGTCTTTAGCGATGAATCCCGCTTCTTTTTCGGTGCTGATGACCGTCGCATACGTGTGTGAAGGTGATTCTGGCTATCGTTCCGATCCCCCTTTTATTTGGAAAACCCAGGTTAAAATTCTAAAATATCGAAATTACAACCACTACGTTTCGAAAACTAAGAGCTCTATCCCAAATCCTAATATATACACATATAGGGCTTTCAAAGAGCTACAAATTCTTGCTTATTCTTCATCGCTAATACTTAATAGTTTTTGAAATATAAGCATTACAAACTTCAAAACGGAAATTTTTCGACTTGACAAGACGATTACTCAAAAAACTATAAAAGCATTTTCAAAAAAATAAATACATATATTGAAACAAAATTTCCTAATTCTTATTTTTTATATCTATATTTGGTAGTTTCAAAGATATTTCAAGTGAAACTAAGAAAAATGAAAAAAAAATACATTCGCTCGGACAGCCTACTTTACACCTTTCTGGACAGTTACCTTACACCTTTCTGGTAGGTCGGACGGTCTGGGTTTTAACAACAACTCGCTTGGAAAGATAAGTTTCTTAAGTTTTCTGGAATATAACTTTGAAATAATAAAATTATTTTTATATATTCAAAATCGGGACCACCATATTACCGGCAAAAGAAAAAAAATATTTACATTTTATTTATTAAGTTCAGAGATATAAGCGTCCAAAGTGCTTACATTTTCGTAACGCCCCGACTTTCGCCGCAGAAATCAAAAGCATAAATGTTATTCACATCAAAACATGCCTCTTGATAAATCAAATAATGTTATACATATGCCTGAAACTCTCTCAACAACGCTGACCAATCAATAGGCAGCAAAGATCAACACATTATCCTGATTGAAAAACCCTCCATGAGTAAATCTTGACAACAATCAATCATAATTTTCAATCACGAAATCACAATTTCCGTAAATATTTTTGTGAGTGAAAGCAACTTTCGAAGTCAACAGAGATAGATGTATTATTCCAGTCTTTGAAATATCCCAATTCTTATTATCTTACCTTTAACAGAACTGATACATTTTATAGAAAACCAGAAGATATTTATGGGAGAATGAAAGACAGTATATAAGGAAATCTACCAAATTGTTTCGGCCATACTCCGATTTTGGTTTGGTCATTACTGGGAAAAATAAGAAAACAAAGCAAATCCTAATGAACAGCTGCATTTCCTAGAGAATGTAAAGATATAGCATATTCAACCAGTATTTCAAGACACAAATTATGGAAATACTTATTCATGTCTCAGGAAAACACTAAAGAAAATACTGAGTCTCATGAAAACACTTATTGGAGTATCAGGATAAAATATGCAGTACTCTTTATTATCCGAAATTCATTGTTATCTGAGCTGGATTTTCTTCCCATGAAGTTAGGCAAAAAGATATAAAATGTATATGTATGAGACGCTAGAAAATGCCATAATACATTGAGAATTATATCTCAATGCCGGTAGTGTAAGTAAAGTAGTCTCTATTAGATGGCAGTGTCACAATAGAAAAACGTAGTATTTAGTATATTATATTTGGTTAATTTTAAATAAAGGTTCCCTAATTATGTATTTAATTAGTCAGTAATTTTTTTTTACTTTCCCTGCAATACATGGTAATATATAGGGAAAGTATTGTAATCATGCCGAAAATCACAAGTCGAGTTTTCGACGGATGTACACGTTTTGAGAACTCCAGAATACGAAAAAACTATTTTAGTTAAACGTCTGTGTGTGTGTGTGTCTGTCTGTCTGTCTGTGCAGATTTTGTATCAATAATAACTAAAAAACCAATGGACCGAGATTCATAAAATTTGGTAGGTAAGTCACTTGTGGACGAATCTGGTGCGGATAAGTTTTGGGTACGATTCGGGATAAAAGAACCCGCCTTCCTTTGCGATATGGCCGAAACTATTTGTATCCCCTCCAGCTAAAAAACTAAAGGACTGAATTTCACAAAATTTGGTATATAACTCACTTGTGGGTCACCCTGGTGCGGATTGGATTTTAGTACGATTCAAAAAACAATGACCTGCCTTTTTTTGCAAAATAGCCCGCAAAAATCGTCAAAATCTAAAAGAAAAACTACGTATGTTCAAATATATCCATTAAATGCTTCTTTAATACGTAATTTTTTAATGAAGAAAAGAATAAAACCAATCCCATTGCACTAGGACTAGTCGTTCTCGAGATATGTTAGTTTTTGGCATTTTCTCGAAACCATCTTTGAAAATCAGTCCAGTTACCAAATGAGAACGAAAATTGAATTAAAAGTGAATTAAATTTAATTAAAATAAAAAGAACGTGAATATAAGTCTGCAGGGAATGTCATGAGCTGCCCACATCAGATTTTTACTTTCCCTGCAATACATGGTAATATAGAGGAAAAGTATTGGAATCATGCCGAAAATCGCAAGTCGAGTTTTTGACGGATGACACGTTTTGGGACCGCTAGAGTACGAAAACACTGTTTTTAGCGTGACTTCTGTATGTGTGTTTGCCTGTGCAATGTATGTGTCCACTCTAACTCAAAACATATTAGACCAAATTTCATAAAATTTTATAGGTAAGTTACTTGTGTGCAGCACTGGTACTGATTAGATTTTGGCACGATTTGGGATAAAAAAAACCCGCCATTATTTTGCAAAGTGGCCCGCAATAGTCTTATATATCCACTCACGCTACTCAAAAAACTAATTTCACAAATTTCACAAAATTTGGTACATGAGTCACTTATGGGATACCTTAGTGCTGGTTAGAATTTGGTACATACTAATCGGAAACGAAGAATCTGTCTTTTTTAACGAAAGACTTGCAAAAATTTCCAAAATCTAATATAAAAGATTATGTATGCGGAATCTATCAATTAAATGATTGTTTCATGCGTCATTTTTGACGAGGAAAATATTAAGACCAACCCCATTACTTTAATCTAGCTGCTTTTGAGATATTTTAGTATTTTCGCATTTTCACTACGCCACCTTTGAAAATAAGTTCAGTTACTAAATGAAAACGAAAACTGAATTAAAAGTGCAAATTCAGTATAATTTAAAACAATTATGCTGTTATTTTGTGCAATTAAACTCAATTAATTATTGAAGAAATAAAAGGAAGGTGAATATGAGTCAGAAGAGAAAGTTATGTGCTGCCACATCAGATTTCTAGTTCTAGAATATAATACAGAATATATGGATATATAAATAAATTGAAAGGTAAAATAATTTTAAATACGTAGGAATATTGTTTATAGTTTTATTTATAATTTGCATTACGCTACTAATTTATTTCAACAAAATTGACAGTTTAAATAAATATTTGAAACCTTTAGGTATAGAAATGCACATAGCGCAGGACTATTCCAGAGCCACCTGAATTATTGTCTCAAACGACATTGGTGTTTTCTCAATATGAAGTTTGACCTTTAATTCCATACTTTTTTCAGCGATTCATTAATTTTCTGAACAAGTCAAAATATCAACTCCCGTGAAGTCCTGGAAGAAAATTTTCATAAGAGGGGGAACTTATTATAGACTATAATTATAGTCTATAATTATAGAATATATTATAAAATATTATTATAGAATGCACTGGAAGCTCAGAATGCGTCACAGATAACACGTGAAAGCCCCGGGCCGTCCGGCTCGTCCAGAGGACTTAGAGCAACAAAATGGACGACCGGGAAGGAACACAGATAACACGTGTCATTTCGTTAAATTATACACCATTTACAGTAAAATTTGTATTGCAAATGAATGCTACTGGCTTGTGATTTCAAATTGCTATTATCAAATGCAGAATATTTAAACCCCGTAGAGATATTTCTTCTTTCCTGCAATACATAGTAAAGTATAAAGAAAGTATTGGATTCGATAGATCTACACATTTTACTTCTAGAATACGAAAAAACCATTTTTAGTGTGACGCCTGTGTGTGTGGCTCTCTGTCTATCTGTGAAATGCGTCTATCCACTCTAATAAAAAACTACATAAAATTTGTTAGGTAAGTCCCTTGTGGGTGACCCTGGTACTGATTAGGTTTTGGTACGATTCGGGATAAAATAACCCACCTTTTTTTGTCAAATGGCCCGCAAAAATTGCTTTATCCACTCTAATTGAAAAGCTAATAGACCAAATTTCACAAAATTTGGTAGATAAGTCATTTTGAAGGTTACCCTGGTGCTGTAGGTTACCCTGGTGCTGTAGGTTACCCTGGTGCTGATTTGAGTTTGGTAAAATTCAGGAAAAAATAATCTGTTTTTTTTACTATATGGTCCCTCAAAAATATTCAAAATCTAAAATAAAAGAATACGTATGCTCAAATATATCAATTCAATGGCTGTTTCATACGTAATTCTTGAGGATGGAGTGAATAAGACCAACCCCATTACACTAGAACTAGCTGTTCTCGAGATATTTTAGTTATTTCGCATTTTCGCTACGCCACCTTTGAAAATAAGTCCACTTACGAAATGAAAACAAAAACTGAATTAAAAGTTCAAATTCAGTGTAATTTAAAATAATCATGGCTGTTATTTTATGCACTTACACTAAATATAATGAATTATTGAAGAAATAAAGATAATGTGAATATGAGTTTGTAGAGAATGTCATGTGCTGCCCAGAGTTTTTTAATTGTTTCATAAATGATGTGTTTTTCTAGCCATAAATGAATTATCACATATTCTGTACTACTTTGGTTTTGGTGTGGATAACATCTATAGTTAAGGTATATCTGTTAAAATTGGAGCATTACGAAACATAGGAGCACTACGGACAGTTATAACTCTGAACCTAATAGTTCAAAATGTAAACAATGTTTACTTGATTTACCGTAAATGTGGTACTGACTATGAATCCATAAAAATAATTTTAATATTTTGAACTGCTTTTTTGGAAAAACTAAGCATGTTTCGCCCAAATAAGATTTTGCTTAACTTTGCTTATTTGCACTCGACATATCTTCGAAACTTTCAAATATAGATATAAATAGTAAGAACAAAAATGTTTAGAAGAAAATTCAATTTTTAGAAATATAATTTAATTTTACATTGGTTTTAAAGTTTTTGAGAAATCGCCTTGGCTAATTAAAGAATATTGAAATTTTTCCGCTTTTGATGTTTGTAATGCTTTTATTTTGAAAACCTAAAATGCTAGCTTTAAACTATAAGAAGTAATTATAAACTTGTAAAATTCCTACAAGGATATATAATTCGATTTTGGATTGATTTCTTAGCTTTTGAACTATAGTGGCTATAATTTCGACAGTAAACTATAGTAGTGGTTATAATTTTAACAGTGGACTATAGTCATTATAATTTTACCCATTAGGTTTTCCAATCTGAGAGAAAACTATAAGATTTAAAATGTCATGTGTTGCAATTCTATAGGCTCCCCCTTCGGCAGAATATTAGTGCACAAGCGTGTTTTTGTTTTGTGTTATAGAGATTAGAAAACGTAAATTTGGAGATTTTAAATATGTTTCATGATTGATGAGGTTTGAGGTGAGAAGAATTAAAAGCATTAAGTTCTAGTACAGTTAGTTCTAGCATCTAGTTCTAGTACAATTCTAGCATTAAGTTCCATATTCACTAGACAAGATTATAGGTTTACCTGAATCATAAATCTCTTCAAATATTTTGTATGGGTTTCGTTTATATGCTGACAAATAAGTTGGTAAAATAATGTGATATTTTGATCAAGTTTATAGTCGGGGTATTCGGCTGAAAACGAACTGAAAACTACTAAAAGGGATATATATCTATAAACAGATTGTGAGTAACTTATACAACTTTAAAAGCCCTTGAAGAATATATACGTGGATTTAGGATCAGGTTCTTTTTTCGAAATACAGTGGTTATAATTTCGATAGTTTTGTATTTTAAACAAATTTGAAAAGGCGGTTTTGTTATTACTTTCCTTATATACATAATGTATAAGGAAAGTATTGTGACGGGGTCGAAAATTCGAATTCCAGTTTTCGACGGGAGAGCACGTTTCAAGCATCCCTGATCACGAAACAAACATTTTTGAAGTGATGTCTGTGTGTGTGTGTGTGTGTGTGTGTGAAAGTATGTGTGTGTGTGTGTGTGTGTGTGTGTCAGTGGGTCTGTGGAGACGATAACTGACGAACGAATGGACCGATTTGAACCAAATTTGATACAAAAATCACAATCCGTAAACACTGGAAGCCTATTGTTTTTATACGCAACCGAATGTTCAAACCCCCCCTAAATTTTCGAATGAAATTTTGAAAAAATCGTCAAAAAATCAAAACCACTAATAAAGTTACGCAAATAGACATTTCTTATGTAATTTTTCATTAGAAAACGATTGAAATAAATTTTAAAACGCTAACATGAACCGTTCTCGAGATATGGTACATTTTTAAAAAAAAATATCAAAAAGTCATATAAAATAAAAAAAATTTATTTCCTATCAATAAACATGTTCACTTTTCATATGTAATACCATGCGATAAATCGGGTGACATCATTCTAGTGGATCTAGCTCGTTCCATTCATGAAAAAAGATACTCTGAGTAATACTTTTGTATTTGAACGCCAATAGTCATTTATCTGCTGTAAGAACTTATTTCTTAGTGCATAACGCTTGGCGAGATTTTGGCGGAATGTCGCCAACTTGGCGACTTTTCGAAATGTTGCCAAATTAACGAAAATCTCGCCAAATGGATAAAAATGACGCTAAATCAATGAAAAGGACGACTAATTGTCGAAAATTCAATGTCTTGGAAAGAATATTAGTATCTACTATAAGAAAAACCTATTTTTTTACTGTAAAAGTAGTAAATTCATTACATTATATAAGGAAAGTTATGTGTTGCCCACATCAGATTTTTTTAATATTTGGAATATATCAAAGGAAGACAAACTACCCACTAAGAAAGATGTTATTCACAAAAAACCAGTTCGACACCACTGCCAACTTTTTGCTTTATTAATTTTCGGAATAAGATTTGTACAATAAGCTAAAGATTTTGCTTTCTATGTTAAATATAGCTGATCATTAGGATGTATTTCTACGTATTTGCCCGTCATCCATTACATTCTGTCTTTTTACAGTGACGACAAATGCAGAATAAAAATATCGTATGCATCGATTTCTTTGAATAATAATTGTTAGAATCTGGATAATTTCTGTATATGTATTGGAACTTACAGAGTTAAGAACTGAACAATATACAGGGCAAGTATTTAGCAGTTTTTATTTTGTAAATAAATGTCAATAGCAATGTAAATAGTTATCAAGGATAGATAATTAATATATTTTTCGTATGTTCGCGCTATGCAAAATTATCTGCGCAGACAAATCTGAAAAATAATAAATACACTTTAGTCTCATTTGTAAATCCATTTCTAAAAATATGAAGATTGGTAAACATGAACTAAAATGAAGGGGCTGAATTGGTACAAAAGTCATCCCTAAACCATTTTTTACCCGCTGTTACAATCATGTAAACTCATTAGAAAATATACGAATTTATAAAACTCTTTCCAAAATTTTACCATTTTTTTATATTCCATGGTTGTGGTTGTTGTTGTTGAGACCCAGATCGTCCGACCTACCAGAAACGTTGTAAGGTAACCGTTATATTCCATGGTTGTAAGTAATATAAAAATATCAAATATACATCAACAAGTAAAATACACTTTGTGCAAAGAAAAGGGAAAATTTGAGCAACGTATTGTTACGTATGTGTAAAAAGCTTCAGCGTGCTTTGCTTTTCCGGAAGTAGAAAACTCTCTTCAGCCATTCCTACAGTGTGAATCAAAGCAATTACTTAAAATTAGAGTCTCTGTCATTTTACAACATTTTCATGAGATGTGTGACAGATTTAGAGAGATATCGCCAAGTTAGTCCCTTTTGGTGAGTTTCTGAATCCATTGGAAATTTTTAAATTATTCAGTAGTTTCGATAATACCGCCCTCTTTTTATAAATTTCTATGGCGATTATACAGGAATCAATATAAATTGTAGATAAATATATTACCCAAGACAATTTCAGAGAGTCCTTCCTGTTCCCATCAAACAGCCATCATATTACTTGGTACTCAGTAAGTTCTGCCGGAAACAGCTTTAACACAAATGGAGAAGACAACATCCACCACGACCACAGCAATCGAAAAGGAATAATACTGAATCACCAAAACACCCACGTGTAATGACGTAGATTAAGTAAGATGACGTAGAAATAACGATTAATGAAAGATGATTCCAATTTATTGTTGCAAAACCATATAGAAAATCAGTGACGTTAAACAGAAAAGCTGCCCCTCAGTCGGCCGCACAAAATCCAGAATAGGCGAAACCAGTCGTCAGAACACCATTTTCATGTCAGCTCGTTGTATAGAATATTTAATGAATATTACATATTTATAATTTAGAACAGTCTAGCCCTGAGGTCAGAGCCGAACAATCTTAGTCAATTGACTGGATGTTAAGCAGTCCAGGTTAAAACGGGTTTATGGCTCCACAAGATCTCAAGCTTATATCCACTGCATAGATGCACTGGCCGTCATTAAAGAGAAGTTTAACACAGGATTTCAAATACACTTAACATAAGTCAGTAGTAGAAACATTATATCACTTATTAAAATCGCTTAAATTAATTTCCAAATAGTAAAACAAATAATACCATACTGCTCCAATTCCTTAGGGTATTAAAAGAATACCAGTCTTAGCTAACATATCACCATAATAACACTATTTATCTTCAATTTACTTTACGAGCATAAAAACAACAACCTCCATGTTAAAAGAAAGCGTCGAAAGAAATCATCGTTCGGTTGAACAGAATTGACGTAACACGAATCAAAGTGAATTTTGACTTCATAAAAGAACCAATCACTGTTGCAACAATAACTTTTCTACAATAATATTTTTAAAATAATTCTACGAATTCTAGTGTATTGTGTAGACATTTAGAATTACATATGTTTTAATTCCATACACATGTTTTTCAATTTCTAAAAGAAATATCCCTTGATTCATATTGAATCATACGAATACTTAGCTATTTAGTGTACGTATGTTCTTGAGTTATCAAAATACTTAAATCCATTGCATTGTGTATTTTTAGGGTTCAGTAACGCACAGATTTTGCAGTGCGATATAAATTTGTGTAGTACGAAACTGTAATTTATGCAGTGCGAAAAATGTGTTAATTTATTTACAGTGTTGCTGTTGGAGTTTAGCGGATGTATTTTGCATATTGATGTAATTTGTTCGTGTAGCAGGTCTTGCATAAATGTAAAAGTTCGGACGGAAATATTTTTCTCTTTATTTACTGAAAAGAAGACAAATATCACCTTTCAATTTTCGATCTAATTTTTTTTTGCCGTTGGAAATAACTGCAGTACTATTTATGCATCACTTACTGTTATAGCTAGATATTTCATAAGGTATCAGTATTTGTCCATTTTTACTTTCTCCTGTTATAAAATATAGTATAGAGAAATTATTGCTTTTACGAAAATGATATCCATCTGACAATCGTCTGGCTGGAAGTTGATTTCTTGTGTACACTATAGCTGCCACAAACATTAATGGATTTTCATGAAACTTTGTATCAAGCTTTATTAACGAAAAATCTAGAACTAGATAAATGTATTTAAAATTCAAGAGAAAAATTCGAAATTTTATATTTTATAACATGGCAGCATACAACAAAATGTGACATAAAAAAAGTGTTATTTATGGCTCAATGATCACGAAACTTAAGAGTTTCAGTCAGCCTAGAAAAAATAACCGCGATATAATTTTGTGTTTGTTGCGTCATTAGCTCCTTCAGGGGGGGAGTTACCCCCTTCTTTCATTTAACACCCATTTTTTCATTTTACCTTCTCTACTATAGATGGTAATGTATAAGGGGAGTACTGGAATTACGTTGAAAATCGAATTTCGATTTTTCGAAAGAACACATTTCAGGCTCTCTAGAACCTACTTTTAGCGTAACGTTTGTGTGTGTGTCTGTCTGTCTGTGCAATGGATGTATCCACTCTAGATCCTTTTCGATGAAATTTAACAAAATTTGGCTGACATGTAACCTGTGAGTTACTCTGGTATTGATTAGATTTTGTATAATGCATGCATCCGCTCTAATTTAACTATTCGACCAAATTTTTGCAAAAATAGATAATCGTGGGGATAATTCTGGTTCTGATTAGCTTTTGATACGATTCGAAAAATAGTGCTTGCCTCTTTTGCGAAAAAATCAACCTCAAAAATAGTCAAAATGCGAAATAAAAAACTAAATATTTTTAAATGTACTATTAAAATTATTTTTATACATAGTATTTTACAAAGGAAAGAATAAGATCAGCGTCTGCAATGTAAGATTGACCGTTCAGGAGACATTTCAGTTTTCTGGTAATTTCGCAAAACCGCCATTTAAAAATGTAACCAGTCGCCAATTGAAAACAGATATTAATTTAAAACTACACATTCGATGAAATTTTAAATAAGTGTCCATACAATTTCGTGCAGTTAAACTCATCGCATTATATAAGAAAGGAAGATAAAATGCATTTGAGACTGTAGGCAAACCCACATGTTGCCCATATCAGGCTTTTACTCTTAGACTCCGGAAAAATGAAAGATTGTTTTACACACAAAGTTTAAACGTGTCTACTTTAATGTAAAATGAAATGCATCTAAAATCAAATTCTATTTAGCAACATTGTTCATTACAACTTCCATTTAAAACAGTAATTGGAAAAGTTTTCTTCGTAGATAATTTCTTCAAATGCAAAGGTGGACTTCCTTCAACCGTCCTCTTAACTATATCGGCTTTAATGCATTATTGATGATTCCTTCTCACATTCTGTAATTAATGGACAATGCATTGGAGTCAGATGATTTACGATATGATTTACGATATGATTTACGATTTACAACATTATTTGCTTGCGGCAAACTGAATTTAAAACTTCAGTTTGGTAGTTCATTTAAAAAACATTCAATATTCGCTTTGAGTTTTAGTTTCACTTTCCCTACAATACATGGTACTTCAAGAATAAATAATGACAATGTTGAAAATTATTACTCTAGATTTCGACGAAATTACACGTTTTGTTTATTTTGTAGCTATAGTGTGAAAACTGGTAAAAGTCATAGTCACTCTCAATATACTTTCATACGAAGAATATAAAAATACATTTATTTCACTATGCTGATTGTGATGAAATTTGCCATTAATAATGTGAAATATTTATATGAGAATGCTTGTATGAGAAATTCGAGTGGAGACCCATAATTTAGATATTTCTCAAGTAGTGTTGCAGCTGCAACTCACTTTAATCTTCTTATTTTCTTTAGAGCATGATAAAGCATTAAAGAAGCACGAGAAATTCTTTTCATACACATGTAAAGTTCAAGATTCCATTTCCGAAATTCGTTCCCCGTCTTCTATACAGCAAGAAATTGGAGTAAGCCACTGTAATTGAAATAATACTCTTGGGATTAAAGTCCCTTAGAGATTCTAGCAACAATCTCTTGCAAATTTAGAAAAACGTTTACTTTATCAAGTTCAAAACCAGGCGTAGACAATCTTTCAGCAATTGTGTGAGGTATTCAGACTTTGAATATTATAGAAGTGAGGTAATTCAAAAAGTTTCAATTTTTTCGGTATGAAGATGAGGACATCAACAATTATTTGGATCTAATAAAAAAATAAGTAATTTAAAAACATAGATAAACGTATGAGATAAAAACTAGAACTGGAATTTTATAAACTGATAAATATTAAATTAAAAAGTTAAGAAATTACATTCTGATAACAGCGTTTAATAGAAAACAATGTTCAAAAATCTGTTATAAGTACAAGTATATAAAACTACATCATTTAAAACGCAGAAATTTAATAATTTTAAATTATGAATTTATTTTTTTCATCTTGACGCTATTTATTTGCACGATGAAATAGACACAACTAACTCCAGTATCGAGCTATTAAAGCTTGAAAACCCATGTTTGTATGTATATCCATATGCCCTCTTTTTTTCGAAGCCAGTTATTGGCCTAGCATCTCGCGTTTTTCAATGTAGCATTTAATCCGTGGAATTGAAGAAAATTTCGAAAATTCGAACAATTTAATAGATTTTTACATATTTGTATATTTGAAAAACCTTTATAAAGCAGAAGAAATGAGCCCATCCTATAAACGTATCTGTTTTCTCAATTTGCGATCCGCGATCGCGAATTTTTTTAAATGGGGAGCTAAAAGTGTTTTGAAGAGAGCTGAGAAGCCGACAGTTTTTTTTTTTTCTTTTCTTTTTTGTAATACAGAAAAAAATTCCAAAAAGAGCGACAGGAATACCCATTTTAAAGGTTTGCCTGACGCCTCAATTTTAGAACTGCGATCTCCATTTTCTTTTAAACTGAAACTAGAAGTTTCAGTTTTGTTGCTGAAGTCCAGAAAATTTAAAATATCAGATTTAAAATAATATCAGATTTAATCAGATTAAAATATCAGATTTAAAATAATATCAGATTTAATCAGATTAAAATATCAGATTTAAAATATCCAGAATGATAGAAAAGACGTCTTTAAAAGGACTAAATCAATACCCAAATAGAAGATCTATATTCTAATACAATTTCCGTAATAGGATCTCCATATTTGGTCAAACTACAGCTAAATATATTTCAAAAGTCCTCCATGTGCCAACATTTTGAAAAATTCTTGGATTTTTTTTTATTCGAATTTTCAAAGTTTCTTTTATAAAATTTTGAAGTTAAAACTTTATTATTTTCGTTATCTATCTTCAAAGTCTAACATTTCATTGTTGCAAACGATGTTGCCATTACAAAAGAAACAAAGATATTTATATCATTTAAGCAATTAAAAATAATTTTATTATTCTGAGTTCTGATACTGAAGCTATTGTTAATACTTTAGATATCCTTGGCGTATGACATAATGATCAGCGCTGGATCGAGACTTTAGTAAAAAAAAATTCATTTTATATTCAGAAATCGATCAAAAGAGTATTAGAAATATAAAAACTTTGTTATTTGTGGAAGATATTATATTCGGTCTACCTATACTATGATTGTCGAAATTAAAATTTAATTTGTATCTCATGGAACCACTCGATGTGTGATAAACTTCGACCCTCGTTTGTAATTTTGCGACGTTTTCGCAGCGGCTGCAGAACATGCTAAAAGCTGATTGCTATAAAAACTTTTTGCTATATTTCGTGGCCACTAGTGGGCAAATCCCAATAGTTTAATAATGAATCATGGGACAATTTCAGAGCATCACCGTTTATCTAGCATTCATTTGCTCTCGAGTTGGACTAGATTTTTCAAAATCATCCCAATAATTTAATTCGTATTTAATTTATTTGTAATTAAATTTAATTTATTTGTAATTACATTTAATTTGTATCCACCACAAGTTAGCAAAAACAGCAGACTGGCTCTGACAAAACATATAATTCTTATGCTTCCAATAGACCACATGCTTCGAATACTGTAATAAAGATTCAGGTTTTCAGCAACTATGTATAATGTTTTAGGTTTTAGACTGCATTTACCCTTCTCTACCAAATATTCATGATCGTGAATAAATAAAGAAATGTTGTAAATTTACGTCTACAACTATTTTCGAAGCTTTTCAGTGTATCGACATGTTCCTTTTATATGGGAAAATATTTGTTGTGATACATGTGAGACCACCAATTGGGGCCGTTTCCAGATTCTGAACCGTGCTCCCATGGCACATAAGAACATCCGTAGAACGATTTCGCCGTTTTCCATCACCAACCACATCCGATATTCATTGACAGTAAAGAAACTTCATGTGCCTCAAAATTTTGCAACCTTCTGTGACGACTAACAAATTTTGTCCTACCTTCCAAACCTATGGTGTATTTTGCTCCTTCAATGAGGAGTTAAATCTACTATTGAGGTTCCTTGGACAATTATTGAAATTTGAAATAAATAAATCTAAACCTTTCCGATACGAAACATATCTATCACTTAAAAAAAAAACAATCTTAATGTTAGCTTACTCGTTTTTGTAATCATTGATGTTTTATACTCTTGAGTTTTAAATATATCTTTACGGATTTTTGAAATAAAACTTTCTTGATTACAAATATAAATTTATTATATTCGTAAAGAATAAAGCCAACATTTTACAAAAGCTAATTTTTGCTCATCAGGTTGTATAATGTTCTTATTAAAATATCATAGCTTTTAACCAAGACATTTGGATATCAGAAGTGAAAGGATTAGTTTGACTTCTTGGCACTAATAAATTTTTTGGACAGTTTCTATTCGTATTCACGGAATCCGCCGATAGGAAACATTCTCATGGTTTTGAATTATATTCCCAATTCAGCAAGGAATGCTTCTTTTTAAAAATCTAATGTGGACAGCGCATGTCTTTCCCTACATAATATAATAACTTTACTTCTTTCACAGCGAAATACTGGTGTATATGATGCAGAGAAAAATGTTTTGGTACTGAATTAGCAGCATGTAAATTATTGAAATTGGACGCTTTTAGCAATTTGGTAGTCCAAACGAATATTCATAATCGTGTGCAAAATCCTCATCAAAATGCAACTATAATTTAATTAATATCATTTGCATAAAATTAGCGAATTCTTGGCCATAGAAGCGTAAAACTATTACAAAAAGTACAGTCTTCTTTCATGAATGAAATGATGTAGATGCACAAGAATGATGTCGCATAAAATTACATGTGTAAAAAGTGAATATATTTGATAATATTTTCTGCATTTTAAAATTTGTATAATTTTTATTTTGATAAATTTATTTGAAAAAAGTGCAACAACTTGAGAACAATTAATGCCAGGGCTCTTAAGTTTGGGTAAATCGTTTTTCAATTTGAATCACGTATAGAAACTCTAATTAAAATTACGTATTTATTATAAAATGCTTGGACTTTTGCTGAGTTTTCTAACATTTATTCGAAATAAAATTGTGCAATATCTGGAGAGGAATTCATGCAAGCGTTCAAAAATTTGTTATTAGTTTTTTAACAAAAAATTAAGTCTGAAATAAGTATTTTCTTATTATTGAAATTGCTGTTTATTTACTGATTTTTTATTCGATTGCATTTAAAATTAATAGGATCCCACTGTTAGCTGATTGTAATAATAACTTCAAATTATATTCTAAATGCTTCATTAGTTCATACATCGAGTCCACAGAAACACGGACACATACACATACAAACATACGTACACACACATACAAATATCGCCTCAAAAACAGTCTGTTCGAGTTCTGGAAAGCTTAAAACTTTGTCTGCCATCAAAAACTCAAATTCGGATTTTCGACCCTGTCGCAATACTTTCTCTATACATAATACTATGTATGTAGGGAAAGTGAAAATGGATTAAAACGTTAAAACGATTAATCACAATCCGCGATTTATAGAGCTGCAGGCGATAAAAATTACGTATTATTTCTCAAACTTACCTTATGGATTTATAATTTAGAAATTTCACAAAACCGTGCAGCTCCAACTGGGACTGGATCCACTGATCGCCGTACTGGACAGCCAATGCTCTATATATTTCCTGGGCGGTCGTCGGCCTCACACTTTGAAATTGACGTTCAATATACAAAATTCCACTGGATCCGTGCTAGTCAAACTCACTTTCAGACCCCAAACATCTTTGCACTATCCTACAGGGTTTATTTATCCCTTCGCCATTGTAAAGAGCCTTGCTGCCCCAATCGGAAGCTGCCCTAATCGAACCACGGGTCTATATACCAGCCAGCCAACAATCTAACGTTTCGCTACTAGGACGGGAATGCAAGCATGTATTGTCTAAATGGACTCTGCAAAGATCACAAATGCCCACTGACTTAAAGTTCAGGTTCGATGTCCTGACTTCACCGTTAACAGCTACGATTGTAAGCAAGAGTGCACCAGAGGCAAATAGTTGAACATATGGCATACATGCCAGTTTCACTTACCCTCCTGTAAAAAGTTTCCTTGAAAACAGTTGATCTTATGGAAACCAGAGCTCTCCAAATAATTTCCTTGCAAACATCGTTCTGTGGCGTCGTGCAGTTAACGGCAGATACTGGCACAACCGAGATGATGTAACTCTTGCACAACCACTGGCTGTAGTATTACATTTCCAATGTTTTGTAATCTTCTCTACTCTCTGGAGATTACACACTGTGACTCATTCAGTGCTCTGGAAACTTCTTGCTGTGTTTTTCCTTATTCAATCATTCTGATGATACTAACCTCAGGTATCTGTGCCATAATCGATGTCTGCTTAGCAATGATATTGCCACTATTTACGAGGATTGCCAAAAACTAGAACACATGCCTGATATGGCCAGCTGTATTTATGGAGATGCAATATACGCATCTACCATTTACTTTCCACATTTTACTAATTATTCTTACATTTTGGACACCAGCGTAGAAGATTCAGACATTAACGTATTCTAAAGGACAACATATACGACCAATCTCCTCAAAATTATTTTTTATTACAGAATTCGATGCGTACAACCGATTAATGTCAAATCGATTAATCGATTAATGGCTTAATAACAATTCTCTCACAAAGCTTGTGAGAGAATGATCAAGTAAAAGCAATCTGAAACTTACCAAATTTTCCCGTTTGAAACACAACATCAGACGTTATACGTAATTAACTATTTTAAACAGTTCAATTTCTTTGAAAAATAACTCAAATTTAACAATGTCGATCAGATAAACAGAAAAGCAAAATATTGAAGTTGTCCGGCTTTTTCCTGTTATAGGCGCGAAAATTGCATATACTTACAGACATTTACGTATAGAAAGTGCAACCATCACAAAAACAGTTGATGTATTTTCAACAAAACTTCAGACTTGCTTTTTTGTCAAAACTTAAAATTCTAAAATTTTTATAAAAACAACAAAACTTTGTAATATGAGGAAAAAATAGTGATTGACATAATTTGTAATTGCCGGCATATGCTTCAAGAGATACAAAATTCCACATTAAAGAAACTAAGCTTCTGTCATTAATAAAATTAAGCTAACACCGCAGAAGTGCAAAAAGCAGCTCTTGATCATTATCTGAAGCAAACTGCGGGAAATTGAAAAACGTAATGAAAGAACCTAAAGAGTCTGACCATCTGAGAAAAGTACTTAATGTTTCTTTTCCTAAAATTTTTTGTTGCACTTATATTTTTTTCACTGAAATTAAAAAGTATTCAATGCCTCAAAAGTTTTATTAATGTTTTCAAAAACTTGCTTACAATGCATTTTATCGTATTGATATAGGCTCAAGAAGATAAAAACTTATTCAATTTTTCTTAATGCAACTTTTCTTTCAGGGTATATTTATAGAGCTCTTAAAATATTTTCTTCATCTATCCCTCTTTTTGAAAGAGAATATGAAACACTACAACTTCACTGAGTGTAGCAAAAGTCTCTCTAGATCCCAAATGTATATTTAATTTTTAATGTTCAATAATTTAATGTTCAAGTTTTAGTATTTTTAATGTTATCAAATGCTAAAACTTGAATACTTAGAACTTGGTTTTATATTTAGGAAGAAATTTCAGATTTATAGTTCTATCGTTTGAGATCCGCATCATTTTGATTCGGCTTTTGTTATTGAAAGGGTACACAAGAAGTTCAAGACGTGCATTTCTTTAAAGTCAAGGGTATTGCAAAAATAGCCTCTTTTCTTCATCTCAAGGACTTATTTGGCATAAATTCTTTAAAGTCCAAATTGATTGTAGTTCCCTTTTCAATATTGTAGATTTTTATTCTGGCAAGCCGTATTTAAGGTGCCATAGGTTACTTCGCATTCCTTTCAATGTTAATCGCAATTTTTTTTTAAATCTTTCCGTTTTTAAATTTTACACTTTATATAAGTTTTAATAATTTTGATTTATTTTGTTTGTCAGAAAATAATTTTAAGCATTTTCGATTGAGGATTATGCTAAGATTTATGATTATACTTTTTTAAGTAGTCATTATAATTGGACTGATTTCGTTTTGCATCACAAAGAAAATAAATACATAAATAAATCAATTAAATAAACTTCTGAATGCAAAATTATTGAAAATTTTATTGCTAATGTTTAAACCAAGAAATTTCATGAAATCATATCATTTAACGATCTAATTACTTTGATATAGTGTCACAAAGTATGATTAGAGTTTTAAAATATAGAAAAATCTACACTGTTAAAATCCACCCTACAATGTGTATGTGTGCGTTTGTGTGTATGAGAGAGAGATAAAGAGAGATGAGTGTGAAGACGATAACTAGAAAATGAATACCTTTATAAAATGTAATGTATTAATATATTGTGTGGTATATATTGTGTGGTATATAGACGAGAGCAGGTCGCGTCTAATCATCCGGCGTACAACTTTAACAGCTCAATGATATGTTGATATGAAATCCTGCGGCTATTTGAGTTACTCTTCATGGCAACACGTCATTCTGAGGACATTTTCCAACAGGATAATGCCACGCGACATACGACTCGCATATCATTGGACTGTCTCCGTGCTGTTGATAATGTTCCTTGGCCGGCAAGGTCACCAGACCTTTCTCAATCGAGCATGTATGGGACATGCTAGGCTGCCAGATTCGGACACTCCGAAATGTAGCAAATCTGCAGCAAGATTTGAGGAATGCCTGACAGAATATATCGCAGGATGACATTAGGGAACTTTATCAGTCCTTACCTAGACGTATACAAGCATGATTTGCCACCAAAAGGAGTTTCACCAATTACTGATTTGAAAATTCAATGTGCAATTGCTAGCCATCGATGGGTCCTGCTGCCTTGATTTTGTAATCATTTCATTATCTGTGTATGAGCTGTACGCATATTTAATTTCAATAAAAACTGGCGATGGAGAGATTGGCGAACCCTCTCGAACAGAGCAAACATGTCACGCACTCCAGCAGCAGAGACCAAAATTCTGGAAACGAGTTCCTCTTCAGATTCAAGGGGGAGTGTCATAGACGAGACTCTTGAAATAGTCCCACTAAACGAAGTCAAGACACGACAGATCGGGCGATGGAAGGGGCCAAGCTATGGGACCACCTCGTCCAATCCATCGGCCCGAAAAAGTGACGTCCAGATTGTTCCTTACTTCTCGCCCAAAATGTACTGGTGCTCCGTCGTACTGGAACCACATACGCTGCCGGATGTCTGTTGAAACATCCTCCAGCAATTCCGGCAAAACCTGTAAAGTGCCTTACAAAAATCTTACTCCGTGCGGACTGTATTGTAAAGGGCTTTACCTGACTTAAGTTTCATTTGATGCTGTGTACGGAGAAACGGAAAAATGCATATAAACGACAGCAGGCTCCTTTGAGAAAGGTGGCAGTACGGGATATGTCCACCGTGGAGTGCGATACGTTGTGTCATGCTTTGCACAACATTATCCAAAAGCTGTTGAAGCAAGTTATCCAACTCCTCTGTCAGTGCACGGATGAGGGTGTTCTTGTTTATTGGAGGATATTTTCGACCAGCAAGTTGCCTCCCCAAAGCATCCCAAACATTTTCAACAACGGGGTTTAGATCTGGAGAACGTGCTGGCTATACGAGACATTGAATACCGTCACTGACTAGACAATCCTGAACAGCGAGTGTTCGATGACATGGTGCTTTGTCGTCCATGAAAACAAATTTATCACCGACAGCACCACAGAAAAGGCGAACATGAGGCAGTAGAACTTCATCAATGTATCGTTGGCCGCTCATAATCTCAGTTGCAACCACATGTAGGGGCGTGCGGCCATTGATCATGAGGCCGGCCCATACCATGATACTCCATGCCGGATATTGGCCCCTTTCCGGAATATTTTCTGCAGGATAAACTGTACCACTCTCACTCCAGATCAGTTGGCGTCTACGATGACAGACGATGAATACGATGAATACGATGACAGACTGAACCTACTCTCATCTGAAAATAATAGGCAAGCACAGTCCTGTTCGGTCCTTTGCGATGCTCACGACACCATTGCAAACGGGTGGTACGGTGCAGTCTGGACAATGGGACACACACAACAGGTCTGCTGAGGACGTATAATCCTCCTTCCCCGAAACATCTGACTGCAGTTTTTCGGGAGATCCGCTGTCCTGTGGTAGCAAGAAACTAATTTGCCACCTGCTGAGCTGTGGTGCGCCGGTCCGTTTTTGCCGATAAGACAATGTATCTGTCTCCTGCAGGCGCCGTACTTCTAACAGGACCTCCAAAGTCACTCTTGCTACACATTCCAGTTGTTTTAAATGCTTGCCATAGGTCTGAAACAACGCTGTGGGCGATGTCTAATTCCCTGGCAATATCTGTTATTTTTTGCCCTTCTTCGATCTTTCAATAATACGGCCACGCGTAAAATCACCTAAATGATATCGGAAAGACATACCGAAAAATTCAAGTGCGTCAATTAAATCTTTCCCGTAAAACTTTCACTTGGAACAACAACTGTCCACACGAGTCAAATCCTTTAAATCTCTTATCAGCGCTACCACGTGGCGAACAGGCGTGGAAATAAAAAATTGCATACTCACACCTCTTCTTACTGTATCCCGCACTTATTCTAATTTTCCACATTTTGTTTTCTTTCATTTTGCGATTGCTATGGGTGATAGTGTCATCCGTCCTTAGCAATTGTCCAGCAGTGTATATATATATATATATATATATATATATATATATATATATAATTGTAGATATATATATTCGACAACAACCAAACAGGAAGCTAATTTGGACGATAAAAATAGTATCATGAGAGAGAGAGAAATAATATATATATATATATATATATATATTATTTTTCTTTTTTTTAATAATTGAGAACATTCAAATATTTAAAATTTTATGTATATTCGCAAATGGTACCAACAAATTAAATTTTTTTATAAGGTTGAGTGAGAGATATAAGAAAAGTGTTTAGATTTTCCTTGATATTCTGATTTCAGCCGTATACCCTGACCATGAACGTTTTTGAATATATCTAATAACAAGCATTATCCTATTCTATAGAAACTTAATATAGCCTATAACTTATCTGCTATCAATGCGGATTTTAAGTACCTTTTAGTATATTTACTCAAATTCCCCAAATTGTCAGTTAAAGTCACAAGTAATTATACTCCAATCCATTTTAAAATTGAATTGGATCATGATGCTATTCGATTAACGTTATTAAATGGGAAACTGCATTCCAGTAACGACAACCTTCTCGAATTAAATTCTGAATTGTCTTAAAATGAAATAACTAGGAATTCTAGTCACCATTTCTAATAGTACAAGCTGTCAAGTTCTATACATTGATTATCAACAACATATGTTGGGTTAGTGTCTTATACTTTATGCACTGTATTATTGGTTTAGAAACAATCTATGAATATTTGTGATGAACAGATTCACATATAATGTACTAAGTGAAGCGACACTTATAAAACGCACACACACAATATATATATATATATATATATATATCCACCTCCATTTTATTTTTTACTTTTAGTTCTAAAAATTTCTTTGAAACATCAATTTCTCAGGATTTGTTGTAGATAGAGCTTAGATGATGACTGGTCTGGATTCAAAATCGATTTACAGAGGGATTCTGTGTGTGTGCGTGTGTGTGTGTGGCGAGTTACTAAAGATTTCCATTTCCGGTTCTGAGACAATCGCTTCCGATTTTTCCGAATATTCTTACAGCTGTAAAGTAAGTATACTAAAAAGAATGGAAATACTTTGTTATTCCTTTAAAAGTGAAGTGTATATACCATTTGCTCCGTATAAAGGCTCCTTAATACATTTACCGTGAATACTTAGTTTTTTACTGCTTTACATTTCGTTTAAATGCGTTTATATGAGTATTATTATTATTTAAGTATGAAACACAAATCCGCTATAAACTTCGAAAAATATTCGATTGTACATCATTTAATTTACACAAACTTAGAAATAACGAGAGAAAAGTTATACAAAAAGTAAAGGAAAATGCTCTGCCTCTCTTTTATATTTAAATAACATATTTTGCTCTCATTCTAAACAATTAGTGACATAGTAGCTTTTTATGAAGGAACATTATCAATAAGGGTTTTTTTCTGTCGTTTTGCTTTAAAGTTTCCACTTATTGTAAAAGAATGACAACAGCATCACTACATTAGCTTGCGTGTAGGGGCTTTTAATTCTTAATTTTGGTTCTTCCGCTTCAGTATTGTTTTGACAAAACATGTACTCAAAATGAACAAATACTTTAAATATATCACTAGCAAACTTTTGTGCTTCCTTTAAATTTTAAACTTTACAGATTTACAAAAAATAGTTATTCACTCGTGATTGCTGCAGCTGATAAGATTCGCGTAGAGCAATTTAAGCAACAAACAATGAATAGTGTCACAATAAGTAAAAATTTCGTTTATAAAGTATAAATACAAAAATAAACTGGTATTCTAGTTTCCAATGCAAATAGCAGACTTCTTCATGACTGCTAAGAAGCGCCGCCTCATTTACTCAAGCCATGTTGGGAACTCAATTGCTCAATCTCTCTTACTCAAGTTAATTCGTCAACTCAGTTACGCAACCTCACTTACACCTATACTTAGTCAGCAACTCAGTTACGCAACCTCACTTACACCTACACTTAGTCGGCAACTCCATTGCACGAATTCAAGTTGAAAATTTTGTTATATTGGCTTGAAAAAGTTTCCGACTTGACTTGAGGAAGTGGTGTTGCGTTTTCTGTCGGTTCTTAAAAAGAAGAAGTCTATTATTTACATTTGAAATTAATAGACCAGTTTTGTTTTGTATTTAATGTTGTGTTTACGAAGTTTTATTTATTGTGTAATTATTGCAGTAGTTTTTGAGCGATTATTTGATGAATAGTGTGTTGATTTTCTGAACCCATTGTGATGTAATGTCCTCTTATTACTGCGTTAGGTTATGTTCAATGATCGGGACTATATATGTGCGATTCAGCCTTCTGAGTCACCTGTTTTTGAAGTCTCACCAGTCTGAATAGTCTGTTTTAAACACACACTTTTTCCTTCCCCAGGGGTTAAAACGAAAATACAGTTCCGTTATATTCTCTACCTTAGTTTGCTCTATAAATGTGAAAAAATTCATCCTTTTATTCCACCGGGGTATTTCTGGACGCCTTAGAAAAATACGACACAAAAATACGTTAAACATTTACATACAGTAATTTTGTAAGCGAATCCCGAAATGCTTCACAATCAAAACGTTGAATAAAATATAAACAACATTGTAAAATGAAAATGACTCCAAATTCTTGACATATTTGGCGTTTGCTTGAGAAATATAAATGACTGGAACCCCGAAGTTTAGAACAACCGGCATGAAATGATATTTTAAAAAAATTCATTCCCGTTTACTTCCTCTTGTGTTCTTGATTTAAAGAAATATATGACAGTCATAAATATCCCGCCCTTTACAGTATATTTCTTAAATGGGACTGCGTTTATTTCAGAAATGTATAATATAGTTGAGTCTGAAATGGGCTAAAATATTAGGCAATCTTTTATTTCAAATATTGACATCATTTGCGTTTAAATTATGGCTATAAATTGCACGTGCTCCTTTCACTAACTTGATTTTTATACGATTATTTTATTTATTTTTTTCTTTTATTAGTGCTCATGCAGTTTTATTCTTTGTTCTGTGTTTCGTTTGTCTCTTTTACCATGTTTTCTTTTCCAGTGATATTTTTGTTCATTGTTTCAAAATGTTTTGTCTTCTTTTTCTGAAGGTCATATTTATCACTTTATCTTACTTATTTTATGTCATTGTCTTTCATGGTAAATTTTAATTTTTTGCTTTTGAATCTTAACGATCCAGTCTGTCCTGGCCCCATGAATAACTTGAATAACCGGAGCAGCTAGAAAGTCCAAATATTATATGTCGTTATGTTTCATACATTTAAGTTGCATGCATTTTAATACATACATTTTTCATACATTTAAGATACAAACAGATATATATATATATATATATATATTTTTATATATATATATATATATATATATATATATATATATATATATATATATATATACATATATATATATATATATATATATATATATATATATATATATATATATATATATATATATATATATATATATATATATATATATATATTCCTACAGAAAAGGAAATGATGTTTTCGAACTTTTCCTTAACAGTTAGAAAAACCTCAAATGTTTCACAGTGTACCAAATGATTGAATAATGATGGTTCAACAATATAGTAAATGATTTTATTGAACACTAAATCTTATATTTCATTTATTTCATAGATGAGTTCTTCAAAAAACCAATGAGTTCTTTAAAAAACCTTTTCCTGTAGATACTTTTCTTAAAATTGTAATCTAATACAAAAGGAAATTCTAGCAAATTGGATAAAAAAGGTTTGAAGATTTCCGTCTTTTTGTCTTCCGATAGTGAATGAATACGTTTTTAGACAGGATTAAAACTTATTCTACCTTAAAATTTATTGTGAACTTTTAAAGCAAAATAATCGAGGTTCGAAGCAGAGTTTCTGAATATTGCAGATAACCAGATTAAATTTAACGCTCGGGGAAGTCGATCTGCCGATGACGAAGTAACCAAGTGAAGAAATTACTTTTCTTTTATAACTTCCGTTTCTCATTTTGCTGATCACAATTTCATTTTATAAACATTAAACAATAGATTTTCAATCGGTTCTTTGATTTACATTAAAAATCGGAATAGATACAGGAACTCTGATTTGTGCTCTCTTTTCATCAATCCCTCTACTGCCGTGTTGTGCAGCCTCAAGGGCAATGAGGTCCACATTTGACATGCAATTAAGCTAAAGACCGACTTCTGTCTGTATAAACATATCATTAATATAGGCGTATTTACAAGGGGAAGGGGTTTAAAAAAATATTGATAAGATAAAATTGCAAATTTTTTATTTTCGGTTAATTGAAAAAGGAAATGTCTCCAAACCCTTAACAGATGTTTGTTCAAAATTCAAAAGCACTAATATCTCATAATTTAAAGAGAGAAAAAGAATAGTGTCTCTTTAACTTGAAATATTGCATTGAAATATAAAATTTCCACAAAAATTGAAAATTCTGCTTTCCGATGGTGTCAAGATGAAAACACTATAATAATATTTTAGTTCACTAAGGAATCGTTTCGTGCACACATCGGCCTAAATCAAGCTAAAACAAAAAATAACTATAAAACTAATTCGAAATTGAAAACAAAATAAAGCCGCGATGCACCTGCGTACGTCGAAAACTAACCTTTGCTCTAAATTTTATATTAGTACGACGCTTAAATTTTTCGCTACAGACTGCACGCATAGACAGACACATAGACATTTTCTTTATTATGTAAAATTATTAAAGATCTTGGTTTTTTAAGGGATTTTTTCAAATATTTGTTCTAAATTTGAAGAGGGGGGAGGGGGATCGTCAATATTCAATCGGCTTTAAAATCGACAATGTTCCAGTATTCACTCATCGTACCAATTTTTATCGCTCCACTCGTTTATAAGAAATCGTTTCCACGCACTCAAAGACACACACATATACACTTGAGCGCTCAAACACATACACTAACATACATACATACACAGTCATGACTTCAGAAACGTTCGATTCGAGTTCAGATATGCTTAAAACGGACGTGTACTTCGATTTGGAATTTCCGACCCTGTCACAATACTTTCCCTATATATTATTTAGGAAAAATAAAAATAAATAAAATAAACAATAAAACAGTGTTGGTGATTCTATTACAAGAAATAAGTAACAGACTAACAAAAATTAAAATATGGAATGATATTCAGTGTTAATTCGAAATATATTTTTCATCTGAAATATCTCTTCGTTTTTTTCAATTAACCTAACTGTGATACTAGAATGCAATTTATGTAGTTTCTGATGTTTACGACTAAACATAGCGCAGACTTTTAGAAACCGTTTTATGGTCTTGGCCCGGAAAGTCATGACCCCAATAAATACACGTCACACAAATTACAGGTGTGGTTGGGGCAAGATCTAATAGGGCCAAGACTTAAAACAAGTTTCATTGGAAACTGAAAGAGCCAATGATGCGAAGATACGGCATCAGATTGAGGAGCATCCAATGAGAACACCGAGGGCGTATCTGAACCCCAGACAAAATGATGTGGCCACAAGGCAAAACTTATTATTCAAAAGCGAGAGAGAGAGAGAGAGAAGTCGGGATGATTCGAGCAGTGTTGTTAGGACAGTGAATCATTATTTTGAGTATTGAAAATACTTTAGAAAATCACGATGTCTGACTCCAAATGTCAAAAAACATACATAAATATTCCAGTCATGCTGAGCTACAAACCCGAAATACAGAGGTATGTGCCAGTTTTCATGCATGTTAGATTAAATGTTGATTTTTGTAATAAGATTCAAAAGCACTGGTCTTACACGGTGTTTGTCTCCTCCTTAAGCGTTTGTTAAAATTGATGTCATTTTAATTATAACAATGATAGAGAAATTAATAAACGAGAATTTATTTTAAAAGTTAAAATGTGGATTGTAATGTGTAGTGTTTTGAATACATTAATTCGTTAAGGGACTCGTGCAAATAGGTAATGGTGGGTTTTGAAGCCACGATAGCAATGTACCAATGTTACAATTCACGAAAATGCTATTCCTGAATTATTTCAAATTATGCGGGGTTTTAATGTTTTTTAATCTGTCACCCCACTAACATATTACTTTCCTTACATATAGAATAACTAGAATAAATCACCCGGCGTCGCCCAGGTGCAAAATAAGTGCCAAGAACTTAAATAATACAGATACAGGTAACATTATACTCAATTTCCAAATCACCTGTTTTGAACTAAAATCATTCTCCCAATACAAGTGAAATCTCTAAATCAAAAAATAATAATCACAATTGCCCATACCTTCGACCATGGGCGTATGTAGGATTTTTTCTAGGAGGTGTGCTAAAATCAGTTGCATTTAAAATTTGGAGATAACTAAAACCTTTCATTCTAACCGTTTCGATATTAAAAAATAGGTATTAAAAAATTCGATATTAAAAAATAGGTATAGGTATGAATAATTTATTATTAGTCGGTAATCCCCTCCCCATATTTAAAATCTATCCTGTTCATTTAAGAACCATGAAATTTGGCATGCAAATTTAGATTTAGAAATCCAATAAGAGAAAACTGATAAAAATTAGAAACATTTAAACTTCGGCGTGGGAGGGGGAGGGGTGTAAAAATAGGTCAAGAAAGGAGACACATATAAACACATGAAATATATAGTGTGATATTAAAGAAAAGGGCAAATGAAAACATGGCAAACATGCCAAAATTGTTTTTGACTACACTGAGGGGGCTTTAAAAACATAAAATCTTCGTTTTTGCTTAGTTTTGCAAGAATTAATGAACAAAACATTCTGAAACAGTTTTTAGAAATCCAACCAAATAAATATAAAAAGGAAATAAATATAGGAAGGAAATAGAAAAATTAAAATATATTTTAAAATAGAGATCATTTTAAACAATGAAACTGTACGATTTTTTTACAGTCAATTAAAGTGAACAAACGCATCTGAAATAATAGTAAAACTGTTTCTAAACATTGTCGGTTCGACACATTAAATCTGGTGAAAATAATTTGCCTAATCATTCTCTACGTGCTGACATAAATTTTATGAGCTAAACGATTGCCAACATGGTGAACGGAACTAACGACTTTTGTTTCAGATACATACCAGTTAGGTGGATTATAAAAAATAGCAGAAAGTTTGACGACTTAATAAAACACGAGTTGTTATAAGTGGAAACTTTTCTTTTTTTAGCCATATAAAACAATATATTATTCGTTAATAAACTTGAGAATGTTGAATCTGACATACAATCTGAACTTAATTTGCGTTAAAACATTATATTTTTTATCTGCAACTAAATTAAGAAAACTGCTCCTACTCGAAAAAAGCGCAAATGATGATTTGTTAGAAAGAGAAATAAATAGTTCGTTGGATGAGCAATAGATGTCGCAGTACTTCAGTAAATAGCCTAAAAGCAGCGCCATCTATTGCGCATCTAGGGAACTATTTCTCTTAGAAGGAAATCAATCATTTACTTCTTCAAGTAGGATATGTTTCAGTATTTCATTTGCAAGTCAGAAAATTGATATCTGTACAATTTGCGACGTTTAGCTATAAACTGGGCGTTAATCCTGAATTTGAAAATAAGAACGTTATATGTGGTAAACATGTATACACAATTTTTAACGTTTTTACTTTCCTTATATACATAATGTATAAGGAAAGTATTGTGACGGGGTCGAGAATTCGAATTCGTGCTTTCGACGAGAGAGCACGTTTCAAGCATCCCTGATCACGAATCAAACATTTTTGAAGTGATGTCTGTGTGTGTGTGTGTGTGTGTGTGAAAGTATGTGTGTGTCTATGTGTCAGTGAGTCTGTGAAGACGATAACTGACGAACGAATGGACCGATTCGAACGAAATTTGGTACAAAAATCACAATCCGTAAACACTGGGAACCTATTGCTTTTATACGCAATCGAATAGTCAGAACCCTCCTAAATTTTCGTGTGAAATTTTGAAAAAATCGTCAAAAAATCAAAATCACTAATAAAGTTACGCAAATAGACATTTCTTATGTAATTTTTCATTAGAAAACGATTGACATAAATTTTAGAACGCTAACTTGAATCGTTCTTGAAATATCGCACATTTTTCAAGAAAATAATCAAAATGTTATATAAAATAAAAAAAAATATATTTCCTATTGAGGAACATGCTCATTTTTCCTATGTAATACCATGCGATAAATTTGGTGACATCATTCTCGTGGATCTAGCTCGTTCCATTCATGAAAAAAGGTACTTTGAGTAATACTTTTGTATTTGAACGCCAATAGTCATTTATCTGCTGTAAGAATAACTTATTTCTCCATCCATAACGCTTGGCGAAATCTTGGCGACATTTTTAATTGTTGCCAAATTAACAAAAATCTCGCCAAATGGATAGAAATGACGCTAAATCAATGAAAATGACGACTCATTGAAGAAAATTCAATATCTTAGAAAGAATATAAATGTCTACTATAGAATAACATTTTTTTACTGTAAAATTAGCAAATGCATTGCATTATATAAGGAAAGTCATGTGTTGCCCACATCAGATTTTTTTAAAGTAAAACAAATGAATAAAAAATAATAAGAAAACAATTGATAAAATTAAAAGCAAAGCAAAAGCAAATTAAAAATTGAGACTTTTAAAAGATACATAATAGGAAATCTATTAAATCTAAGATGTGCAGCAAACCATACCGTCTGAATGAACTTTTTAAAAATTAGTGTGCAACACCTTTAAATGTTTTCCTCCTTTGATAACATCCTACGTTCCTGGAGACAGTACTATCATACTAACAAATGAGATATACATACACATACCAAATGCATATATTACTTCTATGTTTTACAGTTAGGTATAAGTTTAAATTGTTTTTATTAATATACAAGCGGGATAAAACACACAATTGTGGTTGAATGTTCTATTTTAAAAAAAAATCGTATTCTTTTTTCTCTCATACTGCATAATATTTATATCAGTTTTTTTGTAATCATACTATTTTATCAATACAATAAGTTATTGATTTTGTCAAAATTGTGTTCAAACCTCAATCCTGTAATGGTATTAAAATGTCTGTAAAGAATGACTTCTAATTAAATTAACACTTACATTAACAAAAAAACGTCTAAGTTAAAAAAAATTAATATTGTTGTTAGAATTTAGAGGATGCATTTTTTATATTGCTTAAATTTGTTTATTCTAATGATCGTAATTGTTTCGTTTAATTTGAAGGGTTCGAGTTAAAAGACTTTTCTTGGAAGTCAAGCTCTTTTATTTACCGAAAGTACAGTCTATTTTGGTTGCATTAATTAATTATCCACCTAATAAATGAAAGCAAGCAGTGACATAAACTCATATATGATTTTTTCTCTTTCGAATTGTTTGTTCCCTCTTTAAAGTGTCAAATTTTTAAGCAAAATATTTTCGCTGCTGTTGAACATAATTTCAGTAATATTTATGAATCACATTTTATTACTGTTACGTATTTTATTGAATGTCAAAATTTTTTCACTTTTTTTAATTAACTGCATTGTACAATGTAGCTCAAGTCGACTCTACCATATCACAATCCATTTTAGTGGCTTGTAATTTTTTTGTTGCAAATTTTGTAAATTTTGCAAAAATAAAATTGAAAAATCAGTATCGTTGGTCCAAATGATACCAATTATAACATGTTATCCTTCATTTTAGAAGGGTTTAAAAATAATTTCCATTCATACCAAGTTTAACAATGTACCCCCTCGGGGGATGGTAACTGTCTCGGTAGCTTTATACCGCGGCCATTTCTCACTATAATGACTCAAACTGTTAAGTTTCGTAATCATTGAGCCATAAATAACACCTTTTATGCATAATTGTTTCAAATTTTGTTCTGTATGCTGCCATGTTAATAAAAATATGCTGCCATGTTATTACACAAATGCTGCCATGTTAATAAAAGTATGCTGCCATGTTAATAACATTTCGAATAGTTTTCGCTTGTAATTTCAAAAGACGACAAACAGACAGACAGTCGAACATCACTAAAACAGTCAAAACATTTGACATTAAAATTTGGTAATCGAAAATTTTCGTGAAAACAATACTTTCTCTATGCCAGACTCTATAGTATGAGAAAGTAAAAATAGTAATTTATTTAACTTTATGATATATTAACATTATCCATATTTAAGGACCGCAATTTGATCTATTCTGCATTAGAACTCAAATTTCAAGGTCCATTTATCCATTTATCTGAGGAAAATCGGACCCTTCGCCCCCCCCCCAACCACCGTCGATAAACTTTTCAGGTAAGAATTCTCCTCATGCAGAATTTATATGTTACTAATAATGTTCGCTTGTGCAGTGCGAAATTTTCCTCAGAAAACAACCCTGACTTTCATCCATATATTATATCATGTTTATAAGTAAAACAAATGGTACTGGTTTCGGTTTCTGAAATGCCCTTAAACAGGATAATCTACTATCCGATAATCCTTTAAATGGATTATACCTCCTCTTATCAATGTATTTGGTCTTAGCATGCAAAATTAAAGTTAAAAGTGAAAGTCTAATTAAATTTTTCTAAAGAAAGTAATTTTTGCCTTCAAAAAGAAAATATCATGAAAAGACAATAATGTTTTAAACTTTGCAAGTTCATTATAAAACTCACTTTCCCTCAGCATTTTAATTGTACTTTTGGAATAATTAAACTCAAATTTGAAGTTAATTGCTTTATGAAAGCAGCAATTCAATTAACAATTCGCTGGATAACACCAAGGGAATCTCGTTTAGCTTTAGAATATATCACTTTCCATCATCCAATAACACAAATTCTCTCTCTCAAACTTTTTAGTGTTTAAAAAACGCAGAAGTCTCCCACTCAAATCCAATCCATTTGTGATACAGGGTGAATAGAATAAAAATAATGTCCTCAAATTTTTGTGCAAAGTAATTAAATTATCGAGAGTAATTACAGACATGTAATTATATTTCCTCTTCTATTTTTACAACCTATTATTTTACTTGATACGGTGTTGGTTTGTTTGTCGGTGTGATTTAAATCTTTGAGACTCTAACTGATCAAAATACATTCATCACAGCAGAGCATTAATTTGGTATGTTGTTGTTTTGGGTGGTACATTTTAATTATTTTGGTTTGAACTCTTACAGATCTAGCCCTTTCTGGATACATTAAAAATGAACCGATTTTGGGGAATAACTCGAAAACCGGAGCCGCTTGAAAAACCACATTTAGTATATCATTGTCTTTTGCGGCACATTTTAATTCTTCGTGGATTTTGGAATTCTTTTGGACTAACCCGCCTTAAACCCGCAATATAAATATACTCGTTTTTATAAAATAACTCAAGAACAATTGACCACAAATCCGAAGCAATTTTTCCGTCAAAACAAAATATGTGTGATTTAATCAAAACTTCTGCTCTCAAATATCATCTGCAACAGTAAAGGATGAATAGATTTGATTGCACGAAATGGCGGGAAATGACAATTTTTCTCTTTAAAAGTACATAACTTTGAAACTAATTCAAACTTTTAAAAAATCTCGCCAAGGTGCATGGTACTGGGTGTTGAAATGTCTCTGTATCAAATTTTTCTGTTGTTCAAATCTTCTATCTTCCACTGCACACGACATACACAAACATATACACACAAGCAAACATATTGCTTTATCCCTCTATATTAAAAAAAGTAGCTGTCGCTGCCGCTGTTTGACAAATTTCTCGAGATTCTTTGCTTCGTATCACAAAAACTATTGCATATAAAAATATGGAATTTGATACACACGAAGAAAAAGCTTTACGAAGTGCGTTAAAATAAACCTTTTATTTTTATATATTTTAGTTTAAGAAATATTTAATGTCAAAGTCAAAGACAAAATATTTGAGCTGCGAGTTCGCGTCCCCGATAGACTAACAATAGCAAGACCACAAATGTTTGCAGGCCTACATGGGTGAAATTTTGCAGGACGGAGCCCCTTTTTTAATTTCGATGTAGTTTTTGATATATTTTACTTTTTATGCACTTCTAAAGTGATTTTTTTTTCGTATAGGCAAGTCTAGCGATTTCTCTTTATAGTATCATAAAAACTGTAGCATACAAAAATATGACATTTGGTACATTTATAGAGAAATAGTAAGGTAATACGATGAAATAAACTGTTTATCGATTTAAACTTACTTTAATTTGGCATGAAATAGCTCGCGAAACGAGCTCATGATCAAGGAATTCAGTTTTTGGATTCCCTGGTCTAAGAAAAATCCATGCTTTTCCCTCCTGCGGAAAATAGGCAGGAATAGAAAAGAGATTTTTGAAAGTAGAATTTTTTGGAAATATAGATATGAAGAGAGTGCAGCAAGTAGGAGACGAAGCCTCCCGAAGGGGGTTGCGCGAGCAGGGGCCATAGACCCCTAGTTATGTAAAATATAATAGCTGGATATTCATAGAACTCCACTTTCGACAAAACGATCTTAAGAAAATATTTTCTCTTTTCAAAGAGAAAACATTAAACATATTACTACTAAATAATTTGTGGGAATCTATTGCTCCCAGTTATATACAGCAAACGCAAAACTCTTTTCTGAAATGATAAAGTTTTATATTGGCACAATTTATAATTAATTACAGGGATAACTGTATATCAAAGCTGATATCGATTCATCCATCAACGCAAATCTATTTTTAATTCTTAATCGATACAATAAGCCTTGTTTGGGAATATATCAGCTTTTGTCATGCAAATTCTGTGAGAAAAAATGTATTTTCTCAAGCACTGAAATTTAAACCATAATGCGAAATATCTTAAAAGAATTTCAAATAGTGTCCTTTCCAATACAGATGACATTAATAAGAATATAAATAAAAATTAATCCACTCGCTGCTACATTAATGGCGAAAAGATTTTTTAATATTTATAATGTTTAACACTCATCAATTTTGTAGTATTATATGCCATTGTTCCCAAACATATTGGGTAACAGAATATTTTATATCAATCTGAAATGCCTAAACTAGCCAACCTTTATGCTCAATACATTTTTATACATTGCAGTTAATCTTACATAATAACATATGTTTGTCTGTCTGTATGTGTATATATGCCGTCTGTACTGAAAATCTAAATTTGTGACAGCCCCGAAATTAGGTACAAGGGTAGTTGAACTCCCGAGACGTCAGTGCTCATCAAGGTTTTTTTTCCCTTACTTTGAATTTGGTTCTTTTCTCTTTGTTATTTTTCGATGAAGATAAATGTACAGCGATTTTCACAAAAAACTATTCCTTAGTGATCGAAAATATTATCCCAGATTTTCCATCTTGACAACATCAGAAAGAAGGGTACAATTATTTACGATATATGGTTCAAATTCGATATGCTGAGTTTTTTTTTCTTTCTTTTTTTTTTTTTTTGCAATTTATAAATAAAAAAAAAGAAAAAAAAAAAAAAAAAAAAAAAAAAAAAAAAAAAAAAAAAAAAAATATGAAGTTCAAAATTTAGAATTTTCAGGAATCAAAACCTCACAAACTCACAAACGTCGTATTTAAAATCCACAAACTGGAAAATATCCAATAAAGAAAACTCGTAAAAATGTCATGTTCTTCAGCTTTACCAAAAAGGGTCAATCATTAAAATATTTGAGATGAAGAACTATTGTCAAATTTATCAAACTTTATGAGTGAAAAGTAAAAAGAGGAAAAGTTATTGGATGTATTTTGCAATTAACTTGGCAAATTTACCTCTTTAATCCTAAGCAGCTTGTTTCTGAAATGAACTTAGATGAAATGAAAGTAGTTGAGGTGATAAAACTTGAACTATGTATATATTGCATCCCTATATATTGTTATTAGACAAATTTGTCAAAGTTTATTGCGAGCAGTATCTCGTTAGATATTCATAATAATGTAATATCACTTGCGTTTCATCCAAGTCACATTTTTTTCATGATTTACACCGTACCATCGTAGTATGTTTCACATCAAAAAGGTATATTATTTTAAATCCGATACTGTTTGTAAAACAAAGAGACGTAATATATGGAATATGGATTTTTTTAAACATTACATTGCAAAACAGTAGTTATTTGTAGCAATGCTGAAATACTTGAATCTGCCAAATATATTTCGAATTATGCTTTAAACATTTACTATACTCTTTTAAAAATGAAAAGTGTAATGAAATATCTACCAGAATTTTTACTGTGCCTCATATATTTAAATTACAGCAATGGAAACAATTTTACAGGGCGATAAAAGTTTTTGATTTGTCACGGATCGTAATTAATTACTCGTAAAACTGATAAGGGAAAAAACTGCATATTATACCGCCATTGACGTAAATCGATATTTAATCCTGAATCGAAGTAAAATGTTGTTTAAAATTATATCAGTCTACCTTATGCAAATACTGCGTAGTTAGAGAACTTTGAGTATTAATCTCTAAAATAAAAAATAAAATATGATCAATAGAAAAGGAAAAGTAATTCTTCGAAAATATTTATGTTTTCAATCTTCAGCAAATTCTTAATAATTACTTGACCGATTTTTTTTCAATTTTGTTTTATACTAAAGGCCTGCCTCATCCTGCAGATTTACCCAATATTTTACACGGTTGTATTTAGGATGACTTCTATGTTTCTTTATCTGGATAAAATCTTGAAATCAATTTTTGTCCCACGTCTACAGAACCAAATTTCTCAAAATTTTGCAGACATACGTATTTATCATTTTAAAGACATACGTATATTTTAGGTTGGGGCAGCCCCGTGGTTACCGCTATAGCTATGTTCACCTAAAGATAAATTTAAATGCGAATTTAATAAAGAATACAAAAATTTAATGGCAAATTGATTGTTGTATCCGAAATGGTCTTCAAAATGCAGAATTTCTCATAGATCAGATATGCGAAGAGCAAATTCACTCTTGTGTTCATCGATTTGCGGGTTACTAAATGTCATTATTGTTCTCAATTTTTCTCGAGATATATTGTGCTCTTTTACTCACACACAAGAATATATTCATTATTTTAATAATGGTTGTCTCGATGTCGGAAACGTACATAACAATTCAAGAGTTGATTTTAAAATTATCCATGATACTCTGCTCTTATGCATAAACTGAAAGTTTTGAAGAAAATAAAGAATATCAGCAATTTTGGAAAACCATATCTTCCAACTAATTTTTAAAAAATGATCTTTAAGTTAGCTTCTTAAAAATCAAAGATAACCTTATCGAATAATTTTGGTTCCTGTCGTGTAAGATAATAAAATATTTTCCCAGAAAGATCAAAGTTTTTATAATTGATATAATCGATTGCTGTGATAGCTGATAAGGCAAAACATGTTGTTGTTCATCCATCAACGAAAATCTATTTTTAATCCTAAATTCTAAGGATAAGTCTTTAAGAAATATATCGGTCTTTGTTATGCAAATGCTGCCTTGTTAAATGATTAATTTTCTCTTGGTATTGGAGTTTTAATAATAATTCAAATTCATTGAAGACAAATTTTAATATTTTCATTATAATGAGGAGGATATTATTGAGATTAGAAAAGGGAAAATATTTAAATCCTCTCTGGAATAATATACTGGGACTATAACTTCGTGAATTAACATTTTACAGTTATAATATTTTCGATTTTAAATCCTATCAATTATTACATCACAATGGATTTTATATATCTATTAATAAAGTATTTGATCAGAGAGATATACTTTTTTTAATATTTAGAATGTACATCTCCAATCCATATTTTCATACAATCATATGATAAGGTGCATTTTTCTTCTGGGAATTATCATATTTCTTCAATGGAAAAAATGCTGCTCTGCGAGAAAATGATAATTTGAACTGTACTATTAATGGAAATGGAATTAAAGTATCATATACGTATATACACAGACTGCAACTAGTAGCAGAATGGCAAAAAAAAAATTCTATATAATCTTTCACTCAAGAATTATTCTTCGTCAAATTATCTTGAATTGTTTTTTAAAAGAGATTTTCAAGATATTTTAATTTGGCAGCAGTTTAGTGACGCCGACTAATTGTATGCATGTAATGTAAATGTATACTATTTTAATTTTAAGTGCATAAATAGCCAAGTTAAAGCTATCATTTTCTCCCAAAGCAACATTATTTTCTATGGAGAAATATGATAATTCCCTAAACAATGATGCAACTTATCATCAGTAATGCAACTTTCAAATTTAGAATAATCAGTGCGACAGATATGTGGTCATTAAAAATAATAAAGAATTTTGCAAAAATATTTAAAATTGTAACTTGCGAACACTATTTTTAAAGATAGAATTTTGTTTTAAATTCTAATGCTAATTAAGATACTATAAGTTACTCAAATAATATTGAAAATGAATGTATAAAAAACCAAGTACAGTTTCAGATATTTTTACATCGAATTAGATTTATTTACTCACAAAACAAAAGACTTGAAAACTGCCACCGATAGCAGGTCAAGATGCAACAATATCACCGAGAAGGCCAGGTCTCACATCAGGATGCCGAGCCAATGAAGAAAAAGAGGACGATACTTTTATATGTATGTACCATTTTATTCAAAAAACTGACAGGGAGGCATATTCCACTCAAAATTATATCAGAAATAACTGTGAATAAATAGTTTTGTATTGAAGCAGTATAAAATAAGATAAAGTAATGCAATTTTGTTTTACTGTTTTTCTAAAACTTTTGCTTACTTGGACGCTTTTGGCGAATTATTAGTTCAAATACAATGACTTATACATACTCACATGCAAAGTTCTCATCAAAATGTAATTAACTATTAATGAATGTTCCGTAAAATAAACGACTATTGGCAAATTTTTTGGCTTCAAAATACAAAACTAGTGCAAAGGGTATCTTCTCTCGTGAATGGAATGAACTAGGATATAATATGAACTAGAATATTATCTGAATGGAACTAGAACTGTAATTAACTGGAATATAATCTGTCAATGCCAAGGGAATAATGTTAACAGATGTGACGTATAATATTGCATATGGAAAATAAACATATTTGACAATAATTACTTCTTTAATATACACAATTTTTTATAAATATTTCTTGAAAAAAATGCAATATCTTAAACATACAAAATATTAATGCTAGCGTACAAAAATGGTCTTAAAATTCTGGTAATGGTTTTAACAACACTAGAAGATCCTGATTCTGAAAACGCTCAAGAGGATTTTTTAATTGTCGCCAGTGATTCACAGAAATAAGTAATCGTAGGAAGAACAAAATTATTATGAGTAAGACTAGAACGAATTACTCTCCATTGCACTGATTGAAAATAAGTGCCTCAAACTTACTTAATATATTTAAAGAATCTCTTCTTCAAAACTTCTCATTTTCAAAATAATCTCTCTCTTCCGTTTCAAATAAATCTTCATGCACACGTTCTCCTTTTTCTAGCAGATAAGGCGTGGCTGAAACCTCGCCGCGTGTTCCAAGGTGGGGATGAGCAGAAAAACCCCTCGGGAAAAAAATCCAGCCAACTTCGTTTACAGTATATAAAAGTAAAAATTTTATGCGCTTGCTTGATAAATAAAAAAAATAAAATAACGTAGTAATTAAAAAAATGCATTTTGTTAGAAAGAAAAAAAATACCCACAAATCTTTATCAAACTATAAAACAGCGCTAATCTTCCTTTTTCGATGGGGGTAAGGTATCAATCAGTTAACCTAAAAATACAAATTTCGATGTATTTAAAAGTAAATAAATAAATAAATATTAAAGAATTGCCAGAGAATGTGGATATGATTTGATAAAAGTGCAGAACTTTTGAATGTTTAATAAATATTTCTTCATTTATCAAAATTATCTGTTGGTAATAAAGAGAAAAATATGACCAGACTGGGTTATTTTTAAAAGTCTTTATTTTTGAAAAACAAATTTGATGCGCCAAAACTTTTTTTTTCCACGTTCAACGAAAAGACTTTTTTTCAAACGCGTTAATAAACCACTAAACCCAGGACATAAAATCGTTTCCATCGGACATAAAAAGATAAATTTTAATGACAGTTAAGTAAACAGCTGAATACTTTTCCCGCTTCATTAACAGAGACTTCATAAATAAATAAAAGTGATAAATTCATTGGAATAAAAAGTGACGCAAATAGCACAGAAAGAAAAAAAACAACGATGATGGATTCTGTACACAAAACTTTATTTTTCCTAATTGATATTTTGAGGAAAAAATTATCTTCTTTCCGGGAACTGATCATTTATCGGAAAATATTTTTTTTTCTCATGCAGGAAATAGGAAACCAAAATATTTTTTCATACTCTTATTGTTTCAACTAACAAAGAGATATTCATTTACATAGGAAAAGATTAAGCGAAAGGAAATGAGTATTAAAAGGTTTTGACGTTCACCACTATTTTATTTACTTCATATGTGGCAGATGGGGTTTTATATTGAGTGTTTTAAACAATTGTTCGACAAAATATCTGTTATCCGATTGGTTGAAGGCCCATGGTTCCAATTTAAGAAATGCTTAGTTAGACTCAGTATTAGATAGTAGGTATCATCGTATGCAAATACTTACACCTTTTAGTACAAAAATACAAAATGTGACTTTTTATACCAGACAAAATGTTAAATGCCCTAGAAAGGAAGATGTTCAATTACAAAAAATATTTACCAAAAATCAACAAAATATTTACAAAAAATGTCCAATTCCCTATAAAGAAAAGTGTTTAATCACAAAAAATAAATACAAATAACCTACAAAATATTTACAACATAAGAGTATAATACAAAAAAATATTCAATCCACAGCAAAAATGTTCAATTACAAAAAATCTACAAAATATTTACTAAAAATATTACAAAAATGTTCAATTCCATAGAAGGAGAAGTGTTCATTACAAAAAATATTTACAAAAAAACTACAAAATATTTACAAAAAATATTACAAAAAATATTTAAATCTTTAAAAATAAAAATGTTCAATTGCAAAAATATTTTCTAAAGCCCAGTCAGTAAAACGAAAAAAGTTACAATGTCATACGATTAAAATTACTCAACGTTAATAACGTTTTGGATGTTTAATTGGGGAAAGCATGAAACGTTTGCTAAAGATATGTACGCATGAACGTTTTCCAATGATAATTCTATTTACCAAAACTCAATTTTCGTGTACGACGTCCTGAAATCTATTTTGTCACCGTTGATGGAGTAACAAAAAAGATCAATCATGCATAAAGCATTGATTATGAAACACTTTCCAACTTCAATGCAATTTTATTTAAACATCTCTAAAATGCGATACATTTTACAGTTTCTAAAATGCGGTAATATTTCTAAAAATATCATAATACTGCAATAATTTATTATATTTGAAAACATCATCGAAAACAAATGAAATGTATTCAAATGACGTCATCGAAATATAAATCGCCAGGCTCTCTCTATAAAAGCAGAATTTCATTCATAACTTTTTTCTAATCCTTTAATTCATCCGAATACTATAATAATTTATTTTATATAGAAACTTAAAAACATGGAGGTACAAGTGATTTAACTCTATGCTTAAAACTTCATCAAAAAAATCGTTTACTTCTCTGTGTAAAATCAATCATAGATACACAGAATTTAAGCAAAAATAAAGCGGTTTTAGGATGGATACAACACTAAATATGAATTAAAAAGAGCTTTGAAAATCACGATTTTGACACAAGATGGATGTCATATTTTATTTTGAAGTGGGTTACCTGATCTCCTCATATAATCGTCACATGATCTCTTCATATAAAGGATGTAATTAATATTTTAATTTTTATTTAAAAAACTACTCAATATATATTGCTGAAATTTTTTTTATATATTTTATGAGATAATTTGAATATTTACTAAAACTTTTGAAGCAATTTTTGAAATTTAAATTTGCTAAAAAAATGTTTGAAAAATTAGGTCCCAAAGGGTTCAATGTATTTCATTTCTTCAACTCGGGTTCAATCCAAAACTAATCGGGTGATATTCTTCATTTATATTCCCATAGGTCCCACAAACCGTCTGAACAACATACTAAAATTTCATTTTGATAAAATCGTTTTTACGGCAGTTATCGTGATAACGGGCAGACAGACAGACATAATGAACAAATTCATAAACACTTTTCAACTATGTTGTAAAATGTTAAATAAAGCAATTTTATTTCAAACAAGAAAGATCAATCATGCTTAAAGCATTGATTATGAAACACGTTCCAACTTCAATGCAATTTTATTTAAACATGTCTAAAAGGCAATATATTCCTCGGTAATATTTTTAAACTTATCACAATACTACATTAATTTATTATATTTGAAAACTTAAACCTTCCTGAAAAGAAATGAACTTCATTCAAATGACAGCATTGAAATATAAATTGCTTGGTTTAAACACCTCTAAAATGTGATACATTCTCGGTAATAATTTTAGAATTATCATAGTGCTATGATAATTTATTATATTTGAAAACTTCATCGAAAACAACTGAAATTCATTCAAATGACGTCATGGAAAAAATGACAAGCCTGGCTCTCTCTATAAAAGCAGCATTTCATTCATAAATAATTTCCCATTCATGTCATTCATCACAATACTATAATAATTTATTTTATTTAAAAATTAAGACCATGGAGCTACAAGTAATTAAACTCTATGCATAAAACTTCATCGAAAAAAATCGTCCTTCTCTTTGTAAAATCAGTGAATATTTCATTCATATCAGCTAAGCAGACTCCATGAACTAAATGATTTTGTGTTAAGAAATACAGCAATTGTAATACAACTCATTCTACATATTTTTCTGTTTACATTTTACATAGGTGAAAAATAGGCTTCGTTGTAGAAATAATCAAATTTGGATGATCATTTAAACTCAAATATATTGTAATTGCGTTGTTTCGGTATGTAGATGCACTGAATTTAAGCAAAAATAAGGTGGTTTTAGGACGGATACAACACTCAATATGAATTAAAAAGAACTTGCAGACGGAAAAAGCAGACGGAAACAAATTGGTTTCCAACTTCCCCTCGAAAAGACTCCCTAGCGCTTTTGAAATAATCATCTGCTGTTTGGTGGCAAAAATTTTATCATACTATTGTTTTTTAGGAAAAAAATTACCTTGAAACATTTATTCCTCAGGATTTGTTATAGATTTAGCTTGGATGATCACTGATATGAATTCAGAATTGAATTCCATAGGAAGTAGGAAGGACTGAGGATTGGGGCATTTACTAAGGATTTCCATTTACGGTTCTCGAGATGACGGGTTTTCCGATAATTTGTATGACTGTGCTAAAATAAAATGAAAATGCTTAATGTTTACGTCAGAAATGAAGTATAGTGCATACATCACATAAATGCTCCTTCATAAATTTTTTGTTGTTCTTTAATTCGCTTACTAATTTACATTAATTCTTTATTTGTTTGTATATACATCCATCTTTATAACGTCTCTCTTCTTCATGACTATGGCTTGGTGAAGTTGAGGTAGAAGAAAAAGAGTCCTCCGGAGAAAATATCAGAAAAGGCGCGAAGCTAGCAACGGTTCTCAGAAAATATAAAGCAACGAATGTGAGTGTGTGCACTATTACCCTATTTAGAATAAAAAAATATATTGGGATGGAATCTAGAACGAGTTTTGCTTGTACTGCATATACACCAAGTGATGAAAAATATGCTGTAGTGAAATTTAGAATCAGTTTTACTTGCACTGCATATACACCAAATGATGAAAAACATATTGTAATGAAATCTAGAATCAGGTTCACTTGTACTGTAATGGGATGCCGGCCGATCAGAGCATCACTATTACAGTACCGGCGGTTACGCTCGGAATGGGTGGTCGCGGGGTGATGCTGACGAGTGACGATCGAGGAGTGAAAATTCCGCTGGTTGGATTCCTCGGTAGGATCGGATCAGACACAAGTCGACTGTTGGAAATTCCAAACAGGATCGCAACACGCTGGTACAACACTTGGATTGGATCATAGGTTGGGTAGACTAATAGGCATTGCGTTGTGTATTATTCGTTGAGTTGGAAGTCGCAGGAAACCTGTTATATCGGCATGGGATGATCGCTTAGAGCCGAAAGAAGACGATGTAGAATGCATTTGTAATTTAAATTCATAACATTTCTCTAGTATAGTTTTTAATGCGAAAATTTGATCAACCGTAGATTGGTTTTTCCTGAAGCCACACCGGTAATCTCCCACCAATTTTTCCATGTCTTCCTCCAACCGAATACTAATCAATTTTGCAAAGATTTTATACGCAACGTTTAAAAGAGAAATTCCACGATAATTATTACAATTCGTCACGTCCCCTTTTTTATGAATTGGGCAAATAATTGCCATTTGCCAACTTTTCAGCATTACTTCATTATCCCATACTTCTTCAATCATATAATAAAACTCTTCCATGAAAACATTACCTCCGTATTTAAATAGTTCTGCGGTAAGGTTGTTCTCGTCCGGAGACTTATAATTCCTTAGGTTTTTAATAACACCATAAACCTCTTCTCTTTCCGGACAATCCATTCTCTCAGATCACTCAATTTCCTCCTGTAAACTCCTCTCAGAACCATCCTCTTCAGCATTAAGCAATTCCTCAAAATATTCACGCCATCTTCCCAAAATCGCCGTCCTTTCACCAATGTACTCTCCATCCTTTGCTCTACAAATACTTGTTCTAGGTTGAAATCCTTTTCTTATCTCCTTTATTTCCTTAAAATAATCTCTAGTGGCATGTCTTTCATGTTGTTCCTCTATAACTCTCAGTCTGTTTCCTTCCCATTCCCTTTTCTTTTTTCTGAGGAGTTTTTTGTTTCACTTCTTTTCTGTTTATAATAATCCACCGTATGTCTAGTCTTCCTCTGCAGCATCCTCTCTCTTGCTCTATTTCTTTCTCTAACAGTAGTTTCTCAATCCTCATCGAATCACTCTGATCTTATATCCCTTTGAACCACTCTGATCTTATATCCCTTTTAACCACTCTGATCTTATATCCCTTTGAACCACTCTGATCTTATATCCCTTTGAACTACTCTGATCTTATATCCCTTTGAACCACTCTGATCTTATATCCCTTTGAACTACTCTGATCTTATATCCCTTTGAACCACTCCGATCTTATATCCCTTTGAACCACTCTGATCTTATATCCCTTTGAACCACTCTGATCTTATATCCCTTTGAACCACTCTGATCTTATATCCCTTTTAACCACTCTGATCTTATATCCCTTTGAACCACTCTGATCTTATATCCCTTTGAACTACTCTGATCTTATATCCCTTTGAACCACTCTGATCTTATATCCCTTTGAACCACTCTGATCTTATATCCCTTTGAACCACTCTGATCTTATATCCCTTTGAACCACTCTGATCTTATATCCCTTTAAACCACTCTGATCTTATATCCCTTTGAACCACTCTGATCTTATATCCCTTTGAACCACTCTGATCTTATATCCCTTTTAACCACTCTGATCTTATATCCCTTTGAACCACTCTGATCTTATATCCCTTTGAACTACTCTGATCTTATATCCCTTTGAACCACTCTGATCTTATATCCCTTTGAACCACTCTGATCTTATATCCCTTTGAACCACTCTGATCTTATATCCCTTTTAACCACTCTGATCTTATATCCCTTTGAACCACTCTGATCTTATATCCCTTTGAACCACTCTGATCTTATATCCCTTTTAACCACTCTGATCTTATATCCCTTTGAACCACTCTGATCTTATATCCCTTTGAACTACTCTGATCTTATATCCCTTTGAACCACTCTGATCTTATATCCCTTTGAACCACTCTGATCTTATATCCCTTTGAACCACTCTGATCTTATATCCCTTTGAACCACTCTGATCTTATATCCCTTTTAACCACTCTGATCTTATATCCCTTTTAACCACTCTGATCTTATATCCCTTTGAACCACTCTGATCTTATATCCCTTTGAACCACTCTGATCTTATATCCCTTTGAACTACTCTGATCTTATATCCCTTTGAACCACTCTGATCTTATATCCCTTTGAACCACTCTGATCTTATATCCCTTTGAACCACTCTGATCTTATATCCCTTTGAACCACTCTGATCTTATATCCCTTTGAACCACTCTGATCTTATATCCCTTTGAACCACTCTGATCTTATATCCCTTTGAACTACTCTGATCTTATATCCCTTTGAACCACTCTGATCTTATATCCCTTTGAACTACTCTGATCTTATATCCCTTTGAACTACTCTGATCTTATATCCCTTTGAACTACTCTGATCTTATATCCCTTTGAACTACTCTGATCTTATATCCCTTTGAACCACTCTGATCTTATATCCCTTTGAACTACTCTGATCTTATATCCCTTTGAACCACTCTGATCTTATATCCCTTTGAACTACTCTGATCTTATATCCCTTTGAACCACTCTGATCTTATATCCCTTTGAACTACTCTGATCTTATATCCCTTTGAACCACTCTGATCTTATATCCCTTTGAACCACTCTGATCTTATATCCCTTTGAACTACTCTGATCTTATATCCCTTTGAACCACTCTGATCTTATATCCCTTTGAACTACTCTGATCTTATATCCCTTTGAACTACTCTGATCTTATATCCCTTTGAACCACTCTGATCTTATATCCCTTTGAACCACTCTGATCTTATATCCCTTTGAACTACTCTGATCTTATATCCCTTTGAACCACTCTGATCTTATATCCCTTTGAACTACTCTGATCTTATATCCCTTTGAACCACTCTGATCTTATATCCCTTTGAACTACTCTGATCTTATATCCCTTTGAACTACTCTGATCTTATATCCCTTTGAACCACTCTGATCTTATATCCCTTTGAACCACTCTGATCTTATATCCCTTTGAACCACTCTGATCTTATATCCCTTTGAACTACTCTGATCTTATATCCCTTTGAACTACTCTGATCTTATATCCCTTTGAACTACTCTGATCTTATATCCCTTTGAACCACTCTGATCTTATATCCCTTTGAACCACTCTGATCTTATATCCCTTTGAACCACTCTGATCTTATATCCCTTTGAACCACTCTGATCTTATATCCCTTTGAACTACTCTGATCTTATATCCCTTTGAACCACTCTGATCTTATATCCCTTTGAACCACTCTGATCTTATATCCTTTTGAACCACTCTGATCTTATATCCCTTTGCTTTTCTCCCAACGTCTCTTTTACTGTTTCACTAATCAGATCTTCAATACGCCTCCATCTTTCTTCTACACTTCCAGCTCTTAACTTGTCCCTACCAACTTCTATTCTCCTATTTAAATCACTTTGATAACTCTTCCTCAACACCTCATTACCACTAAGACACTGTGCATTGTACTGAATCTGTTTCTCGCTCTTCTCTTTTCTGTAGTTTGCAAGTCTTTGTCTATATTTCACCCTAACCATAAAATGGTCAGAATATAAATCTGCACCTCTACATGATCATACATCTAGCACATCAGTTGCATGTCTCCTATCTATCAAAACATGATCTATCTGATTTTCAGTATATCCATCTGGAGACTTCCATGTTGTCTTATATGAATTTGTAGAAGAGGTAATTTCTTAACGAATGATATCTATGAATTTGCTCTGCATTGAACGATGGCAGAATAATGTGCGGTTGATTCCCGCCTCCCCCCCCCGTAGCTGTACTTCAGTACAGCCGAAAGGACCCAAATGCTGTTCGAGAGGCGTTATGGATTATTGGGCAGGCTAAACTATTAGATTCCGGATTAACTGAAATTCGATGCCTAAGGGACTATTATGCCAATAATACTATATTTTTAGTTTTCAGTGGATTTAGATAGCCGCATGTTTCTCAAATACTGGAAACTTTTTCTTTATGATCTGCGTGTTGCAATTCCGAGAAAATATTCGTTTTTTATCAAGGCAAGAACTTTCGAGCTCTTTTTCACTATTTCAGTGTTACCGCTTGATTAATAGTGCAAGTTTATTAGTTAAATTGCAATTATTGTAAAGACATAATTGCAATTTGTCTGTTTTTTCTTCTCTTAGAATCAGCCTTAAGGTTCCTAGATATACAAGCGGGAGCATCAGCTGCCATCTTGACTCCCAGTTGAAGTGATGATTGTACATGTCAAGAAGAGAATTACTTTGTCGTCCTCTTCTCGAGATCTCAAGAAAATTAAAACATACTAGACTACTTTCTTGAATGACTAGTACAATTTTTTGATACCAGAAGTACCTATTTCATAGCTAAATTCCGCATCAAATATCAGCCATGTAACCTGCTCGCGCCATTGAAATGACCCAAGCAGACATAAAATAATCATTTAAAATGACAACTAAATGATGAAATGACTAAAAATTTGGAAAGAAGTGGAAAAAACATAAAAATCGACTATAAGAATAGCCCATTTCTCCGTCAACGCTTGGCGATAAATATAAATTTGGCGGGATATCACTAATTTGGCAACTTTTAGAATGTTTCTAAATTGACGAAAATATCGTCAAATTAATAAAAATGAGACCAAATAGGAGTAACTGAATGGGGTGGTTGGAATCAAAATGGTGGTTGAATCAGCTTGTATATTAAGGGCCTTAATCAGCCTAAACATAAGGCCCTAATGTCAATTTTTTAAATTTCCACCAGCTAGATCCATTTTTTTTGTAAACGCTAATTCAGAGTCCTTTAACTTCAATCAACACTTTTTGCAGAGATTTAATTAAAAAAGTGAATTACATAGTATTATATAAAAACTAAGAACCAATGTTTTCAGGTGATATGTTTACAAGGTTTAGTACTATAGTAATCTAAGAAAATGAACAATGTGTTTTAAAATGATTCTACGACAAAAAGCAAACACAAATCTTTTGGCGTGCTATTGTTTTATTGCATATTTACTATTATAGAGGATGGCAAGTTAGCACTATTAAAAACTTTATAGATTAAATTCGATGAGAACATTCTAGCTATTATTGCAATGAAGATTGACGCTTTCGTGCATTGTAAAGGGAATTAATCTTCAGCCTGAAATAGAAAGACAATAAATTCTTATTATAGTGAAATATTATCCACAGTAAGAAACAAAAATATTATATACATATTGTTATAAATAGGTTTCTTCGGAAAGTCCTTACCCCCCCCCCCCCTATTAACTTTGCAAGAAAAGGTCCACGAGTATACACGTTAGGTATTTCTAGTGCCTATGCCCGATCGAATAAAAGTGTGTCCATCGCCCCCTAGCGGAGAATTTAAAAGTTAGAATAACGAACTTGATAGCAAAGAGAAATAGATAAAAAAAAGCCAATTAAAATGCTGTAAGGCATTGTCTGGAAGTAGCAATCGAGAATAAAGTTATTATAGAAGGCATTTATTGGAAATAATAGTGTTATTGGTGAATGGTTGTCCTATTCAGGAATAGTATAATAAGCAGCTTTTATATCGTTACGACGTATTCCCTGAAATCTTAGATGTGCGCTCAGGATACAAGAATGAATCCAAATATCGGGCTAACTAGCACGTTTATTCACAAGTACAGCGTAAACAGGAACAATATACAGTCAGACAGCGCTTAAAAGCTCCACACATTTCACAAAATAACAGATACTGTTCTCAAAGCATTGACGTAAGTCACAGTTCAATGTAGTCCGTGTCGCATCAACTGTTCTCCGACTACGTAATGACTTCTTTTCATAGACTCTCCATAGAAGCTTCTGGAAATCTCTCATATCACTTAGAATATTGGTTATTTCGAGGTGTTTCTAGAACATCCGATAAGTCACCAAATTGGCGATAAATCGCCAAATCTGGCCACTCTTCTTCGCACTTCGGAATCTGGAAACCATAGACTCTCGCCATAGAAAATAATTCCTGTAGGGGTGTTTTCTGCTGGTCTTCGAAAAATACGAAAGAAAGTGGGGACACGATACTCCATAGCATGTTACAAGTTTAGAACAATATGAGTAGAAATCTAGTGTAGAGCCTGTTTAAAAGGTCCTCCCTCAGAGACAATACACATTTGAATTCCAGAAAGAATAAGACCGCGTATTTTACCAAGTATTGCAGGTGTCACTGTCTTTCTAACATAGATGATGCGACTTTCAGACAGATAGTTATAGCTTTCCATATACGAGTTTTGTTTGTTCCAAGTGTTGATTCCTGCTCGTTATTCAATGTTCTACAATTTTGAAAATGGCTTTTTTCGTTTATCTCACTTTGTCCCCCGTGTTGAGGGGCATCTTTTACATTTTCCACTAGGGGCACTGCAATCCCTTTTATTCGATCGGACACGGTCACTTTACTATAGACAGACCTAACATGCACACTCTTATGAATCTTTCCTTACAAAATTTTTGGGGTGCGTAAAGAGTTTCCTAGGAACCTTGTATGAAGATACTAAACTAACAATACACTACTAAAATGTAAAGAATCATACCTTTTTAATGCAAGAAAATCCACTGAAGAATCTCCTCAACTTTTTGAAACGTTTCTTCTTAGGAAGCTAGAAATTGAAAAGAAAAAAAATGATAACTGAGTTCATTTTGCAAAAAAATACTCGTTGAGAACGCGATTAAAAATATTTTACATTGCAATTTTAGAAACTGATAATGGAATGTTTTCAATTGCTAATAGAAACCAGTGGTAGCTAATCTGGTGTAGGAGACTACCCAAAGTACGACAAAAATAGCCATTATTCACTACCCATTATTCCTGTTACAATTAGTAATGCTATAGACATATAAGAGGTAGCATGGGTGACGAAGGATAAGCACTGCTTCACTCAAAGTTATCGGCTGAATGGGTTATTAATTATTATTATTTGGCGAATTTTCCGGACTCGTTTGGCAGTTTTTAGATAATATTTGTCAATACTTGTGCCAGTAGCGGGATGTGTTTTAATGATGTTCGTTGTCGAAGAGGAAGGGAATCCTGTCACTGAATCTGCTTTACCTATTCCTGAAGTCATGATCCACCACTGAAGTCGCAATTTTCAAGGTTGACAATACTAGCTGTTTAATTTGTACAGGCAATCAAATTGTATTATATTGACTTTGCTGGAAATATCCGTTTATGGGTTGGCTTCGGTTAAACTGAATGGAGATTTTCCGAGTAATGGTTCGGAACATTTGATTCGCGAACACCCTTGGGGATTTGAAATCGTTTTCGTAGATATCGTAGTAGAATCTGTTATCGTTTTAAGATTGAACACCAAAAAGAACCCTTAAGAGCGGGCGACATTAACATTTTTTACTTCCCCAACAATGCATAGTAGTATATGCAAAAAAAGTATTGTATTTGTGTCAAATATCCGTCTCTCGAATATTGATAGATTTACACGATTTTATACATATACACGTCTTTCAAAAGTCCGTATAAACTTTAAAAATTCATTAAAAATCGAAAAATCATCGCATTGCGAACGGTTTATACCATAAGTATTGCCAGGTCGTTTTTTTTTCTGACGTGAAAAATTTGTGTAGTTTAAAAAATCACCTATATGTGGGGCTTACCCGAATACATCTTCCAAAAGTATGCAAATGAGGCTGTTATAAAAGATCTGCAGTGCTCTATAGATTCTTCATTTGATTCATTAGTAAACGGTGCAAAGAAGAAATTTTTGCTAGAATGTTAACTTTGATCGAGAAAGCCTTGTTAGTGAAGCTGTATTACGTGAGCGGCAAATCAGAATCGGATGCTTTGCGAAAATTCAGATTCAGGAAAAATCTAAAGAAAGGAAAAGGTCCTATCGCTTGTTCAGTGTTACTTAAGCTTGTCACATGATTTGACACGTAGAGTAAGTTATTTTAATTGTCTTTCCAATGCGTTCAGGGCTACCTATAGGTGATTTTTTAAACTACAAAATTTTTTTACGTCAAGAAAAAACCCCCGTAGTAGTAGCCTATAAAGAATAACACGATAATGAGAACTGAGAGAGAAAATTTGAAGATTCACACAATTTTAATACCAAAGTAATAGACCTAATCTACAATCGAACTATGACAAAAAGGATACAATAAAAATTAACTTACATTTATGTCGGGAAAGTCAGTCTCCTTATGTTCGTCAGGAACATGTATATAATTGTCGATATTAGGTACATCCTCTTTAGGGGAGCAAGTCGGCTCTCTCGCTAAAGTATCCTATAAGGAATAACACGATAATAAGAACTGAGAGTGAAAATTTGAAAATACACAAAATTTTAATACCAAAATAATAGGCCTAATCTACAATCGAACTATGACAAAAAGGATACAATAAAAATTAACTTACATTTATGTCGGGAAAGTCAGTCTCCTTATGTTCGTCAGGAACATGTATATAATTGTCGATATTAGGTACATCCTCTTTAGGGGAGCAAGTCGGCTCTCTCGCTAAAGTATCCTATAAGGAATAACACGATAATAAGAACTGAGAGTGAAAATTTGAAAATACACAAAATTTTAATACCAAAATAATAGGCCTAATCTACAATCGAACTATGACAAAAAGGATACAATAAAAATTAACTTACATTTGTGTCGGGAAAGTCAGTCTCCTTATGTTCGTCAGGAACATGTATATAATTGTCGATATTAGGTACATCCTCTTTAGGGGAGCAAGTCGGCTCTCTCGCTAAAGTATCCTATAAGGAATAACACGATAATAAGAACTGAGAGTGAAAATTTGAAAATACACAAAATTTTAATACCAAAGTAATAGACCTAATCTACAATCGAACTATGACAAAAAGGATACAATAAAAATTAACTTACATTTGTGTCGGGAAAGTCAGTCTCCTTATGTTCGTCAGGAACATGTATATAATTGTCGATATTAGGTACATCCTCTTTAGGGGAGCAAGTCGGCTCTCTCGCTAAAGTATCCTATAAGGAATAACACGATAATAAGAACTGAGAGTGAAAATTTGAAAATACACAAAATTTTAATACCAAAATAATAGGCCTAATCTACAATCGAACTATGACAAAAAGGATACAATAAAAATTAACTTACATTTGTGTCGGGAAAGTCAGTCTCCTTATGTTCGTCAGGAACATGTATATAATTGTCGATATTAGGTACATCCTCTTTAGGGGAGCAAGTCGGCTCTCTCGCTAAAGTTGCCTATAAGGAATAACACGATAATAAGAACTGAGAGTGAAAATTTGAAAATACACAAAATTTTAATACCAAAATAATAGGCCTAATCTACAATCGAACTATGACAAAAAGGATACAATAAAAATTAACTTACATTTGTGTCGGGAAAGTCAGTCTCCTTATGTTCGTCAGGAACATGTATATAATTGTCAATATTAGGTACATCCTCTTTAGGGGAGCAAGTCGGCTCTCTCGCTAAAGTTGCCTATAAAGAATAACACGACAATAAGAACTGAGAAAGAAAATTTGAAAATACACACAATTTTAATACCAAAATAATAGGCCTAATCTACAATCGAACTATGACAGATAAGATAAAATAAAAATTCACTTACATTTATGTAATTAAATTCAGTCTCCATATGTTCGTCAGGAACATGTATATAATCGTCAATATTAGGTACATCCTCTTTAGGGGAGCAAGTCGGCTCTCTCGCTAAAGTATCCTATAAGGAATAACACGATAATAAGAACTGAGAGTGAAAATTTGAAAATACACAAAATTTTAATACCAAAATAATAGGCCTAATCTACAATCGAACTATGACAGATAAGATAAAATAAAAATTCACTTACATTTATGTAATTAAATTCAGTCTCCTTATGTTCGTCAGGAACATGTATATAATCGTCAATATTAGGTACATCCTCTTTAGGGGAGCAAGTCGGCTCTCTCGCTAAAGTATCCTATAAGGAATAACACGATAATAAGAACTGAGAGTGAAAATTTGAAAATACACAAAATTTTAATACCAAAATAATAGGCCTAATCTACAATCGAACTATGACAAAAAGGATACAATAAAAATTAACTTACATTTGTGTCGGGAAAGTCAGTCTCCTTATGTTCGTCAGGAACATGTATATAATTGTCGATATTAGGTACATCCTCTTTAGGGGAGCAAGTCGGCTCTCTCGCTAAAGTATCCTATAAGGAATAACACGATAATAAGAACTGAGAGTGAAAATTTGAAAATACACAAAATTTTAATACCAAAATAATAGGCCTAATCTACAATCGAACTATGACAAAAAGGATACAATAAAAATTAACTTACATTTGTGTCGGGAAAGTCAGTCTCCTTATGTTCGTCAGGAACATGTATATAATTGTCGATATTAGGTACATCCTCTTTAGGGGAGCAAGTCGGCTCTCTCGCTAAAGTATCCTATAAGGAATAACACGATAATAAGAACTGAGAGTGAAAATTTGAAAATACACAAAATTTTAATACCAAAATAATAGGCCTAATCTACAATCGAACTATGACAAAAAGGATACAATAAAAATTAACTTACATTTATGTCGGGAAAGTCAGTCTCCTTATGTTCGTCAGGAACATGTATATAATTGTCGATATTAGGTACATCCTCTTTAGGGGAGCAAGTCGGCTCTCTCGCTAAAGTATCCTATAAGGAATAACACGATAATAAGAACTGAGAGTGAAAATTTGAAAATACACAAAATTTTAATACCAAAATAATAGGCCTAATCTACAATCGAACTATGACAAAAAGGATACAATAAAAATTAACTTACATTTGTGTCGGGAAAGTCAGTCTCCTTATGTTCGTCAGGAACATGTATATAATTGTCGATATTAGGTACATCCTCTTTAGGGGAGCAAGTCGGCTCTCTCGCTAAAGTATCCTATAAGGAATAACACGATAATAAGAACTGAGAGTGAAAATTTGAAAATACACAAAATTTTAATACCAAAATAATAGGCCTAATCTACAATCGAACTATGACAAAAAGGATACAATAAAAATTAACTTACATTTATGTCGGGAAAGTCAGTCTCCTTATGTTCGTCAGGAACATGTATATAATTGTCGATATTAGGTACATCCTCTTTAGGGGAGCAAGTCGGCTCTCTCGCTAAAGTATCCTATAAGGAATAACACGATAATAAGAACTGAGAGTGAAAATTTGAAAATACACAAAATTTTAATACCAAAATAATAGGCCTAATCTACAATCGAACTATGACAAAAAGGATACAATAAAAATTAACTTACATTTGTGTCGGGAAAGTCAGTCTCCTTATGTTCGTCAGGAACATGTATATAATTGTCGATATTAGGTACATCCTCTTTAGGGGAGCAAGTCGGCTCTCTCGCTAAAGTATCCTATAAGGAATAACACGATAATAAGAACTGAGAGTGAAAATTTGAAAATACACAAAATTTTAATACCAAAATAATAGGCCTAATCTACAATCGAACTATGACAAAAAGGATACAATAAAAATTAACTTACATTTATGTCGGGAAAGTCAGTCTCCTTATGTTCGTCAGGAACATGTATATAATTGTCGATATTAGGTACATCCTCTTTAGGGGAGCAAGTCGGCTCTCTCGCTAAAGTATCCTATAAGGAATAACACGATAATAAGAACTGAGAGTGAAAATTTGAAAATACACAAAATTTTAATACCAAAATAATAGGCCTAATCTACAATCGAACTATGACAAAAAGGATACAATAAAAATTAACTTACATTTGTGTCGGGAAAGTCAGTCTCCTTATGTTCGTCAGGAACATGTATATAATTGTCGATATTAGGTACATCCTCTTTAGGGGAGCAAGTCGGCTCTCTCGCTAAAGTATCCTATAAGGAATAACACGATAATAAGAACTGAGAGTGAAAATTTGAAAATACACAAAATTTTAATACCAAAATAATAGGCCTAATCTACAATCGAACTATGACAAAAAGGATACAATAAAAATTAACTTACATTTGTGTCGGGAAAGTCAGTCTCCTTATGTTCGTCAGGAACATGTATATAATTGTCGATATTAGGTACATCCTCTTTAGGGGAGCAAGTCGGCTCTCTCGCTAAAGTTGCCTATAAGGAATAACACGATAATAAGAACTGAGAGTGAAAATTTGAAAATACACAAAATTTTAATACCAAAATAATAGGCCTAATCTACAATCGAACTATGACAAAAAGGATACAATAAAAATTAACTTACATTTGTGTCGGGAAAGTCAGTCTCCTTATGTTCGTCAGGAACATGTATATAATTGTCAATATTAGGTACATCCTCTTTAGGGGAGCAAGTCGGCTCTCTCGCTAAAGTTGCCTATAAAGAATAACACGACAATAAGAACTGAGAAAGAAAATTTGAAAATACACACAATTTTAATACCAAAATAATAGGCCTAATCTACAATCGAACTATGACAGATAAGATAAAATAAAAATTCACTTACATTTATGTAATTAAATTCAGTCTCCTTATGTTCGTCAGGAACATGTATATAATCGTCAATATTAGGTACATCCTCTTTAGGGGAGCAAGTCGGCTCTCTCGCTAAAGTATCCTATAAGGAATAACACGATAATAAGAACTGAGAGTGAAAATTTGAAAATACACAAAATTTTAATACCAAAATAATAGGCCTAATCTACAATCGAACTATGACAGATAAGATAAAATAAAAATTAACTTACATTTATGTAATTAAATTCAGTCTCCTTATGTTCGTCAGGAACATGTATATAATCGTCAATATTAGGTACATCCTCTTTAGGGGAGCAAGTCGGCTCTCTCGCTAAAGTATCCTATAAGGAATAACACGATAATAAGAACTGAGAGTGAAAATTTGAAAATACACAAAATTTTAATACCAAAATAATAGGCCTAATCTACAATCGAACTATGACAGATAAGATAAAATAAAAATTCACTTACATTTATGTAATTAAATTCAGTCTCCATATGTTCGTCAGGAACATGTATATAATCGTCAATATTAGGTACATCCTCTTTAGGGGAGCAAGTCGGCTCTCTCGCTAAAGTATCCTATAAGGAATAACACGATAATAAGAACTGAGAGTGAAAATTTGAAAATACACAAAATTTTAATACCAAAATAATAGGCCTAATCTACAATCGAACTATGACAGATAAGATAAAATAAAAATTAACTTACATTTATGTAATTAAATTCAGTCTCCTTATGTTCGTCAGGAACATGTATATAATCGTCAATATTAGGTACATCCTCTTTAGGGGAGCAAGTCGGCTCTCTCGCTAAAGTATCCTATAAGGAATAACACGATAATAAGAACTGAGAGTGAAAATTTGAAAATACACAAAATTTTAATACCAAAATAATAGGCCTAATCTACAATCGAACTATGACAGATAAGATAAAATAAAAATTAACTTACATTTATGTAATTAAATTCAGTCTCCATATGTTCGTCAGGAACATGTATATAATCGTCAATATTAGGTACATCCTCTTTAGGGGAGCAAGTCGGCTCTCTCGCTAAAGTATCCTATAAGGAATAACACGATAATAAGAACTGAGAGTGAAAATTTGAAAATACACAAAATTTTAATACCAAAATAATAGGCCTAATCTACAATCGAACTATGACAGATAAGATAAAATAAAAATTCACTTACATTTATGTAATTAAATTCAGTCTCCATATGTTCGTCAGGAACATGTATATAATCGTCAATATTAGGTACATCCTCTTTAGGGGAGCAAGTCGGCTCTCTCGCTAAAGTATCCTATAAGGAATAACACGATAATAAGAACTGAGAGTGAAAATTTGAAAATACACAAAATTTTAATACCAAAATAATAGGCCTAATCTACAATCGAACTATGACAGATAAGATAAAATAAAAATTCACTTACATTTATGTAATTAAATTCAGTCTCCATATGTTCGTCAGGAACATGTATATAATCGTCAATATTAGGTACATCCTCTTTAGGGGAGCAAGTCGGCTCTCTCGCTAAAGTATCCTATAAGGAATAACACGATAATAAGAACTGAGAGTGAAAATTTGAAAATACACAAAATTTTAATACCAAAATAATAGGCCTAATCTACAATCGAACTATGACAGATAAGATAAAATAAAAATTCACTTACATTTATGTAATTAAATTCAGTCTCCATATGTTCGTCAGGAACATGTATATAATCGTCAATATTAGGTACATCCTCTTTAGGGGAGCAAGTCGGCTCTCTCGCTAAAGTATCCTATAAGGAATAACACGATAATAAGAACTGAGAGTGAAAATTTGAAAATACACAAAATTTTAATACCAAAATAATAGGCCTAATCTACAATCGAACTATGACAGATAAGATAAAATAAAAATTAACTTACATTTATGTAATTAAATTCAGTCTCCTTATGTTCGTCAGGAACATGTATATAATCGTCAATATTAGGTACATCCTCTTTAGGGGAGCAAGTCGGCTCTCTCGCTAAAGTATCCTATAAGGAATAACACGATAATAAGAACTGAGAGTGAAAATTTGAAAATACACAAAATTTTAATACCAAAATAATAGGCCTAATCTACAATCGAACTATGACAAAAAGGATACAATAAAAATTAACTTACATTTGTGTCGGGAAAGTCAGTCTCCTTATGTTCGTCAGGAACATGTATATAATTGTCGATATTAGGTACATCCTCTTTAGGGGAGCAAGTCGGCTCTCTCGCTAAAGTATCCTATAAGGAATAACACGATAATAAGAACTGAGAGTGAAAATTTGAAAATACACAAAATTTTAATACCAAAATAATAGGCCTAATCTACAATCGAACTATGACAAAAAGGATACAATAAAAATTAACTTACATTTGTGTCGGGAAAGTCAGTCTCCTTATGTTCGTCAGGAACATGTATATAATTGTCGATATTAGGTACATCCTCTTTAGGGGAGCAAGTCGGCTCTCTCGCTAAAGTTGCCTATAAGGAATAACACGATAATAAGAACTGAGAGTGAAAATTTGAAAATACACAAAATTTTAATACCAAAATAATAGGCCTAATCTACAATCGAACTATGACAAAAAGGATACAATAAAAATTAACTTACATTTGTGTCGGGAAAGTCAGTCTCCTTATGTTCGTCAGGAACATGTATATAATTGTCAATATTAGGTACATCCTCTTTAGGGGAGCAAGTCGGCTCTCTCGCTAAAGTATCCTATAAGGAATAACACGATAATAAGAACTGAGAGAGAAAATTTGAAAATACACAAAATGTTAATACCAAAATAATAGGCCTAATCTACAATCGAACTATGACAAAAAGGATACAATAAAAATTAACTTACATTTATGCCGGGAAAGTCAGTCTCCTTATGTTCGTCAGGAACATGTATATAATTGCCAATATTAGGTACATCCTCTTTAGGGGAGCAAGTCGGCTCTCTCGCTAAAGTAGCCTATAAAGAATAACACGATTATAAGAACTGAGAAAGAAAATTTGAAAATACACACAATTTTAATACCAAAATAATAGGCCTAATCTACAATCGAACTATGACAGATAAGATAAAATAAAAATTCACTTACATTTATGTAATTAAATTCAGTCTCCATATGTTCGTCAGGAACATGTATATAATCGTCAATATTAGGTACATCCTCTTTAGGGGAGCAAGTCGGCTCTCTCGCTAAAGTAGCCTATAAAGAATAACACGATTATAAGAACTGAGAAAGAAAATTTGAAAATACACACAATTTTAATACCAAAATAATAGGCCTAATCTACAATCGAACTATGACAAATAGGATACAATAAAAATTAACTTACATTTATGTCGGGAAAGACAGTCTCCTTATGTTCATCAGGAACATGTATAAAATTGCCAATATTAGGTACATCCTCTTTTGGGGAGCAAGTCGGCTCTCTCGCTAAAGTTACCTATAAAGAATAACACGACAATAAGAAATGAGAAAGAAAATTTGAAAATGCACACAATTTTAATACCAGAATAATAGGCCTAATCTACAATCGAACTATGACAAATTTCTTATCACTACTAAAATTTTAATATTTCTGTCAGTGGGGAGGGGCTGAGTATACCTCTTGGGAGACTTAATCCCCCTCTGGCCCCTTCCAGTTTACGGCTGTGCATACCATCTAACAGTAGTTCAATTTTTATCTCCTGATGAAACTGCATCCGAAAGTGCTAAACGCTAATATATGATATACACTAATACGTCTAAAATGTTTCCAAAAAAAGGTTTTAATACTTTCAAAATTGATTTGTAATTATCTTAAATTCTTTTACGGGCATATATCTAAAGCCTATATCAGCGCATTGTCAGTATCAGTCATATCAGTACATTGTCTAGTATTAATCGAAAGATTTTTTTCAAGCCCTTTAAAGTGAATTGTAACACGCTGTAGTTGTAATCACTTCGACTTACAATACCGATTTTTCAATTTTTCTCTTGTAAAATTTGAAAAATGGATTCTTGCAATTGATTCTTGCAATGGATTCTTGCATTGGATGTACTTTTCAAGTTGTCTTACTACAGAGTTCTCAGAGTATGAAACTTAAAAGATTTACTTAATTATTGGCAATATTAACTTGCTAAACGTACAAATGGGCAAACGGCATTAAAAATAGCTGGTTTGCATTGACAAGCTTTAAAATTAAAGAATTGTTTAAAATAGAATTAATTAAAGAAATTAACTTACTCGGGCAGTTTTTGCCCTGTAAATTTTATAAACTGCATAAGTAGCACCGGCCGCCAAAGCGCCAATAACAATATAATTGCTTAAATTGCCCATAATCAAGCTCACCAAGCGTAGGATTTTAAATAAAGTCAATATTTTTCTTCAATAATTGTTTGAATTTTAATTTCAACAGAGAAAATGGAATACATATTTTCACTGTTATAGTTTCGTTATAACAATTATCAAAGCAGATTGTCATTGTTAAATAAATACATTTGAAAATTTTAAACAATGAATAGCAACTGCTAATTTCTTTTGTGTTGCTCAATGTTATAAACTGGCTCCTTTTGCGCATGCGTAAGATCTCGTTTGTGATAAATGACTATTATAGGACTACTAAGATATTATTTTAAAAGTTATAAGTATTTAAACATTTGCATTTTGAACTATTTATTTTTTATAGTAGCAATACTGTTAATGAATCGTTAAAATAAAGTAATCTATAAAAAAAATCTCATAAATAATTTTTTATACAGAATTTTGATGACATGGTGGTTTAAAAAAAAATTGTTATCACTACTAAAATTTTAATATTGCTGTCAGGGAGGAGGGGCTGAGTATACCTCTTGGGGGACTAAACCCCCTCTGGCCCCTTCCAGTTTACGGCTGTGCATACCATCTAACAGTAGTTCAACTTTTACCTCCTGATGAAACTGCATCCGAAAGTGCTAAACGCTAAAATATGATATACACTAATACGTCTAAAATGTTTCCAAAAAAAGGTTTTAATACTTTCAAAATTGATCTGTAATTATCTTAAATTCTTTTACGGGCATATATCTAAAGCCTATTTCAGCGCATTTTCAGTATCAGTCATATTAGTACATTGTCTAGTATTAATCGAAAGATTTTTTTTCAAGCCCTTTAAAGTGAATTGTAACACGCTATAGTTGTAATCTTTTCGACTCACAATACCGATTTTTCAATTTTTCTCTTGTAAAATTTGAAAAATGGATTCTGGTATAAGAAAGTCGAGTTGAGCCACACTACAGTTAATTTTGGTTTAATTTAAATAATTTAGATGCAATATATGGTAATGCTTATAAAGCATTGCTCGTTAGGAACTGCAAGTACAAAAATATCACACTAACGAACACAACTTTTTTCGTAACGTCTTTCATGCACTTTTCAAGTTGTCTTACTACAGAGTTTTCAGAGTATGAAACTTAAAAGATTTACTTAATTTTGTCAATATTAATAATATTAATTTGCTAAGCGTACAAATGGGCAAACGGCATTAAAAATAGCTGATTTGCATTTACAAGCTTTAAAATTAAAGAATTGTTTAAAATAGAATTAATTAAAGAAATTAACTTACTCGGGCAGTTTTTGCCCTGCAAATTTGATAAACTGCATAAGTAGCAGCGGCCGCCAAAGAACCAATAAAAATATATTTGCTTAGATTGCCCATAATCAAGCTCACCAAGCATGGGATTTAAAATAAAGTGAATATTTTTCTTCAATAATTGTTTGAATTTTAATTTCAACAGAAAAAATGAAATACATATTTTCCTTGTTATAGTTTCGTTATAACAATTATCAAAGCAAATTGTCATTGTTAAGTAAATACATTTGAAAATTTTAAACAATGAATAACAACTGCTAATTTCTTTTGTGTTGCTCAATGTTATAAATGGCTCCTTTTGCGCATGCGTAAGATCTCGCTTGTGATAAATGACTATTATAAGAATACTAAGATATTATTTTAATAGTTATAAGTATTTATACATTTGCATTTAGAGCTGTTTATTTTTCATACTCAATTTAAATATAGAACAAATTGCCTTATTCTGTGTCATCTATACAGGTTTAATAAAACATCCTTAAATTTGTTTGTAAGATTTTTTTTATTGAAAACTTCGATTTCTGTATGTCTCAATTTCGGTCTAACTATAAATAAGGAAGTTTTTATACTATATAAAGATTCTTACTTTATGATATATAGTATTGAGAAAGTATTGTTTTCATGAAAATGTTCACTAATAACATCATGCCTTTATAACTTTTATATTTTAAAGATGAACTAGGACTATTAATACAAAAGGAATTCGATTCACATTTTTGTTCCTTACCACACAATAATGTGTATAAGGAAAGGATCGGAAAAACAGCCGATAATTGAAATTCGAGTTTTTAACTGGTTTTCCCTTTTTGTGATGGATTTGCTCTCTTGTACAATCTAGAATACAAAACAACTAGGCCTATACACGAGTGTCTCTGTCTACTAAGTATGTTAACTACTTTAGCTCCAAAATTATTCAACGAGATTTCGTTACATTGGGTTGTTCAGTCAATTATGCAATGCCGTGATGTTTAGATTTCATTACGATTTGAAAAAAAATAGAACCAAAAATAGAACCATTTTTTTTAACTAAATCCTGTAAAATGTGAACCAGAAACTATCATTTTTGTTATATACATTGTGATTTGCTTCCGTCCTCGCCACTACACGCCAAGCTGTGGACCAATCGCCAAGCTGTGGCGATTTACTATATAATTACTTTTAAGTTTAGAACAATTTTATTATTTTATGCAAAATACTGACTACATAAACGAGGTTTATGGTAATGTTGTCAGATGTATTTCTTCTATCCCTAAAAAATTAGAATCACATAGTCACAGCGTGTACCTAGCTCGTGTAGAAGTTTAGGAATGGATTCACGGCCTCCAACATTGTGGGTCCTCCGACTGGTTGAACAAAACATATTTAATTGTCAAAATATATCTTAAATTATATTTTTTTTAAATAACATACGTTTTACACATATATTATATACCCCGCCGTCGAAATTGCTGCTCATGTCCGCGGACGAGTCGGACGGTCTGGGCTTTCGACATTTATTATGTATGTATGGAAGATTAAAATATTAATGTTTCATTTAAAGCTATATTTTTCTTATTATGCTCCTGGTAATAGCTTTCTTAAAAACCAGTATCAATTACCAGCATCTTTTAAATTATAACTACCCAAACCAGCAGCGCCAACTTCGTGGGTTCAAGACCTGTTTTGAACTCCCAATAATTTTGTTGTGGGTTCCTCGAACAGATATATTTTTGTGCATATTTAGTGCGGGAAATGTATGCATACAGGCAAAATTTCTGTTTTTTTTTTTAATATTAATTATTCCATATTTTCATTATTCATCCCCTGTTTATTATATATAAAGTCGCTCGTATAGAAATTGTCCCTTCAGAATGTTTATTGTATTCTGAATGCAAAATTGTAACTCAGATACGATTTAAACAGAAATTTGTTGGCATTTTTAACATTGGTAAAAATACCTAAAATTACATTTTACATTTTTTGTTTTATTTAATAAAATAATGCATTAAATCAAAGACAACAAATCGTAGATTAGAAGGTCATAAAAACCATCCTTTAGGACGTACAAATATTATAAAAGACCAGAAAGTTTTTGGGTATCACCATACCCTTCATAAGTGGCTATATAAAAATGACCATGCAAACAAGCTTATATACAGACCAAATCGGCAGACAAAATTTGCATAAATCAACTACGGAATAATGATAATATAATTATTTAATTATAATTATTTATTAAAATAATTGAATTGGAAATCCACACATTATCTGTATATTGCATTATGATAACGTTGCGGCTCCAAAAGCAAATTAAATGAAATAAGTAATTATTTTAAAAAAATAATATTTTTCTGTACTTAATTACAATTAGTTTCATTTTGGTATTTCAAATGCCTTATTGTGCTAGATAATCTTAGAATTAAATTTAAATTAGACTTAAATTCTTTGAAAAAAGCATAGGCCATTCGTTTTAAAATTTCCGGAACCGCCAATAATTTTTCACGCCTCTGACTCATACGAGCAAAATGTTGCTATCTTCTCAATTCAGCAAATCAATTCCACAAATGTCATTGGATATAAATCGCGCCTCATCTGTGTATTGTTCGCATTTTCCATAATAAGATGACATAGCCAGCCCTTGTTTAAAACCATCAGGCATTCACCATTGGTCAGACATTCACCATTTCATTACGAATATCTAACGCTAAAATACTATTTAACAAGCCTTGCATATTGAATCCAATGTGCTCAAAACTATAAAACCATAAGAGTTAAAGAAATATATATTCGTTTAACTGCAGCATACAGTGTAATCCGCCATACATGCTACGGTAGTTTGTGAAACGAAATATAAAAAAAACAAATCTTGTAAAACTATTTTATATATAATCTAATAAAATAATTTGCTTGAGTAATTACTTACATTAATCTAGGTGGTGTATTCAATCTCTGTTAATCTGTTCATCTCTGTTAATCTGTTCTCTGTTAATCTGTTCTCTGTTAATCTGTATTCTGTGTTACTGAAATATTTAAAAAAAGCTTCAATAAATACGATCAAATTATCTCGCGCAAATATTTTTGTAATAACCATCTGATAATTAGAAAACCCAAAATGTTTTTTTAAATTTGTTTCAAATAAAGTAAATTAGATATGTTAGTTTTTACATGACGCACTAAATTTGAGGGTCATGTAGAATATTTAGTAACCATAAGGGACTGATGACACAGAAATCATCCGGTGTGAGCAGTATGACCAGATTTGGTACTAGATTTCTACTTCTTCAGTAGATTTTATGCAAAATGTTAATGTCCAGTAAAAAAATTAGTAGATTTTGCTTTTCAGTAGATATTTGGTAGAAAATATTTTTTTGAGTAGAATTATTTGTAGATTTTTCGTAAAACATGACTTTGGTAAAAAAAGTGATTGTAGATTTCTCTGTTGAAATTGAAGAGCTTTGAGGTTTGAAGCTGTGTTACCAAATTGTTCTCGAAAACATTAAATTCCCAGGATTTCATCCTATTTCTCGAAATCTTTCCTTTTTCTTTTGTGTAAAATTTTGTTCGTTCCGTTTTTTAAACCTAACAACTGGCAACACTTGATTTTTCATATTTTATCCTACCTCAAGAAAAAATAATCTTTGAAGGGGGAGCATCGGCCCCATTCGAATATGTTCGCCCTCCCCCCTTACGGGCAAACCGGGAAAAATGGTGAATCTGGTGTTTTAATTATATAACATTTATTAATTTATTTACATGAAAATTAATTTCCGCATTCTGACGCTGCTACACATTTATTTTGACCAAATATTAAGTGTCCAGATTTTGAAACCTTGATTTGAGGACAAATCAGAGCGGCGTCATCGAAAAATTTCACCATTTAAGGACATTGATCAATTTATTATCACAGATCATGTCTTTTGCTATTATACATGATAATAAATAATAATAATCTCATTTATGCGGGTGTATAATTAAAAGAATTATTTCCCATAGACCAAAACTATTATCGTAAGACATGAATGTTGCATGACAAATATGTCATGAATGTTTATTAATTATGTGAATTAAAAAAAAATTGCGAAATAAAATTGCAAATAAAAATTAGGGAAATCTAAGATAAAAATTATGTTGATTTTCGCATCAAGGATTGTCAATAACACTAACGACACCTTAAAAACGGTGTCTGAAAAAAAGTCGAAATAACCAAGGGCATCCTGGGGAGGAGGAGGAGGAGGGGGCACAAAGAGATTGTTAATAATTGCATTTTGTCAACTATCAAACTCTAAAATTAAAATTAGATATAAAAAAATTGCTCAAAATGCTTCTTCATCGAAAAAATAAATACTTTATTAGTAACGGCATAGGAAAGTTAATTAAATGTATCAACCAGTTTCAACAACAAAATATCTGATGTGGGCAGCACATGATTTTCCTTATATAATGCAAGGAATTTCCGTTTATTTGTACATTTGACGATTTTCCAGATGTCCTTTGAAATGTAAAACTATTTCAAAGTACCCAATAAAACAATTAACTTACATTTCGCGCAACTCTAAATAAACAATTAACAATATTGATCGCATCATCAATAAGCGATATAGTCCATATATTAAAACATATATATAATTAATTCATCGATGAGGAGTCATTTTTGTAATTTTGACGATATTTTTGTCAATCTGGGACGAAATATAGCCATGTTGGCGACAATTTGGTAAATTATTCGTTAAGTTCGCCAAATGCATTACCAAGTGTTACAAACAAACGGAAAAAAGAGCATTTCTTATATACTAGAAGGTATGCCCGTCTTAAGAAATTAGAATTTGCGAAACATTGCTTCCCATTTGGAGTCATTTTTATCAATTTGGCGAAATTTTTGTCACTTTGCAACATTTAAAATAGTCGCCAAATTGGCGACGTCCCGCCAAATTTCTCTTCAGGCGTTTCGTACGGGCAAACGGAGAAATTGGTTATTCTTGTAGTCTACTCTTATGGTCTTACCAAAATACTGAACTTTCGTCAATTAGTCGTCATTTTCATTAATTTAGCGTCATTTTTATCCATTTGGCTACATTTTCGTTAATTTGGCAACATTTAAAAAGGTCGCTAAGTTGACGACATTCAGCCAAATTTCATCGCAAAAATCTCGCCAAGCGTTATGGACGGAGAAATAAGTTGTTCTTATAGCAGATAAATGGTTATTTGTAATCAAATACAAAAGTATTACCCAAAGTATATTTCTCATGAATGGAACGAGCTAGATCCACGATAATGATGTCATCAAAGTTAATGCATGATATTACATATGAAGTGAACATATTTCACAAAAGTTAATATATTTTTTTTATGGGATTTTTTGATAAATTTATTTGAAAAATGTGCAATATCTCGAGAATGGTTCATGCTAGCGTTCTAGAGTTTATGCCAATCGTTTTCTAATGAAAAATTACATAGGAAATTACTATGTACGTAGCTTTATTAAAGGTTTTGATTTTTGATGATTTTTTAAAATTTCACTCGAAAATTTAGGGGGTTCTGAACATTCGATTACGTTAAAAACAACAGGCTTCCAGTATTCACAGATTGTATCAAATTTCGTTTTGTACCAACCTCGTTCAAATCGATCTATTCGTTCTTGAGATATCATCTCCATAGCCACACAACGACATCATCTCAAAAATATTTGATTCGTGTGACAGGGATGCTTGAAACGTGCTCTCCCGTCGAAAACTCGAATTCGAATTTTCGACCCCATCACAATGCTTTCCTTATACATTATACTATGTATATCAGGAAAGTAAAAATATCCTTCTTTGTCGGTATAAAGAAAACAGAGCACTCATTACAGCAATCACAACTGGCCATCCAATTGCTAAACCTTTGGGTAAGCCGGACAACTTCAGGTAGCGTAGCAAAAGTAGGGGAATAAGAGGGAAGGGTTTTGAAGTCATTTGTTGTCTTCAAGAAGTTTTACTGTTTTTGAGAAAAACAATTAAAATTACGTGGACTGTCCTCAATGTCCTCGTTCAACTTTACCCAAAACAAAGAGAAAAGTTACGATTTCCAAATTCGATATTGTATATTAGTAATACATGACAGATCCTGTGATTAACTTTGATAATAATTTACTTAATCTCTTTTCTTAACGTGGAAAATACAAACAGAACGTCAGAATCGTAAACAAGATAAAGTAGCAAAGTAACACATTAATCCTTTCAGGTGACTTTTTGTCCTGCTAGAACTCAACTGCCCTGAGAAAGAAATTAATAAAATCCCGCACGCCTTTTTACTTTCCTTATATGCATAATGTATAAGGAAGTTATTGTGACGGGGTAGAAAATTCGAATTCGAGTTATCGACAGGAGGGCACGTTTCAAGCATCCCTGATCACGTATCAAACATTTATGAGGAGATGTCTGTGTGTGTGTGTGTGAATGACTCTGTGGAGACGATAACTGACGAACATATGGATCGATTCGAGCGAAATTTTGTACAAAAATTAAAATCCGTGACTACTGGAAGTCGATAGTTTTTAAATGTAATCGAATGTTCAGAGCCACCTTAATTTGTCGAGTTAAATTTTGAAAAAATCATCAAAAAATCAAAACCTTTAATAAAGTTAAGCAAATAGACATTTCTAATGTAATTTTTCCTTAGAAAACGATTGACATAAACTTTAGAACGCTAGCATGAACCCTTCTCGAGATATTGCACATTTTTTAATAAATTTATAAAAAAATCCCATAAATTAAAAAAATTATATTAACTTTTGAGAAACATATTCACTTTTCCTATATAGTATCATGCAATAAATTGGGTGACATTAATCTCGTGGATCTAGCTCGTTCCATTCATGAGAAAAGATACTTTGAGTAATACTTTTGTATTTGAACGCCAATAGTCATTTATCTGCTGTAAGAATAACTTATTTCTCAGTTCATAACGCTTGGCGAGATTTTGGCACCAAATTTGGCGGAATGTCGCCAACTTGGCGACTTTTTTAAATGCTGCCAAATTAACGGAAATCTCGCCAAATGGATAACAATGACACTAAATCAGTGAAAATGACGACTAATTGACGAAAATTCAATTTCTTGGAAAGAATATAAATAGCTACTATAAAAAAAACATATTACTTTCCTTATATACATAATGTATAAGGAAAGTATTGTGACGGGGTCGAAAATTCGAATTCGAGTTTTCGACGGGAGAGCACGTTTCAAGCATCCCTGATCACGAATCAAACATTTTTTTTGAAGTGATGTGTGTGTGTGTGTGTGTGTGTGTGTGTGTGTGTGTGTGTGTGTGTGAAAGTATGTGTGTGTGTGTGTGTCAGTGAGTCTGTGGAGACGATAACTGACGAATGAATGGACCGATTCGAACCACATTTGGTACAAAAATCACAATCCGTAAACACTGGAAGCCTATTGTTTTTATCCGCAATCGATTGTTCAGAACCCCCCTAAATTTTCGAATGAAATTTTGAAAAAATCGTCAAAAAATCAAAACCACTAATAAAGTTACGCAAACTGACATTTCTTATGTAATTTTTCATTAGAAAACGATTGACATACATTTTAGAACGCTAACATGAACCGTTTTTGAGATATTGTACATTTTTCAAAAAAATTATCAAAAAGTCATATAAAATAAAAAAAAATTTCCTATTGAGAAACATGTTCACTTTTCATATGTAATACCATGCTATAAATTGAGTGACATCATTCTCGTGGATCTAGCTCGTTCCATTCATGACAAAAGATACTTTGAATAATACTTTTGTATTTGAACGCCAATAGTCATTTATCTGCTGTAAGAATAACTTATATCTTAGTGCATAACGCTTGGCGAGATTTTGGCGAAATGTCGTCAACTTGGCGACATTTTGAAATGTTGCCAAATTAACGAAAATCTTGCCAAATGGATAAAAATGACGACTAATTGTCGAAAGTTAAATATCTTGGAAAGAATATTAGTATCTACTATAAGAATAACCTATTTTTTTTACTGTAAAAGTAGTAAATTCATTACATTATATAAGGAAAGTCATGTGTTGCCCACATCAGATTTTCTTTTTTATTGTAAAATTAGTAAATTCATTGCATTATATAAGGAAAGTTATGTGTTGTCCACATCAGATTTTTTAATATATGGATTATGCACTGCTTAGCAGCTGGTAGCAATATTTCTATGTGGTTGAATTTAGTGTAGTGTGCCATGCAGTTGGAGGCATGTGCTGATTTCAGTATGCTCATATGACGAGTATAGAATTAATTTAAGATTCGCGTTAACAAGGGTGATCACCGCTCTGGTCTCGAAATAATAAATAATGCTGTGGTTTCACAAATATAAGAAACGATATCCCATTGTTAGAAGTTAATGGAATGATTTTGTATTAGATAACGGTAATGATTGTAAACACTAATGTAAATTCTAATATAATTAAATAAAGAATGTATGTGTAAAAATTACTAGATTGTCTTTAATGACTAGACAAATTATATTTTCTTTGCAGCAAAGGTAAGTAGTCTCTCACTGGAGATAATAGGAGGGTTGTAGGGTTTAGGGTTACCAAATTAATGCCCGAGATTCTACTATACGCAAAATTAATAATTTAATACAACATACGACACCAAAAATTCTACTTCACAGATTATTGCACTCAAACCCTCAATTTCAAAATGCACAAAATTTAATAGAACATAGACAATACTGACTGCATATGTATTGCGCACTTGAATACTGAAGCAGCAAAGGTAAATAGTCTCTCACTGAAGAAAATGGGAGTGTTTGAGAATTAAAAATACAATTTGTCCGATATTTTACTATACGCAAAATTAATGCACCAAAAAATTCAACTTCACTGATTATTGCATCCAAATGCTCAATTTCAAAATGCAAAAAATATAAAAATACATAGACAATACTAACTACCTATGCAGTGCGTACTTGAATACTCAAGCAGCAAAGGTAAGTAGTCTCTCACTAAAGAAAATTGGAGAGTTTTGGGGTTGAAAAAACGTAATGCCCGATATTCTACTACACGCAAAATTAATAAATCAATATAACATACTACACCACAAAATTCCACATTGATTATTGCATCCAAATGCTCAATTTCAAAATGCAAAAAATATAAAAATACATAGACAGTACTGACTGCCTATGCAGTGCGTACTTGAATACTCAAGCAGCAAAGGTAAGTAGTCTCTCACTAAAGAAAATTGGAGAGTTTTGGGGTTGAGAAAACGTAATTCCCGATATTCTACTACACGCAAAATTAATAAATCAATATAACATACTACACCACAAAATTCCACATTGATTATTGCATCCAAATGCTCAATTTCAAAATGCAAAAAATATAAAAATACATAGACAGTACTGACTGCCTATGCAGTGCGTACTTGAATACTCAAGCAGCAAAGGTAAGTAGTCTCTCACTAAAGAAAATTGGAGAGTTTTGGGGTTGAGAAAACGTAATGCCCGATATTCTACTACACGCAAAATTAATAAAACAATATAACATACTACACCCCAAAATTCCACATTGATTATTGCATCCAAATGCTCAATTTCAAAATGCAAAAAATATAAAAATACATAGACAATACTAACTGCCTATGCAGTGCGTACTTGAATACTCAAGCAGCAAAGGTAAGTAGTCTCTCACTAAAGAAAATTGGAGAGTTTTGGGGTTGAAAAAACGTAATGCCCGATATTCTACTGCACGCAAAATTAATAAATCAATATAACATACTGCACCACAAAATTCCACATTGATATTGCATCCAAATGCTCAATTTCAAAATGCAAAAAATATAAAAATACATAGACAATACTAACTGCCTATGCAGTGCGTACTTGAATACTCAAGCAGCAAAGGTAAGTAGTCCCTCACTAAAGAAAATTGGAGAGTTTTGGGGTTGAAAAAACGTAATGCCCGATATTCTACTACACGCAAAATTAATAAATCAATATAACATACTACACCACAAAATTCCACATTGATTATTGCATCCAAATGCTCAATTTCAAAATGCAAAAAATATAAAAATACATAGACAATACTAACTGCCTATGCAGTGCGTACTTGAATACTCAAGCAGCAAAGGTAAGTAGTCTCTCACTAAAGAAAATTGGAGAGTTTTGGGGTTGAAAAAACGTAATGCCCGATATTCTACTGCACGCAAATTAATAAATCAATATAACATACTGCACCACAATATTCCACATTGATTATTGCATCCAAATGCTCAATTTCAAAATGCAAAAAATATAAAAATACATAGACAATACTAACTGCCTATGCAGTGCGTACTTGAATACTCAAGCAGCAAAGGTAAGTAGTCTCTCACTAAAGAAAATTGGAGAGTTTTGGGGTTGAAAAAACGTAATGCCCGATATTCTACTACACGCAAAATTAATAAATCAATATAGCATACTACACCACAAAATTCCACATTGATTATTGCATCCAAATGCTCAATTTCAAAATGCAAAAATATAACAATACATAGACAATACTGCCTATGCACTGCGTACTCGAATACTCAAGTACTAGAAGAGTCTTTCCACTTTCCTCTTCATGAATTAACACATTGCACGTTCCTCCCCATTCAGTTTGGCATCCCTGGGCTCAACCTGGTGCATATGCCACAAGTGGATTAAACACGTATAATCCGTAGCTTATACAAGTATAATCCGTGACTCTTCCCAGTAGGCCCTCTAGTACTCGAAAGTGGTCTGAAATGGCATTCTCACATTGCATATCTTTCTATGCGTTTTCATCTCCATTTCAATCTTATTTGAACCTTCGTCAGTTATAAACACTGATAATAGTTTCCACTCAGGAAACACATTGAAGGGAACTCTTCCCCTAATTTCCTTGGAATAATGTCGGCGGGGGCACTACCATCCTATAGAACCGGGGTGGGGCCTGTCATGCAATTCCCAGTCGATTCTTGGAATCAAGTTTCAGCCAACGAGTTAGTATATATGGAGGGAGTGCGGTCCTATCTTCCCCATGCTAGTAGCATGGACGAACACAGAGAAGGTGTAGTATTAGTCAAGGTCTATTGAAAGGTACTTCATAGAGTTTCGTCCAGAACAGAGCACCAGGCGCGAAGCGCCTTTAATTTCCAATCTCTGGGTGTGGTTCTTATCTTCATACTGTGACATTATTTCATTGGTCCATAGTTGGAGGTTCGAGGTTTTTGATTTACTGTTTTTATTATTTGTTCTAGCTCCTAGTGTGGCAGTTTGTTGCACATTAAGAGTTTAAGCAGTTTGGGGGGTTGATGCAGATCTGAGGGTAACCTAGCATTTTAGCAGTTTAGGATTTTAAACATTTTGTAGAAAACCAAAGATCGCGAGTTTTCGTTAATATCAACTGATTAAGGTGGGACGTTCCTAGTACCGAATATCAAAGTCAAGTACCGAGCGGGTCTCTTACGAGATTTAGCCTTGCGATGATCATAGTCATGCAGATTAAATAATAGTTCATTTGGGACAGATGGCAGATTTTTGTAGAATTTAAGCGCTAGCTTTTTGATTTGGGCTCTAACAGTTTTTATTTTGAAGACTTTCCTAATTACCGAGTTTCTTAAGTATCTAGGGGTTTTCCTTATAATCCTTAGGGTTTTGTTTTGTCTTGTCTCTAATAAGTCTATGGTAGTTTTACAGGCATATCCCCATACGGGTGCTGTATACAGCATTCCCGGGCAGATGACCGATTTATAAATTAGGAGTTTATTTTGATAACTTAGATTTCCGTTTCCTATCATTGGGTATAAGGCTCCTATGGTTATATACGCTTTTTTGATTATGTTCGTTACGTGCAGTTTCCAAGTTAGGTGGGAGTCTATCGTTACACCTAGGTATTTAGTAGATTTTTCCGCTTTTAGGGCATGGTTGTTTATGTACAGAGGAGGCGGAGGTTTACGTTTTCTTGAGAAATAAATCCAATGACATTTATTGGGATTTAATTTTATTCGCCATTTTTCCAGCCATGTTTGGAGTATGTCTAAGTGTTGTTGTAGCTGTCTGTGCATTACTGAGACGTAAGGGTGTTTTGCAAGTATCGCGCTGTCGTCTGCATAGAGTGCCAGCTCCGTGTCTGGGGTCCTGGGAATGTCATTTAGATATATGTTAAAGAGTGTCGGGCCCAGGATGGATCCTTGCGGTACACTACTTTTAATGAGCTTGGGTGTAGATAAGTTATTTTTTACTCTGACTTGAAAGTGTCTGTTATTTAGGTATGAAATTAAAAGTTTGACAAGTGCGTCAGGGACTTTTAGAGTGATCAATTTGTAAGCTAATCCGCAGTGCCACACTTTATCAAAGGCTTTTTGGATGTCAAGAAAAATCGCAGCTGTGGGTGTCTTATTATTAAAACCAGAAGAAATGTACTCTACCACTCTCAGCAATTGATGAGTGGTGGAGTGTTTTGGCCGAAATCCAAACTGCTCCGGAATGATAATGTCATTCTCACTAAGGTGCGTGTTCAGTCTCTTAAGAATTATTTTCTCAGTAATTTTACTAAGTGTCGGCAACAAACTGATTGGTCTGTAGTTGGCTGGAATTGAGGCATCCTCACCAGGTTTATGGATCGCTATAATTATCGCTTCCTTCCATTCTTTGGGGAAATAATTTAGTTCTAGTATTTTATTTATTAAGATGGTCAAGTAAAATATTATATTTAAGGGTAGGTTTTTTACCGCGATATTCCTGATTTTGTCGTGCCCTGGGCTTTTACGGTTTTTAAGGTTTTTGATAATCTCTACTATTTCTTGCGGGGTGGCTGGGTTAATCTCAGCCGTGACCGGGGAGTTCCTGAAATTGTTTAGAGTTTGCCTAACCATTCTTAGGGTGTCCTGACACATTAGATCGTGGTTTGGTTCAAATTGCTTTTCGTAATGCCTAGAAAGCTCCTCTGCCTTTTCTTCGTCTGAGTACGCAATATTAGCGCCATCTATTAGTGGCGGGAGTTTAATTTGAGGTTTTCTGAGTCTTTTAGCGAATTGCCAGAGCGATACGTCTTCCGAGCTAAGGGATTCAATTAACTCTTTATACTGTTGCTGCTTTTCTGCGACAATTTTATCCCTGACTTTCCACGTGAGTCTGTTAAGCTCCCTTTTGAGGGTAGGGTCTCTATTAGCCTGCCATGTCTTACGCATTCTGTTCCTTTGCCTAACTAATTGTTTGACATGGTGGGAAAGTGTGGGCATTTTTGGTGACTCACGATGTGTTGTGGCAGATGCAATAGCTCTCCTGATTTCTGTTGTGAGTGTGTGCGTGGCAGAGTCAATATCCGCCGTGCTCATAATGTTGGGTACTGCTAAATGCGGCTCGAAAAGTGCTCTTTTGAATACGTTCCAGTTCACCCTCTCTTGTCCCAGAGAGGCTGGAAGGGGAGTGTTCAAATCGAATGTCACCAGTACCGGTAGATGATCCGAGTCGAATTCATCCAGGGTATCAATTGTGTGAGCGTATTCTATGTTTCTCGTTAGGACAAAGTCCATGAATGAGCCATTGGCACCTGAGAAGCAGGTTGGTCTCGACGGTGCAATGATGTCAGTGTTTGTTGTGTTTAGCAATCTATGTATCTGTGTACCGCGTGTGTTGGCTCTCCTGCTGCCCCACGCTCGGTGGTGTGCATTGAAGTCGCCCGCGAGTATTGTGTTTGGATATCGCGAGAAAAGCAGTTCCAGCTGCGCAGATACATTTATACCACTCATGTTTTTGACATATATTGAAGTTAGGATAAATGGGTTTACATTATTTATTTTAATTTTTATACTAGTATTTTCTATACCTTGAAGATTTATGTTGTTTATTTCCTCGTGGGGAATATTACTTTTAATATATATTGCTGTTCCTCCATGGGGATTTCTAGCAGTTATATTTGAGCTAAGGGTATGATAGCTATTATAGTTTGCTATATTTAGTTTTTTGTTTTCTCTAACTTTAGTTTCCTGGATTAGCAGGGCATCTACATCATTTTCATTTACGTAACTCCTAAGTTCATTTATTCTTGGAGATATGCCGTTCGCATTCCAAAATATTATTTTAAAACTTTCTTTTTGGGACCTATTCATGGCGGGTTTGTTTCTCACTGTTTTTATTAAATTCCGCGATTAATTTAAAAGCCTCAAAGACCATTTGCATTGGATAGCTCTTTTTTTTAATTAACTCAGCGAGCTGCATCAACAGATGTTTTATATCGTCTAGGTTGAACATACTGATAAATCCTCTGACGATGTTGAGGATTTCATCCATCTTTTCATCATTGGATTTATCAGCAAGTTCAGTCTCAGCTTCCATTTCCTCAGTCTCAGCTACAATTTCCTCAGCCTCAACCGCGGTTTGATCTGTTTTGTGAGTATCCTTTTGGACCTCGGTAGTCTTTTGTTTTTTTTCAGCCGATTTGTCTAACTGCTGTGTTTGCGCGAGCTCTTCTCGGGCGCGTTTAGTTTTCTGCCATTCCTGAACCTTTTTTTCTAATCTTTGTTTTGCTTCTCTTGCCTCTTTGGCGGCTTTATCAATTGCTATCCTTTGATTTATGTCTTCATGAGCTATTCTCACTTCCTCCACAGTCATTTCTCTGGAGGTCGACGGTTTAGGGGCCTGCTCTTGCACCGATATGGTAGGTGCTGTAGGTTGGTGCCTGTTTACCTGTGGCACTATGTGCGAGGAGCCCTGAGGGGGTGCCTGGGGGTTTGGTCCGAGGGCCTTTTGCCTCCAAGGGGGTATCTGATTTTTTGAGGGTGGGGGGGCATACCCCGGTGCCTTTCCCTTGTTCCAGGGGTTCTTCGGGCATTGCCTGAAGTTCGCCGGGTGGTCTCCATTACAGTTAGCACACGTCGCCTTCTCTGTCCTGGGTCTCTGGCAGTCTCGTGTGAAGTGTCCTTCACCACACTTCAGGCACTTTGGCGGCATACTGCAGTTCTCTGATGAGTGGTTGAATTGCTGGCACCGGTAGCAAATTTTAAAGCCTCTAGTTCTGAAGGCCTCTACCTTCACAGCCAAGTACCCTAATCTTGTGAGTCTGTAGACCCTCTGCCAGTCGTCGGTAGGCCTAAGGCTGACTAAAAAGATCGGCAGGGGTAATCTCGTTTTGGTGTTTCTCAATTGAGAAACCCGGACTACATCTAATCCATTGGATGTTAGAGTTAATTTTATCTCCTCAATGTCATAGCTAGTTGGTAGCCCCTTCAAAACTACCTTTTTCGGCCTTTCCGTCTTTAAGTTTAAACTGTGGAAGGGGATTTTCTCACTAGATAAATGGCGTTGTACAACCCTATAGGCGTCAGCGTCATTTGGAATCAATTTTAGCATGTCTCCTGTGAGCTTGCCAGATACTTTATTACCTGAGATTTCATTTAATTTTTTAAGGAGAGCCTGGTAATTGTCATTAAACTTGATGAAAAAACATTCCGCTTTTGGGTCTTTTTTCTCAACCACTACACTATTTTGCCTGTCACTATTTTGAACCGTTTTTGGTTTGGTGCACTTTTGAACACTATAGGTTGCGCGACAATTTCAGCATAACTCTTAGTTTTAACATTATCATTTACATCTTTATCAATTTTTTCACTACAATCTATGTTATCCTTGTCATTAGATTTTAAGTTTAATTCTCCATTCTGGTTTTTAGTAGGAGCATCCATAGTAGATTGCCCCTCTATCCTCCTCTTTTTATTTGGATTTTCAACAGGTTTAAGTTTATCTTCATCTTTAATTTCTTTAATTAAGCCTAGTTCTATCATTTTACATTTAATTACATCACTAGAATTACTTCCTTCACAGTTATAAATCTCATTTAAATTACTAGCATAAAACCTATCCAAATTCTGGACCAACAAAAAAGAATTTACAGAAAGAAACGAACCCAGAATCTTGGAGACTTGGTCCTCGTCCCGTCCGAGTAGTCCATTCGTCAGTAGCTCCCTGATGTGTAGCGTCAGAGTGTAGATTGCCAGTGCACAAAAGTTCACAGCGTTTTTCACTTCTTCCTTCCAAGCGGGCATCAATCCATCCTTGGGCAGAGTATCACAATATTCAATCATGGCATCCCTGAGAGGCCGCAGTCCATCTTCGTCTAGCTCACCAGCAAGTCCGCGAGTAGCTTCCGTATCGAATGCATCCAAATCCATGTCGTCAGCATTTACCTTGGTATTAGTCAAGGTCTATTGAAAGGTAAGGTTGGGCAAAGATTGTACGCCAACAGCTGGAATTCTCCCCTCCCTTCGCGACTGACGTCACTGGTCCCAAAGACAGGTCCGTGGCCCGTTGATGTCATAAGAAATACATTGAATACCGCAGCAATTTTCTTAATTGAAATATACATCACATAGTATATTGAAATTTCTACCGAGTAAATGATAGATTACATTTCATTATTCATATATAAGAATATAATATTAAATATAACTAGTTATGGTAAATTTTATTTAGGACTGCATTGTTAGAGTTGTTTTTAAGCATCTCTAACGATGACATTAGCAATTGAGCTGTTTAAACTATGCTAAAATATTTTCTGCATTTTAAAATTGTTATTAGTTTTTCTTTAATAAGTACATAGTAAAATATCGGAGGATTTAGCTAAAATACAAGGCACTATTATTCTATCTATCTGAGACTAGAATAATAAGCCAACGAAACCTGTCCATTTTTATCGAACTGCTTTAAAATATCATGATTGTAGACTTGAAATGATAAAATAAATTAGAAGACAGTGAATGACTTGCTGAATGTAATTCAAAAATAGTTTTCAGAATTATAGAAATAAATAAATATGTGACGTCCTTAAAGATTTCAGGCAGAAAAATGCTCGTATTATTATTTTTTTTTTTCATTATGAAATTGATATGTGTACGAAATCCAATTATTTAAAGACTTCTCCGAATGCGAACAAATGTGGAAATCATATTTTGTACGATACAAAAGATCAGTACAATTATTTTCTTTAATTATGTATTATTATTGTTTCATGATGGTCAAAAAATTGAATTATTCAAGAAATTAAATGAGCACTGAATTTCATATAACGATAGGCAATTTTTGAATATGGGTACTTCATGATAAAAAAAATTTAAAAATTAAAAAAAGTAAAGAGATAGGACAAGATATTGATTAGATAAGTTCAGGTTTGACCAGATTTTGAAAATGCCTTTCATAAAGGAACATCTACCGAAATTGTGCCTTATTTACGCTATATGTTTGAAAATCAATGAAAGCTAACACGTCCAACCAGTCAGTAGGTTTTAATCAATTACGTCGACAGAAAAAATGGGGGGGGGGCGATAATGAAATGAGTTGTTTCCTATTTCTCCTAATATCCTTCCTTCTAACTTCAATAGTTTTCGATAGGTTTCTGGGGGGGGGGGGTATATCTCCCAATACCTCTTTAGTGACTTTACTAGATTTGATCTCACGATCTTTCAACTAATTCTGGTGTTACAAAGGTCAGCGGTAGCTCACTGGTCAGCGCGCGGGAATTGCACTCGATAGACCCGGATTCGATTCCCTCCGCTGGAAAAAGAAAAAACTGCCACCGTGTTCACGCGGAGTACGATCACGCCAAACATGTGGGTCCGTAAGTTCTCAGGGGGTGCGGAACTAAACCTGTAAACCGAGAGGTAGGTCAGGTCCGCACTGCTGTCTCCAAGTGATCAAATGACTGGGTTACGGATTTTCCCCTTTGGGAGAGAAGGATAATTTTAAAATTGGCCATTCTATAAAGGAGGAATGCCTTCATGGAGGACTTTTTAAGGGAAGCTGCGTCACATTTATGTTACATGTTAGGAAAGCCATGAAAACCTAACACACGCAGCCCGTCAATTCCTAACTACTAGGTCATGAGTAAACCTTAAAATTTAAAGCTCTCTCTCCATTGCTTATTTTTCATTTCTTCACGTGAATGACCAGAAATTCTTTCAGCTTTTCTTTTCATGGCGTTTCTTTTCATCTGTTCATTTATGTGCCTTATTCGAAAGAAGGTTCTGTGGTTCTGGTATATGTTCTTACAACATCAAGAGCTATTTCAGGAAATTGTTTTTTTATTTTCAGTTGGAGGTTCTCTAAAATATTTCTTGAATTAGAAATAAAATTTCCGTGTAGTTTAAAAAAAAATATCTTATAATTTGGTGACTTCTACCCATATATCATGTGGAACAATTAAACGTCCTCTTGATAAAGATTAAATCCATTTTTTATCATTTTCGGATGTTGATTCCACTAGATATGAATAAGTTCCTAACTGCGCTTTTTTGTGACGATATGCCAAATATCCTGCAAAAAAAACGCAAGGCTTCTTTTTCATATACAACAGGACTGAAATGAATGTCATGTTGAGGCTCAATATCTGCAGTGATGCTGCATAGTCTTTTTCTTCTAATTTGAAAAATAAAGTCGCAGTTAGTGTTTGATCTTGGTCATTTTCCACATTTGTATTTATTGGCATAGGAAGCTTAGACCCAAGCAATAATGTTTTAAGTCGGGATTTAAAATCAGTAGTAAGAGGATGGTTATAAAATCGTACAAGACCTCTAATTTGGGAAAATATATTTTCTAAAGCATCTTGATTGACTCTAACTTGTCATTATGTATTTAATATTATTTTCTTTCATGTCATCATAAAGTCCTTTTAAGCTTGCTCTTGAAACAAGAATGCCCTTTTGGAAAGGCAGTATTGAAGTTTTAGAAATGACTCCGAGTTCCGTAATATCCGCTTGCATTTGACTCAGAATTTGCATTTGGTCATTTATATTATTTCCAAAAGCTGAGCGCTTTGATTTATTAGGAACGCGGTAGTTAAAAACATCGACACATTTTCCCATGCTTCGGAAAGGTCCGGCTAGGGACCAGTGACGTCAGTAATTCCAAGAACTCTGGACAGGAGTAGATTGCCAGAAGCGAATGGCCTACCTCTCTTTTCCATTTACCTTGGGTATTAGTAAGGACGAGGAGGAGAAGGACTTTCATGATTTGGCGATTTATCGCCTAAACTGTGTAGTGTACCTTCTGGTTTTTTTTTTAACTTCTATTAAAGTCGAGGATGAATGGGAAGTTATTACACGTGTTATACGTTATAAGATTTTAAAAAATATGTATGAAGAAAAATACGAAATAGGATTAGAATATTTTTATTACCAAAAAATTTTATTACTAAAGAATAATTTTGTTAATGAAGTCAATTTTGTAAAACAACTTGAACTACAAAGCAATTACAAATAAAATATGATATGAAATAGATTACAAGTATACAAATTGAAGAATATGTATAATATATTTAAAAACAATTATAAAGTATATGAAAAAATTGTGTTATTGCCTTTTCATCTCTTCCTCCTGACAGCATCTTTATTTAATTCCCATTACCCCCCCCCCTCCTTCCTTTTTTTGAGTTTTTCGTGTGATATTATTTCATTTAAATCATGTTGTAACTAGTTGATGAAGATGATATATGTAGTCCTATTTCAATATAAAATTATTTCAATATAAAATTATTACTTTTGAATCACCTAAGCTAGGTGTCCCAATAGCTTTATTTTCGTCAAATTTCAGTAATTATAATAATTTGGACTTCAATTTAATTAGTCGCACTTGAAAGACTCTGAAACACGACTTTGGTACATAAAACATGATGTAAGTAAAAATATTTATATTGGCAGAGCTGTTTCTAGATCAAAAAGCCTATTACTTAAATTATGATGAGGAGAATGTAAGGTTCTTTTAGAGTTAATATTTCCCATTTAATAGATTGCTAACGCGTGATCAAGAAGTCGGTGATTCAAATATTTCTTTGGGCAAGGCATATTTCTTTCTCGAAAACTAAACAAGAGTGTAATACCAAAATACTTCTACTACACTGGGAGTTTGATGATATATCCTTTTATATTTAATTTGTGAACAATCGAGATGTTTATATGAAATTAATTCTAACCAACATCGACATGTATAAAATTTATGCGGAGAGGGTGAGGGGGGGGGGGCAATCTCAAGGATAAGATTAATAACATCGACTTATTAAGTACAATTTACTTTGAACTAGAAATGAGATTATGCTCATATTTCAGATCATATATCTTTATATAAAATGCACTGAAAAATTGTGATGTAAAATCTAACTGACATTTTCAATCAATGTAAACTATTATATTTTATTTTGAAAGTAAAATTTTATCATCCGACACGTCTTTACGCTCATTATCTAAACACCCTATGTTTCTTCCCTAGCCACCCAATCTTGCCAAACGTCGCCAAACATCGCCAAGTTCTACCTCGAAGGGAAAACATATGAGGATACCGAAAATAGCTCTATAACTATCACAAAAGTACTCCGAATGTTTTTTTAAAGTGTTAGAATGATATTATAAGTCTTCTGCAATATCACAAACGCCAAAAATAGAGCAAAACTTCTAATAATATAGCATTAAAAGCAATAAAATTAATAGCCCAATGAAATGCACCACCCTAAAATCTAGCAAAATTACTTCTTAACTATATTTGTAAGATATATAATGAAAAAAAAAACTTACCCATGGAAAGAGTAAAATCCTCCTTTTACATGCTTTTCCTTGCAGCCGTAAGCACAACAGTATATAACCATTATTTTACTATTTATATTTCTCAAACACGCTCTCTGTCAGAAATCGCCATTGAAATGTACAGGGTCACAGTCGGAAGAAAACGAGTTCTCAGGAAATTCGTCCTGACTACAACTCCCTTTATCTTTGGCCCCGATTGCAACCCTTAAGCTCTCTCCATTATATACTACCTCGATGGTTTCAGCCTCTAACAGGAGTTGATCGATGTCGGAATATATGACATAGTTTTCGCGTTTAAAAAATATTGTGGTAGAAAATAATTTAATTATTTTTGATTCAGAATATTCTTCTTATCAGTTCATTTTACAATAAATATATGTAGTAATAACTGTCAGTAGCAATCTCCTCTATTTTAATAATACATACATATTTTAATATTAATTGTCTAGTACATAATTTTATCGTTTACTATTTACATCTTCTTTTACTGTTTACTATACATTTCTCGTGAAATTTAGAAAAATGAAAAAACACTACTACTGAGTTACTTTTTTAAAGTTTTTTTCGAAAGAAAAAAATAAAATATTAAAATATTGAAATTATTTTTATATAATCATAATCTAGACCCTATTTCAGGTAAAACAAGAAACATTATTTGCGTTTTTTTTCTATTAGTTCAGAGGTATAAACGCCTAAAATGTTTACATTTTTCTTAATGCTCCGTTTTTTCTTAGGAGTAACCCCAACCATAGATGTTATTTATATCAAAAATATCTCTGTAGCAGAAAATTTAATTATTTTGATTTATTTATTTAAATAAAATGCTAAAAGGAACAACAATTAAATGCACATGAAACTAATATGCACTCTATTCAAAATGCCCTTAGTCAGCAGCAATGCACATTTAAATTCGAAAAAAAAATAATCCCGCTTAATTTGACACGCATTGCAGGTGTTACCGTGTCAGGGCATCTCGCAAGTATGATTTCATTGTTTTTCATATTATTTATTATTGCTTTTCATATACGTGTTTCGTGCGTAACTAGTGTCGATTTCGACTCATTAGAGAAATCTCTACAATTTTGTAATTGACTTTTTCGTCCATCTCGCTTTCTTGCCACGTTCGTTTCCGAAACTTTAAATTATTCGTCAGGGGTGTTTCAGCCACTTTTATGCAATTGAGTATAATCACTTTACTATAGTTAGACTTAACGTGTACATTCGTGAAACTTTCTTCACAAAGTTATTAGAGAGCTTAAGGAATTCCATATATTTCCTGTATATTTCAGGTACGCTTTAGTTTTTTTGTGATCTACCTTCAGATTAGAATTTTAAATATGTCTACCGTAATTAGATCCATTGTTCAATAAATGTATTTTTACTTTCCTTATATACATAATGTATAAGGAAAGTATTGTGATGGGGTCAAAAATTCGAATTCGAGTTTTCGTCGGGAAAGCACGTTTCAAGCATCCATGATCACGAATCAAACATTTTTGAAGTGGTGTGTGCGTGTGTGAATGTGAAAGTATGTGTGTGCGTGTGTGTGTGGGGGGGGGGGCAGTGGGACTGTGGAGACGATAACTGACGAACGAATGGACCGATTCGAACGAAATTTGGTACAAAAATCACAATCTGTAAACACTGGAAACCTGTTGTTTTTATATGCAATCAAATGTTCAGAACCCCCTCTATATTTTCGAGTGAAATTTTGATAAAATCGTCAAAAAATCAATTCCGCTAATAAAGTGACGGAAATAGACATTTCTTATGTAACTTTGAAATTGAAAAGGATAATATTTTCACACTAAAATATTAATAATACACGTCAGTAGAGCACGTTCGCATGAAAACTTCAGATTGTTATTGTGGCGCCCCCTATCACTTAGCAGATGAAAGCTGTGGCGTTTTAGCATTATTCATGGTCCTTTACAAGATAGGACATAAAAGATTGCAATCCGAGGGAACTATTGCAAAGCCTTCCCTTGTTAGAGTAATCAAGGTTGGTGTATTCAACTTTGTTAGTCTATATCCTTTGTTACTGAAATGTTTAAGGAAACTTTAAGAAATGCGATCAAATTTCTCGCACAATTCTTTTCGTAATAACCTTCAGAAAAATAAAAATATCTAAATATATATATATTTTTCTAAAAAAAAATTAATATCTTTCAATATATATGTCGTAACCCATTTCAATATACATGACCTCTAAATTTGGAGGTCAAGTAGAATACAAAATACAAAATGACCATAAAGAACTAATGACACAAGAAAAATCTGGTGTGGATAGCATAAGTAAATAATCCGGATAATTAAACTAAAATATTAATAATACACGTCAGTAGAGCACGTTTGCATGAAAACTTCAGATTGTTATTGTGGCGCCCCCTATCACTTAGCAGATGAAAGCTGTGGCGTTTTAGCATTATTCATGGTCCTTTACAAGATAGGACATAAAAGATTGCAATCCGAGGGAACTATTGCAAAGCCTTCCCTTGTTAGAGTAATCAAGGTTGGTGTATTCAACTTTATTAGTCTATATCCTTTGTTACTGAAATGTTTAAGGAAACTTTAAGAAATGCGATCAAATTTCTCGCACAATTCTTTTCGTAATAACCTTCAGAAAAATAAAAATATCTAAACATATATATCTTTTTCTAAAAAAAATTAACATCTTTCAATATATATATCGTAACCCATTTCAATATACATGACCTCTAAATTTGGAGGTCAAGTAGAGTACAAAATACAAAATGACCATAAAGAACTAATGACACAAGAAAAATCTGGTGTGGATAGCATAAGTAAATAATCCGGATAATTATTTGAAATTGGTCTTAATTATTTGAATTTGCAGTTTTAAATTCAAGTTCAGTTTCCATTTGAAGACTGGGCGTATTTTTAAAGGCGACTTGGCACAAATACGAAAAACTGAAAATTATCTCGAGAACGGTTAGTCTTGGAATTATGCAGCTGACTTTATTCTCAAATTTCGTCGTCAAAAATATCGTAGCATGTAATTGATATATTTGAGCATATATAGTATTAAATTTCAGATTTTGACAATTTTTGTAAGACATTTTACAAAAAAGGGAGGTTCGTTATTTCCGAATCGTACCAAAATACGATCAGCACCAGAATAACCTACAAATGACTTATCTACCAAATTTTGTAATATTCGGTCAATTAGTTTAGTTAGAGTGGATATATGCATTGCACAGACAAACTTCACGCTAAAAATAGTTTTTTTCAAGTCCTAGAGTGCTTGAAACTTGTAGAGCCGTCGAAAACTCGAGTCGCGATTTTCAACGATTCTCATACTTTCTCTATACATTACCATGTATTGTATGGAAAGTAAAAAATATAGAAAATGTGTAATTAGGGTTTGTCGTAGTCAGAATCTCATAGTTAATCAATTTCAAACAGCACAATTGTTATTTAACTACACTTTATCAAATATTACTTAAAAATAATTAAGATATCAATTAAAACGCGCAATGAATCACCAGCTTTTAAACTTCATTTAATATCTAATTGAGTAATTATGTATATTTAAAAAAAAATTGATGTTTACTTTGTATTAGCTTCAGTATTGTATCGTACGCCTTAGAACTGCGAAAAATGCATTTGATAAGTTTTAAGAAATAGTTGAGGTGAAGAATTCTGGAAATTAATGTTTCGAAATTTTATCCTATCATTCCTATCTACCAGATTTTGTGAAATTTGATCAATTAGTTTTTCAGCTAGATTGGATACATTCAATTTTTGCGGATCATTTCGCAGCAAAAGGCAGGTTCTTTTTCTCCAAATCGTTCCAAAAGCTAATCAGCGCTAAGGTCACCCACAAGTGACTCATCTACCTAATTTTGTGAAATTTGGTCGATTAGTTCTTTAACTGGAGTTGACATAGGGAGAGACAGAGAGAGAGACATCATGCTAAAAGTAGTTGTTTTGGATTCTAGTCTGCTCGAAACGTGCAAATTCGTTGATAAATCGAGTTTCGAATTTCGATGCCGTTCCAATACTTCCCGTATACATTATCATATATTGTAGGGACAGGAACAAGCGAATCAATTTGCAAACGATAATCGAAAATCAAATTAGTATCGGGTCTTGTATGTCGTGTCCTTTGATGAGCATCGTGTCAAAAAAAGGCATGATAATCAATTCGAATGGAAATTATTGGGAGATGGCACTGCTTTACGGTGAATTTTGGAGGCACTGTTGAGGAAGCTCATGGCTGTTTTCCTTAAAACTCCCAATTGCTCCGCGTCCGCTCATAATGCAGCCGAAATACCCACAGTAACCGCCAAGGTACCCGCAATACTGTCGAGGTTCTTACTGCATGCAAACATATATTGTGACAGACAATGAACATATTAAACATACTTTACTTTAAACGGTGGTTTATATATTGAACATACTTTACTTTAAACGGTGGGTTACATATTTAGCTCTTTTGTATTAAATGAAATCGCGCCTATGCAAGTTTGAAGTTGCTCTACAACTTTCTAACCGACTTTTTCTGTATCATATAAGTGCTAGCTTCCAAATTTTGACACTAGGGGTGCTGTCGTCTGTCTCATCAATCAGTATAGTGAGTTTACCCCTGCCTCACTTCCATAACTCTATCTACCATCGCTCAAAACTTGTTTACCATACATAAACTTTGCCTGGCACATTGTATATGAATATATATTGTACATACTAAAGTATATATGTTTTAAGTTATAGAAGTCTTAAAATCCCAGCCCATAAAATCGCATTCCAATCCGTTTTATTGGAAATAATTCGGCCACGGTGAAACTGAGTATTTTCAATGAATAATGCAAATGCCATCCAGTACTTGAAAAGATATAAATCAGACTAGTGCAAGTATGATTAGATTATGGATTTCAAGCATATGAACAAAGCGGCTTTAAATTACGCATTCCAGAGTCTCAATCCACTCTTTTGATCGTTAAGAAGTGGAATTTCATAGAATAAGGAAAGTAATTAGAAAACTGCATTGTTCAATGGGTGAATTTTAGATTACGCTGCAACTTTTTGCCGGAAAAGTTTCTCATTAAATATGTTCGTTTAGGAGGAGGGTAATTTAAGTCTTAAAAATCTAATGTGGACAATGCATGATTTTCTCTATTGTAAAAATCTTTCTCATTGATCATTTTCATTTTTTTTAATTCTCTGATGAAGATATACTGATTTTAAGTTTAATAATTCACATATATATATATATATATATATATGTATGTATTTTATCTCTCCTCTTTCTCGTATATGCTCACACACTGATACACATATTACTTTCCTTATATACATAATATATAAGGAAAGTATTGTGACGGAGTAGAAAATTCAAATTCGAGTTTTCGACGGGAGAGCACGTTTCAAGCATCCCTGATCACGAATCAAACATTTTTGAAGTGATGTCTGTGTGTATGTGTGTGTGTGTGTGTGTGTGTGAAAGCCCCTGGCCCTCCGGCTCGTCCAGAGGACTTAGAGCAACAAATTGGACGACCGGGAAGGGTGTGTGTGTGTGTGTGAAAGTATGTGCGTCTGTGTGTGTGTGTCAGTGAGTCTGTGGAGACGATAACTTACGAACGAATAGACCGATTCGAACGAAATTTGGTACAAAATCACAATCTGTAAACACCGGAAGCCTATTGTTTTTATACGCAATCGAATGTTCAGAACCCCCCTAAATTTTTGAGTAAAATTTTGAAACATTCGTCAAAAAATCAAAACCGCTAATAAAGTTACGCAAATAGACATTTCTTATGTAATTTTTCATTAGAAAACGATTGACATAAATTTTAGAACGCTAACATGAACCGTTCTCGAGATATTGCACATTTTTCGAAAAAATTATCGAAAAATCCCATAAATTAAAAAAATATTAACTGTTGAGAAACATGTTCATTTTTCATATGTAATATCATGCGATGAATTTGGTGACACCACTCTCGTGGATCTAGCTCGTTTCATTCATGAAAAAAGATACTTTGAGTAATACTTTTGTATTTGAACGCCAATAGTTATTTATCTGCTGTAAGAATAACTTATTTCTTCGTCCATAACGCTTGGCGAAATTTTGGCGACGAATTTGGCGAAATGTCGCCAACTTGGCGACTTTTTTAATTGTTGCCAAATTAACAAAAATCTCGCCAAATGGATAAAAATGACGCTAAATCAATCGAAATGACAACTAATTGAAGAAAATTCACTATCTTGGAAAAAATATAAGTATCTACTATAAGAATAACATTTTTTTAACTGTAAAAGTAGTAAATTCATTGCATTATATAAGGAAAGTCATGTGTTGCCCGCATCAGATTTTTTTTCAATGTGTTTTAAATATGTTCACGAGATATTGAAAATAATTTTCTCATCAATATCTCGCATTCATACTTTTTCCATAATGCATCACTTTATATATTATTATGGGATAATTAAAAATTAGCTTTTCACATTATATTTTGAATGTAAAACCTGATTTTATTCAAAGCTTGCATGATGCTGAAAAAGTGAATTTATTGAATCCTAAAAAAGGCAGTTGAATCCGATCTGTACAGGTTCACCAGAGGTTTGCAATTTATATCTATTCATAAATGGGTTATTCTTTCACATTTCCTGAATAGCGACAACAAAGATAAGAAATAGATGAACTGTGATTTATAAATAAACCAAGGATTGCTGATTTTCAGCAGACAGCTAATTAAAGCCACTTGGCAGTGATACTCAAAAATGTCTGGCACGTGAAGGGATATAATTTCGAAACCTTAATTTACGAAATATTTCTTCAACAGCGAAACTTCTAATTAGAACTATAATAAAGATATATATATATATATAATTCTTTAAAATATATGCAATCGCTGAATTAGTTTTTAAACGGAGATTAACTGCTGAGGAATCATGACACCTTTAAATAGATATTTTAGTAATTAGAAGTGACATTTATAAAAGTGTACTTAATTAGCAATTATAATGAAAGTAGTTTAAAATTCATTAATAATAAGATTTCCAAACCCCAATTGCACGTTTATTATATTTTTAATACTTATTCTTTATGGAATATTTTCATTTGCATTCATATTTTCATTCTTTCTCTTATGACAGAGGTCGAAATCTCTTGTATTTTTCAAACATCAAAATTTGTTAAAGATAAAATTATTTTTTACTATATCAACTGTTCACTAGATTTGATTTCCCAACTCAAAATAAAATATCTGAAGGATTTAAATTAAATGAAATCATTTTCGAGGGATGGGGCATATTAATGGAAATGTTCAAGGGGTATTAACTAACTACCCATGAACGAGGCTTTTCGAATTGGTCAGAAATGGGTAAAAAGTGGTAAATATCAAATCTCATTTACATCAAGGTTTCTAGAATTTTCACGGTGGAAGTGTGTGTGGCACGGTGGAAGTGTGTAAAATTTGCAGTGAATTTTTGTGGACTAATATTAACATGAACAAAATGCAGACTTGTTCAATTTCCTCTATAGTATAATGCATACGGAAAGTATTGTGAAGAGGTCGAGAATTAAGAGTTTTCGACGGAAGAACGAGTTTCAAGCATCCCTGAACTCGAATCGCACGTTTTATGTATTTTTTGTGTGCGTGTGTGTATGTATGTGTGTGTGTGTGTGTGTGTATGCGCGTGTGTGCGCGCACGCACGTGTTTACATGTGTGTATGTATGTATGGATGTGTGTGTGTGGACACGATATCCACAAACAGAGCTCTTGAAACGGAATTTGCTACAAAAATTACAATTAATGAATACTGAAAGTCTATTGATTTTAAACCCAATCGAGTGATCGGATAAATTTTCGAATGGCATTCTGAAAAAGTTATCAGAAAATCAGAATTTTTAATAATTTTATGTAAATAATTATTTCTTATGTAATTATTCATTTGAAAACGATTGACACAAACTTTAGAACGCTAGTACGAACCGTTCTCAAGGTACTGCACTTTTAAAAATAAATTTATCACGAAAGTCGCATAATTTTTTTAAAAAGTATTAACTATTGTCATAGATGTTCACTTTTCATGTGTAATATTATGCAATAAATTTGTTAACATCATTCTCATGAATTTAGATCGTTCTATTCATGAGAGATAATACTTTGTGTAATAGTTTTGTATTTTTAAGCCTAGTAATTCGCCAAGAGTGTCATTTATATACTAGAAATGCTCTTCTATCCTTTTCCCTCCAACGCTTGACGATAAATTTGGCGACTAATTTAGAGAAATTTATCGCCAATGCAAAAATGGCGCTAATTTAACGAAAATGATGCCAAATTGATGAATTAATGATTGAAATATTTTAATATATGGACTATATTGCTTATATATGGACGGATGATATCGATACTGATAATTGTCAATTAGAGGTGCGTGAAATATAAGTTTATTGGATAGTTTAAAATAGTTTTCAATGCTGTATCCCGGAAAGGTGCCAAATGTACAATTTAACATTAAAAGAACTGTGTCGTGGATCTTATACATCATTTTTTCACCGTGAAATAAATAAATTCATTGCATTATATAGAGAAAGTCATATGCTATCCACATTAGATTTTTGTAAAAGCAGATAAATATAATGTATGTTCAGATCTAAAGTGCCCCCTCGATCTAAACTCTCAAGAAAAATCGGGACCACTTCATCTGTCAAGACAGATTGACAAGACAGGTTGACAAACAACAACATCAACACAATATATTGTTCGAATTTTGGTTTAACATGAATTATTTACAAATTTAACACCACTTCATCAAATCCTTTTGTAAGTTTAATATATTTGAAAGTGAGCACTTTAGTAATTATTCATTACTGAAGAATACAGTTATGAATATCAATACTTTTAGACGTTGCCAAATATTATGTAAGTGTGTGTGTGTGCGCGTGTGTGTGTGTATGTGTGTGGAGACGATATCTCACAAACGGAGCGCTTCAAACGGAATTTGATATAAAAATTATAATTAATGAATACTAAAAGTCTATTGATTTTAAACACAATCGAGTGTTCGGAAGGCCACCAAATTTTCGAATAAAATTTTGAAAAAATTATCAGAATATCAGAATTTTTAATAATTTTACGTAAATAATTATTTCTTAAGTAATTATTTATTTGAAAACGATTGACATAAACTTGAGAACGCTAGTACGAACCGTTCTCAGGGTATATTGCACTTTTTAAAATAAATTTATCAAAAAAGTCACATATATATTTTTTTAAAAAGTATTAACTATTGTCTAAGATGTTCACTTTTCATATGTAATATTATGCGATAAATTTGTTAATATCATGCTCATGATTTTAGATGATTCTATTCATGAGAGAAAATACTTTGTGTAATACTTTTGTAGCTTGAGGCCTAGTAATTCGCCAAGAGTGTGATTTATATACGAGAAATGCTCTCCTTTCCATTTCCCTTCAACTCTTGACGATAAATTTGGTGTCTAATTTATAGAAATATCGCCAATGCAAAAACGATACTAATTTAACGAAAATGATGCAAAATTGATGAATTAAATATTAAAATATTTTAATATATGGACTATATTGCTTATATATGGACGGATTATATACGTTATTGATATTTATCAATTTAGAGTTGCGTAAAATATAAGTTTCTTGAATACTTCAAAATAGTTTTCAAAGCCGTCTCCCGGAAAAGCGCCAAATGTACAAGTTAACATTAAAAAATCTGATGTCGGCAGCACATGACTTTCACTGCAGACTCAAATTCATATTTTCTTTATTTCTTTAAAAATTCATTAGATTGACTTTAATTGCACCAAATGACTCTAAATTTGCATTTTTAATTCAATTTTTGTTTTTATTTGGTAATTGGATATTTTTCCGATAGAGGAGTAACAAAAATGTAAGAAATCTCAAATATCTTGAGAACGGTTAGTTCTAAGTATAATGGAATGTGTTATATTCCTTTCCTCGTCCAAAATTGCGTATAAAACAAGAATTTAATTGATACATTTCAGCATACGTAGTCTTTTTATTTTTTCAAATTTTGGTGATTTTTGCGGGCCATTTCGTAAAAAAATGCAGGTTGTTCTTTTCCGAATCGTACCAAACTCTAATCAGCACCAGAGTGTCCTACAAGTAACTTATTTACTAAATTTTGTGAAATTTGGTCAATTAGTATTTTAGCTAGAGTGGATACATGAAATTTTAAGGGTCATTTCGCAAAATAAGGCAGGTTCTGTTTTTACGATTCCTACCAAAAATAGGAATCCTACCTAATCAGTACCAGGGTCTCACCCAAGTGACGTGCATACCAAATTTTATGAAATTCGGTCCATTAGTTTTTTAGTTAGAGTGGATACATACAAGTCACAGACAGACACACAGACAGACACATAAACACACACACAGACGCCACACTAAAAATAGTTTTTTCGTATTCTAGAGATCTCGAAACGTGTAGATCCGTCAAAAACTCTTGATTTTCGGTATGATTCCAATACTTTCCCTATACATTACCATGTACTTAAGGGAAAGTAAAAATCTGATGTGGGCAGCACATGACTTTCCCTACAGACTTATATACACATTATCTTTATTTTAATTAAATTTAAGTCACTATTAATTCAATTTTCGTTCTCATTTGGTAACTGGACTTATTTTCAAAGGTTGCGTAGAGAAAAAACGACAATATCTCGAGAACGACAAGTCCTAGTGCAATGGGGTTAGTCTTATTCTTTTATTCCTTATTATTTATAAAACAAGCATTTAATGGATATATTTCAGCATACGTAGTTTTTTATTTTAGATTCTGTCGATTTTTGCGGACTATTTTGCAGGAAAAGGCAGGTTATGTTTTTCCGAATCGTACCAAAATCTAATCAACATCAGGGTGACTCACAAGTGATTTATCTACCAAATTTTGTGAAATTCGGTCCATTAGATTTTCAGATAGAGTGGATACGAACTTTTGCGAGCCATTTCGCAAAAAAAGGCGGGTTCTTTTATCCCGAATCGTACCCAAAACTAATCAAAACCAGATTCGCCCACAAGTGACTTACCTACCAAATTTTATGAAATTCGGTAAATTAATTTTTTAGTTAGAGTGGATACAAAATCTGCACAGACAGACAGACACACAGACACACACACAGACACACACACAGACACACACACAGACGTCAAGCTAAAAATAGTTTTTTCGTATTCTAGAGGTCTCGAAACGTGTAGATCCGTCGAAAACTCGAGTTGCGGTTTTCGGCATGATTCCAATACTTTCCCTATACATTACCATGTATTCCAGGGAAAGTAAAAATCTGATGTGGGCAGCACATGACTTTCCCTGCAGACTTATATTAACGTTCTCTTTATTTTAATTAAATTTATTTCACTTTTAATTCAATTTTCGTTCTCATTCGGTAACCGGGCTTGTTTTCAAAGGTGGCGTAGGGAAAGTACGAAAAACTAAAATATCTCGAGAACGGCTAGTCCTAGTGTAATGTGGTTGGTTTTATTTATTTCGTCGTTAAAAATTACGTATTAAATCAGCATTTAATGGATATATTTGAGTATACCCAGTTCTTTAGTTTAGATTTGGACGATTTTTGCGGGCCATTTTGCAAAAAAAGGCAGGTCATTTTTTTCCGAATCGTACCAAAATCTAATCAGCACCAGGGTAACCCAGAAGTGACTCAGCTACCGAATTTTGTGAAATTCGGTCCATTAGTTTTTCAGTTAGAGTGGATACAAGCTTTTGCGGGTCATTTCGCAAAAAAAGGCGGGTTCTTTTATCCCGAATCGTACCCAAAACTAAACAGCACCAGACTCGCTCACAAGTAACTTACCTACCAAATTTTGTGAAATTTGGTCCATTAGTTTTTTAGTTAGAGTGGATACAAAATCTGCACAGACAGACAGACAGACAGACAGACACACAGACAGACAGACACACACACAGACGTCACGCTAAAAATAGTTTTTTCGTATTCTAGAGGTCTCGAAACGTGTAGATCCGTCGAAAACTCGAGTTGCGATTTTCTGCATGATTCCAATACTTTCCCTATACATTACCATGTATTGCAGGGAAAGTAAAAAACTGTGTAGTGGATCTTATACATCATTTTTTCACCGTGAAAGAAGTAAATTCATTGCATTATATAGAGAAAGTCATATGCTGTCCACATTAGATTATTTTAAAAGCAGAGAGATAGAATGAATGTTCAGATCTAAAGTTCTCCCTCGATCTAACTCAAGAAGAATCAGGACCACTTCATTTGTCAACAAGACCGGTTGAAAAACAACAACATCAACAAAATATGTTGTTCGAATTTTGGTTTGAACATGAATTATTTACAAATTTAACACCGCATCATCAAATCCCTTTGTAAGTTTAATATATTTGAAAGCGAGCACTTTAGTAATTATTCATTACTGAGGAATACAGTTATGAATATCAATACTTTCAGACGTTGCCAAATATTGGATAGTAAATTTAACATGTCGATTCAGTTATTTTCTCATTCCAATTCAAATATTCCACAGAACTAGATAGCCAATAGCGACATCATTTGTTCATAACACCGTTATCAAAAGTTTTAGTAAATTGTATGTATTAATGCTACATAAAATCTCTATTAATTCATAATAATGAATGCAAGCTTTTCAATGTAAAATTCGTGTATGGTTGCATTAAAACTAGCCATTTTACCCACGCTTCGCGGATTCTTAATGGATAGTGGTCATTAAATGTGAAACCTACATACTTTTTCAAAGTTATTGATAACTAGTTTTAATTGTTAGCAGCGAAAGAATATCAAACTTTGTGTATATGTAGGCAAAGTGGTGTTAGTTTTTATTAACACTTTACAACAAAGTTGAAAAGTGTTTATGACTTTGTTCATTCTGTCTGTCTGTCTGTCTGTCTGTCTGTCTGTCTGTCTGTCTGTCCGTTAGCACGATAACTGCCGTAAAAATGAGTTTATCAAAATGAAATTTTAGTATGTTGTTCAGACGGTCTGTAGGACCTATGGGAATATAAATAAATAATATCACCCAATTAGTTTTTTATTGAACCCGGGTTGAAAAAATGAAATACATTGAACCCTATGGGACCTAATTTTTCAAACATTTTTTAAGTAAATTTAAAATTCACGAATTGCTTCGAAATTTTTAGGAAATATTCACATTATCCCATAGAATATATAAAAAAAAATTCAGTAAAATATGTTAAGTAGTTTTTTAATTAAAAAAATTATTTAATATAGGGAAAAAAACAAATTCAATTAAATTCTGACTTTGGGATATCTTCCAGAAAGAAAAGAGAGAGATATTATATAATAAATATCTCTCCATTTGTTAAAACGTTTTGCATATGGGAGTGGCTTCATATTTTAAAATAAATTTGGTAGATAACAATTTTTCATTTTTTTAAAATTTTATATAACTCTTCATGATAAATTTAATTGATGGCATTTTAAATGCACTTTCCTACGTCCTAGAGAGTTAAAATTTGGTACACAGCTTAAATTTGTTTAACATTTTATTCGACAAAAATTTGATGGAACTTTAAATATAGATCATACATTTTTTTCGAAATGGCCTGAAAATAATCCCCGTTCACTTCTATAAATCATTGGTGTAATATTGTTAAAAATTCTGATGTGGACAGCACATGTCTTTCCCTGCAGACTCATATTCGTTCTCTTTATTTATTCAATGATAATTTGAGTTTATCTGCACAACATAAGTATTTTAAATGACATTGAATTTACACGTTAAACTTAAATTTGGTTCTCATTTGATAGCTGGACTTATTGTCAAAGGTGGCGTAGCGAAAACGCGAAAAAACTAGAATATCTCAAGAACGGCTAGTCCTAGAGTAATGGGGTTAGTCTTATTCTTTTTGTTGTCAAAAATCACATATAAAATAGGAATTTAATTGATATAATTGAGCAAACGTAGTCTTTTATTTTTATATATAACGATTTTTGCTGGCCATTTCGCAAAAATAGCCAGTTCCTTTTTCCCGAATCGTAGTAGAATAACCTACAAATGATTTATATACAAAATTTTGTTAAATTTGGTATATAAATCACTTGTAGGTTATTGAAATATTATACTCCAAATTTTGTTAAATTTGGTTCATTAGTTTTTAGCTAGAGTGGATAAAGGCAATTTCTGCTGCCATTTCGCAAAGAAGGCAGATTCTTTTATTACGAATCGTACTATAATCTAATGAACATCAGGATTTCCCACAAAAAACATACCTACCAAATTGTATGAAATTCGGTCCATTAGTTTTTCAATTAGAGTGGATGTAATATCCACACAGACACACAGAAACATACACAGATACACCCTTACACACACAGACGTCTTCCTAAAAGTAGTTTTTTCGTGTTCTAGAAGTCCCAAAACGTGTAGATACTTTGAAAATTCGAGTTCCGATCTTCGGCACGATTCCAATACTTTGAGTACATACACATACACATATATATTATCTGTGTATTATCTGTGTATCTAAATTCCGTGCCTATGCAATTACAATAGTTGTGATTTTAAATGATCCCTAAACTTTTATTATTTCTTCAAGGAAGCCTAATTTTAACATATGCAGAATGCAAATATCTCAAGCGATTGTAAGATGAATTAAATAAGAATTGCTGAATTTTTTTCACACAAAATTATTTAGCTCTGGAGTCTGGAATACAAGTTATATGAATGAAATATTCATTGATTTTGCATAAAGAATCAGATGATTTATATTTCGATACAGTTTTAAATATTTAAGTATAATAAATTACTGTAGTACTGTGATAATGTAAAAGATATTACCACTGAATGAATCACATTTTAGAAATTTTTAAATGAAATTACATTTCAGTTGGAAAGTGTTTCATAATCAATGCTTATGCATGATTGATCTTTCTTGTTTTAATTCATTTGTAACGTTTTTGCTAATTCGAATTTTCAAACTTTGTTTAATTTTTCTGTTGATCTGGAAGCTAAGACAGATCGAATGAGACCAGAATCGAGTTTCTTGTTCATAAAAAAGTGCTTGATTCCTCGATCATTTTGAAAAATAGTTTTTAATATTTTAATTATCCCTTTGCATCGTCACCTCTAATTCGAATTTTCTAAATATTAATTTTTTTTCTTTACCAGAAAGCTCAGACGGATCACGTGAGACCAAAATCTAAATCCTGTCTAGAGTAGAAGCGTTCGATAAGAAGTGTTCGATTAAGAAAAATGTTTTGGGGTGTTTGATTAGTCCTTTGCACCGTTACCCCTAATTTGATTTTTTTTCTCTTGGTATTTGAACTTGAAATGGATTGATTGACGCCTTAACCAAGATTTTAGTTATAGTTAAAATGTTCGATATTTTAAATGCATCACTCCTCAATCATCCAATTAGTCAGTTCAGTATATCCAGTCAGCCAGTTAGTCAGTTCAGTAAATCCAGTCAGCCGGTTAGTCAGTTCAGTATATCCAGTCAGCCAGTTAGTCAGTTCAGTATATCCAGTCAACCAGTTAATCAGTTCAGTCAGTTCAGTAACTCAACGGTTCTCAACCAGTGGTACCCTTACCATTCGTAGTACGTCAGAAAGTGACTGGTGATAAGTGGTTAATTTGCGCAATATACAGTATGAAGATTTACTGTATTCTGAAGAAATGGAGCAACTCATTGGTATTTAATGTGACAGAAATTTAATGGCTAACTTTAAAAACAACTTCAGGATTAAACTAAAATATTTAAGGACGTTTCGGAAACAGCAATTATATCTTTAATGCCATTTTGTTCGATGTGCTTCTGTAGAGCAGTATTTTCTGCAATGTTGCCCATAAAAAGTAAATATAGAACAAAACTCAACTCGGAACCAAATTTACGTTTGAAAATAAAAATAATATATAATTAGATATAAAGAAACCAACTTCTGTCAAACAAACGAAAGTTGTTTTACATCACATTAAATCACATTGTTCATTATATTGTTAATCAGTAATCAAATTTTTAATCATATCGTTCGTCGTATTTGCTAATATGTATTTTTTGTTAATTTATTTTTATTTGAAATGAAAAAAACTATATTTTAATTGTTTAATTAAGTGTTATAGTCTTGAATTTCTATTTGTATACAAGACATATTTTTGTTGGTGGGACTGAATTTTTAAATTTTTATTTTGGTGATACGCATTTATGAAAAGGTTGAGAACCTCTAATATTACTTATTATTTATTTATTTGCAAGAATAAAGAGCTATAGGACAAAACCCCAGCAACAGTTTGCAGGATAAAATAGAATACAGAATATTTACAGATGACACATACGGAAAACAAAATGCAAAGTTATGTACAAGTGATTTTTAAAAGCGTTAGTAGATGAATAAAAATATCCAGATCATCAGGAAAGCTGATTTAAAGTTTATAAAAGTTATTACTGACACAGTAAATTCCAATATTAATATTAAAATTTCTTTCAACATATAAACTCATAGACCATAAACGCATAGTTGAGTAATGAGGGACATGAAACCTAGTCTCATTCAAGACAGAGGCACAATCAATATTACCATTGAACACACTATTGAAGAATGAAAATGAAATACAATCCCTTCTGTTCAGTAAGCTTTTGATATAACACGCATTCCAAAGACAGGTAAGTGATAAAGTATTACAATAATTACCAGTTTTTTCTATTATAAAAAACTTAATTTTTTATTTTAAATAATTTCAATATTTTTAACATAAACTGTATAAAAATGCCTCCATATAATGGAGACATATTCAAACTTTGACTTGACCAAGACATTAAACAGAACAATAACAGTATCAACATTTATAAAACCATTAGTAAACATCCTCGTGTAACAAAGTTTTCTATAAGATTTAACACACATATCAGTAAATAACACCAATATGAGTCACAGAGAATTTTCTAGCTAAAATGGAGTTGTCAATAATATAAGGAAATAAAATGGGTACTTTTCTATGAGTAAAAGAAACGACGCTACATTTATTAACATTTAGATGAAGACGGTTATCACTACACACCTTATAAGGAACAGACAACTCAGGCGAAATGTTCTTACAACAGCTAGCATCAAAAATAGGACTCAAAATTTTCAGATCTTCATGAAGTAGGCAATTTTTAAAACAGTCAACAAGATAATTAGTAAAAATAATTAATATCAAAAACCAAGAACAGAGCCCTAGAGCATCCCAAAAATAGCAGTGAATCCCTTGCTCATACAAGAACTATAATTAACACAGGAAGACCTAGAAGTCAAATTGGATATTAATAACATCCCAAGATCAGAATTAAAATGGATACTCTTCAATTTATTAATCAAAATACCATGATCAACCGAATCAAAAGCTCTAGAAAAGTCAGTATATATATGGATATTTACTTCATCTCATAAATAATATATATATATATATATATATATATATATATATATACTTTATCTTATAATAGCCTTTCTAGGAAAGATAAGTTTAGTAAGCAAACTAAATATACTTATTTCATCAGAAAGTAATTTTTGTAAAGCAAATTGATTGCCTGTTTTAATGAAGAAAATGTGAGAATGAAAATCTTGTATGTGAATAAATATCGCACATACTAAATCAAAGTTTTAAATTATAGAAGTCTTTAAATTATAACATATAAGAACATATTCCAATCCATATTATTGAAAATATTTCAGGTACGATACCAACATTTTATTGAAACTGCGATGCCGATTATTTCCAATGAATAATGCAAATACCAGTGTTTGAAAGTTACAAATCATATTAGTGCAGGAATGATTTGACTATAGATTTCAATCATATGAACAAAGAAGATTTAAATGAAGCATTCCAGAATCTCAATCATATAAGTTATTTTCTAATCGTTAAGAAGTGGAATTTCTTAAAATAAGGAGAGTAATTAAAAAACTATTTTCTCAATGGGTGAATTTCCGATTACGATGCAACTTATTTTACTTATAACTTTCTCATTAACTATTTCAGCGTAGGAGGGAAATAATTCAAGTATTTAAAAGGTCTCATTTACTATTTTATTTTTTCTAAATCTTCTTGCCAAGTCATAAAGATTTTATTGTCATTATAATTTCAAATCTCTCTCCCTCGTGTATGTATGTGTATGTATGTTTTTCTCTCTCCCCTTCTTTACCTTACTCTGTTCTCTCTTTTTCACATTCCATCTTACATTCTTCGTGCTGATCTAAACGAAAGTGTGGTGATTCATTTTATAGAGCCTCAATGCATTTTATAGTGTTTTTCTGATTTTTAAAAATATGTATAAAAAACTATAGACTTTATTTAAAATCCGGCTTCTAGATGCTATTGGAAATTTATCTAGATCCAGTTCAAGCCAAAAACAGCTTCTCACGCTTTTTTGTAAGAAGGGATAGCTTGACCGCACACCCTTCTTTTCATCCTGATTTTGGAGAGTATCTTTAACAAATATTTAAAAATCTAAGGAATTTTCAAAAGTTTCGGAACCGTCTTCGATTACATACCTACGTTTAAAAGAAAACCGCGAGCTTCTAGGCTAAGTAGGGTCTTCGGAAATCCATTTACATATATGCATACATACATACATGCATGCATACGCGATCAGCGTTTAGTAGTATGGATACTTGATGGAGACCAGAAATAGATCTAACACCAGATTTTGTGAGACAGTTTTATGTGCGTTATTTATTGTGTCTGAAACGTCAGACAATACCTTCAGTCTCAATAACGCCAGTTTTTACAACACTCTGACCGAGAGGTCAGCTGAAACCATAAATTTAAGGGCATCAAGACAGGTAGGTCGAAGGACTCTAAGGATAAGATGAAGCCACGAGAGTGGTCAAAGATGTTGACCAATGTGCAAGGTGTCTGGGCTCAGTGCCCTTAGGTCACACAGTCAGAGCCAAAGAAGCGTTGCTGTTGAGACTCAAACCGTCCTACCTACCAGAAAGGTGTAAGGCAACTGTTTGGATGGCCGGGAAGAGAGCCAAAGAGGCGTATCAGACCTCGGGCAAAAGAACCACAACCAAAGGGGTATAAAAAAAAGATGTAAAGTGCAGTAGACAGAGAATATCCAATAGCAGAGATGAAATAAGATAGAATATCAGAGCAGACAGTTCGAAAAGTCGAAGTGACAGAGTTGGGGTAGTACAAAAATGACAGTTCAGCCAGAGCGCGGAGAATGTTAAATCTGCAGTGAGCGACTACCGTACGAGACGACATACCACACTACGAGTTGGCATTGTACGGCGGACACTGATGGAATACGTACGACTGTACCAGCTGTGTATTAACGACTAAAGACAACCAGAAGATATGTGCTCCACTACTATTTTATGCAGGTCATTGAACCTTTTGATAACTACATTTTAGTGGTCTTACATTTTCTCGCTCCGGCACAATTAATGATAATCATTGTTGTAATTGAATTATTAGTTGGTCCATGTAAATAGTTTTATTTTAAAGTTAAAATGGTACAGTCAATTTAGTAGTATGTTAATTCATATTATTTTACAGAACTCGCGCTAAAGATAAAATAGGCGGGTATTAGCGGCAAAATGCAATGGATTCCACGATTTACGATAATTTCGGCCATTTTGTAAGATTAATTAAATATGTTTCTTAAAGGTAACTTTAAAGTCTGTCTTTTCACTGTGCTACACTTGATATATAGTTTATTAATTCTTATCTGTATAATATATTATAGAATATATGTACGTATCTGCCAAAATTTGATGCATTAAATGCATATTTGTTAATTAAATACTTTATCAATGTTAAATATGTTTAAAGCTTTATTTCATTCACTAATTTTTCCTGCTACGTAATGTGTTAACCAAATTAGCTTGTAGTTATTATTGAATTAGTATTCATCTAGTATAGTGAACTAACTAAACTGAATGACAACTAAATTACTATGTAAATCTAGTTTTAAACTGACATTATGTTTCAAATTCGAATAGATATTTTGAATTTTATTGTATTCTTTGTGCCTCCACATAGTTTTAAATCGTTCGAATGTTTATATAATTTAAGTAAGCAATGCACGACTTTAGAAATATTTACCTAAATTTTAAGTTTAAATTCTGCCTAAAGGCATCATATAATACAATCACGTCTTGTCCTATGCAATGTCGTTTTGTTGATCATGTACTCGTTTTCTCACGTTAAAAATTCTGCCAAAAGGAAATAAGAACAGTTACAGCTACCTAGTCACCTAGCTAGTCAGCTAGCTAGTGAAATACATTTCAGATCAGGAAATTATTTTCAGCATAAAACAATATGGTTTGCTTCAATAAATTTTAAGTAAAAAAAGAAAAATCTGTTAGTATATCCGCCTGTGTGTATGTTTGTCTTTCAGGCATTTTTATATATTCAATCCATTTTTTTTTATTTAGAAAACTAATTTCTCTTATACTGGAGATGAATTTCCGATCTATTCCAGTGCAACAGAAGCTGAGTTCAAGGAATGTTATGATTGAAATTTCATCTTCCTACACCTAACCGGGAAGCAACAGGAACTAAAATGCCTGCTTTGTGTGTCTGTAATTACCACCTATAAGTCGAAATTACCGATTCATTTACTATTTTCTGATTTGTTAAGATCAATTAGTAGCAGGTTTATAGCAAGAATATATAAGATATTATACCGCGTTAGTACATAAAAAATCCAATTAAAAAATAAATATCTACTGAAATAGCTATCGTATCACGTAGCTATCGTATAATGAGATGTATTAGGTGGGTATCCTGAGTACCATATTTCTCTAATTTCGATTCTACCGGTCCAATTGTAGCAATCTTTACCTATCGTTATCCGTTTAGTGCCCGAATAGTGGGTGTAAACAGACATATAGAAAGGGCAATAGTTTATCTAGAAATCAACAAGATACTGTTGTAATAACTTGCCTCCATAAATAATTATCACGTCCCTTAATCATTTCTCAGAGCTACAGCAACTGAAGAGCGAACCACGATTTTAGGGAACGTGAATTAGATTTACTCGACACGTATAAAAATACACACACACGCACGCACACATAGGCACACGCACATTTTCTCCTTCAACCAGAAAATAACAACCAGAATGACGCTTTTAAATTTAAGTTTGCGGAGAAGGCGCTTCCCAACAAGTAAGTGCCCTGTAACGCCTTTACGTTTCATTTCCTACCCTGTAAACTGTAACGAAAAATTCTTGGTTTTATGTGCACGACCACCTCGTAAAGTTTGACCCATCTTTTTATAATCATCCCGCACATATATGTATATATATGTATATATATATATATGTGTGTGTGTGTGTGTGTGTGTGCTAGTACACACCTAACCAAGCCACCTCGTGCTTTTTGACATATTTCGTGCGCGGTAGCCCGGTGGTTTGCGCACTGGATTTGCACGCTGCCACAACTGCCGCCGTGTTCATGCGGAGTACGATCACGTTAAACATGTGGGTCCGTAAGTCCTTCCGAGAGGTTGGTGGTAGGGGAAGGAGGGTATGGTCCCTGTGGATGCCTCCCCCACTGGGTTCAGGGGTAAATTGGGTGGCACTTTCCGGCCGTCCAAACAGTTACCTTACACCTTTCTGGTTGGTCGGACGGTCTGGATATCAACAACAACAACACCTAACCAAGCATTTTTAGTCATAGTTTACAGGGTCGGAAATGAAACGTTAAAGACGTTACAGGGCGCTTACTCGTTGGGAAGCGGCCGCTCCGCAAACGTAAAAACGTCATTCTGATTATTATTTTCTGGTTGTGGAAGAAAACCACGTATGCAAATTTCATCTGAGGAAGAAGAAGAACCTTTATGCAATTCCCTACCTCTCGGCCCCATTTTGGGCGCGAGGCAAGGCACTACCTGTGCTTCACTTTTCCGGGCCGATGGATTGAGAGAGATTGTCCCATAGCATGGACCGCACGATCTGCCCTGTCTTGATTTCGTATTGTGGGGATATCTCAAGAGCCTCGTCTATGTCACTGCCCTTCAATCTGAACAGGAACTCGTAGCCAGAATAACGGCCGCTGCCGCCGAAGTGCGCGACATGCCTGGTCTGTTCGGAGTTCGCCAATCCCTCCATCACAGCTGTCAGACGTGCATTCAGGTTGGCGGTCATTCTTTCGAGCCATCGGTTTCACCATTAAGTGCCCACTGGCGTCTTTATGTGTCATTTCTTACCCAGTAAACTATGACGAAAAGTTCCTGGTTTGGTATGTACTACCACCTCGTAGAGTTTGGTCCATTTTTTTTAATCACCCTATATACATAGTAGCCAATATTTTAATAGTGTAGATGAGCTACATTCAATCAATTAGCGCCAATGACCTGATGCCAACTTGAAAAATATATAGAGCACTTTTCAATATGTAGAGAGTTTTTCAAATATATAAAGCTCTTTTCAGTAATTTTTGAGAAAATTTAAAAAACAATAACTTATAAACAAACGTTCTGTAGGCCAAATAAACAAGTAAAACAAAATTCGCCTTTAGCCACTGCTAAGGGAGATCGTTCTTGGCAGTGGCTAATGATTCAGAATAATTTTCCGCTACAGATACACAGAAAAATATCTTCTTTTTTTATGTATGATTAAAATCCAGAATTCCTATTTTAGAGATCCTATTTTAGACAATACTATGAATTGGGGAAAAAATAGTAAAACCGTTCTCATACATTTCATCTAAAGAAAGTTTAAGAAAAATATTATTCGAATAAAAGAAGCATCAATAAAATCGGAGAAGACTTTGACACTGAAACCATCGCCTACGGCTATTTAGATTGAATAAAATAAAATAAGCCGTTTAATGGGTCTAATCTCTTTTCCAACCTTTTGCGTTTTTGAGTGAATTTTAGCGAATTTAGAAAAATAAAACACACTTTATACTTTCAAAAAGCAATTTAATGCGAATATCATCATTCTTCATGATATAAAATCGTTGTAAATTAAAGATTTAAAACATTTTAGCGATATAAAGATGAAAGGAAAGCATATGTGTATATTTTGATAAAGAAGTTCATCATAATATGAAGGTTTATATACTTAGTGATATTTTGTAATAGGACAGCATAATTAATAGCAATAACGTTTAAAATAATTAACAGTATTATTAGTATTAACGTATATTATATTAGTTACATTATTAGCTATAAATTTTAATGGGTTAATTCGCTTATTCATTTTAACGTTTAATGCATTAGTACATTTACTAGTAAACCCACTAATGTTCTAAAAATGAAACTTGATTCTGTATAGAAAAGCAAAACAAAAATTCTGGTGTGAGCAGCACATGACTTTCCCTCTAGACTCATATTCATTGTCTCTGCATTTCATTAATAATGCATTAAATTGAGTGTAATTGCACTAAACAAGAAGTGTAATTAATTGAAATTACACTGATTTTGCACTTTTAATTCAGCTTGCGTTTGCATTTGGTAACTGGATTTATTCCAAAACCGGCATAGCAAAAGTGCAAAAAACTAAAATATCTCGAGAACGGCTAGTCCTGGAGTAATAGGTTTGATCTCATTCTTTTCATCCTTAAAAATTACATATAAAACAACCATTTGATTGATATATTTGAGTGTATGCAGTCTTTTATTTTAGATTTTGACAATTTTTGCAGGCCATTTCGTAAAAAGAGGTAGGTTATGCTTTTCTCAATCGTACCAAAATCAAATCAGCACCAGGATAACACACAAGTGACTTATTTACTAAATTTTGTAAAATTTAATCCATTAATTTTTCAGCTAGAGTGGATACAGGAAATTTTTGCGGGAAATTTCCCTAAAAAAGGAGGGTTCTTTTATCCTGAATCGTTACAAAAACTAATCAGCACCAGGGTCAAACACAAGTGACTTACTTAAAAAATTTATGAAATTTAGTCCAATAGAATTTGAGTTTGAGTGGATACATACATTACGCAGACAGACACACACACAGACAGACGGGCAACCACAGAGACATCACACTAAAAATAGTTTATCGTTTTCTAAAAGTCCCAAAACTTGCAGATCTGTTGAAAACACGAGTTGCGATTTTCGACACGATTCCAAAACTTCCTCTATACATTACCATGTATTGCAGGGAAAGTAAATTCTGATGTGAGCAGCACATGACTTTCTCTGCAGATTCAAACTCATTTTGCAAATTTTTTTTATTTCATTCTGCACTAAATTGAGTTTAATTGCTGAAAATAACTTGGATACTTTTGTGATAGTATATCCAATTCGCCATTTTTTTTTTTTGCATCTTCGTTTCATTTCACAACTTAATTCACTTTATATTCTTCAGGTCCTCAAAATTAAAAAACAATATCTCGAGAACGGTTCATCCTACAATCATGGAGCTAGTCTTATTCGCTTAGTTATTAGAATATATATATATATATATTAATATATATATATATATATATATATATATATATACACATACATATATATATATATATATATATATATATATATATATATATATATATATATATATATATATATATATATATATACATACATATATATATATATATATATATATATATAGATATAGATATATATATATATAGATATATTAAATCTAATCAGCATCAGGATATCTATCAGGGAATTTAACTACGAAGTTTTAAGAAATTTTATTAAATAGTTTTTTAACTACAGTGAAAATCGTCTTCATTTTCTCAAAATTAAACATTTAAATACCTCGAGAATGGTTCATTTTAGCGTAATGGGATGGGTCTTAGTCCTTTTGGCGTCTAAAATTGCATATAAAACAAGTTCTTAATGGATACATTTGAGCATATGTAGTCCTTTATTTTATATTTTTGTAATTTTTGAGGGCCATTTCGTAAATAAAGGCGGGTTTTTTCTTTACCAAATCGTACCAAAACCTAATCAGCACCAGGGTCATACACAAGTAACATACCAAATTTTAGGAAATTTGGTCCATTCTTTTTCGAGTTGGGGTGGATACATACATTGCATAGAAAGACACACAGACAGATAGACAGACACACACACACACACACACGTCACGCTAATAATAGTTTTTACCTATTCTACAAGTCCCGAAACGTGTAGATCCGTCGAAAACTCGAGTTGCGATTTTTGGTATGATTCCATTACTTTCCCTTTACATTACTATGTATTGCAGGGAAAGTAAAAATCTGATGTGGGCAAAACATGACTTTCCCTGCAGATTCATATTCGAATTCACTTTATTTCCTAAATAATTCATTATATTGAGTTTAATTGCAGAAAACAACACCCATAATTATTTAAAATTACACTGAATTTACACTTTTAATTTAATTTTCGTTCTCATTTGGTAACTGGATTTATTTACAAAGGTGGCGTAGCGAAAATGAGAAAAAACTAATCTCAAGAACGACTGATCCTAATGTAATTGGATTGATCTTTTCTTTATTGAAAATTATGTATAAAACTGGCTTTCAATTGCTATAATTAAGCATACGTAGTTTTTTATTTTGATTTTCACGATATTTGCGGCCCATTTCGAAAAAAATAGGCAGGTTATTTTTTTTAACAGTACCAAAATCTAATCAGCACCAGAATAATCCATAATTGACTCATCAACCCAAATTTTGTAAAATTTGATTATTTAGTTTTTCAGCTAGAGGGGATACAGGCAATATTTGCGGGCCATTTCACAAAAAAAGGCGGGTTCTTTTCATTCCGAATCGTACCAAAACTAATCAGCACCAGGGTCACACACACACAAGTGACATACCTACCAAATTTTATGAAATTTGGTCCATTCGTTTTTGATATAGAGTGGATATATACTTTGCGCAGATAGACACTCACACAAACGTCACGCTAAAAATAGTTTTTTCGTATTCTAGAGGTCCCGAAATGTGTAGATCCGTCGAAAACTCGATTTGCGATTTTCGGCATGATTGCAATACTTTCCTGATGCATTACCACTTTCCCTATACATTACCACTTTTCCTATACATTACCACTTTCGCTATATGTTACCACTTTCACTATACATTAACACTTTCCCTATATATTACCATTTATTCAGGAAAAGAAAAACTTGATCGAATTTCTAACTATAGACACTTCATTTGTGACTTTCCACTAACATTTTCAAAAATGAAGCATACATTGTCTGTTTTTTCCAAGGAAAGGTTTACCACCTACGTGCTCTGAGATATAGAAACAGCACTGCTCTAAATCAATAAATTACATCTGATATGTATCTGCTAAAACCCACCTTGTGAAACTGAACAGGATTCCATGTAGCGTCGCCAAAATTGTCTGTAGACTGTGGAATTCCTGTCCTAACAATATTGCAAAATTGAGGCTGATTTGCTGCCTTTAATGAAAAGACAAATATGTTTTTCCAAGTACCTTTAAAAAAAATAGATTTAATGCCGTTAATTACAGGTGTGGTTGGCTCATTTGAAGCTAGAAAACCTTAATAGAATAAAGAAAATATATCCCTTATATATTGCGCACAATAGTAAATTACTTTATATTCATTAAATTACCGTGATGTTCTGTGCTCACTTCATGAATATAAATTACACCCAATCGTATATTACTTTCCCTGCAATATATGGTAATGTATAGGAAAAGTATTGGAATCATATCGAAAATCGCAACTCCAGTTTTCGACGGATATACACGTTTCGTGACCCCCAAAACACGAAAAAACTGTGTGTGTGTCACGAAAACTCAGTGTGTGTGTGTGTGTCTGTGTGTGTGTCCCTGTGTGTGTGTGTGTGTCTGTGCGTGTGTTTGTCTGTCTGTACAATGCATGTATCCACAACTAAAATATTGATTTTCCTAATTTCATAAAATTTGTTAGGTTATTCACCTGTCGGGTTACCCTTACGCCGATTAGATTTTGGTACGATTCGGGAAAAAAAAGAATCTGCTTTTTTCGCAAAGCGGCCCTCAAAAATTGTTGTATCCACTCTAGCTGAAGAACTAATAGAACATATATCACAAAATTAGGTAGATAAGTCACTTGTGGGTCACCCTGGTGCTGATTTGATTTTGGTACGATTAAAAAAAAATAGCCTGCCTCTTTGTTGCGAAATGGCCCACAAAAATGATCAAAATCTAAAACAAAAAACTACGTATGCTCACATATATGAATTAAATGCATGTTTTATACGTAATTTTGACGAGGGAAAGACTAAGATCAACTCCATGACTCTTGGACTAGCCGTTCTCGAGATATTTTAGCTTTCTCGCATTTTCGCTATCCCACCTTTGAAAATATAAGTCCAGTTACCAAATGAAAACGAAAATTGAATTAAAAGTGCAAATTCATGGTAATTTAAAATCATTATGGGTGTTGTTTTGAGTAATTTAAAATAATTTTGGGTGTTATTTTATGTAATTTAAAATAATTATGGGTGTTATTTTGTGTAATTTAAAATAATTTTGGGTGTTATTTTGTGTAATTTAGAATAATTATGGGTGTTATTTTGTGTAATTTAAAGTAACTATTGGTGTTATTTTGTGTAATTTAAAATAATTATAGGTGTTATTTTGGGCAATTAAACTCAATTTATTGAATTATTGAAGAAATAAAGAGAACGTGAATATGAGTCTGCAGCGAAAGTCATATGCTTCCCACATCAGATTTCCCTTTCTTGGGATGCAACTACGGAAAAAATGAGTCACATTCTATCTTTTTAAGTTCACGTACACTGGAAATAACTGCAGGGAATGATAGCGATATAAAAATGTGCACTGATGGCAGTGCTAACGGCCGTACCGTGCTGAAAACACCGGTTCTCGTTAGATCACCGAAATCAGGCAGCATCGGGCGCTGTTAGTAGTTGGGTGAGTGACCACCTGGGAACACCGCGTGCTGTTAGCACATTTCGGGCGCGGTAGCCCGGTGGTTTTCGCGCTGGATCTGCACGCTGCCACAACTGCCGCCGTGTTCATGCGGAGTACGATCACGTTAAACATGTGGGTCCGTAAGTCCTTCCGAGAGGTTGGTGGTAGGGGAAGGAGAGTACGGTACGGTCCCTGTGGATGCCTCCCCCACTGGGTTCCGGTATAAATTGGGTGGCACTTCCCGGTCGTCCAAACAGTTACCTTACACCTTTCTGGTAGGTCGGACGGTCTGGATCTCAACAACAGCACTGATGGCAGTGTACTAGAGTGTGGTTTCGCTGGTAATGTGATCTGGTAGTGGGCTGCTAGTGGTGAGTTTATTTCTGAAGGAAATCTGACTCCAGAATACTCCATTAAACATGGAAATGGTTTACAGGCTTCCTTAATGAGGAACAATCGTCCTTCAATTTATTAAAGGACGATTGTTTCAAGGGACTGGAAATTTATTTTGAGAAATGTGTGGATTGTGACAGAAATGTCGTCACCTCAGATGTATACAAATTTTGCTTTAATGGATTTTTTATAGGATGGTACAGACTATGACAGTGCGGGAATTGAAAACCTTTTTGAACCTATTTTTCGCTACAGCTTTAAACAGATTAAAATTATCAAAGAACATTTTACTGAGTCACGATTTACAATAATCGCATTTGCAAATACTTGAGTAGGTAAGAATACCCTCTTTGAAATTAACACAGCAAATAGCCTGAAGCACATATCACTGCCTTTATTTAATTGTATGTGTATTATAGAATAAATTTTGATACATATGCTTATACTTGTCAATTTTTAGCATGCATTTTTATGCAGTTTGTTTTACCTAATTTAAATGTGTTAGATCTTGTAAGTCTTATTTCCCTTGTATAGGTTTTTTCTTCGATCTCGGTAATGCGTTTTCCCGTGTCGTACGATGTTTTACTTTCCCTGCAATACATGGTAATAATATAAGGAAAGTATTGGAATCATGTCGAAAATCGCAACTCGAGTTTTCGACGGATCTGCACATTTCGAGACCTCTAGTATACGAAAAACCTAGTTTTAGCGTGACGTCTGTGTGTGTATTTGTCTGTCTGCATGTCTGTCTGTATGTCTGTCTGTGTGTCTGTCTTTGTCTGTGCAATGTATGTATCAACTCTGACTCAAAAGCTAATGAACCGAATTTCATAAAATTTGGTAGGTAAATCACTTGGATGTGACCCTGGTGCTGATTAGTTTTTGGTACGATTCGTAAAAACAGAACCCGTCTTTTTTGCGAAATGGCCCGTAAAAATTTCATTTATCCGTTCTAGCTAAAATACTAGTTTACCAAATTTCACAAAATTATGTAGATATGTTACTTGTGGGACACTCTGGTGCTGATTCGATTTTGGTACGATTCGGAAAAGAACAACCTGTCTTTTTTTATGAAATGGCCCGCAAAAATCGCCAAAATCTAAAAAAAAATGGCTACGTATGCTGAAATGTATCAATTAAATTCCTGTTTTATACACAATTTTTGACGAAGAAAAGAATATAACACACTCCATTATACTTTAGGACTAACCGTTCTCAAGATATTTGAGATTTCTTGCATTTTTGTTACGCCGCTATCGTAAAAATGTCCAATTACCAAATAAAAACAAAAACTGAATTAAAATTGCAAATTCAGTGTTATTTGGTGTAATTAAAAACTCAATCTAATGAATTATTAACGAAATAAAGAAAATATGAATTTAAGTCTGCAGGGAAAGTCATGTGCAGCCCACATCACATTTTTCTTTTTCTTTTCATATTCCGTCAGAAAACGTAAAATTAAGGTTTCACAGTACGTTGATGAGATTCATAATGCAGAAAATAAGAAAGCATCATGAAATTCGCAAGAAGGAAAAATCTAGTAAGAGTATGTTTAATGCATGAGGTAGAATCACTATTCGTAGCACCTAATTTTAATATAAATGAGAAAAATAATTTCTCTTTGTTGCTCTTTTTCTTCAAAAACTGTGTCAGATACGGCAATTACGTTTAGATGCAGGTAAAATGTTCCAGGTGGTGCTTACATTTTGGTACGAATAAAAAAATGATACTGCTCTTATTTTATAAATAACCCGCAAAATGAAACATTATTAAATTTTTAAAAAATACTTACCCATGTTGACAAAACACATAAATTCTCAAAGTTAGGGCCGTGTTCCTATTAAAGATAGCAGTACCTATAGATCGGTTTCGCCCTTAGATGGTAGGTCTGATATTGTCATTTCCATAGGAGTTCCGCAAAATTGCAGCACATATCAGGATTTCTTGCTGCCTTTGCATATATCGTCTATTCGATGCTAAAGACCGAATGAAAAGGAAAGCAAAAATATTAATACTATCATATGCTATAGAAACAATAAAGCACATTTATAAGTATACATTTGGGAGGGGACAGTCCAATGGTTAAAGCACGAGGTTTGCACTAGGAAGACCCGAGTTCGATTCTTGACTCTACCTAAAGTGTCTCCGTGTTCACGCGGAGTACGGACACATTACATATGTGGGTCTAAAAGTCCTTATGAGAGTTTGTTAGTAGAAGAAGGAGGGTACGGTCCCTGTGAATGTTGCCCCCACTGGGAATCCGGTCTAAAATGGATGGCACTGTCCTATCCTACCACTAATCTACCTTACACCTCCGGGTAGGTCGGACATTCTGGGTTGAAAGGAAATAAATAAATGTATTTTAACATTCCCCAAAACATATTTTACCTATGGAGTTTGTTCACAGCTAGCGGTGATTTCCATTTTATATTATTGCGATTAATTCTTTAGAAACTTTTTAAAGTTCAACAATACGTGACCCCGCAAACGACTGAGCTCTGTAAGCATACGCTCGCTGACAAAGGGTATGAAATCCACCTACAATTAGAATAATAAATAATAAATGATGCAAACTTTTGTTTGTTAATACCTATACTTCTGCAGCCTATATTATATGATATGCTACGAACTGTTCGTAATTAAACAATGGAATTATAGATTATTAACCTTGCGCTGAGAGTCCAACTGGCTTGTTCCCTGATTCACATTATTTATAATTTGAAGCATTGCTGCTCTTCTGTGTTGAACTGAATAAATCTGAAAACTCTCCACCACTTAGCTCAATCATCCAGTACCGACTACTTTCCTAGTATTTAGGCCCGGTTTTCTGCCTCGTGGTCTGTTGTTAGAGTTGATCTGAACTGGGTTTTCTGGGAAGAGAATTATGAAGAAAGGGAAAATTTTGAAATTTCCCCAGAAAGGGAATTTTTGGTCATTGAATTTTGCGTTGTAAAAGACATGTGCAGAATCTGAAAACAAAATTAATATTTATTTTTGCTAAAGGCGAATGACGAAGGTCAAAGTGCCTGGCCATTTGAAAAAAAAAAAAAAATTTTTTTTTTGCTATTGTCGGATCTAAGAAAATATATTTAAATTATGTGACATTTTAATTAAAATGAATAATTATTCCACGAATAAAATGCAATTTAATTCATAAATATTTTAAAAGTGTAAGAAATATTCTGAACTATCAAATATTTTTTCGGAGAAAATAATCTATTCATAATTGTTTAATATTAAATGATAATAAGACACCTATATTATTCCCGATATCATTTTAGTAATTCTGTAACTGTTACAGTTAATTTGCACATTTTCAACAACATTTCAGGAATTTCAAATTTTCAAAGCTCTTATTTCAACAGATTCTACTTTTATAGTAATATAAAGAATAGATTTAGTAGATTGAATTAAACGAGGAACCATTAGTAAATTTTAAACTGTGGAATGCACTAGAAAAACCAAAGCATATAAGAAATACCTATATTAGTTTCTTCCTATCAAAGTTTGCAATGCTTCTAAAATTCCCAGTTTAATCCCCAAAATTATTATTACCACTTTATTATCGGATTTCATTCAACACTATTTGTAAACACTAACTGCTGCCCTTGAGCAATGCTCAAGGCCAGTCGTTTTACCAATCACCAGTTCATTAGATGCCCATGTTCATGTCGCTGTCAAAGGTTTGCCAGGTAGCAAGCTAGCATATTCTATCCATTATTTCTTTAAATCATATAAATCTTACATTCAGCTTTATATGAAGGTAGAAAGCTTGCATATTCTATCCATTATTTATTTAGCAATGTATACCTTCAGTTTGATATGCATGTAACAAGCTAGCATATATTCTAACCATTATTTGTGTAGCAATACATACCTTCAGCTTCCTATGCATGTAAAAGCTAGAATATTCTATCCATTATTTGTTTAGTAATACATACCTTCAACTTTATATGTAGGTATAATCTAGCATATTCTATCCATTATTTGTTCAGCAATGCATACCTTCAGCTTCAAATGCAGGATAGCTACTTTGGAAAAAATGGGTTGGTGATCAGAATATTTTAAACATGCTATGTAATATAAGATTTCCTACAAATTCCAAGGGAATAATTGAAATGAATTAAATAAATAATTAGGGGTTAAACAGAAGACATCTGTTTGAAAATTAAAAGTGGACTTGTAAAGACTCGACATGCAACTTTCTGTTTTGTGCTCTAAAGCTTCAAATACTGGTCCACAGGTACACCTTCGTTTTATTATTTGATATCAAACCAACTCGTATCATTAGCAAAAAATGGCAGGTGCTACTACAGGCAGGTCACATGGAATTTTCAAGAAAATTTAACAACAGAATGAGTTTGAATTTTGCATGAGTTCCGAAAAATGTACATATTTCAGAAAATATGTGTTAACTAAATTATATAATTTCTGAGAATAATTATAAAATTAGAAAATAAATTTCTCTAAGTTAGGTTAAAATTGCTTCAAATTTCAGAAATTACTTTTCAACAATCAAATTTGAGAAATTTATAAAAATTACAAATGAACATTACTTAATGTATAGGCTTTGCATCATTATAAATATTAGTTCTCGTCCTCCTAATTAGTGTATGTTAAATAAATTTTGGTCCACAATAAGTAGAAAATATAAGTTAAACATTTCAAATATAAAACTGAATTATTTAGCTTATATAAACTGTAAAATTCCTTAATTATTTTCATAGCAATTACTCTCTTACTAATTCTATCACTTAACACCATATTTCAATTACTGCATAAAATTAGAAAAGTTAAGACAATAAAATGTCAAACAAATTAACAGTCATTATAAATTACAATTAACTAAATTTGAAACAAAAAATTAAGTTCATTTGGATTCAAATCTGATTTTTTCACGTACATGTAATTAAGTTTTAATACACTTGTGATAAAAATCAAAACTCTAATTAGTGTATGTTAAATAAATTTTGGTCCACAATAAGTAGAAAATATAAGTTAAACATTTCAAATATAAAACTGAATTATTTAGCTTATATAAACTGTAAAATTCCTTAATTATTTTCATAGCAATTACTCTCTTACTAATTCTATCACTTAACACCATATTTCAATTACTGCATAAAATTAGAAAAGTTAAGACAATAAAATGTCAAACAAATTAACAGTCATTATAAATTACAATTAACTAAATTTGAAACAAAAAATTAAGTTCATTTGGATTCAAATCTGATTTTTTCACGTACATGTAATTAAGTTTTAATACACTTGTGATAAAAATCAAAACTCTAAAATATTTTCTGAAATAGAATTAGTACAGCTAAAGTCAAATGTATTTTTAAGGTTTAAGTATATAAGTAACACCACAATGAGTTTCTGTACAATTTATTTTCATTGCATTAAAATCCAAATTAAAATTAATTGCGTAATAAAATACAGCAATTAGAAGTGGTATTACATGCTACTGACACATTTAGAATTTTGTTTTTTGATTTAAGACAAACTATGCTTAAAATTAAGCCTTGTAAATTATACAAAATGCAGATAACAAAATGTTAACACTTTATAAAACATGCAAAGCACAGCTTAAAAGTCTTCTAGCATTTTTAGTGCTTTACAAAACAAGCTAACTTATTTTACAAATTATTTTTAACTAATATCAGGAAGTTTTTCAAAAAACATTGAAATTATGCTTTTAACACATGGTCGAAAAATACTTAAGAGATCATAACATATTTGTTATGAATTCCTCCATTGGAATTAAGGTATGATTTTGCTACAGTAAACAAACAACCTCGGATTCAGTGACGAATCGCAATGCCAACTTGACAAACGTGCGTGTTCTATTTGGGATGGAATCAATGTTTTCGGCAGATAGCGTTTTTAGTGAAAGTCCCACATGTGTGATTTTTCCGAGGATTTACAAAGTCTTCGACGGCAGTTTAGCTTGACAATATTGTGCGTGGTTCACGTGTGTCCTAGGAAATTGGCTTGTATGTAGTATTGTATTTTAATACAGTCAAACTCCTCTAAACGGTCACCCCTGAGATATGGCCACCCCGTTTTTACGGTCAGTTATAAATTCCCCGGCAGGAAACTCATTCACAATATACACTTTGAACCCCTGATTAGCGGTCACCCTCAAATACGGACGCGGACACTATTTTAATGATTCATTCCATTAGACTAAAACCTCTGTACGGACACAATCAAAATTTAAATTTTCTATACCAAAGATAGATTTCCAGAAAAAATTGCAACTCGCCTGAGTAAGAAAAACACCTGCGCCTCCAACAATGGTCATTCTCTAGTGACATTAAGAGCAAGCAATTCAAAAGGGAGATAAGGAGTAACGGGAACTCCCCCACCCCTCAGTCATAAAAAAGTGGAATCCACTTCAAGGGATAAACTCGACTAAGACCACAAAGGGCACCTTGAAGGGGTTTATTTAAAGTACCTTGAAAGGGTACGGAAGTGGAGTGGGCATAGTCGTTCGTGGGCGTATTATCGTCATTTATGGGCGTATCGTCAGAAGAATATGTTCCTATGGATGCAGATGTGATGATAGAAGAAAACAACAGAGAAATATCCGATATCGTCAGGGAATTTGCAACAGAATCATCGGAAGAGGAAGAAAATGAGGAAGAAGAAGTCGAGTGTGAAGAGCAAAGAGTCAGCATCAGAAATTACTCTGAAGTTTTTAAGTGTTAGACGGACTAAAGACATTTTTTGTAAGCATAATGATGGAAAGGAATTAAATTTAGTCTCACAACTTCAAATACACTTCGAGGGAGAAACACTGGGGGCTAAAACCCACCAAACATCAATTGATCAGTTCTTTCTCCGAAGGTTAATAAATTCAATGCATACTGCTGTACGTTTTCTGCATATGAGCTTACATGTTGTGAATTTAATTGTTTTTATGAAACAAATGTGCACGTTCGTCCCCAAGATCGCAGCTGGGGGGGGGGGAGTTAACCCCTCGATGAAAGAAAAATCTGATGTGGGCAGCGCATGACTTTCCCTGCAGACTTATATTAACGTTCTCTTTATTTTAATTAAATGTATTTAACTTTTAATTCAATTTTCGTTCTCATTCGGTAACCGGGCTTATTTTCAAAGGTGGCGTAGAGAAAGTACAAAAAACTAAAATATCTCGAGAACGGCTAGTCCTAGTGTAATGGGGTTGGTCTTATTCTTTTCATCGTTAAAAATTACGTATTAAACGATCATTTAATGGTTATATTTGAGTATACCTAGTCCATTAATTTAGATTTTGACGATTTTTGCGGGCCATTTTGCAAAAAAGGCAGGTTATTTTTTCCGCATCGTACCAAAATCCAATCAGCACAAGGGTAACCCACAAATAACTCATCTACCAAATTTTGTGAAATTCGGTGCAGTAGTTTTCAAGTTAGAGTGGATACAAGCTTTTGCGGGCCATTTCGCGAAAAAAGGCGGGTTCTTTTATTCCAAATCGTACCCAAAACTAATCAGCACCAGACTCTCTCACAAGTGACTTACCTACCAAATTTTGTGAAATTCGGTTCATTAGTTTTTTAGTTAGAGTGGATAAAAAATCTGCACAGACAGACAGACACACATACAGACGTCACGCTAAAAATGGTGTTTTCGTATTCTAGAGGTCTCGAAACGTGTAGATCCGTCGAAAACTTGAGTTGTGATTTTCGGCATGATTCCAATACTTTCCCTATACATTACCATGTATTGCAGGGAAAGTAAAAATTTAGCACTGAAAAGGTGCAAGGCAAATATCTAATCAGGTATGGTATCAAAAACAATGTTCAACCTCGTCCCCCACCTCCCAAAATCGAATTTTGGCTTTTGGTTTGTCCGTTACCTTAAAATTGTTTTATGTTCTCAAAAATATGTATGTTTCAATATGAGGAATTTAAAACGATTAATGTGTAATATTTGATCTGATTTAAAACGATCCCCTCTTTTAGGGTCACCCCTCATTTACGGACAAATTTTTCTGTCCGGGAAGTGACCGTAAATGAGAGGTTTGACTGTATTAGGCTTACCTTGGGTTGATCAAGTACGAAAAGTTGCACATATTATTGCCACTGGTAGATATTATTGCCACTGTGTTACTGTGTAAATTTGGTATACTGTTTCAGATACAGGTAATATGTTTAAATTAATTTATTTAAGCAAAAGGCCATGTAAATTAGTTGAATAAATGTGTTTTTTACTTATAACCTTTGAGTCCGTGTACTATTAATTGAACGTTGGAAGTGTTGATTGTTTACTTTTCAGTAGGAAAGAAATTGGAATTAAATGACTTTAGGTTCAGAAAAAACTCCTTCTAGAAGGGACTCTACTTTTTTTTTTAATTTAGTTCTATACTGCGAAAAAACAAGCAAATGCATACATGTATGTTCATCTGTTTCACACTATGTACTTCCCTTCCCGGCCGTCCAAATAGTTGCTCTTAGTCCTCTGGACGAGTCGGACGGTCTGGGTCTTCAACACTATGTACTTCCGCGCTGGAGTTGCACTCGGTAGGCCCGGGTTCGATTCCAGCCACTGCCAAAACTGCCGCCATGTTCATGCGGAGTATGATCACGTTAAACATGTGGGTCCGAAAGTCCTTCTGAGAGGTTGGTGGTTGGGGAAGGAGGGTACGGTCCCTGTGGATGCCTCCCCCACTGGGTTCCGGTCTAAATTGGGTGGCACTTCCCGACCGTCCAAACAGTTACCTTACACCTTTCTGGTAGTTTGGACGGTCTGGGTTTCAACATCAACAACACTATGTACTTCAGCCAACGGCCGTACCGTGCTGAAAACACCGGTTCTCGTTAGATCACCGAAGCCAAGCAGCATCGGGCGAAGTTAGTACTTGGGTGGGTAACCACCTGGGAACACCGCATGCTGTTGGCACTTTTCGGGCGCAACAGCTCGGTGGTTTGCGCGCTGGTACTGCACGTTGCCACAACTGCCGCCGTGTTCATCCGGAGTACGATCACGTTAAACATGTGGGTCCGTAAGTCCTTCCGAGAGGCTGGTGGTAGGGGAAGGAGGATACGGTCCCTGTGGATGCCTCCCCCACTGGGTTCCGGTCTAAATTGGGTGGCACTTCCCGGCCGTCCAAACTGTTACCTTACACCTTTCTGGTAGGTCGGACGATCTGGGTCTCAACAACAACAACAACACTATGTACTTCATACTTCACCAATTCTTAATTTCCATTTCCTTTCAGATTTAATATTTTGGTAATTGAGTATACGTCTTTCTCATTAGAAATTCATTTTACCTAATTTATATAAGATTGGTTACGTTGATAAACTAGTAGCCTAGCAATCGCTAGTTAGCTTGCAGCCATTGCTGGGATGGCTAGATTTCAGCCGTAGCTGTGCAAGTTAGTTTGCAGTCGTTGTTATTAAGGTGCGCGGTAGAGCACTAGTCAAATTCTTTTCAAAAAAATTAACGTATTCAACGTTCATATCGTTGTTGTTGTTGTTGTCGTGTCCCTAACATTACAATTAAGGAAGAATGAGTGCACTGCTTCTGTTTAGTCTAATGACCCGAGGCACCCGAAGGTAGAAGTCTGACTTCTGCCCCAAATAAGACATTACAACATCCATGCTCGCAGGCGGGACTCGAACCCGCAATCTGGCAGCCGAGCCATCACGAGGAAACGCCTGCCTCTTTGACCGCTCGGCCACCACATCGGCAACGTTCATATTGAATACATTGAATACATTTTTATCAGAGCCTCCAACAATGTATTCAATGTTGAAGGATCTGGCTAATACCTTTTACACGAGCCCTTAAACAGCTTTTTCACGGTGTTTCTTAGAAATTGAAAGGATAAGAATGTAAATTTTTGAATTTTCTTACAGATAGATGTGTTGAAACAATACGTTATTGATTTGGTTTATTTTGCCACAGTCGATATTTTCTATCAATGCGTCAAAGATATTTCGTTTTTCTATGAAATTTCATCTTTTGCTACTAAACTCTGAAGTCGACTAATAAAGTTAGTATTTGATATGTTGAGTATTCCACTGCTGCTCTTTAGGATAAACACAGAATTTTTCACTTATCAAAACGTAAATAACCGCAATATTATACGAAATCTCTCACATATCGATTTATTAGATTTTTTTCAGATTCTTTTTTTATTCAAATAGAGCGATTTAAAGTAAAATTCTACGGAAACACTATTTGCACATCAAATCCAGTACGCTGAGTGTCCTGTAGAAATTTATAAATAAAAAATTATAAAATCGAATATTTTTAATTCTTAGGGAACCTTAATGATTATTTGAAAACTCGAAATGTTGCATTTGTCAGTTTCTCCTTAAAACAGGGTCAATGAAATCGAAATTCTACAAAGAATCTGGTATATATTTACAGCTCAGACTCGGTACGCTGAGTGTCCTTAGCAGTATATAAAAAAAAATTCAAAAATTTAAAATTTTGGGGAATCTTATAACATCTAAACAACAAAAATCAATCATGCATAAAGCATTGATTATGAAACACTTCCCGACTGCAATGCAATTTTATTTAAACCTCTCTACAATGTAATACATTCCTCGATAATAGTTTTGAAATTTTCACAATACTACCATAATTTATTATATTTGAAAACTTAAAACTTCATCGAAAAAAATGAACGTTATTCAAATGACGTCATTGAAATATAAATCGCCTGTCTCTCTATGTAAAACACTAAATATTCATTCATACCCTTTTATTCCATTCTTTTCATTCATCAAATTACTACAATAATTTATTTTGCTTAAAACCATGGAGGAAAAAGTACTTTAATGCTATACTTAAATGGCATCTAAAAAGTCTGCTATAAAAGCGTCTGATTCTCTATGCAAAATCAATTCATGCTTCATTCATATCAGCTATATTGCAGACTCTAGAGTTAAATAATTTTGCGTTAAAGAAATTCAGCAATTCTTATACAACTCATCTTACAACTTGATGTGTTTAAATTCTCCATAAGTGAAAATTAGGCTTCGTTGGAGAAATAATCGAAGTTTGATTATCATTTAAACTCAAATATATTGTAATTGCGATGTTTCAGAATATAGATGCACAGAAATTAAGCAAAAATGAGGCGGTTTTAGGACGGATGCAACACTAAATATAAATAAAAAGAACTTTAAAAATCACGATTTGATCACAAGATGCATGGCATTGATCATTTAAACTGAAATATATTGTAATTGCGTTGCTTCAGAATATAGATGCACAGAAATTAAACAAAAATAAAGCGGTTTCATTACAGATACAACACTAAATATAAATTAAAAAGAACTTTAAAAATTTCGATTTGGACACAATATAGATGCCATATTTTATTTTGAAGTGGGTCACGTGATCTCTTCATATAATATGGGTGTAATTATTATTTAAATTTTTATTTAATAAACTACCGAATATATTTTGCTGAATTTTTTTCATATTTCTATGGGATAACTTGAATATTTCCTAAAACTTTCGAAGCAATTTGTGAATTTTAAATTCGCTTAAAAAATGTTTGAAAAATTAGATTCCATAGGGTTCAATGTATCTCATTTTCCTCAACTAGGATTCAATCCAAAACTACTTGGGTGATATTATTAATTTATATTCCCATATATCCTACAGACCGTCTGATCAACTTACTAAAATTTTATTTTGGTGAAGTCATTTTTACGGCAGTTATCGTGCGAACGGCAGACAGACAGAATGAACAAAATCATAAACGCTTTTCAACTATGTTGTAAAGTGCTAAAAATGAGCAAATATCGTATTTAAAATCTACATAAAGTACTCATGTCCTATTAAAATCTTCTATAAACAAGCATAGATCTTTCGCTTTACAAAAATTGTCAGCTATAAAAATGATTAAGGTAAAGAACTATTGCCAAGTTCATCAAACTTTAGGAAAAGTATAGACAGGAAAAGTTATTGTATGTATTTCGTTAATGATTTTGGCAAATTTACCACTTTGACCTGAAGCTGTGCCTTTCTACAATTAACTTAGATTAATTGAAAAGAGTTGTGAGGGTAAAACTTGAACTGCGTATATATTGTATCTCTATATAGTTATTATGTAAATTTGCCATGTTTATTACAAAACACATCCAAAAACGTTTCTTCTCCTAGCAAAATACATCCAATAACTTCAGTCATGAAGTTTGACGATAAACTTGACAATATTTCTCATCTCAAATACTTTTACGACTGACAATTTTTGTAAAACTGAATAATTTTTCTTTATTTGGAGTGCTTGTTTTGTATCTGAGATATTTTACTGAAGTAAAAATATATAATCCCTGAAAAGGGCTAAATTATCATATATCTTTTAATTTCCATACATTTACATTTTGAATCACCCTTTAATTTATAAATTATTCATTTAATATTACAAATTTTGTTAATAAAACTAACAAGGAATTTGAAATCTCTCAATTACAGTCCTGTAAAATTATGCATTACAGGTTCGAGTTTCAATAATTAGTTACGAAATATTAAATATACAAATCACTTTCAAACACATATTTGTGATTGGACAGCAAAATTTTCTTTACAACAACATTCAATTTCCATTATTAACTTTCTAAATTTTAATTAAACAAAGGCAATAAATCAGCATGTTTAATGATTTTTTGCATATTAATAATTTTAGAATGAAAACGACAATGAAGCCTTCCAAAATTAACACCAGATGGGCAAAATGGAATAAATTGCATTTAAAAGTTCAGGCATAAATAAGATTGCATGCAAAGAATTTGATCCATAATGGCACAGCTTTCATAAATAATATCCAAATTAGGTACCAACCCATTTAGTGTAAACAATATATATACAATGCATTACTCAAAACACTATAACTCTAAACTATAACTCTTGTTATAGTTCTTGTTAGAGTTTTAATGAACTATAACTCTTGTTATAGTTCATTGGTACCGTACCCTCGTAGTCTGCTAGACTATGAGTATTTCCTCGAGACAGAAAGGTCGAACGATCTTAAAATAATGTAAAGAACGACATTGGATAAAAGACTATCCAATTCAGATGAAGCTTGTAGCATTACCCTCAAGGCCGTAAATGAGAGCAAAGTGGGAGTGACAGGCCGGAGGCGAAGAAAACCACAACCTGTCACATAAGAACAAGATGAACAGACTTGGAAAAAAATGTAAGAGATTAACAGCTCGAAATCAAGGAGCACGAAACTTAGAAAGATGTGTAGACTTGGAGATACTACAGAGATGCTCGTACGACATTATGACATAACAACGATGACTTGCAATATACTTGTGCGACATGATGACTTGTCAAGAGACTAGTTCGAGATCCTGACAATGAGAAAGGTGACTTGGTGAGAATGGCGTTAGCAGATCAAGGGAATGCAATAAGTGCGAGTGTGCACGCCATGAGTGCAAAGTGGTCGTCGATATTACGTATCGGTGAAATAATACTTCGAGTTATTTCAGTAATATGATCTGCGAAGTACGTGGCGATGACCAAGCCAAGACAGCCTTGAAGGTATGTGTTCATCAATAATCAGCGGTCGTAGGCATATATTAAGTAATTTTATTCATACTGGTCTCACATGGTCCCTCCGCCGAAATAATATGATTAATTGTTGTAATTGAATAATTAAGTATTTATGTTTTGAATAAATGTTTTATTGATAAAGTTAAAATGGTGTGATCCATTTAGTACTATATTAATTAATAATTCTTTTACAGAACTTGCGCGAAAGTTTAATAATTGGAGGGTTTGATATAGCGGCACAACAAAGCAATGTACTACAATAAATGAGTTCCACTATACGAGCAATTTACGACCATGTATATTAAGTTTAATTTAACAATATTATTATGTTAAATAATAAATAGCATTATTCTTAATTTCTCTTGTTGCCACAGTGTGAACAGTTCGAAAATTGGTCGTTCGAATGCCGGCTAAAATTTGAATTCTTTACGGACTGTAGTACCAAACAATGAGAGCCAATCCAATACACAAGCTTCCAGTCATAAACTGACGCACAAATTATTTCTCTGATAGGAAAACTTTCATCATTCTATAAGGTAAATTGGAATTATTCCGTGGAAAAACGTGGCCGTATGATGGCAGTGAAGACTATTATAAAAAACGTCGTTTTCCCTTTACAAGGTAAGTTTGTAAAGGCGTCAGAATGAACACGCAGACATATTTTGATAAAAACAACAAATTTATACTTACACTGTTAAAATCATAAAATAAACTCCATTAACAAATAATAAATCAGAATGTACATGGTCCACCCCCCAGGTCCAACCCATTGTCTGCATCCACACAGGCCAGGCTCCACGTACCAACTCGTACCATCTCATCTCATACCTCTCTCTCTCTCTCTCCACGAGCGGATAAATAGCACCGGACCCTATCCGATTCGACCAACAAGAAACCACTACTGACGATGATGCGATTGACGCAGCCGATGACGTAGGGTACACGTTGATTCTGGTTAGCGGAGTTTTTATTTCGCATTCGCGGCAAATTTAAGTTTCGTGAATTTTTTCTTTTTGAGAAATATGAATATTGATCCAAAGCTTAAGGATGGACCAAACACTTCACAAGCCAAAAACTCACAGAAAACGGAAAAGTTTTCTAAAATGTGCAATTGCAAAAAGATATTTTCCAGTAAATCTACCTTTTACAGACATAAAAAAAAATGTTCAACCAGTTGCTGAAAAAACAAATTAAGTTTGTAAAGAAATAAATTGTAATTTTACGGCACTGAAGTTGGATGATTTTCGCAATCATTTGCACACTGTTCATAGCGTGGACGAAAAAATTTGATGTGGGCAACACATGACTTTCCTTATATGATATAATGAATTTACTACTTTTACAGTAAAAAAATAGTTTTTTCTTATAGTAGATACTGATATTATTTCCAAGATATTGAATTTTCGACCATTAGTCGTCATTTTCATTGATTTAGCATCATTTTTATCCATTTGGCGGGATTTTCGTTAATTTGGCAACATTTCAAAAAGTTGCCAAGTTGGCGACATTCCGCCAAACTCGTAGCCAAAATCTCGCCAAGCGTTATGCACTAAGAAATAAGTTATTCTTATAGCAGATAAATGACTATTGGCGTACAAATACAAAAGTATTACTCAAAGTATCTTTTTTCATGAATGGAACGAGCTAGATCCACGAGAATGACGTCACCCAATTTATCGCATGGTATTACATATGAAAAGTGAACATGTTTCTCAATAGGATTTTTTTTTATTTTATATGACTTTTTGATAATTTTTTTTAAAAATATACAATATCTCGAGAACGGTTCATGTTAGCGTTCTAAAATTTGTGTCAATATTTTTTTAATGAAAAATTACACAAGAAATGTCTATTTGCGTAACTTTATTAGTGGTTATGATTTTTTGACAATTTTTTCAAAATTTCATTCGAAAATTTATAGGGGTTCTAAACATTCGATTGCGTATAAAAACAATAGGCTTCCAGTGTTTATGGATTGTGATTTTTGTATCAAATTTGGTTCGAATCGGTCCATTCGTTCGTCAGTTATCGTCTCCACAGACTCACTGACACACACACACACATACTTTCACACACGCATCACTTCAAAAATGTTCGATTCGTGATCAGGGATGCTTGAAACGTGCTCTCCCGTCGAAAACTCGAATTCGAATTTTCGACACCGTCACAATACTTTCCTTATACATTATGCATATAAGGAAAGTAATAAAACATGATGATGATTTTCAAAATTATTCAGGTATGTTCGCATTTTCATAACTTCTATTTCAATAAGTTTTATTTATTGGTGAATAAAACAAAATAGTTTCACTTAAAAATACAAAGAATGGATGAAATGCATGAGATTTTAAAATGTTACCTATGTAAGATGAATACAAGATATAACATATTCTAATAGATTCGAAGTTATACCCATGCATTTGTGGAAGATTTTCCGTACTACGTACTACAAGTTACAACAATTTTTGCCAAAATAAAACAATGACATAATAAATTGAAACTATCAATAAGCCCCAAAAATATCAATAATAATAATGACCGTAACTGATATAATCCAGTCAAAAATGCAATATCAATGAAATTTATTTCATACGTATACATATCTTTATTATTTAAATCGGAGAAGATTTAATAAAACTCTTCTGCTGCATAAACACATTGGATTTAAATCCATTGCTAAGTGACATAACATAATTTTCTTCAAATAAATTGGCGGAAGAAATATAGTCTGCATAATGCTATCTCTGTGGAAGGTTTAATTGTTGGTTTTTAATTAATATCTTAATATTTAGACAACCCCTGGTCTTAGAAACTCCAAACATGTACTAAATTTTAAGTGGGGTTATTCGAATGTTACCCATAAAATTTCATTAAATTCTGTTCAGCCATTCTCCCGTGATAATGAGACAGACAGACAGATTTTCAATTTTCTTTATATAGATTATGCAATTGCTATGTCAAAAATATAAAATAACATAAATATGCACATAATTGTAAAGTCTTGTGTAAATACAAATTTTAGTACATTCCTACATAAGCTGATAATGATATGTAAGAAAATAACAAATATACAAAATTGAGTAAAATTTTTGAGTGGATAACAATTTCTTCCTAGCTATTGACATATTTACATTTCTCAACTGAAACATACCATTTATGAATGGCTGATTCTGGATTAAAATTATCCAAATCTAGACTTTTAATAGATATAATGCAAGTTCACTCATTTTGCTTATTTTCAATCTATTTCTCTAAATGTATATAAATAAAATTGAAAATCTGTCTGTATGTGTGTATCATCATCATGGGAGAACAACTGAACCGAATTTAAATTAAATTTTGTAGATAGCCTTAAAATATCCTGACTTAAAATTTAGTCCATGTTTTGAGTTTCTAAGCTAAAAATTAATTAAAAACGAACAATTAAACCTTTCATATAGCATTAAGCAGATGATATTTTTTCCGCCAATTTGTTAGAAGAAAATTGTATCATGTCGTTTAGTAACAAATTTAAATCCAATTTGTTTAAACGACACGCTGATTTTTATTAAATCCTTTCCGATTTAAATAATAAGGATATATATATAAAATAAATTTCACCGATATTGCATTTTTGACTGGATTATATCAATTATGGTCTTCAGATTTAAACATTATTATTATTGATATTTTCAGTTTATTATGTCATTGTTTTATTTTTGCAAAAATTTTTGAAACTCGTATATTGTACGTAGTACCGAGAATTCTTCTACAAATGCATGGGTATATCTTCAACACAGTGGCTTATCCTGACTCTAAAAAGGGGGGGGGGCAACTATTTAGCATTTGCTTATGCCAGGGTTATTTTAAATGAAAAATACGCATAACAATAAAAAGCCTTGAAAAGTAAGGGGGCCTGCCCCCCCAAAGCATACGCTGCTGCTTCTACTCTATGAGAATATAAACAGTACAAATATATTAGCAAATATTTTGGCATATATTGGAATCAATTACGACCTTTTAGGTTTTAAGATTACGGAATTGTTGATATTTTCAATTTATTACGTCATCTGTTTTATTTTGGTAAAGATTTTAGAAACTCATAAGTTGTAGTATGGGTCCTATGCAGTTTTAGCTCTTTTATTTTGCATATATTTATTCAACTTCATATATTTTGTAAATTTGTTTACAAACAAGACCAGGACATTTTATTCTTCAGATCTGCTCGTGAAGATAATTTTGTATAGCTAGAACAGATATTCTTTAACTTCTTTTAGGAGCATTAAATTAAATATTTTAATAGAATATTTTGATTAACGATGTCATTTAGTATATTATAGGAATTTGCACATGATTGTGAATTTTAAATTGAACTTGACAACTTGAATGTTGCAAAGAATAATGTTTCATTTTGACAATCGATAATGCATGACTAATAAAGTTGGAGGTTCGATGTTTTTGATTTAATGATTTTATTATTTGACCTAGCTCCTAGTGTGGCAGTTTGTTGCACATTTAGAGTTTAAGCAGTTTGGGGGTTGATGCAGATCCGAGGGTAACCTAGCATTTTAGCAGTTTGGGATTAAAGACATTTTGTAGAAAAGCAGAGATCGCGAGTTTTATTTAATATCAACTGATTAAGGTGGGACGTTCCTAATATCAGTTTATTATCAAAGTTAAGAATCAAAGTTAAGTACCGAATATCAAAGTTAAGTACCGAACGGGGTCTCTTACGAGATTTAGCCTTGCGATGATCATAGTCATGCAGATTAAATAATAGTTCATTTGGGGCAGATGGCAGATTTTTGTGGAATTTAAGAGCTAACTTTTTAGAGCTAACTTGGGCTCTAACAGTTTTTATTTTGAAGTCTTTCCTAATTACCGAGTTTCTTAAGTATCTAGGGGCTTTCCTTATAATCCTTAGGGTTTTGTTTTGTCTTGTCTCTAATAAGTCTATGGTAGTTTTACAGGCATATCCCCATACGGATGCTACATACAGCATTCCCCGGCGGATGACCGATTTATAAATTAGGAGTTTATTTTGATAACTTAGATTTCCGTTTCCTATCATTGGGTATAAGGCTCCTATGGTTATATACGCTTTTTTGATTATGTTCGTTACGTACAGTTTCCAAGTTAGGTGGGAGTCTATCGTTGCACCTAGGTATTTAGTAGATTCTTCCGCTTTTAGGGCATGGTTGTTTATGTACAGAGGAGGCGGAGGCTTACGTTTGCTAGAGAAATAAATCTAATGACATTTATTGGGGTTTAATTTTATTCGCCATTTTTCCAGCCATGTTTGGAGTATGTCTAAGTGTTGTTGTAGCTGTCTGTGCATTACTGAGACGTAAGGGTGTTTTGCAAGTATCGCGCTGTCATCTGCATAGAGTGCCAGCTCCGTGTCTGGGGTCCTGGGAATGTCATTTAGATATTTGTTAAAGAGTGTCGGGCCCAGGATGGATCCTTGCGGTACACTACTTTTAATGAGCTTGGGTGTAGATAAGTTATTTTTTACTCTGACTTGAAAGTGTCTGTTATTTAAGTATGAAATTAAAAGTTTGACAAGAGTGCGTCAGGGACTTTTAGAGTGATTAATTTGTAAGCTAATCCACAGTGCCATACTTTATCAAAGGCTTTTTGGATGTCAAGAAAAATCGCAGCTGTGGGTGTCTTATTATTAAAACCAGAAGAAATGTACTCTACCACTCTCAGCAATTGATGAGTGGTGGAGAGTTTTGGCCGAAATCCAAACTGCTCCGAAATGATAATGTCATTCTCACTAAGGTGCCTGTTCAGTCTCTTAAGAATTATTTTCTCAGTAATTTTACTAAGTGTCGGTAACAAACTGATTGGTCTGTAGTTGGCTGGAATTGAGGCATCCTCACCAGGTTTATGGATCGCTATAATTATCGCTTCCTTCCATTCTTTGGGGAAATAATTTAGTTCTAGTATTTTATTTATTAAGATGGTCAAGTAAAATATTATATTTAAGGGTAGGTTTTTAACCGCAATATTCCTGATTTTGTCGTGCCCCTGGGCTTTTACGGTTTTTGATAATCTCTGCTATCTCTTGCGGGGTGGCTGGGTTAATCTCAGCCGTGACTGGGGAGTTCCTGAAATTGTTTAGAGTTTGCCTAACCATTCTTAAGGTGTCCTGACACATTAGATCGTGGTTTGGTTCAAATTGCTTTTCGTAATGCCTAGCAAGTGCCTCTGCCATTTCTTCATCTTAGTACGCGATATTAGCGCCATCTATTAGTGGCGGGAGTTCAATTTGAGGTTTTCTGAGTCTTTTAGCGAATTGCCACAGCAATACGTCTTCCTGGCTAAGGGATTCGATTAATTCTTTATACTGTTGCTGCTTGTCTGCGACAATTTTTTCACTGACTTTACACGTGAGTCTATTAAGCTCCCTTTTAAGGGTAGGGTTAGCCTGCCATGTCTTACGCATTCTATTTCTCTGTTTAACTAACTGTTTGACATGGTGGGAAAGTGTTGGTATTTTTGGTGACTCACGATGTGTTGTGGCAGAGGCAATAGCTCTCCTGATTTCTGTTGTGAGTGTGTGCGTGGCAGAGTCAATATCCACCGTGCTCATAATGTTGAGTACTGGTAAGTGCGGCTCGAAAAGTGTTCTTTTGAATACGTTCCAGTTCACCCTCTCTTGTCCCAGAGAGGCTGGAAGGGGAGTGTTCAAATCGAATGTCACCAATACCGGTAGATGATCCGAGTCGAATTCATCCAGGGTATCCATTGTGTGAGCGTATTCTATGTTTCTCGTTAGGACAAAGTCTATGAATGAGCCATTGGCACCTGAGAAGCAGGTTGGTCTCGACGGTGCAATGATGTCAGTGTTTGTTGTGTTCAGCAATCTATGTATCTGTGTACCGCGTATGTTGGCTCTCCTGCTGCCCCACGCTCGGTGGTGTGCATTGAAGTCGCCCGCGAGTGTTGTGTTTGGATATCGCGAGAAAAGCAGTTCCAGCTGCGCAGCTACATTTATACCACTCATGTTTTTGACATATATTGAAGTTAGGATAAATGGGTTTACATTATTTATTTTAATTTTTATACTTGTATTTTCTATACCTTGGAGATTTATGCTGTTTATTTCCTCGTGGGGAACATTACTTTTAATATATATTGCTGCTCCTCCATGGAGATTTCTAGCAGTTATATTTGAGCTAAGGGTATGATAACTATTATAGGTATGATAACTATTAAGGGTATGATAACTATATAACTAGTTTTTTGTTTTCTCTAACTTTAGTTTCCTAGATTAGCAGGGCATCTACATCATTTTCATTTATGTAGCTCCTAAGTTCATTTATTCTTGGAGATATGCCGTTCGCATTCCAAAATATTATTTTAAAACTTTATTTTTGGGACCTATTCATGGCGGGTTTGTTTCTCACTGTTTTTATTAAATTCCGCGATTATTTTAAAAGCCTCAAAGGCCATTTGCATTCAATCGCTCTTTTTTTCAATTAACTCAGCGAACTGCATCAACAGATGTTTAATATCGTCTAGGTTGAACATACTGATAAATCCTCTGATGAGGTTGAGGATTATCATCCATCTTTTCATCATTGGATTTACCAGCCGGTTCAGTCTCAGCTTCCATCCCCTCAATCTCAGCTACAATTTCCTCAGCCTCAACCGTGGTTTGATCTGCTTTGTGAGTATCCTTTTTGACCTCGGCAGTCTTTTGTTTTTTTCAGCCGAATTGTCTAACTGCTGTGTTTGCGCGAGCTCTTCTTCTCGGGCGCGTTTAGTTTTCTGCCATTCCTGAACCTTTTTTTCTAATCTTAGTTTTGCTTCTCTTGCCTCTTTGGCGGCTTTATCAATTGCTATCCTCTGTTTTATGTCTTCGCGAGCTATTCTCACTTCCTCCACAGTCATTTCTCTGGAGGTCGACGGTTTAGGGGCCTGCTCTTGCACCGATCTGGTAGGTGCTGAAGTTTGAGTTCTTTTAATCTGTGGCACAGAGTGCGAGGAGCCCTGATGGGGTGCCTGAGGGTTTAGACCGAGGGCCTTTTGCCTCCAAGGAGGTATCTGATTTTGGGGAGGAGGGGGGCATACTCCGGTGCCTTTCCTCTGTTCCAGAGGTTCTTCGGGCATTGCCTGAAGTTCGCCGGGTGGTCTCCATTGCAGTTAGCACACGTTGCCTTCTCCGTCCTTGGTTTTTGGCAGTCCCGTGTGAAGTGTTCTTCAGCACACTTAAGGCACTTTGGTGGCATGCTGCAATTCTCAGAGGAATGATTGAACTGCTGGCACCGGTAGCAGATTTTGAAGCCCCGTGCTCTGAAGGCCTCTACCTTCACAGCCAAGTATCCTAAACTTGTCAGTCTGTATACCCTCTGCCAGTCTTCCATAGGCCTAATTCTGACTAAGAAGATCGGCAGGGGCAATCTCGTTTTTGTGTTTCTCAGTTGAGAAACCCGGACTACATCTAATCCATCGGATGTTAGAGTGATTTTTATTTCCTCAATGTTATAGTTTGTTGGTAGCCCCTTCAAAACTACCTTTTTGGGCCTTTCCGTCTTTAAGTTTAAACTGTGGAAGGGGATTTTCTCACTAGATAAATGGCGTTGTACAACCCTATAGGCGTCAGCGTCATTTGGAATCAATTTTAGCATGTCTCCTGCGAGCTTGCCAGATACCTTATTACCTGAGATTTCATTTAATTTTTTAAGGAGAGCCTGGTAATTGTCATTAAACTTGATGAAAAAACATTCCGCTTTTGGGTATCTAATAATACTAGTATACGATAGTAAATTTAACAGCTGAGTGATGATGAGTTCGTATTATAAACTACCATCTCCGTGCACAGGCGCAGTTCTCTGAAGATACTATTGGTCGTCGGTAATGACGTCGGGTGACGTCACATCATGACGTCGGAGTGGGTCCGGTGCTATTTATCCGCTCGTCTCTCTCCGTGCTTCTCACTTCGCCTTTTTATAACCTGATTGCCAGCGCCCTCTACCGTCCGCAATCTGCGCGGCTTCTATTCAAATTTAGGCTCTTCTTTCCCCGAGAAAGACACTGCTTGAAAAATAAGAAATCCAGAATAAAAATTGTTAATCTTTACAAGTTGGCGTCCTTAAAGTAAATTAATGCTATGGTACTTTTGTTGAAGTCGTATCTAAACTAATGAAGCAGATAAGAGAATACGAATAAAAGTATTTCCATGCCATTGATCTATTTGAAAACTTTTACTAACTATTATCTCAGAATGATAGGTCTCAAGATACCTCGTTTTGCCCTCACAAGGTAGTAAATAATTTTCATAGTTCAATGTCTCCATTTAAAACATCACCATCCTGAAAGGAGAAAATGCACTTCGGATCAAACGTCCCTGTTTATCAGAGAATGTCCTGTCAAAGATTTCATTAGTTTCTTGCATGTCCCAATTAAAGAGCAATTAATTATTAGATTTATCTTCGCACGTATCACGAGATGAAACGCGGGTAATTTAATTACTCTATAGACATGAGTAATTAACTAACCTGAAATCTGTCGCTAGAGCCCATTTTATACAGCAGTTCCATTCAAATTAAAGACGAATGAACTTCATCTCTGGAGAATATACATGCATTATTAAATAGATTTAATTAAGTCGTTAAGGACCCAAGCGAGATGTTGGTTTCTTATATTAAATTAAAAGTTGCATATAGATAACAAAGCTCGCTTAAATATATAAATGACCTTTTGCTTTATATAAGTTGCCATGCAATATTTAAAACGCACCATTATTTCTAAAAGTTACAACCTAAAAATTAAACGAGACGGCCTTTGATGATTTGCATAACCAGGGACATTCAGCAAAAATTTGGTGCATATTTAAATTTTCGAATCGTGATGACAAAGGTGACGTCATAGCGTTGAAACGCATCTATATATACAGTTTGACGCAAAGCGGCTCCCTGTTAAAGCGATGACTGCACTTGGCGAAATAAAATTACTTCCTGTTCCTTTTCTCGGTAATTCGAGGAAATCAAAACATTCTAGATTAATCTCTGAAAGGATTGGTACAATTTTTTGAAAGTAGAAGCACCTATTTTATAGATAAATTGCTTATCAAATATCAGCCTTGTAACATGCGCGCGCTATTCAAATAGCACAGCAGGCAGATGGTAACTGACTGTACCTCTTGGGGTAAAATAACTGTTGCGTCAGCCTAAATAAAAGGAGAAAAGGCGATAATGTCTAAGCACGCGTTGGAGCGGTGAGCATGGTTATTGCAGACTGAGGCTCGTTTGAAAAAAAAATAAAGATATCGCCCTTAAGAACCATTTAGATGATTTTACAAACGATAGAATAGTTGGGGAACTGGAGGAAGGGTCGGAGGAATATAACTGTCGATTTCAATGTCGCCACTCGCATTGTCTCGCCGGCATGAATCCGTCAGGCTGTGTTCCGAACAACAAGTTGCTAAGAATTGGGGGTAGTTGCGAAAAACAATAGCCACCTTACGTTCCTAGATTTTGCACGCCAGTATATAATAATACTGAGCAGTATTAGGGAATTGGTATCATTGGTATTGGTATAATTTGCACATGATTGGATTCACTTATAATTTTTTAAATAATAAACCAATAATGCATAACATATATTATAGACATTTAAATTTTATTATCGTTAATTTATATTGATATATCTATATAAATAAAAATGAAAATCTGTCTGTCTGTCTGTCTGTCTGTTTGTCCCGTCATCACGGGAGAACGGCTGAACCGAATTTGATGAAATTTTGTGGGTAGCCTAGAAATAGCCCCACTTAAAATTTAGTCTGTAGTTGGAATTTCTACGACCAGTGGTTCTCGAGATATTAGTAAAAAACGAAAGTTTCGTTTGTCTCATCATCACGAGAGAACGGCTAAACCGAATTTAATGAAATTTTGTGGGTGGCCTTATATATCCCCCCATAAATTTTGCCCAAGTTTTGAGTTTCTAAGACCAGGGGTTGTCGAACTATTAATGAAAAACGGAACTTTTTTTATAGGAGTTCTACTCTCCAACTCCGTGGTTTATCCAAACGGAAAGGACAAAAATCGTTTGTTTAAAACGTCAAAGGGAATTAAAACTTTATTTTTGAGTTAGATGCAGGATTTTTGCATTAAATAGTCACTATCTGAAAGCATGAATTGTATGACACATGAATTTAAATGGAAAAATCTACCTCCATGTTTTATATTTCACACGCTTTTACTCAACGATTAGAAGTATAAAGAAATTAAAATGGTTATTTAATTTCGCATTTTATGAGGAAGATTCTATCTTATATAATGTTGCTCGACAAAGGAATGGAATTAAATGTGTTTGTTAATGATTATTATTATTTTTTCGATTTGAATAATAAATAAATGGATATTAAAATATATCTTATAAATGATCGGTTTGATTTTTTTTAATTATATTAATTGCGAACTGCATACATCACTTTCATGTATTTTAGCAAAGAGGTTTTAAGCTTATATATTGGGTTTAGCTAATAAACTTATATACTGTTTACCCAATAAATTCATTTATCCAATTGTTTAAACAGAAAAAGAGTAGAATGGGTATATCTTCTAATAATATTTTCGTGTTTTCATTAATATATACAAACTGGATCACGATATTTTATTCAGATCTGCGAATTTAGAGCTACGAATTCGGCTGAATATCGCTAACTTGGTAACTTTTCTTAAACTTTACCAAATTAGTGGAAATGTCTCCAAATTGATAAAAGTGACGCAAATCAATGAAATTAAATTTGTTTTGTTAAAAGTACTGAAATGGTGTTTCGTTAGCATTTGTCTAACAGTCCAACCGCCCTACTTAGTAACCCATTTAGCGAATTTTTAAAATGTCACCAAATTGATAAAAATATTTATAAATCCATAAAAATATTTTGAAATATATAAATTGCCCTAAATAAACGAAATTGTGTTTTTTTTTAGGGGATAATATTTTGATGATGGTTCGTCAATTTATCGCCAAGTGGGACTGTCAGTTCTACAGTCCCACTTGGCGATAAATTTGGCGATTTTTTAAAATGTCGCCAAACCTTCATTAGAGATATTCAGACGATATTTTGACCACCAATTTATTTGAAGCAAGTCATAACATGTCGCTTAACAACGGATTTAAATTTTAAACTGTTTATGAGGAAGAAGATTTTTATTAAATCTTTTCCGATTTTAATGATGAGGATATGTATATAAAATAAATTTCATTGCCATCGTATTTTTGACTGGATAATATCAATTACGATCTTCATGTTTAAACATTATTATTATTGATGTTTTCGGGGATTATTGATTCAGAGATTATTGATATTTTCAATTTCTTATGGCATTGTTTTATTGCGGCAAAAATTGTTGAAACTCATATATTGTACGTTGTACGAGTAATCTTCTACAAATGCACGGGTATATCTTCTAATGTAAGAGAATATAAGTAGTACATGTATATTGGCATATATTGGAATCAAGCCTTCTGGTGTGAAGATCACGGGGATTATTGATATTTTTAATTTATTAAGTAATCTGTTATATATTGGCAAACATTTTTCAAACTAAATATTATAATACGGGTAATATTTTACTAACACTAGGACATATCTTCTAATCTATGACATTATAAGTAGTACGGGTTTATCTTTCCATATAATTTTAGCACTTTCACTTGGGCACATATTGGAATTAATTACTGCCTACTGGTTTAAAGATTACGGATTTATTGATATTTTCAATGTATACATGTAATGTCATAATACAGGTTATATCTTCTAATATTCGCGTATATAAGTAGTACGGGTCCCATACAATACGCTATTATTTTGCATACATTGATTCAATTCCATACTTTTTATAAATTTGCTTGCAAAAAAGGCCAGGATATTTTATTCTTCAGATCTACCCGTGAAGATAATTTTGTATAGTGAGAACAGAGATCCTGAGGTTTCTTTTTAGGAGCATTGTATTAAATATTTTAACAGAATATTTTGATTAAGCATGTCATTTAGTATACTATAGGAATTTGCACATGATTATAAATTTTAAATTTATTTATATTATATACTCCGTACGAAGAACGGGTATGCTGCTAGTCTATATAAATAAAATTGAAAATCTGTCTGTCTGTCTGTCTGTCTGTCTGTTTGTCCCATCATCACGGGAGAACGGCTGAACCGAATTTGATGAAATTTTGTGGGTAGCCTAGAAATAGCCCCACTTAAAATTCAGTCCATGTTTTGAGTTTTTACAACTAGTGGTTCTCGAGATATTAGTAAAAAACGAAATTTTCGTTTGTCTCATCATCACGGGAAAACGGCTAACCCGAATTTAATGAAATTTTGTGGATAGCCTTGAAATAGCCCCCTATAAATTTTGTCCAAGTTTCGAGTTTTTAAGATCAGGGGTTGTCGAGATATTAATGAAAAACGGAACTTTTTCTTAGGAGATCTACTCTCCAACTCCGTGCTTTATCCAAACGGAAAGGATTAAAATCGTTTGTTTAAAACGCCAAAATGAAATAAAACTTTATTTCCGAGTTTGGTGCAGGATTTTTGCATTAATTAGTCCCTATCTGAAAGCATGAATTGTTTGAAACATGAATTTAAATGGAAAATCTAACTCCATGGTCAAGCATTTACTAAACAATGGAAAGTATAAAGAAATCAAAATGGTTATTATTTTTGCATTTTATGGGGAAGAGATCAAAATGGTTATTTAATTTCGCAGTTTATGAGGAAGATTCTTTATAATATTATGTTGCTCAGCAACGCAATTAAATTTAATGTGTTTCTTTATATTTGTTATTATTTTTTCTATTTGAATAATAAATAAATAGATGTAAAAATATATTTTGTAAATGAACGGTTTGATTTTTCTTTTAATTATATTAATTACGGACTGCGTACATCACTTTCATTTATTTTGACAAAGAGTTTTTAAGCTTTTATATTGTGTTTAGCTAATAAACTCATATTGTGTTCACCAATAAATTCATTTATCCGATTGTTGAAACAGAAAAAGAGTAGAGAGGGTATATCTTCTAATACAATTTTAGTGTTTGCATTTAGTATATACAAACGGGATCAAGATGTTTTATTCTTCAGATCTGCAATTTCAGAGCCACGAATTTGGCGGAATATCGCTAACTTGGCAACTTTCTTTAAACTTTGCCAAATTGACGGAAATGTCGCCAAATTGCTGAAAACGACGCAAATCAATGAAATTAAATTCGTTTTTTTAGAAGACAGTACTGATATGATGTTTCGGTAGCATTTATGGGTCAGTCTATCCATCCTACTTAGTAACACATTTATCGAATTTTTAAAATATCAACAAATTGATAAAAATGTTTGTAAATCTATAAAAATGTCATGAAATTGATAAAATTGCGCTTAATAAATGAAATGAATTGTGTTTTGTTAGGGGATAATATTATGATGATATTTCGTCAATTTGTCGCAAAATGGGACTATCAGTTTTATAGTCCCACTTGGCGATAAATTTGGGGATTTTTTAAGTTATCGCTAAATTGAAGAAAATATCGCCAAACCTTTCATGGAGATAGCTTTATTCAAACGATATGATTTCCATCAATTTATTTGAAGCACCTGATATCATGTCGTTTAGCAATGGATGTAAATCCAATGTGTTATGTGACATACGATTTTAATTAAATCTTTTCCGATTTGAATAATAAAGATATGTATATAAAACAAGAAAGATCAATCATGCATAAGCATTGATTATGAAACACTTTCCAACTGAAATGTAATTTCATTTAAAAATTTCTAAAATGTGATTCATTCAGTGGTAATATCTTTTACATTATCACAGTACTACAGTAATTTATTATACTTAAATATTTAAAACTGTGTCGAAATATAAATCATCTGATTCTTTATGCAAAATCAATGAATATTTCATTCATATAACTTGTATTCCAGACTCCAGAGCTAAATAATTTTGTGTGAAAAAAATTCAGAAATTCTTATGTAATTCATCTTACAATCGCTTGAGATATTTACATTCTGCATATGTTAAAATTAGGCTTCCTTGAAGAAATAATAAAAGTTTAGGGATCATTTAAAATCACAACTATTGTAATTGCATAGGCACGGAATTTAGATACACAGATAATACACAGATAATATATATGTGTATGTGTATGTACTCAAAGTATTGGAATCGTGCCGAAGATCGGAACTCGAATTTTCAAAGTATCTACACGTTTTGGGACTTCTAGAACACGAAAAAACTACTTTTAGGAAGACGTCTGTGTGTGTAAGTGTGTATCTGTGTATGTTTCTGTGTGTCTGTGTAGATATTACATCCACTCTAATGGAAAAACTAATGGACCGAATTTCATACAATTTGGTAAGTATGTTTTTTGTGGGAAATCCTGATGTTCATTAGATTATAGTACGATTCGTAATAAAAGAATCTGCCTTCTTTGCGAAATGGCCGCAGAAATTGCCTTTATCCACTCTAGCTAAAAACTAATGAACCAAATTTAACAAAATTCGGAGTATAAAATTTCAATAACCTACAAGTGATTTATATACCAAATTTAACAAAATTTTGTATATAAATCATTTGTAGGTTATTCTACTACGATTCGGGAAAAAGGAACGGGCTATTTTTGCGAAATGGCCCGCAAAAATTGTTAAATATAAAAATAAAGACTACGTGTGCTCAATTAGATCAATTAAATTCCTATTTTATATGTGATTTTTGACAACAAAAAGAATAAGACTAACCCCATTACTCTAGGACTAGCCGTTCTTGAGATATTCTAGTTTTTTCGCGTTTTCGCTACGCCACCTTTGACAATAAGTCCAGCTATCAAATGAGAACCAAATTTAAGTTTAACGTGTAAATTCAATGTCATTTAAAATACTTATGTTGTGCAGATAAACTCAAATTATCATTGAATAAATAAAGAGAACGAATATGAGTCTGCAGGGAAAGACATGTGCTGTCCACATCAGAATTTTTAACAATATTACACCAATGATTTATAGAAGTGAACGGGGATTATTTTCAGGCCATTTCGAAAAAAATGTATGATCTATATTTAAAGATCCATCAAATTTTTGTCGAATAAAATGTTCAACAAATTTAAGCTGTGTACCAAATTTTAACTCTCTAGGACGTAGGAAAGTGCATTTAAAATGCCATCAATTAAATTTATCATGAAGAGTTATATAAAATTTAAAAAAAATGAAAAATTGTTATCTACCAAATTTATTTTAAAATATGAAGCCACTCCCATATGCAAAACGTTTAAACAAATGGAGAGATATTTATTATATAATATCTCTCTCTTTTCTTTCTGGAAGATATCCCAAAGTCAGAATTTAATTGAATTTGTTTTTTCCCTATATTAAATAATTTTTTTAATTAAAAAACTACTTAACATATTTTACTGAATTTTTTTTTATATATTCTATGGGATAATGTGAATATTTTCTAAAAATTTCGAAGCAATTCGTGAATTTTAAATTTACTTAAAAAATGTTTGAAAAATTAGGTCCCATAGGGTTCAATGTATTTCATTTTTTCAACCCGGGTTCAATAAAAAACTAATTGGGTGATATTATTTATTTATATTCCCATAGGTCCTACAGACCGTCTGAACAACATACTAAAATTTCATTTTGATAAACTCATTTTTACGGCAGTTATCGTGCTAACGGACAGACAGACAGACAGACAGACAGACAGACAGAATGAACAAAGTCATAAACACTTTTCAACTTTGTTGTAAAGTGTTAATAAATTTCATTGGCATTGCATTTTTGACTGGATAATATCGATTACGGTCTTCATGTTACACATTATTATTATTGATATTTTCGGGGATTATTGATTCAGGGATTATTGATATTTTAAAATTATACCATTGTTTTATTATGACAAAAATTGTTGAAACTCACATATTGTACGTTGTGCGAGTGATCTTCTATAAATGCACGTGTTATCTTCTAATCTACGAGAATATAAGTAGTACAGGTATATAGGCATATATTTTGATATATATTGGCATATATTGGAATCAATTACGACCTTCTGGTATGAAGATTACGGGGATAATTGATATTTTCAATTCATAATGTCAACTGTTTTATTTCGGCAAAGATTTTTTAGACTCATATTGTAATAAGGGTAATCTTCTACTAACACAGGCATATTTTCTAATCTGCGACAATATAAGTAGTATTGGGATATATATATATATATATAAATATAAATAAAAATTGAAAGATTTTAATCGAAAATTACGCATAAACTACTGTATGAACAAAAAAACCCATCACTAGCATATCTGCTACAAATGAGTAACTATAGACCAAGACTAAGGATAAAGATAGAAGGTAACATATCACTACAATGGTAAAGGGGAATGAGAAGAATATTAGGATACAAAATTCACAAGTAAATGTATATAAATATAAATATAAATAAAAATAAAAATAAAACACGGCAAAAATGAGAAAAGGCAATAATAATTAGCTCAAGATAAAAGATTAAGACATAGAGAACAATCAATTGAAACTACACAAAAATGGCGGTTAGTTCGAAATTGCATTCTCATCAGGATAAATATATATATATATGCGAATATATAATATATATATATATATATATATATATTATATATATTCGCATATAATTTTAGTGCTTTCATTCTGGCATATATTGGAATCAATTACGGGTTTATTGATATTTTCAATTTATACATGTAATCTACTAATACAGGTTATATCTTCTAATATTCGAGTATATAAATACTATGGGTCCCATACAATTTTAGCACTGTTATTTTGAATATATTGATTCAATTTCATAGTATATTTGCTTTCGAAAAGGGCCAGGATGTTTTATTCTTCAGATATGCCCGTGACAATAATTTTGCATGATGAGAACAGATATTCCTAAACTTCTCTTTAGGAGCAATAAATTTAATATTTTAACATAATTTGCATATGATTCTGAATTATAAGTTTCTTTATATTTTATACTCCGTACGAAGAACGGGTATGCTGCTAGTACTTACTAACAATATCAACCGCGCTTTACTCTTTTGGAATGGATTGTAATCATTAAATGTGACACTTACACACTTAATTTAAGTTGTCGATAAATTTTGTGAAAATCAAAAAGTCTTTCGGACTTACGCATATGAACAATGCTCATTTTATAATTCTTTTAACATGGTAAATGGGAAAATATGTTAAATATTATTTCCAATTTCAACAAAATGATTTGATTGCTTAATTTTTCGATTGAGAAAGAATGGATATCAAATTATGATTTTATTATTTTTGAGAGAGAAAGTTGTTGTTGTTGTTGAGACCCAGACCGTCCGACCTACCAGAAAGGTGTAAGGTAACTGTATGGACGGCCGGGAAGTGCCTCCCAATTTAGACCGGAACCCAGTGGGGGAGGCATCCACAGAAACCGTACCCTCCTTCCCCTACCACCAACCTCTCGGAAGGACTTACGGACCCACATGTTTAACGTGATCGTACTCAGCATGAACACGGCGGCATTTGTGGCAGCGTGCAAATCTAGCGCGCAAACCACGGGGATACCGCACCCGAGATGGCCAACAGCACGCGGCGTTCCGAGGTGGTCACCCACCAAGTACTAACCGCGCCCGATGCTGCTTCACTTCGGTGATCTAACGAGAACCGGTGTTTTCAGCACGGTACGGCCGTTGGCCCGAGAGAGAGAAAGTTGTGTATGTTTTTTGAAAATCCTTTTCCATCGGCACCCCTAATTCGAAATTTCGATTTTTCTTCCCGTTGACTTGGAAGTTGAGACATATCGAATGAGATAAAAATGGATATTCGTGCTCGAGTTGGAAGGACTGGATCATTTTAAAAGTTGTTTCGGCTGTTTTAATTATCTCTCCCCACCGTGTTTTTTAATTCGAATTGTCTAAAATTTGGATTTCTCCTTTATTCTTGAATTTCAGACAAATCGAATAACACCACCAAAACCAAAGTTCCCATCCATGAGAAGAATTAAAATATACCTTATTATAGAATATATAGCCCTTCACCAGATCCGGATTCCCTAACTGGAGATTGCCATCGTAGACCGACTTAATCTACTCGTCCATTATTTCCTATTGTACTACAATAACTTTGTACGATAAGAACTAATCTACCTAAAAATTGATTATATCCATCCCACTTGTAGAATTCGCCCTTTGCCTAGAAAGCTCCTGATTGGTCTTCCCAACCGAAGCTCGTAATATGCTGTTAGTCCACAGGAAAATCATAGCATAATACAAATTAAAGAAATTACACGTTATGGAAACCTCACAATCTAAAGTGTGAAAAACCGGAAGAGTAATAGCTAAGTAAAAGCCCTACTTACTCCTGAATTTTATGGTGACACCATATCAGGCATCATCAAGGCTTCATCTATAGCCAATCCTCAGAAATATATGTTGCAAGGAAAATGTAAATTTTTACATCAAAAATAGAATCTTCAAAACCGGAAGTGAAAATTTCAGTAAGCTCCCTTCCAAATTTGATGTTTAATTCATATCAGACGTTATCTTAGCTTTGTCTATAGACAATGTCGAAAAAAGTATGTATCCTTGGAGACCATTCTATCTCTTCAAAATTTAATGCTGAATCCATATCAGTTATTATATAAGTTATATCTATAACCAATCTATAATACATATCTTTTAGGAAAAATGAAAATATTTATATCGGAAATGGAAAAGGATTGGAAGTGAAAATACTTAATAAATCGTCTTAATTTCATATTTAATCCATATCAGTCATCATACAAGTTCTATCTATTGCAGATTCTGAAAAATTGATGATTCAAAAACATTTTCAAAAGTAACACATTTATGTAAAATTTTGGCAACCAATAATTATTTCCAAAGGAAATCTATTTAAATTAAAACATCATTTGTGCTCTGTATTACCTGATATATTTTTTTTTCAAAATAACGACTAAAATCATACGATATGAATGTATCAGTTATCAAAATACACGGTACGCATTTTTCTGATCGATCCAAACTGTATAAAAATGCAAAAAATGCAAGTTGGAAGTTTCCAAATTAATCAATATAAAAATTACATTTTCCAAATTGGCAACATGTTTTAATTAGGGAAGATTAATTACACTGCGATATCATTAAAAGTTACTCAAGTTTTGTTTCAGGATTAAACAGTTTCGGTTTTCGATCAATAACATGATTTTAATAAAACTCTAATGAGTGTAACAGAAAATTCTTTTTAGTGGCATTCAACGAACGGATATTAAAATTCAATTTGGGGTTATACTTTTTTCTATTCGTGGTAGTTTTTAGAGCATTGAAACTCAAAAAATATCATGCATTATATCTCTATGTTTTACTTCGAGGGACACTGTGATTTATGTATTTAGCATTAGATAAAGTCCAATATTGTTGTCAAATGTTAAATTATTTATTCGCAATATTTATCTCTAATAAACAATAGTCAGTAAGTAAAAATATAAAAAATTGATTGATGGTTTAACCCAGTTTCGGAGAACAAAGGGCGCTTTTTCATGGTAAAATGACAAAGCACGCGCTCCAGCAAAAGTCAAACCCGTTTGTTAATAATTATTACCAAATAATCTTGTGACCAAAGAAGTGTATCTTGTGATAATCTTGTGACCAAAGAAGAAAATAAAATTGTTGCAAAAAATGTTTTGAAATACATGTTTTTGTAACGGAAAAAAAGTGTTTTGTGGAAGTTTAAAATGTAGGTTCCTATAATTTTATTATTTTATACAATTTTACGTTAAACTAGTATTGAAGCCTGTCAAAGAAGGGGAAGCCAGCACGATAAAAAAAAATGTTACAGCTTTATTTAAAATAGTATTATTTTGTTAAACCTTGTATGGCTGACTCTCAGAGTCGAAACTAGTCGTTTCTGTTGAAAATTGTCTCAGTTGCTATCTGTCCGGTATACCAGATCTTTCACGAGTATCCGAAAGGAATATACCAACGGTTAGTCATAGAAGTTAAGTGAAATAGAAAAAAAGTGATTAAACAGAGGAGAATTGAGCGTGATAGTTGTACTTCCCCTCTCCCCAGCACTAAAAATGTCTTTAAAATGTTTAATTTTTTATACAGACCATACTATGAATGTTCGATCAGCAAAATTTGCTTCACGCTTAATTAGAGTAAGAAATTTACTCTGTACCTTTTGATGAAAAATTTGCTGTGATATCGATAATTGAAATTCTTGACTACATACGGGTAACATCTACAATTTAAAACAGGAAAACTGCCAATTGAAATTTTTTGAACAAATTTTCTAGAAAACCTCTCATTTTTTCCGTCTTCCTCGTTCTTTCTATGACGTAGTTGATTCTATAGATATATAAAGATTCATCTAAGTCAGCGGAGGGACTTCTGGAGGACGTGGAAAGAATTAAACAAGAAAGATCAATCATGCTTAAAGCATTGATTATGAAACACTTTCCAACTTCAAAGCATTTTTATTTAAACATGTCTAAAATGCAATACATTCCTCGGTAATATTTTAAAACTTATCACAATACTACATTAATTTATTATATTTGAAACCTTAAACCTTCATCGAAAAAAATTAACTTCATTCAAATGACGGCATTAAAGTATAAATTGCCTGGTTTAAACATCTCTAAAATGTGATACATTCCTCGGTAATAATTTTAAAATTATCATAATACTACGATAATTTATTATATTTGAAAACTTCATCGAAAACAACTGAAATTCATTCAAATGACGTCATAAAAAAATAACACGCCTGGCTCTCTCAATAAAAGCAACATTTCATTCATAAATAATTTCCCCATTCATGTCATTCATCACAATAGTATAATAATTTATTTTATTTAAAAATTAAGACCATTGAGCTACAAGTAAGTAAACTCTATGCGTAAAACTTCATCGAAAAATATCGTCCGTCTCTTTCTAAAATCAATGAATATTTCATTCATATCAGCTAAGCAGACTCCATGGACTAAATGATTTTGTGTTAAAGAATTACAGCGATTCTAATACAACTCATTCTACATATTTTGCTGTTTACATTTTACATAGGTGAAAAATAGGCTTAATAGTAGAAATAATCAAATTTGAAAGAGCATTTAAACTGAAATATATTGTCAGTGCGTTGTTTCAGTATGTAGATGCACAGAATTTAGGCAAAAATAAAGTAGTTTTAGGAGGGATACAACACTCAATATGAATTAAAAAGAACTTTAAAAATCACGATTTTGACACAAGATGGATGCCATATATCATTTTGAAGTGGATCATGTGATCGTTTCATATCATGGACACGTGATCGCTTCATATAAGAGGTGTTATTATTATTTTAATTTTTATTTAAAAAACAACTGAATATATTTCGCTGAATTTTTTTTTATATATTTTATGGAACAATTTGAATATTGCCTAAAATTTTCGAAGCAATTTGTGAATTTTAAATCCGCTTAAAAAATTCTTGAAAAATTAGGTCCCATAGGGGTCAATGTATTCCATTTTTTCAACCCGGGTTCAATCCAAAACTAATTGAGTGATATTATTCATTTATATTCCCATAGGTCCTATAGACCGTCTGAACAACATACTAAAATTTCATTTTGATTAAGTCATTTTTACGGCAGTTATCGTGCTAACGGACAGACAGACAGACAGACAGACAGAATGAACAAAGTCATAAACACTTTTCAACTTTGTTGTAAAGTGTTAAAAAAAACCATTGCCTCCGTCTTCCTCGGGGAAATAGAAAATCCGACCCCATTGGGTTCAATGACGTAGTTGATACTATAAATATATGAAGATTCATAAAAGACAGTAGAGAGTCTTCTGGAGGACGTGCAAAGAATTTTGAAAAACCCCATTATCTACGACTTCCTCGGGGAAGTCGAAAATCCGGCCCCGTTTGGTTCAATGACGTAGTCATTACTATAAATATATATAAATTCGTCTAAGTCAGAGGAGGGTCTTCGGAAAGACGTGAAAAGATTTTTAGAAAACCTCCATTGTACCCGCCCTCTTCGGGGAAATCGAAAATCGGGCCCCGCTGATACAACAAATATATAAAGATTCATATAAGTCAGAAAGAATTTCGACTCGTTGATTTTGCACGGTAAGTTTTGAAATGCATAGTTTTGCATTTACAGTTAATACGTTTGAACGTTTTGCATTTACAGTTAATACGTTTTGAAATGCATAGTTTGCATTTACAGCACATACGTTTTAAAAATAATTTCGAGTGCTTACTGCAAAATCGGCGCAATTCTAGAGGCAATAAATGCGTTAATTAAAATTCTGTAAAAATATTGATATCTCATACTTCATGACTCAGATTTTAAAATGTTTTCATATAAACATAAAACGACTTAATCATGAAAAAAACATCAGAAAAAATTAAGACAAAATTATGTTTTTTCAATCCAGACCTTAGGACTAACACGAAAATGTAAGGTATCTGTTTGGACGGCCGGGACCTTACCATTTAATTTAGACCGAAGCATACTGTGGGCAACATCCACAGGGATCGTACACTCCTTCCCCTAGCACCATCCTGTCGGAAGGAGTTTCAGATCCACATATTTAAGGTAACCGTACTCTGCGCGTAACCTACGTGCCTGTAACCTAATTAACGTGGAACATACTGCGTGTAACACTCTGTGTGTAACCTACTTAGTTTGGTTAGAGCTGGGAATCGAATTCGGGTCCTACGAGTGCAATCTCCGCTGGCTAACAACAGAACTGCCGCGCTCCACATGGCAATGCATTTTTTCTTTTACCCAGACGGTCCGACATACCCGAAGGTGTAAGGTCATAAGCCAATATTGAGGCAGACAGTCTAAAGCTAATTATTTCGTCTAACGATTGCGCCTCGAGACGATTTATCTCTAACAATTTCGTTTCTGTGTTGGGTCAGCCCAAAGAAAAAGTAGACAAGCCCAACCTGTCAGCGATAAATAGTCTCGGAACAGGAAAAAGGGTTTCTCTATTAAAAAAGTTTGTAAAACACTTTAATAACCTACAGAGTTGATTTGTTCGGATGCAGTGTACAGAACCTTTCTGTCCCGCCCGGAAATCGGACCACAGATCTTGGTATAGGCCAGTCAACACTCTGCCGCTGAGCTACTGAGACGGAATTGCAAGCTCTTTTCATCGAAGTAGACGATATACAGGGGTTGCTTTCCACATTGTGTTTTATTCAGCAAATCTGTTAACATTATTCTCGTATGTTAGTTCAGTCCATTGACGAGAGACATAATTTATGTATACTTAATTAGTATTTTGACGCAGCAGAATTCTTTCATATTGATTTATTCCACGAAATATTCATTAACATTTAATTGCATTTTGATGAGGATTTCGCACGTGAGTATTTGACAGTCACTTTGTTTGGACTCCAAATTTGGGCACAAATTGGAAACTTTTGGGTTTCCAAAAGTGTTCAATTTTAATTTACGTGGAGTCAATCCAATGCTAAAAGCGTCCAATTTAAATTTACGCTGGGTTAATTCAATAGCAAAAGCATTCAATTTCAATTTAAATGGAGTTAATTCAACGCCAAAAGAGTCCAATTTCAATTAATGGGAGGTTAAATTAATGCCAAAAGCGTCCAATTTCAATTCATGTGGGGTTAATTCAAACTCAAAAGGCGTCCAATTTCAATTTACGGGGATTTATTCAATGCCCAAACCAATGTTTTTTGCATCTTATACCCCATTTTTTCACACTGAAAGAATTAAAGTCATTTCATTGTGTATTTGTCATGTGCTGCCTTCATCATATATTTTTACGTAATTTTAGATGACAAAATTAACTGACTTCTTTACTCTAGTCCAGTGATTCTAAGCCAGGGTTCAACGGAACTCTTTGACTTCCCGAGGCCGTGTTCAGGATTCCGTGAAAATTTGCAAAAACTTACGAAAAAGCATATATAAATACATCTTGCCACAACACTTTTTATTATTGTATTAAAAAATTAAAATTATTAAGATTTTAACATGATCCATTAATAAAACAATGAAGGATTTTCAAAGTTTTCTTTGGTTAGATGTTCACGTGATAGTTTAAAGGTGATAGTTTTAGGCCGTGACAGTTTTAGGCCGCGGTAGTTTTATTCACAACGAACTTGGGAAAAGAAAATTTTGGCAAAGTAAGAGCTTTTTGAAGCAGCCAGGAATTCAGATTTTCAACTACTAATATAATTTATATAAAAATTTTTAAAATAATTGCTAAACAATAATAGAATTTATTGGAGTGTAACTCAACTCGAATCTCTGATACCAGAATCCATTTTTAGGTAGATCGTAGTTTATTATTTTCTTTGCAAGAATTTTTTTTAGAAAATCTGTATTGTTGGTCCAAATTATCACAATTATAGCATGTCACCCGTCATTTTAACGGGGGTTAACTTGTCCCCTCGAGGGGGCTAATAACGTTATGAATACAAAAATTGTATCGAGTATGTAGTTTTGTATTATTTGAGCCATAAACAAACCCTTTTATGAATAATTATGTCAAATCTTGTCATATGTTTCTAAGTTAAAACAATAGGATATTTCGAATAAATTTCGTTTTTGTTCAGATTTCGAAACATTATATCTAGGTATAGATTGTTCAATAACAAAACAGGATATAATAGCCGCAATGCAAGTTTTGTGTTTGTAACGTTATTAGTCCCCTTGGGGGAACAAGTTAGTCCTCTGGGGGGGAGGGGCGGATATATTATCAAAATTGGTATCAATCGAAATAGTTTTTAAGACCTGTAAAATAAAACAAAATGCTATAGTTGTGATCATTTGGGATAACAAGACAGCTTTTTCAATTTTTTTCTTGAAATTTGCAAAGAAAAAAAATTACAAGCTGCTTAAAAATGAATCCTGATTGGAGAAAGTCGAGTTGAGCAGCACCGGCAGTTAATTTCAGTCTAATATTGAAACAGCGAAACTGATCTCGCACAATACTACATTTAATATAAGTGTATGGAAAATTAAAGAGGAGCTTCAGTCCTCAGATATTTTCAAGATAATTTAAAAACTCCTTTCAAAAGTATTTGTCCGCAGAATTTATATGGATTCCATTTTCGCGAACAGTAAATATCTCAATATCTAAAACAAACAGAGGAGCCTCTTACTTTAAAGCGAGAGAAATCCCGTTATTTACACCCTGCGTCTGAGTTTATGTACATTCTCAAAGATGGTGTTTCCCAGAAATGCGCGCCACCATTTCTGGAGGAATGAAATATTTATTATAGCTTAAAATTGCACAAAAAAGAAGAGAAATGAAAGTGAAATGATATGGTAATTTATTTATTTTCCTTCATTTTAGACCGCAGCATACTGTAAAATATTATTTGTTCAAACAATTTTGATTCTGGAGTTCCTACATATAACTAATATCCACGTGTGAGGTTCAATTCCTTATAGTTGAAATCTCAATCGGTTGATACTGTGAATCAGATTCGAATTTTGCTTTATACGTCCTACATGGGAATGCATATATTAAAAGTATTGTAAAAGAATCAAAAGTCTGAGGTGGGCATCAGATTACTTTTCCTACAGACTCGAATTAATTACCTCTTTATTTCTTTATAATTCGTTAAAATGAGTTTAACTGCACAAAATAACTCGAATATTATCTGAAATTTCACTGTATTTGCACTAGACATATGTTCAATAGTGCCGTTGCGGGAATAATTAAATGTCTCGAAAACGGTTAGTGCTACAGTTGCAGGGTTTGGTCTTATGTATGAAACAAGCATTTAATTGATATATTTAAGCATATGCTGTATTTTATTCAGAGAATATGACGATTTTTGAGGGACATTTCGCAATAAAAACATTTTTTTTTTCAAATCATAACACAATCTAATTAGCACCATTGTCACCCCCAAGTAACTTCTCTACCAATTTTATTAAATTTAATCAAATGCATTTTGAACTAAAGTGAATACATACATTGCACAGACACGCATATGTCAAGCTAAAAATAGTTTTTTTGGACACTAGACTGTTCGGTTCCGATTTTCGATACTATTCCAATACATTACCTATACATTACCATGTATTGTGGAGAAAGTAAAAATATAAATTCGATTTTTGATAAATTTACACATTTTACCACTTTTGAACAATAATCTACTATTTTCAAGGCAACATCTATGTGTGTATTTATTTGTATGTGCAAGGAGAGTTTGGGGCCGGCGGGGAGCGAATAGAACCTAAGAGGGGACGAGTTTCTTAATATAGTTTCCATCTACTATATATACATATATATAAGTATTAATCTAATATTTGGCTTAGTAACATGAAACGTCTCCCATTAACGTAACACTTTAGAAAAACAGTCTGATCCAGCGGCTCTGACTTCGTGCGTTTGAGACACTTTTGAACCTTCCAATAATATAGTTGTGGGTTCCTGGAACCCACAACAAAATTATTGGGCCTATTTAATGGGGAAAATGTACACATACATGCATAAATTGTGTTTTATGTCAATCATTCTTCAAGATTTTCATTATTCATTCCCTGTTTACTAAGCTAAAGTCGCTTGTATAGATATTTCCTCTTCAGACTGTTTATTGTATTCTCAATATAAGATTTTAACTCAGAAATAATTTAAAGAGAAATTTGTTGACATTTCAAACATTGGTAAAAATACCCAGAAATAAATTTTACATTTTTTGTTATTTTTATAAATTCATTCAGTATCTGCATATTATATTATAATAACGTTGAGCCTTCAAAAGTAAAATGAATGAAATAAATAATTATCTAGAGAAAAAAATTATTTTTCTGTAATTAGCTATAATCTGCTTCATTTTAGCATTTCAGACGTCTTATTGTGCCAGATAATTTAGCTGAATGAAATTTAAATTACACTTAAATCCTTTGAGAAATGCATGGGTCATTTGATTAAAAACTTTCGAAGCCCTCATTAAATTTTAAAGGGCAATGTATTCAAATTATTTTGATAATATATCAATATTATCAAAATTTGATGATATTTGGTAGCTAAGTTACGTATGTGTTACGCATTTTCTTGCATTACGAGGTTATGCCGGATAATTTGTTGTACACCTTATTTTAATATATAGTCTGTTTATCAAATCCGGCATGCCGAAAAATGCTGAGATAGTATCAAAAATCATAGATCGCATAAAGGATCGCATATTTTCCCTTTAAAATACAGTGCACCAAACAAACTCAAAATGTAACACTATTTCATAGATATAACCTATCGTCACAAATAAATTAGCCAATTCACACTAGCTGCGGCGCCCGCAACTAGCGGTTGATAAATATAGCAAAAACTTTTTACAACAATACATATTTTTGGAGCAATGAAATCGATTGTATCAAAAATTTATAATTTTTCAAAAAAAAATTAAAAAAATCAAAAGATAAAAAAAAAAAATTTGTCGAAACCTTTCACATGTCGCACATCACATAGAATTTTTCCCTTTCGTAATATATGAAAGGTGGTATGTTTCAAATGAATCTTGAACGAGAAAACAGTTAATATTTTTACGTTCTCATACGCAGTATTGAGAAAAATTTTCAATTTCGAGATTTTAATTCCAATATCTGTTTTAGGACCTCTTGAACGCGTTTTTAATATTTTTGGAGTGATATCCGTCTGGTTGTCTGTGGTCGAATTCTTGTGTATACGATAGCAGCCACGAATATTAATGGATTTTCACGAAACTTTATATCCTGCTTTGTTATAAAAAATATCTAGAATTAGATAACATTCTTAAATTCAAACGAAAATTTCGAAATTTATTCGAAATTATATGTTTTTTTAACATGGCAGCATAGGACGCAGTTTGATACAATCATGCATAAAAGTGTTTGCTTATGGCGCAATGATCGTTATTTAATAGTTTCAATCATTGTTGAGAAAAATAGCCGCGATACAATTTTTTTTATTTGTGACATCATTAGACCCAATTGGGGGGCAAGTCCCCCCCCACCTCGGGAGATACATTGCCAAGTATGGTATCTATTAAAAGATTTTTCAAGCTCTTCAAACCGAATTTTTAAATGTTTAGTTGTAAACTATGAACAAAAAGATGAATTCTGATATAAGGAAATCGAGTTGAGCCACACATCATTTTTTTCATAATTTCGCATTCTGTATTTATTCATTTTTGTATTTGATTATATTTTATCATTTATCATTAAAACATTTCTTTCTAAATGTTCAATTGATGACAAAAATGATATTTTCTTTCTTACATGCCCCCAGTTCAGAAGTAAAAATTGTCATACATATGTTCAAAAATTCTCATACATTATCGTCAAATTTTGACGTAAAAAACAAGTAAGTAATTCAAACTTTCATATTCACGTTGTTCTTTCATGACTCCGGATAAATAATTCATGAAGATGTTTTCTGAAGAAGCTAAAATAGATTATTATGCACTACTGATCATGAATTCTGAGAATTTGATATTTTTTTAACTCAATTATGCTATCCTTGCAAAGGCGTTAAATTTGCAAGTTAGTTTACAAAGTGGTTACGCATCAGGTCAAAACAACGTTAAAATTATAATCTATGGAATATGTACGGCTCATATACGTAATGGCTCATATACGTAAAGGGGGAACTAAATGTTAAAAGTCGTGATATACAGTGTTGAACATACCTAGTGATGTCTTAAAGCACCCAAAATGACTTCAAAATAAAGAACTTTTAAGTGTACACGTTAAGTCTATCCGAAGCAAAATAGCTATGTCCCATCGAATAAAAGCGATTTCAGCTCCCTCAACGGATAATTAATGAAGTTAGGATCAAAACACAGAGTGGAATAGAAGAAAAACATCAATTTTAAAGTTATAGGATATCCACATACAAAAACTGCTACTTGTGAGAAAATAACTTTAGAATAAAGGGCTGCTAATTGTATACGTAAAGTCTATCTAAAGAAAAATTATTATGTCCCATCAAATAAAAGTGATTTCAGCGCCCTCAGCCAATAATTGATGAAATTAGGACCAGAAAATAGAGTGAGATAGAAGAAAAGCATCAATTTCAAAGTTGTAGGACATCCACAGTGAATAAAATTGCTACTTGTGTGAAAATGACTTCAGAATAATGGACTCTTGAGTGTAGTGTACACATTAAGTCTATCTAAAGTAAAATGACTATGCCCCATCAAATAAAAGAGATTTCAGCGCCCTCAACGTATAATTGATGAAATTAGGACCAGAAAATAGAGTGAGATAGAATAAAAACATCAATTATAAAGTTATAGGGCATCCACAGTGAATAAAACTGCTACTTGTGAGAAAATGACTTCAGAATAAAGGATTCTTGAGTGTACACATTAAGACTATCTAAAGTAAAATGACTATACCCCATCAAATAAAAGTCATTTCAACGCCCTCAGCGAATAATTGATGATATTAGGACCAGAAAAAGAAAAGCATCAATTTCAAAGTTGCAGGACATCCACAGTGAATAAAACTGCTACTTGTGAGAAAATGACTTCAGAATAATGGACTCTTGAGTGTAGTGTACACATTAAGTCAATCTAAAGTAAAATGACTATACCCCATTAAATAAAAGATATTTCAGCGCCCTCAGCGGATAATTGATGAAATTAGGACCAGAAAATAGAGTGAGATAGAAGAAAAACATCAATTTCAAAGTTGTAGGACATCCACAGTGAATAAAACTGCTACTTGTGTGAAAATGACTTCAGAATAATGGCCTCTTGAGTGTACATATTAAGTCTATCTAAAGTAAAATGACTATACCCCATCAAATGAAAGTGATTTCAACACCCTCAGCGAATAATTGATGAAATTAGGACCAGAAAAAGAAAAGCCTCAATTTCAAAGTTGCAGGATATCCACAGTGAATAAAACTGCTACTTGTGTGAAAATGACTTCAGAGTAATGGACTCTTGAGTGTAGTGTACATATGAAGTCGATCTAAAGTAAAATTACTATACCCCATCAAATAAAAGAGGTTTCAGCGCCCTCAGCGTATAATTGATGAAATTAGGACCAGAAAATAGATTGAGATAGAATAAAAAACATCAATTTCAAAATTGTAGGGCATCCACAAGGAATAAAACTGCGACTTGTGAGAAAATGGCTTCAGAATAAAGGACTCTCGAGTGTACACATTAAGTCTATCTAAAGTAAAATGACTATACCCCATCAAATAAAAGTAATTTCAGCTCCCTCAGCGGATAATTGATGGAGTTAGGATAAAAAAACAGAGTGAGATAGAAGAAAAACATCAATTTCAAGGTTGTATGACATACACATTAAATAAAATTGCTATTTGTGAGAAAATGACTTCGGAATAAAGGACTCCTGAATGCACACGTTAAGTTTATCTAAAGTAAAATGGCTATGCCCTATCAAATCAAAGCGATTTCAGTGTCCTCGGCGGAAAATTTGTGAAATTAGGACCAGAAAATAGATTGAGATAGAGGAAAAACAACAATTTCAAAGTTGCAGGGCATACACAGTGAATAAAACTGCTACTTGTGAGAAAATAACTTCAGAACAAAGGACTCTTGAGTGTATACATTAAGTAAAATGACTATACCCCATCAAATAAAAGATATCTTGACTCTTGAGTGTACACATTAAGTCTATATAAAGTAAAATGACTATACCCCATCAAATAAAAACAATTTCAGCTCCCTCAGGTGATAATTGATGGAATTAGGACAAAAAAACAGAGTGAGATAGAAGAAAAATATCAATTTCAAGGTTGTAGGACCTACACATTAAATAAAATTGCTATTTGTGAGAAAATGACTTCAGAATAAAGGACTCCTGAGTGTACACATTAAGTCTATCTAAAGTAAAATGACTATGCTCCATCAAGTAAAAGTAATTTCAGCTCTCTCAGCGGATAATTGATGAAGTTATGTCAAGAAAACAGAGTAAGATAGAAGAAAACATCAATTTCAAAGTTGTAGGACATACACCTCAAATAAAATTGCTATTTGTGAGAAAATAACTTCGTAATAAAGGGCCCTTACGTGTACATGTTAAGTTTATCTAAAGTGAAATGGCTATGTCCAATCAAATAAAAGCGATTTCAGTGCTCTCAGCTGAAAATTGATGAACTTAGGACAAAGAAGTTGAGTGAAATAGAAGGATAACATCAATTTTAAAGTTGTAGAGCATGCACATAAAAGCTGCTGCTTGTGAGAAAATAACTTTGTAATAAAGGACTAAGTATACACGTTAAGTCAATCTAAAATAAGATGACTCTATCTCATCAAATTAAAGGATTTAATCGCCTTCAGCCGATTATTGATGAAATTAGGATCAGGAAACAGAGAAATAAAGGAAGAAAAGATCAATTTCAAAGTTGTATGGCATCCAGATTAAATAAAACTGCTTCTTGTGAGAAAATAACTTACTAATGCTTTCTTTAAGACAGGAGACGTATGGCAGTTACTTAGCTATAAGTGTTTAGAATGCGTTTTGGACCCTCTTCTTGGGGTCATCAAAAATAGTCAGAGTTCTTAATGACAGTTAAGAAATAACTGTGACTTATCAGAAAAGAAAAATTAGAACAGAGCAGGAACATCTGAAACGAAAATTCGCTAATTTATTCTTCAGATTTGCCAGTGTAGATAACTTTGTTTGACGAGAAGAGAAATTTTTATATATATTTTTAAGGAAATATATCCTTTAGATAGAATATTTTCAAAAGAAATATCATTTGAAATTCTACTAGAATTTTCACATTTTAAATTACGAGCAACGTTGCTACTATGAAATCAAACAAATGCACATACCGTCATTTCGAATTAACAGAAAGATGCTACATATAAATCAATTTTTACCTTCTCGTACATACTATTGAATAGAAAAATTGTTTTCACGAAAATTTTCAAATTCGAAATTTCGAATTATAATCACATTTCAAGACATTCTGAGCTCTTCGGGAACAGTTTTAGAAATGTGTCCATCTGTGTGTGTGTGTTGAAAGTGTACATCTGTCAGAATATACACTATATACACATAACACACACACACACATATACCTATACATACCTATACAGGGCTGCCAGAAAGTCGTTAAACACTCCAATAACTTTGTTAGGAAAGTTCAATGAGTGTACTCATTAGGTCTATCTATGGTAAAATGATCATTCGAAATCCAATAAAAGGTATTACAGATTCCCTGCAAGAGAATTTAAAAAATTAGAATCATGAACGCGGCAATAAAGCTAAATAGACAAAAAAAAGCCGAATACAAAGTTGCTTAATATTGTCTAATTAGTAGGAATCTACACCAGCAACGAGCAAAGCAATATACTAAATACAACAAATATCTATCTTAAAGCTTCTTGATCCGAGACTCTAACAAGGTGCCACACACGGAACACCACAAACAAAAATTAACAGAAAAAGTAGGAGTTACAAAGCACATACACAGAAAATATATTTATTATTTTTTGTTTGATAAATTTAATTTCTCAGTTAACAATTATGTTTTTACTTTTAACTATAACTAACAATAACTTTATTGTCTCATAACTAGAAGCAAATATTAACATTTACGTATATGAGCTTATTTTCATATTCTTTAGCAAATGTAATTCTATTATATTTGGTATGTTTATAATCAATCGTACTTTGGAATACTGTGCTAGTGGAAAATTTCTTTTAAAATAATTCTCTACCGCCAAAATTCGCATCAAACCCTTAATAGAGCAACCCAATCACCAACAACTGACTGGGGGTTGGAAACAGTTTAAAAAAGTGATTTTTTCTATCTGTGTAAAGAAACTTTAAAAAACTGTATGTATTACATGTTTACAGACATAGCGTTCTTTTTTATAGATTTAGGATTAACTCAATATATAGCTAAACGTCGCAAATTGTACAAGTATCGATTATCTGGCCTGCAAATGAAATGCAAGTATTTATCTTACTTCATAACGTAACTGATTGATTAGCTTTTAAGTGAAATAGTTCACTGGATGCGCAATAGATGGGGCAGTCGGAAGTTCACGCAAAGACTGCGCCATCTATTGCTCATTCTACGAACTATTTCTCCTTGTTACAAATCAATCAGTTACGTCTTTCTCGAGTAGGAGAAATTTTAGTATTTCAGTTGCAACTAAAAAAATATCCTATTTAAACACAAATAGGTTCAGTTTGTATGTTAGGTTCAACATTCTCATGCTTACTAATGAATAATATATTGTTTTATGTGGCTATAAAATAAAGTTTTTACCTTTAACAACTCGTGTTTTATTCATCCGTCAACTATTTTTCCAATCTATCATAATCCACCCAGCTGGTATACATCGGAAGAAATATATCGTTATTTCAGTTCACCATGTCCGAAATAGATTTGACTCATAAATCTTATATCACAACTTAGGAAACAGCTAGGTAAAATCATTTTCATCAGATTTAATTTGTCTTAACGGAGACGGTTATAAACAGTTTTAAAAAACTTCTGCGATAGCTCATGTCTGATGAATTCGTAATTGTTCCATGTGAATAAAATTTTGTAAAATAAAACTCTAGCAAAGTTCAATAAGTATTTTCGATATTTTCTGACTCATTTCTTTTTAGTATTTTAAAGTGCTACAAATTACTCGGTAACTACTTTTAGTTAGCTAGCACTTTATCGCACGATTTCATCCGGATGCTGCGCCCATAGGATGCACATCAAAATATCACTTTAATTTACTAACTTGCTTGGCGGTATATAAATTAAACTGTATAATATATCTGACAGAATTTTAAATTCATGTTAATCTATAAAATCGACTTACGGAGCATAAATGCATACATGAATTTATATATTTCTATCGATTCTGTTCAAACCTCATCAATCGTTAAACATCTTTAAAATCCTCAAGATCTTTTAATTTTTATTTTTTAAAACATAAAGTTTTAAAAAAAAATAATAGCGCAAAATATCTTGTGCTTAAGTATTAATATTTCCCCAAGGAACACTTAAACATATTGAACTGCAACATTCGTGACATTTTAAACATTACTTACACCATACTCCCACCATTAGAAAAAGTAAATAGAAAAGATAAAATATCGAAATTATAACCACTATACTTCAAAACTTAAGAGCATGATCCAAAATCCATTTATATACATTTTTATGGCTTTCAAGAATATGCATATTCATGTTTATTGTTCGTGGTTAACATTTCTAGTTTTTGAAATATAAGTATCACAAACTTGAAAAAATGAAAATTTTCGATATTTAAAAATCAAATCTTCAAACTGACATGACGATTACTCGAAAACTACAAGAGCCTCTTAAAAAAAAAAATTAAAATTAAATTTCTGAATATATGTTTCTGTATCTTACAATTTACATATATATATATATATATATATATATATATATATATATATATATATATATATATATATATATATATATATATATGTATATATATTATAGCTACTAATATATTTCGAAGGAATGTAAGAAAAGGAAATAGCACTCACTCAGACAGATACATTTATGTTTCAAAAGGTACAAAATATTAAAATATTGAATATATATATATATATTCATACTCCGGACTTCGACAAAACAAATAATATTATTTATATTTTTATCAATTGCATTCGTAGGCTTCGAAAGTGTTTGTATTTTTCTTGACTCTACTAATTCAACCACAGATTCCCCAAAAGCAGATGTTAATCACATTGAAAGTAAGATTTATGTGAATAACATGTATTGCTGGAATATCTCTGAATGAAGAAAATATATACAGATTTAGAAACTAGAGATTTAGAAATTAAATTTCCTAATGCATATTTTTGTCGCTTACTATAAATATCCATTTTTTTATAGTTTCGAATACATTTCCAGTGAAAATAAGAAATATGAAAATAAAATAACTTGGGTTTATCCTTTTTTAAGGATTTTCAAGTAAAGAAATTAAAAATTTAAAGAATTAAAATTATTTTATATATTTAAAATCTGGACCCTATTTCCAACAAAACAAGAAAAATCATTTATACTTTTATCCATTGTATTCAGCGGTATATGCGTCCAAATTGTTTACATTTTACGTAACACTCCGATTTCCTGAGTAGATCACAAAATCGATACATGTCCAAAAGCTAAGCAACAAACGGAAATATTAGCATATTCGGCGAAATAGACAACGCGTAGACACCAAATTTTTCATACGTGACAGGCGATATAATAAATGACATAAATTGCATTCTATCAATGCTATATGATTTTTCAAAAAAGACTAAAGAAATCAAAACATTTAAAGAAAAAACCAAAAATTATCTAAACCTTTCCCTTGTCGCACAGCACACATCACACAATACACAGTCACATAACACACATCGCACAATACACAGTCACACAACACACATCGCGCAACACACATCGCGCAATACACAGTTGCCCAACACATATCGCATAATACACAGTCGTGCAACACACAATTTTTCTCATTCGGAATACTGTATATTTTCCTTCTTTTGTAGACGTTGCATTGATGCACATTTCGCATCGCATCGTGACACATCAATTGCGGAGCACTGTATCTACCACTGTATCGCCACCAATTGCGAAGCACTGTATCGCCGCCAATTGCGGAGCACTGTATCGCCTGAAACCTGCAGATCCACTTAAAACTCAGATTCCCATTTTCGACTCGATTCTAATGCATTCCCTATACATTACCATCTATTATAAGGAAAGCAAAAACGTGCAAAATTCCCATACCCCATAAATATCTTCAATTAAAAAGTTTCTTCACATATATATTACGCATTGTTATTATCTAGATATTTAGAATTTTTAAGGCGAAATATTGAACTTTTCCATTAATGGGACGAAAATTAATCTTTTCCATTAGCATTCTTTAGTGATTTTCAGCTTAAGGAAACACATGCGGGTATTAAGTTCTCTGTGGATACGCAAAATGTCATCGTAGCAGACATTCTTCTGAAAATGAATCTATCGAGAAAATTGAAAACTTATGTTAATACTTATTTATAGTCTTTGACCTCTTATCTACTTTAACCCCGTGCAGCATCATGAATTGTGTTCTACCTTTCATCGCGAACAAAATGAGTTTGGGATTAATCAAAGCACCGGAAGCCCGCAAATTTCATTTTCAGTTTGTTGACTTCATTTTATAGTGGACTAACAGAAACAACCAAAGTAAGGAAAAACTATTTTTACCTTGACATCTGTGTGTATGTGTGAGTATGAGTATGTGTGTGTGTAATGTATGTATCCAATCTATCTCAAAAGCTAATGGGCTAAATTTCATTAAATTTTATAAGTGCGGATTAGATTTTGGTACGATTCGAAATAAAAGAACCTGCTTTTTTTTGCGAAATGGCCCGTAAAAGTCGCATGTATCTACTTTACCATAAAAGCTAATTGACCCAAGTTTCACAGATTTGGTAAATAAGTCACTTGTGGGTTACCCTGGTTCTGATAGGATTTTAATGCGATTCGGAAAAAAAAGAACCTGATGTTCTTGCAAAATATCCCTCAAAAATCGTCAAAATCTAAAATTAAAAGCTACGTACGTTCAAATGTATCAATTAAATCATTGTTTTATACGCAATTTTGACGATGAAAATAATAATGCCAACCCCATTACCTTAGAACTAACTGTTCTCGGGATAGTTTAGTTTTCTCACATTCAGCATCGGCCGCGGTTAGTACTTGGGTGGGTGACCACCTGAGAACACCGCGTGCTGTTGGCACATTTCGGGCGCGGTAGCCTGGTAGTTTGCGCGCTGGATTTGCACGCTGCCACAACTGCCGCCGTGTTCATGCGGAGTACGATCACGTTAAACTTGTGGGTCCGTAAGTCCTTCCGAAAGGTTGGTGGTTGGGGAAGGAGGGCACGGTCCCTGTGGATGCCTCCTCCACTGGGTTCCGGTCTAAATTTGGTGGCAGTTCCCGACCGTCCAAACAGTTACCTTACACCTTTCTGGTAGGTCGGACGGTCTGGGTCTCAACAACAACATTATTTGATGCGTCGCCCTTTGAAAATACGTCCACTTACCAAATGAAAACGAAAATTGAATTTAACGTGCAAATTCAGTGTAATTTCAAATAATTATGCGTATTATTTTGTGCAATTAAACTCAATTTAATGTTATGTTAAAGAAATAAAGAGAAAATGAATTTGGGTCTGTAGGGAAAGTCATATGCTTTCCACATCAGATTTTTCTTGTTTGGTGTAATAATTGCCATAATTTTTAATGTATTTCTTGGTGACTTTACATAAGTCTAAAAAAAGTCATCTATGTCTATTCAATTTCCAAAATGTCGACTCCGTGCACATCAAATTTATAATATATTCTGTCCTCACTGGGAGACAATGATTTAATATATAAACTTCCATATGAAATCACTCAATCATTTTTGCTGATATTATATTAACACAAAAAACTCTACTTTAGGTAGCAAATGACTTTTTCTACAAACTCAAAATTCATTTTGTCTTTATTTATTTAGAAATTCATTACATTTAGTTTAATTGTACAAAAAGACAAAGACAATTATTCAAAATCACACTAAATTTGCAGTTTTAATTTCATTTTCATTTTCATTTGATGATTACTGGACGTATTTTCAAAGGCGACGTTACAAAAATGCAAAAATCTAAAATGTCTCGAGAACGGTGAGTCCCACATATATGAGGTTGGTTTTATTTTTTTTTAGTCATGAAAAACTACTTATAAAGCAAGCGTTTGACATTTGAACATATGTAGTCTTTTGTTTTAGATTTTGGCGATTTTTATGACCATTTTCGACCGACTCATTACCAAAATCTAATCAGCACCAGGGACGAGTGACTGCATTTTATAAAATATGGTTAATTGGTTTTTCAGTGGATACATACACTGCTCAGACACAGACAAACAGACAGACATACACGCACACACATACAGACGCCAAGTTAAAAATAGTTTCTTCGTGTTTTAAAGTTCTCGACACGTACAGGTTTGGTCAAAATTGGATTTTCGACACGATTCCATTACTTTCCCTATTCACTACAATGTACTATAGATAAAGTAATAACTTTGTTAAAAGCAGTATACAACACAAAATAAATAGTATTGATTAGTTTCCAAAACAAAATGCAGCTTTCTTCATCAAGACGCTCAGGAAAAGCAACTCACAACAAACGTATTCACCCCCACCCACACCCCTCCAGCTTAGATGGCAACAACAAACATAGTTAAATTAGGGAAAAGTTGTTGCTAATGGCGAATGGAAATGAAGGAATTAAAATGCCTAGCGGGCAAGAAAAATAGAAGTAGAAGACTGTGAAAGGAGATAAAAATAACAAAGAGAAAAGTGACCGCCCAACAAAGGATGCAAAGCACCTGTTCACTGAGCAAAACTAGGAACATAAATGTCGGATTAGATTTTTAAAAAGGGGCAGCTAATCGATTTTGGAATATATTGTATCTTCTAAACTAAACAGAAACTAAAAATAAGTAAAACATAAAATAAAGTACTAACTGGTTTTGGAAGCTAGATAAGCTAACATCGCCAACAAATACTTGGACAACGTAACACTTAGAAACTTCTTGTGCTAAACATTCTTGAGGTTGGACTTGCTTTTAAATTTCTCGGTTTTTTCTCAATCAAACTCCCTTATTAATGATAACTGACCTGTTTTCGCTTTTGTTTGGAAATCTCTGGTCTAATTCGATTTCATTTGCTTCCTTCTACTTATTTCGGTACTTTTCTTCCTGTTCTCTGAATTTCGTTTATTCCGAAATATTGAATGACTGTGTCCGTTTTAGGTTTTTAAAGTACAGTTAGTTCCTTCATTTTCTGTTCTACTTATTTTTTGTATTTGTTTTGTACTCATATAGCTTCCGAGACTGTAGCTCATGTAGCTTTCGACTCATGTAGCTTTCGACTTATGTAGCTTCCGAAACGGATTAGAGCCCGTTTTTGAAATATAATTAGACATTTATGTTCGTAGTTTTACTCACTGAACAAGTGCTTTGAATCCTTTGTTGGCTTTCCTCTTTGATATTTTACCATTCTTTCATAGTGTCCTTCCACTTGTTTCTTCCTCCTTAGTTTTTCGTTTCTTTTTCTCCTCTCGCCTTTAGCAATAATCTTTCAATCTTCTGGTTTAAATATGTTTCCTGTTTTAGCATCAGTTGTCAATCTAGCTCGCACAAGTGAAGGTTGAGCTTCCTGTGTGTCCTGACGAAGAATACTGTTTCCTGCCTTCGAAATAAGTCCCCACCAAACAATTTGTGTGTTGTATCTTGTTTTTAACGCAGTTGTTTTAATTTTATTATATTAGCAGCAGTTTGAGCTGTGCGTATTATATTTCAACTAACATATAATACTAACATATTCCATACTAACATATTTTTAAAAACATATCTATCTCTCAAACACAAATCAGATAATTTCTTGCAACTTGCTTTTCATGTTTTTAATAAAAAGAAACGTACTAGTTTTTATGAACGATACACTTAATTAAGTATCAAAATAATGACGAAACACTGAAATGGAGTTTTTGACAAATTTCAAAGTGTTTTTCATCTCAGAATACAATTCAACTGATTTTAACATAGAATTTGTGTTTTGAGTTTGTCATTGGCCAATTTCATTCCTTCTCAAACATAACCCATACATAAAATTTGCCATTTTCTTAAATGAATTATGACATTTGGAATGCAGAAAACCCACAAGCTATTTAAATTTTGGTAAACATTGAATCAATAATTCACTTTCTTTTATACATAGCCTTAAAAAATTACAATTGACATTAAATAAAACAATAAATATTCATTTCGGTACTAATTACATTATTATTTTATATGCAATGTTTGTCATTGGTCAAATGTTATTCTCGCTCAAAACTAACCCATACATAAAATGTCTCGTTTGCTTAGATGAATTATGACATTTGGAATGCTGGAAACCCACAAACTATTTAGATTTTGGTAAAAATTCAATCAATAACTCACTTTCTTTTATACATACAAAAAAATTACAACTGACATTACATAAAGCTATAAATATTCATTTCCTTACTAATTAAATTATTGTTTTACATGTAATGTTTGATAAAAAAACTGTAAAAACTGCAAATCATTCCTCATTAAACATTTTCTCGCCATTTAAAAGTGCGGCTGCATTTACAAATGAAATAATCAAAAACTAAAATTCGGAGTAATTCCAAACAGATATCGAATTTTATCTAGAGCTTTTGGGTGAAGCAAATATATATTTTCAATTAATACGTGCAATAAAAAAACGAAAAACATATGTAAATCTGTGTGAAAAGACATCAGAATTTTTCTTTTGAACACTGCATAAAATGTTCCTTCAGAATAGAACCTAATGCAGCACCAGGAGCAAATGTAATCAAGTTCAACTACCAAATTAACTAACGTGTTTTACGAAAAGCCCTTGAAAGTACTGTAAAGGGTCATTGACATTGCAATTGCTTACCAGCAGAAAAAGCGAAACTGATAGAAATATTTGCATAAGGAAATGAGATTGGAATAAATGTTCTTCAACAACAAACTCGGTGAATTTCAAAGAGAGAAAACATTCAATTCCGGATCGTTTTAAAGGAGAAAAAAAAATATTATTTTACTCTCAAATGAATCATAGAACATTGAAACATCTGATTTCGTGTGGATTTAAATCACCATACCTGTTATCATCAGTACTATTTTAAACATTAAGAATAAAGATACATTATAACTTGACTAGAGGAACCTGTTGCGATAACTTCGCAATGGGGGGAGTAATTTATTTAACCGCTTTTTTATGCACTGTTTTGTTGATTTTGGATTTCAAAGCGTTTAATATGTTGTTTTATCATAGTTAAACTCACGGAAGTTTTCGTCATCATAGTGTTACCCTATTGTATTGCCACGTCTGTGACGACGTTGAATAGGGTTATAGGCATCGGCTTCACAGCTTTCGTTTTCACAGTGCGATTGTGGGATGGATTTGTGATTTATAGTGCCGGTATAGCAAATGATAAAAGGATTGTTGGGCATGTGCTTATATAACTAAAGGGAAATACGGTAATTTAAATAACTTTTCGGTGTTTGTTTGACTAATGACCTCCTGTTTCAGCTGAGCCAATTCAGGACCAGTGACGCAGGAAAGAAAGAAGAAAGACACAAGACGAGAGAACAAAGTTTATTACAAGGAAACATCACTGAATAAGGTCGGAGGGGGTGCAGCTTCACATTTTGACGAAGACCCAGAAGGCAGAAGACTGACTTTATCCTCCAGAAACATCCATGCCTTATTCGGGATTCGAACCCGAGCCCACAAGACAGCAGCCGAAGAAGCTATCCACTTCACCGCCTGGGCGGCTCTTTTTGGTGTGGGTTTCATAATAACACTAAAGTCTAAATTTCATTTTGTTATATTTATATCCTGATAGGTTAGATGCATATGTTTTTGCGATAAAAATTTGGATAGCCTTCAATTTTGCCCAAAACGAAATAACGTTATTCTGTATCCCCACAGAGTATGTGATTGCGAAAAATTAAAAGTGGGATATTTTTCATGTAACGTCAAAAATACCGATAATATTTTAGAGGTCTATTCTATATAATGAAAATTGCGTTAGAAGTGTTTTGTAGGCGGTTTGGATTGCAGGAAAGGTGTGGCGGAGACTTGGTCGTCCGTAGATTGTGATCCTCGGTGAACTTTGGTGTGGTTTTGTGTGTGATCTTTCGCTCCTGTATTTTCGCGCCAATTGTTGATTGTGCATCTTGTTATTTTCCTGTTGTTCTTCTGCTGTGTTCTTCGGACATGGAGTCCGTAGCAATGGCACAGATCCATGAACGCCCCATACCTCCGGACATTGAAAAAACTATCATTCGGTTCCAAATTGGAAATTTTCCTCTTCCTCCTGCTGATGGTGGACGTCTTCAACATCTCACAGACCTGTCTCATACTGGCCAATTTCTGCTTTCTGAATGGCACTGCATCCAGTCTAGAACCTCCGACAAATCTGAAGATACTCTAAGAGGTATGTGTCATTCCTTGACTTTGTATTTTGAGCAGAATAGCTTTGTTAGTGATAATACACCTTTTAAAAATGATATTGATAATTTTGTCTCTAATTATGAAAGCATCATAAAGCATAATACAAACTCTAATCTTAACGTAATGTCTAATCTTAATTCATCTATCTGCATTTGCTCTAATGGAACTGATTCTAACTCTAATATGAATAGCAATATAACTGAAGCCAATAAGGCCTTAGAATTCAAACTTAGCGAAGCTAAGATAAAACTTAATGCTAGCAATGAGGACACTCCTACTGAGGACCTGGAAGGTTATATTATCCCCAAATCAAAAAAACAATGCCGTAAGGCTGATATCACTCAAGGTAAAGATATCAACATTGCTCCTAACGCTTTCGAAACCTTAAATAGTATGGACACCTCTCTTCCCCCTAATGACTGCAATCCTAATTCCAGTATTGAAAATACTACGTGTGCTTCTAATCCTTCCTCTAGTGACAATCAAAACTCTAAAATTCCTCCCATTTCACCTCCAAAACCTGAGCCCTTTTACGTAAATTGTCCGACCAACTGGAGAGAACTTGTTAAAACTCTAAATAAAATTGTGTCTACTCCTGTTCAAGCCCAAATGGCAGGCGATCTCATCAAAATTCTACCTCAAACTATTAATGACTTCCGCACGGTTCAAAAATACTTGGTCACTCAAAAAATAGAGTTTCACTCTATAAATATCAAAGCCGAAAGGCCGGTGAAAATATTGATAAAAGGACTGCCCTCTAATTCTCCGATCGGTGAAATTATTGAAGAACTCCGCAGCCGCGGATTCAATATACATCGCATTACTCAACTCAAAGATCTGAAAAATAAAGCACCGCTACCTATATTTCTTGTATACCTTAATCCCACAAAAGGATGGGAAACTATTCATCAATTACAAACTCTTCTTGATATGACAATAAAAATCAAAGACTTTGTTTCAAAAGGGATCAAGATGTGCTTTCGCTGTCAGCGCTATGGACACTCCAGCGACTGCTGCTATCAGCCTCCCAGATGTCTCAAATGTGGAATGGGTCACTTCACCCGTGATTGCTTGAAATCCCCCGATACCCCTGCCAAATGTGCTAAATGTGAGGGACCCCACCCCGCCAACTTTAGACTCTGCCCCTCCAACCCACATAACAAAAATATCCCCTTAATTACTAAAACTACGCCTCCTCCCACGAGAGCACAACAACCAACTCCACAGCCTAAAGACTTTCCTCCCTTTCAGTCTCCTAACTCTAGACAAGAAAAACCCACTCTGGAAAAAAATCCCATACCAACCACCAAAGTGAACAAACCTCCTGTATCTTCCTCTGTTAAGGAAAACAAAACTTTTGCTGAAGCCATTGCTAACCCCCCTACTCCTCTTGAAAAAATTAAAAGAAACCAGGCTACGGTCTCCCATAACCCTAAAACCAAATCTAAAGACTCCTATCCAAATGATCCCAACAAACTACCAATAGAAAACCTTGTTATCCATTCTTATATCACTCCCCCCTCCACCTCCCCCCTTAATACAACTACTACTACAAGCTCCAATGAAAATCAATCCCCCGTATCTCAAATCTCTGACATCATCCAATTAATTCAAGAATTCAACAAAATATTCTCTGATCTCAACATCAACTTTGAGAAAATTAAAAAATTCTTAACTATTGTACAAACCAAGTTTAATCAGGAAAGTAATCCCCTGAACAAGTTACTTGCTTTCATCTCGGCCCTCGATGAGGTCTTCTTTACAGTCACCCAAACCCATAATGATGAGTAATCCCATTCTTGACTCTTTTCGCATTTTATCCTGGAATGCTAATGGTTTAAACTCCAAAATCACCGAACTTCGTGACTACATTCAGAACAATCCCGTTGAAATAATTTTGATTCAAGAAATCCGCCCTGGTAAACGCCCTCCCCCCTTAAAAATTGCAAATTATAAAAATTATACTGCTCTGCGTAACCAACTTCAAAATCCTCCCTCTGTATACGGTGGAGTATCCATTTATGTCAAAAACAACATTCCCCACCACGAAATTAATACTGTTAATACTAATTTTGTTGAAAATAAAATTGTTAGCATAAACCTTTCTAATCACCCCCCCCCCCCCCATTTTTATTGGTTCTATTTATATTAAACCCTCTCACAATACCATCCTTGCTCCTGACTTCGACAAAATTTTTAACCTCAACCATCGTGCAATCTATGCTGGAGATTTTAATGCCCATCACCCCTCATGGAATTGTCGACGCCGAAATAATTCTGGAAAGCAGATATACAATTACACCTCTGCCAATAACATTCAAGTTGCTGTACCTTCTAGCCCCACCCACTTCTCGCTGGCCGGTAACCCCGCCACCATTGACTTTGCCCTTCTAAAAAATATCTTCTTCCCATTTTCTTTTGATACCCTGGACGAATTATGCTCTGACCACCTTCCCGTACTTCTCACCCTCCATCTCAATACTCTCCTCCCCATTGCGGATATCCCCTCTGCCATTAACTGGAAAAATTATAAAAAAAATCTTCTAAACTCTAAACTCATTCCAAAAATCAATAATACTGAAGACATAGATTCTGCTGTACAGGAAGTTACACTGGAAATTCAACGCTCTTTAGCTACTGCCTCTTCCTCTCGCCCTCCTCCCCTTTATAATTCACTTCCCCATTTTATTAAAACCCAAATTCAAACGCGTAATGCCACCCGTAAACTCTGGCAAGCCACCAGGAATCCCTCTACTAAAAATATACTTAATACCCTTAATCGTAAAATCAGAAAAAATATCTCTAAATACAAACAAAATAAATGGAAAGAATTTATTGAATCCCTCTCCCCTTTTGACAAATCAATTTGGAGAGAAATTAAACGAGTGAAAAAACCTTACACACAGCTCCCACCCCTTCGTGCAAACAATGGAATGGCCTTTTCGAACCTGGATAAAGCTGATGCTCTTGCAGTCTGTTACAAAAAGCAATTTGAAATTGACATCCCTGATAATAATTTTCATATACAAATCACCCAGTCTGTTGAAAACTTTCTAGCTACCCCCCACCCCGACCCTATCCCTCCCACCTCTCCTATAGAAATTCTTGAACACATCTACAAACTTAAAAATAAAAAAAAAACCCGGAAAAGATAAAATCTCAAATAGAGCACTCAAATTTCTTCCCCTTAACATCATATTTTTCTTAGTCCTTACCATTAATGCTTCCCTAAAACTCAGACATTTCCCAAAAATCTGGAAAACCGCTGTTATTATTCCCATTTACAAAGGAAAAGGTGACACTTCTGATCCTGTTAATTACCGCCCCATCTCCCTCCTCTCCTCCCTTAGTAAACTTTGGGAACGAATTATTCAAACTAGACTGTACAGCTTCATTGACAGCAATGATATCCTGATCCCAGAACAGTTCGGCTTCCGACCCGCTCATTCCACCACACATCAACTTTTACGTGTAGTCGAATTTGTTGCTGAAGGATTTAAGGAAAAGCAGGCCTCTGGGGCCCTTCTTCTGGACGTAAACAAGGCTTTTGACAAAACTTGGCATACTGGAATTCTCTTTAAATTGATTCAAATGAACTTCCCACCCCCTTTAATTCAAATCATCAATTCCTACCTTTCTAATAGAAACTTTCATGTCAGAATTCTTAACACTCTCTCTGCAAATAAACCCGTTAAAGCTGGAGTCCCCCAAGGTAGTATCCTTGCCCCCCTCCTCTTTAACCTTTACGTAAACGACATCCCCCGTTCCCCTCGTACCTCCCTTTTCTTATACGCCGATGATACCTGTATCATCGCCGCCCATAAAAATCTAAATTTTCTCCATATCCACCTTCAAAATCATATTGCCACCCTTGAAAATTACTACCATAAATGGAAAATTACCATCAATGCTCAAAAATCGCAAGCTATCTTTTTCTCTGGCATTCGTATCCCCCTCCCCCTCTCATGGTTTGCAATCAACCCGTTTGTTTCTCACGTACTGCTAAGTATCTCAGGGTCCATTTGGACAGCCGACTTACTTGGCAGCACCATCTCAAATATGTTATCAATAAATCTAAAAAACTGGCTGGCTCACTTACCATCTGCTTTACTCAGACCACTTAGATCTCAGCAATAAAATTCTTCTTTATAAATCTTTAATTCAACCAATCCTGCTTTACGCCTGCCCAGTCTGGGGATTTGCCTGCAAAACTTCCATTGGAAAAGTACAAATTGAACAAAACAGAATTCTTCGCATCATCAGAAAAGCTCCCAGATTTCTTCGCAATGATATTATTAGAAAAGATTTCAAAATCAAAACTATAAAATTTACCATCAGAAAGCAAGCAAAAAAAATTTTTCAGAACATTCCTAGTATACATAACGAAACTTTATTCAACCTCCCAGACTATGATCCCAGACTTTGTAGAAAGCGTCCCAGGGCAGTATTATATGACACCCCGTGAGCATTTACATTAAATTCTCCTTCCACATCCTCATCTTTTAAATTTTTCATCAGTTTTCTGATCCCTTTTTACTTGTCAAATCTTAAATCTTATATTTTAAATTGATACACATACTTTTTTGCCTCTGATTAATAACAGAGGGCTGCACTTCTGCTACCACAGCTCTTTTCTCTCCTTCCCTCTGGAAGGTGCTACTGCATTCTGCAGTATTTTTCTTTTTCTTTTTTGTAGTCAACTCTATTCTGCTCAAATGATGTCAAGAATGCACATATTGTTTACAGATTGGAGATAGAAGTCATTCGACTGGGGACTCCGTTACGATGCACATTACATTACAAGTGTTTTGTATTTATTTATTCTATGTTGTCTAAAAAGAGCGAGTAAGACCGCAGTTAATTGAAATAAGCAGAGTAAAAAATCGCGGACTATGAGAAAATGGGTTAACCTTGGTGTTCCTCCTAAGGCCCCTCCCATTTTAGTTGACATCTCCCAGGTTTTCATGGGGCGTTGAAATAGTGTCTATGTGCAATATAAGAAAGGAGGATCTTTAAGCAGGTTATCTCATTCCAAATCACTTTTTCCACTGATGCTAAAATGACTAAAAGAAATACTGAAATTTAAATAACTTTTTGGTGGGGATTTCATGCAGACACTATATCTATAATTTTAAGTCTGTTTTATTTGTACCACGACAGATCACAGGTATATATAAATTTTTTACTGCAACCATTTGGATAAGTCTCAGTTCAGCACAAATCAGATAACATAGGGTATGAGTTTGCGAAAAATTGAAAGTGAGATATATTTTTCAAAATGTCGATATCTATTGATAATGATATAATAGTGGATTATATATAAAAATTGTTTAATTTGATCATAATGTCATTACATACACCTAAATGCATCTAGGAAACTGAGCCTAATAAAGCCAGCCAATTAAAATAAACTTAGCAAACAATCGTGGACTATCTCCCCTTGCTCAGATAACATCTACCGGCTGTCAAAAGACTAATTAATTCTATATTAACTTTGGCGTTTTGCAGCATGAAAATGCAATATGTAGAATTACTCAAGATTTGAGCAATAGGGAAATTGACAGCCATTTCGCTATTTTATGAAGACATTTACATTCCCCTCTAAAACTAAGCACGAAAGTGAAAATCAGGCCCAAATCAGAAGCGACTACAACAATTTATTCTGAATTTTACAGTAACATAAAACAGGACTCTGTCTATTATTTGCATAAAAAAGAGAGTTTCGAATGTATAGTTATACATTAAAAAGAAATATGAAATGGAGAAAATGGCAGGTTATTGTTTTGAATGTGAAAAGTCTGTCTATAAGGAATTTAACCTCCTGTCACACTAAAACAGACTTGGCAATGACTATTCATGCCACTTATTAAGTGCTGAATGAGGTCGGAAGGCAGTGATCACCACTCTTGTATGAGAGCACGTTGGAGTTCTTGGGTAGTGTTTGGAAGGGTTTGTCGGGAAGCTATAGCTCTCCCGAGAGCATCCCATACATGCTCTGTTGGGTTTAGGTCTGAGGAATACGCTGGCCACTCTATTCGCTGGATTCCCTATGTCATCAGGTAATCGCTTGGGATACGATGTAGCCGAGCATTGTCCATAGTCCATAAGAACAAACTCAGAAACTATTGCACCCGCATAGGGCGAACATAGGGATCAAGGATTTCGTCGTGATATTGTTGGCCAGTCACAGTACCGATGAGGAAGAGATAGAGGTCAGTACGTCGGCCAAAGGAAATCCCAGCCTATACAAGGATACCACCAAAACCAGAAAATGGGTGGCACTGGACGATGTTATTCGCTTGATATCGTGTACCAGCCTCTCTCCGCAGAAAAGTCTGTTGATCATCTGGCTGCAAAGCGAATCTGGACTCATCGGTGAATAGAGCATTGCTCCAGTCGTCTATTGTCCAACTGACGTATTCCTGACACCATTGGAGACGGTCTGCTCTGTGTCTCGCAGACAGTGAAGCACAAATGGTTAGCCTCTGCACATAAAAGCCATGTGCCTGCAATTTCCTTCTCACAGTGGTAACGGATACAGGCCTGCCTGTAACTGCAGCGAGGCTAGAATGTAAAGCAGGTGCTGTTCTTGCATGTTGTGTCTTACCAATAACACTATGCAGCGGTCATCGGAAGATGCTGAAACTCGAAGGCAACCCGAGTCTGGCCTTCTGCTTATTATTCTGCGGTTTTGAAACTGGGTCCATAAGCGTGAAATCACAGAATGGTAGACTTGGAAGAATTCAGCAACTTCTGCAATAGATTGGCCGGATTCTAATCTATCCATCGCTGACCATCATCAAAATCGCCATCGCTGACCATCATCTGAACGCCTTCTTTAGCGCATATCGAATGAAATGGCTATTTTGATTTTCACCCTAATGTCCGTAGTAGAAGTAAGGACTCCAGAAAGAAACAATTGTTTTCACCAAGACGCTGATTTACGTATATGGCACTGAGCCAATTGCTATTATCCATGTGTTTCTATATTTACATATTATACTCGAAGTATACAGCAAGTTTCATCCAATAAACTGCTTTCGTTCGTCGTGATCTGAAAATTTACATTTCGTGCTTATTTTTTGGAGGGAGGGTTCAAGGAAAGTCTTGGACTAGGCAACTCGAGCAGCTTTAGTGTTATCACATTTTTTATAACGTGTAAGGAAACCACTCTAGCATTTACTTCTATTAGTTCTAAATTTGTTAATGTTCTAAAGTTCTTAAAGTTCTAAATTTGTCGATTTTAACTTATATATTTGCAATTGGATATTTAATTCTATTTCATTATCATTAGTAATATGTCCAAAACCTTGCAATTTTGATAAAAATAAACTGATTTTGCAAATTTTTATTAATTCGCCTTATGGGTTTAAAATCTGCTTGAAAAGAAATATATGTCTCGAATGCATTTTTAAATTTCTTGCCTGAAAAAGCTTTTTTCAAAAACAAATAAATGAATCTGCAGTTAATTTAATTCTATACTGAACGTACCTTCCTACACTCCCGTAACGCCCACGTATATCCGAGGCGCTACAAAAGCGCAGTCGGTTGTATTTTATTCTATTCTAACAATCGTGGTGTCTACAGTTAGCTGTCATCTCCCCTTAGAGCGGAAAGTATATTTCTTGTCACAGCAAGGCGAGCTATCGAGTATATCTTAATATTCACCATTTCTGCCACTATACACACTGGTGTCCAAAAGTTTCATAAAAGATATATGAGTTAATATTTTCTAAACCGAAAGTCGAAATTGTACAAAACTTGGTATAAGAAAATATGTCAAAAAGTTATTTCCGATTTTTAAAAAATGAAACAACTCTGGTACATGAGAATTAATAAGATATTTGGACACTTATTTTTGCCATGCAAATCTCGCATCTATTTCTAAAGCTTTCGATGAGGTTGTCCATGAACTGTGTGTACAAAAAATCCCACTCCTACAGTAAAACTGCTTTAGCTCTGGAAGTGTCATTGGTGTAGGATAGACTAGTGCAATTCGGCATCCTAGTGAATTCCACACATGCTCAACGGGATCCATATTCGGATACTTTGATGGCCACTGCATTCCCTGGATATCTTTACTTTTAAGAAAATCATCGACCAGTTGAGAGCGATGTTGTACGCGTTATCGTCCATGAATCCAAATTGTGAACCAGACCCACGTCAGCTCAAACCCGAACGTAAGATCCCGCTATGTCGTGGTCTCTGTGCCACTTACAAATAACATAACCTCTGTCGAAGATATACAGCTCTGTGATCCAGGTCAACATTATTACCAACACTCCACCATCTTCACATTGCTCCCTTTCTGTGATGCTAAGGGGAAAGTAAAGAGTTTCTCGTTCTTTCTACAAAACTATTTAATGGTGTGGCGAGAAACAGTGAGACATACTGTTGAACGTCTGGCACACATATATGTTTTTCTGAATCTCATTTATGCAGTTTGTCTGAAAACAGTTACTTCTGTGACGGCTACACCTCCCCAAAGAGATGCCTTGCAACAAACAATTTTCTGCAACGTCATGCAGTGAATACCTGATACTAAGGCTCCTATATAAAGAGCTGGCGCATCCGCCATTTTGTGTGTCACACTTGCCCATTGGCTTCCACTGCGCAGTTACTCAATATCGAGCATTGTGGTATTAATTCGCAATGGAATATGAGGCTGTTTAACCGTACATTGCTTTAATAATTTCGAAAAGATATACAAAGGTTTGAATTCCTAAATAGACAAGAAAGAAGAAGATGAAAAATGGATAAATTGGAGATGAATTATAGATGAATGCAAGAATATCGATAACGCCAAAACATGTGCATTGCATTGTGCATTCCAAGGATAATGGCGCCGATTCTCACTCTTTGTCACCAAGGAGTTTCTCAGTGTATAATAGAACATGGCGGCCATGGATCAGCCAGCCAAAGAACCGAAACTCTTGGAAGGCCTTGTACTGGTTGTTGTCTAACATGTCTAGTGTTTTGGAAGCGATCGGCCAGAGTGTATACGAAGCCAACCCCCTCCGCTCACATTACACGCGGATATTGGCTGGCTTTCGAAGCGATCGCCAAATGTATCACGTGACGCGCGAAGAGACCTCCTCCTCAAGGTTATTTCAGAGCGAGACACGTGATATTTCTCCTCTTCAACAAGAAGATAAATATTCCGTATAAAGTATTTGTATTATACATACATATGTCGAACATTCGAATTGTAGTATCGACTCGCGGAACCCCTAAAGCGTTTGAGTGGAACCCTAGGGTTCCGCGGAACACAGGTTGAAGAACACTGCTCTAAGGCAATGGATTGATTTTTATTTCATATATATAGGCGAAAATTTGAATTCCGGTTTTTGTCGGGAGAGCATGTTTCAAGCAACCTTGACCACGAATCAGACGTTTTTAAAGTCATGCATGTATGTGTTTGATGTGTGTGCATGTGTGAGGGCGTGAGTGTGTCAGTAAATCTGTGGAGATGATATCTCACGAACGAATGAAGCGATTCGAACGAAATTTGGTACAAAATTACAATTAGGGAAAACCGGAAACCTGTTGCTTAATGTTAGAACATATATTAGCAAAATGAGATTTCTTTTAGCAAAATGCTAAATAAAACTTAGTTTAAACCTTTATTTGGAACTTGCATCTATCTCCTTCAAGGAAAAAATAACAATTTATAGTTTGCAATTATGAGGACTTCCTGACTTGTCAATATATATATATATATATAATTTTTTATATATATATAATATATATATATATACATATATATATATATATATAATATATATATATATATATATATATAATATATATATATATATATATATATATATATATATATATATATATATATATATATATATATATATATATATTATATATATTATATATACAGGGTGACCAGAAATAAGCGCCCCAATAAAGAACTGTAATATCTCGAAAACCACTGTACATAAATCGTTCAAACTTTGGGAATAAATAATACTGAAATACTGACAACCAAATGCCATTGCAGGTGATGGCAAACATATCGAACTTGTGATTTCATAAATTTAGAATATATATATTTTTTCTGTAATTGGAATAAAACATATTTATTCACCCGTTTTTTTGTCGTTTCATTTTACTTTTGGGGCGCTATTTTCTGGTCATCCTATATATATATATATATATAATATATATATGTATAATATATATATATATAATTTATATATATATAATTTATATATATATATATATATATATATATATATATATATATATATATATATATATATATATATATATATATATATATATATATATATATATATATATAAAAGATATAGTGGCTAATATGGATGCAGCATAAAATTACGGAGGAGGTAGGGTTCATGAAGGATTTCCACTTCTTGTTCGGGAGAGAGATGTCACTTCCTATTCAAAAATTTATATTTTCATTTCAACATCTGTTTTTCAGACTTTGCTTTAGGTACAGCTTAGATGAAGACTGATATAGATTAAATATTGAATTCCGGAGGGATTGGTAGGGTTCACTAAGGATTTCCTGGGCGCGGTAGCCCATTGGTTAGCGCCTCCTCCACTGGGTTCCTCCTCCACTGGGTTCCGGTCTAAATTGGGTGGCACTTCCCGACCGTCCAAACTGTTACCTTACACCTTTCTGGTAGGTCGGATGGTCTGGGTTTCAACAACTACAACTAAGGATTTCCTGGTCTGAATATGTAACTTCTGGTTTGTCCAATAATTCATATGACTGCATGAAATAAGTGTGCTAAAAAGTATAGAAATACTTAACAGTTATTTCGAAATTGAAGTGTACACATCACTTTCCATTGCATAAAGGTTTTTTCATATTTTTTTAATTTTTTGTATTAAAAATTTCAATTTTGCCAAACTTAGACGTAAAAATAATTGTAAAATATATTACTAATTTGAATGAACGATTACACGTACGTAAGTTGCTGGAAATGTAATTGGCCAGGGAATTTTTAAATGCAAAGTGCAATTAATTTTGATATTTGTTTACCATATTTAAATTAGGAAATATTTTTATTTATTTTCCAATAACATTTAAAATTCTTCAATTTAATAATAAAATATTCAAAATTAAAATAATTTAAAAGTATAAAAGCATTAAAACTTTACCCGTTTTTAAATTTTTAAGAAAATTTACTTGAAACTATCACGTCGTAGAACCCCAAGGGTTCCGCAGAACAAACACATCTTGAAAAACGCTGCATTATCCTACGTGTGTCGAAAAAGCAACATTGCTCCCACAAACTGAAAAATGTCAAGCAAATTTCCTTAAAATGTTACAAATTTTGCATTTTAAAATGACAAATATTTTATTATTTCCTCCTTTCAAATAATCTTCAAATTTCGTTACGGATTATTGTACTATATAAGAATTGAATATTGTACGGATTCTACACATATATTTTCTACGAAATTAGAATCGTTTCATTCAAATAATAAATTATATGTATGTGTGTCGAACATTTCTTTAACTAATTTCAAACAATCCGTATGCAGTACACAAAGTTTTTAAATACATGTATTTTAATAGTATTACTTGAAAACCACATTAGTCGGATTGTTATTTGATTTATAAATAATCAAACCAGTTTTTGAAATACTACTGTATATTTTGATAAGTTTCCTAACATCTTCCCTAATAATCTGATACAAATAATCTTCTAAACAATCTTCTAGATAATCTGTTACAAATAATGATCTTCTAAGTAATCTGATACAAATGTATCTAACGACATTCTCATACGCAATCTGATATGCAATCAAATTATGAACAATATTCTTTATTAAACAATTCGTCTTTCCCCTCCAATTGCACGCGTAGCGAAAATAAACCAGAACTGGCGATAAAGCGACGTTTGGCGTGTGGCATGAGAGATTACTTCTGAAATTGTTGAATCGGTATACACTCTGGCCTTTCGCGTTTTGGAACCTTCTCTGGTGGCTAGAAATTACACTTTGTGGCATATTCTGTTCACGGATCTTTGAATGTGACTGTTCTGCTTCCATTCTTCCGATGATTCTACTCTTTAAAAATCAACTTAGCATATTTGTGCCACAATCAGTTTCTGCTCAACAATAATAGCACCGCATTTCGCGGAAATTGCAAGAAACTAGGATAAGACATGCATGTTACGGTCGACTGTATTTATGGCGTTGCGACTTGCGCATCATATTTGTTCATATATCGTCAACAGATTAGCCTAGTGGATAGTTTGCATTCAAATTTCTGCTGCTTTGTTTGAGTTATCCTTTTACTTTGTATTTTTTACGAATTTTGCTTAACGTTCAGACACCAGTGTAACTTACTATTTGGCTCTATCTGTCTGACATCTGCCCGACATTGCAATTCGTTAGCTGTGACAAGAATTTTAAAGAGCCGCTTATGAAGTGATTGAATAACTAGTACAAAATTAATTTTAATGACAAAATGTTATATTGATCAAATAACAACTAAATTAACTAATGTACATTAACAAAAACTCAGTCAAACCAAAGGATTAATCCATTGGCATTTTAGCAATTTTCGGGTAAAAAAAATTATATTACACCCAAATATTTTCATCAGCAAATTTAAGCTGAAAAACTTGTTGTTTGATATGAAACAATGATCGGCAAATATAAAATTCTATTAATTTCTACCCTCTAATAAGAGCACTTTTGCAAATCAATCACTACTGAAATACGGATTTTTTATTAACTCCAACCTCAAAAACCCTATATTTTACTGGTTTGAAAGGTGGTAAAATTAAATGTATTGTATTTATGCCACCTACGGGGATACAATGGTATTTAAGTTTAGATATAATGCGTTTGATATCATTCACGTTTAACACTAGAACGACAGATATTTTAAACTACCTAGAACCAAATCTCCCGGGAATAGCGGTGCTTGATACAAAATTTTCCACTCAGTACTATTTTTGGCACGAATATTTGCTGATGTAGAGCTATTGCGTTGAAGGCTAGTTGAATTGGACGTATCGTTACCGTCAGAGTCTGTTTACTCCTTTGAGGAGCTGACGCTGTGCTCTACAATTTCATTTACATCAGAAACTACAAAATCTGCATCACTGTCACCGCTATTATCACTGGAATTCTCGCTCATTTGCTGCAAAAGTGCTAGACACTCATCAGAAGTCAGTCGCTTCCCACGAGACATCGCGCCAAAATTTTATGCCATAATTTACATCCAACACGGGCACAGTCGTTGTTCGTTTTGAAACACGTCGAGCAATGTTAAACAGCTGATGCAATCATTCTTACAACTTACAGTAGTGCAACTCCGCAATCGGCTTGCATCATCGCGTGAAATCTCTCTAGCTGTCATTTTGACCGCTGCCGTCGTTCTAGGAAGATCATTGATTTGATCTCTTATTATAAAACCTAGAATAATTTTCTCCTATGTTTTCAATAACTTTAAAAAAGTCATAAAATTTCAATGGGCTGGGATTAGCCTGTTTTGGAGGAATCGTTTCTCAAAGTAGTTATGCGTAAGTTCTAGTGTTAAAAACTTGTTTCCAATGCTTCTAATAGCATTAGTAGTTTTGGGTTTCATACTTAATAGGGTACCAAATAGCCTATGACTGCACTGGCATTAAGAAAATTTACTACTTGTTGAAATTCTGAAAACCTCTGTGGTACCATATGAAGTAAGTCATAGATCCGCTTAAAGACTCACCACAGCTGCACAAAGTTGCAATAGCTACGTACACAATCACAGAACTCTCCAGTTCATATGGAACATTCATAGGAATCCTCGTGTCTTGGAGTACAGTTTAAGTGGGATGGGGATGTCGCTTACCCCTCCAACCTCCCCAAAGGATTTCCAAGTTATTATGTTTATTATAAAATTGTCCTTGTCGAATCATATTTCCATCATTAAAACAATAGTCCATTTGACACCCTCCTCAAGAAACTGACACATGAACCTAACTATATCCATGGAATAACTTAAAAACATTAACTAAAATGTGGCTCAACTTGACTTTCCTATACCAGAATCCAATTTTAATGGTTTTGTTTTTCAAATTTTACAAGGAAAAGTTTGAGAAATTGCTATCACGTGTCCAAATGATTACAATTATAGCATGTTACCCTTCACTTTAAGGGGTTTGAAAAAATATTTCTATTGATACCATACCTGACAATATACTGCCGGAGGAGGACAACTTGTCCCCGAAGGAAGCTAATGACACCGCGAACAAAAATATAGTATCATAGTTATTTTTCACAACAATCATTTAAACTATTAAGTCTCGTGATCGTTGAGTCATAAATAAACACTTTTAGGCATGACTATATCAAAATTTGTCCTGTGCTCCCATGTTAAAAAATATAAAATTTCGTTTCTGCGTGATACAATTTAAAAAAATTGCATCTAGTTCTAGATTTTTTTTAAACAAAGTCATATATAAAGTTTTGCCAATTTTTTTTAATATTTGTGACCGCTATTGTGTACACAAGAAATCGACTACAGATATGCAGACTGTCAGACGGGCGGACATCACTCCAAAAATAGTCAGAACGCATTCAAGAGGTATTAAAACATATATTGACATCAAAATCCCGAATACGAAAATTTTCGTGAAAACAATATATTATATTACATAGTATGAGAAGGTAAAAAGAAAATGAAAAAAAGTGGTAGGAGTGCGCATTGTTTAAGATTATGCACGTCCAAAACACCATTTAATTCGATACAGTCACCAAAAAGGGTTCTAAAACACTAGACACGTTAGACAATAACCAATACAAGGCCTACAAGACCGTCCAAGAGATTCGACTATTCGGCTGGCTGACCCATGGCCGCCATGTTCTATCACACACTGAGGAACGCCTTGGTGACAAGGAGTGAGAACCAGAGCAATTATCCTTGGAATACGGAACGCACATATTCTGGCGCCACAGTTCAAGAATTATCTCAGCAACACACTCATAGACCAGCAGATACAGACAACATAAAAAAAAATAGTTAATTCTTATTTGCGGATTTTCCCAACGTGTCAATTCATTTAATTTGGTAGTTGGATTTTAGAAGTACGAGTATAATACTTTACCTTTATACACCCAGACCATATACCAACTGTTTACTGGGTATAATATAAACTGGTACCCAGGTATTCTATATACTTATACATAGGAATTATATATATGCAGGTAACGCAGTTAATTATTGATGCTTAATTTTATACTAGATACTAGAACCTGTAATAGTTATATATTGGATACACAGTATATTTTTCTATTTCTGTACTTGAACCCAGTCTTATATGAGTCATACATTTTGACCCATATAAGATATACGTCTGTCCTTGCATATGCTAAAACCGTAAGCTTAGGTGCAAGTAAAGTTGAAAGCGAGTTAAAGTTTGGAAAAATTACATATAGTTATTAAATTAAATGACATTTTTAAAACGAACTATGGTGCACATTTTAGAAAAAATGTTGAAGTTCACTGAATTTAATTAATTGCATTGCGTTGTAACATGAAATACCGCGTTAGCCCACCTTATTAATCTTTAGTGCGAGTCCTAGAATAGAATGTTTATTAACATAATACTACAATTTATTGCACCATTTTAACTTTAAAATAAAATCATTTATTAACAACATAGATTAATTGTTGTAATTAATTTAATAAGTATTCTTATTAATTGCGGCGGAGAGAGCAAATGTGAGACCAGTTAATTAAAAATGCCTAAAATACATTGATGACCTTCAACAATAATTGAGAAACACATACCTTCAAGTCTGCCTTTGGACGTTGATCTCTTTTGCCTACGGTCTCTAACGCCCCTAGTAGCTCTGATTGACCGACCTTAGGGCAATGCAATCAGACTTCTTCCATAATTGGTCAACGTTCTGCTGCTATTGTTAAACATCACAGACATCGTAAATATTGAACATAAAACTGTCTCCGCTAAATATTACTCAAAATCTGGTCTCACACAAACTTTAGTATTTTTAGATAATTAACAAAATGAAAATAAAAATGAAGCACATACGTGAACTATAGTCTTAAATTGCACTTTTCGAAGAGTGCGCAATTCCTTTTCCGATGAGTATAAAACGAGTGTAAAACTGGCTTACAATTTCAAGTGGCATACACAACTATACTATCAGTTTAAATTATAAAAGTGTGCATTATGTGAAAGTATTATGAATACAAATTGTGAACCTGACCCACGGTAACTCAAAACCGATCTTGAGGTTCTGGTATGTCGCCGTTTCTGTGCCAATTACAAGTAACCGAACCTCTGTCGAAGATATAGAGCTCTGTGAGTCCGATCAACATTATTATAAATACTCTACCACCTTCACATTAATTCCTTTCTGTGATGTTAAGGGAATAGTAAAGTGTTTACGTTCTCTCTACAAAACTATGTAATGGTGTGGCGAGAAACAGTCTTCAAACTGAATCTGAACTCATCAGTGAAAAGCACATTACCCTATTGAGTTCGGCATTAATTTCCCTGACTCCATTATAAACCCGCACGTCTGTACACCGCAATAAGTGGGAGACACACTGTTGAATGTCTGGCACACATATCTGTGTTCCTGAAACTCCTGTATGCAGTTTGTCTGGAAATAGTTACTTATGTGACGGCTACGCCCTGACGGTTACTTATGTGACGGCTACGTCCGGAAATAGTTACTTATGTGACGGCTACGTCCGGAAATAGTTACTTATGTGACGGCTACGCCGAAAGAGTTGCCTTGCAACAAAAAATTTCCTGCAACGTCGTGCAGTTAATACCTGATAATAAGGCTCCTATATAAAGAGTTGACGCATCCACCATTTTATATCATGCTTGTCTATTGGCTTCTACTGCGCCGTGACTCGACATCGAACATTGTTGTATAAATTGGCAATGAAATGGGAGGTTGTGTAACCGTACATTACTCTAATAATTTTGAAAAAAATTACAAATGTTTAGATTCCTAAATAAACAAGAAGGAGGGAAATGAAAACTCGATAAATTGAAGATGAATTATAGATGAATGCAAGAATATCGATTTTAGATGTAATGTTTTATTTAAAAACTAATATTATCTATATGATGATAATTTGCGTAGTTCTCAAGATACTGAAGAGATATTGCGATACGCTAAAAAGTAAAATATTCTAAAAAATAAATACGCTTACTGTTATCAAATAAAGTACTTTAATAGTTAAAAGTCATAACTCGCTACTCACGAGATATTGCATATTTTACTTTTCTACCCAGAAAAAGATATTTCTCATCAAGCGGTCTCAGAGTCAAGCAATTTCTATGAAATTTGGAATACTTATTTTAAATATCCATGTATTGGTCACATCAAATATTTTATACACGCACACAAAACATAACTACCAATGTGTGGTCAAAAGAGTTCTTATAAACATCCTTATATAAAATGGAAAATAAATATTATAGTTTCTCAAAGAGGGGAAAATACATATCTGAAATTAACAAAAATGCTGTCAATGACCATTGACATTTAAGATACTTATCACTAGATACTTATCACATATTTCATACACGCACACGAAACTTAACTACCAATGTCTAGTCAAGAATTTTTGTAAGCATCCTTATATAGAATGGAAAATAATTATTATCGTTTCTCAAAGAGAGAAAAAAATCATATGCAAAATTATCAAACATGCTATCAATGAGAATCGACATTTCAGATACTTATCAGTAGATACTTATCAGATATTTCATATACCCACACGAAACATAACTACCAATATCAAGTCAAAAGAATTTTTGTAAGCATCCTTATATGGAATGGAAAATAATTATTATCGTTTCTGAAAGATTAAAAAAAACATATGCAAAATTCTCAACAATGACCATTAACATTTCAGATAATTGTCAGTAGAAACAATAAAATTTAAACCAAATATTTAAAAAGGAACAAATGCGTTGTTTAATATAAGAGACTCTTATATGCAAATAGAAATTTCTTTTAAATTTCGTCTTCAAATAATTTGTCAGGTAATTCATTCTTTCTATTGGAACTTATATTAGAACAACGAACTTATAAAAGGTGAGAGTTCAAATTGGTTCCAATTATCAACAACGTTTTGTTCGAGCAATTCTGTAAAATGATAAACAACAATTTTTATAGAAACATTACGTGAGATAAAAATATATGTGTAATCTGTTATGTGATTCGTGTCAACAATTTTAAATAAATAATTTATCAAACGAATATAGTTAACTGGAAGTTTGATTTTTTCTGCTGATACACAACTGCGGGAGTGTATATATACAACATAATAGCATGCTGTTGAAAATTAAAACATTGATTATGTAAGTAATGCACAATGTCGTTTAGATATCTTTATAAACAATTGCGTAACAAAAATTTAGTGTGGGCAACCCATAACTTTCCTTACATAATGCAATAACTTCTTATATTGCGAGATATTGGTGTGCACGATCTAAGGCACATTATTTTTGTCATTGAATTAACAAACAAAAAATTGAAATTTAGCGCTTTTCGCAACCTATTAGTCCAAACACAAAGATGTATTCATGTTCACGGGCAAAATCCTCATCTAAATGTGATTGGCAATTAATATCCCGTGGGAAACCCAGTCCGCCTGACTCACCCGAAGGTTTGTTTAGACCAGTAGGATGAACAGCCGGTATTTACATCCCGTAAAAAAAGGTGAAAAAAAATGTCTATTGACGAATTCTTGAGCATCAAAATATAGAACTATTACAAAGAATGTTTTCTTTCGTCAGTGGAATAAACTACCACAAAAATAATATTAACAAATTAGTTATATAATATTGCATATATAAGAAGCATAGACGAAAACTGAAAGGCCAAAAAAGGTAGTTTTGAAGGGGCTACCAACTAACTATGACATTGAGGAGATTAAAATGACGCTAACATCCATTGGATTAGATGTAGTCCGGGTTTCTCAATTGAGAAACACAAAAACAAGATTACCCCTGCCGATCTTCTTACTCAGCCTTAGGCCCACGGAAGACTGGCAGAGGATTTACAGACTGACAAGGTTAGGATACTTGGCTGTGAAGGTAGAGGCCTTCAGAGCACGGGGCTTTAAGATTTGCTACCGGTGCCAGCAGTTCAACCACTCCTCTGAGAACTGCAGTATGCCACCAAAGTGCCTGAAATGTGCACAAGATCATTTCACACGGGACTGCCAGAGACCCAGGACAGAGAAGGCAACGTGTGCAAATTGTAATGGAGACCATCCAGCGAACTTCAGGCAATGCCCGAAGAACCCCTGGAACAGAGGAAAGGCACCGGAGTATGCCCCCCCTCCCCCAAAAAATCAGATACCACCTTGGAGGCAAAAGGCCCTCGGACTAAACCCCCAGGCACCCCCTCAGGGCTCCTCGCACATAGTGCCACAGGAAAAAAGACACCAACCTTCAGCACCTACCAGATCGGTGCAAGAGCAGGCCCCCAAATCATCGACCTCCAGAGAATTGACCCTGGAGGAAGTAAGTGCAGCTACAGCTGCCATTAAAAAGAGATCGGAAATAGAAAAAGCCAGACAGGCAAAGGAGGCAAAGGATAGGCTTGACATTAAGGTTGAGGATTGGAAACAAAATAAACGAGTCAGGGATGAAGAGATCGCGCAAACCCAGCCGTTAGTTAAAACGGGTGAAAAAAAGCAAAAAACTATCGAGTTCCAAAAGGACACTCACAAAAAAGTGCAAACCGCGGTTGAGGCTGAGGAAATGGAAGCTGAGACTGAACCGACTGATAAATCTGATGCTGAAAAGATGGAGGATATCATCAACCTCATCAGAGGATTTATTAGCATGTTCAATCTAGACGACATAAAACATCTGTTGATGCAGTTCGCAGAGTTAGTACAAAAAAAGAGCGATCCTATGGTAATGGTCTTTGAGGCCCTTAAAATAATCGCGGACTTTAAAAATAACAGTGAGAATCAAACCCGTCATGGCTAGGTCCCAAAAAGAATCCTTAAAAATAATATTTTGGAATGCGAACGGCATATCTCCAAGAATAAATGAACTTAGGAACTATGTAAATGAAAATGACGTAGACGCCTTATTAATTCAGGAAACTAAAGTTAGAGAAAGTAAAAAACTAAACATAGCCAACTACATATGCTATCATAATCTTAGCTCAAATACTAATGCTAGAACGCCCCATGGAGGAACAGCAGTATACATTAAAAGAAATATTCCCCACGAGGAACTAAACAACATAAATCTTCAAGGTATAGAAAATACTAGTATAAAAATTAAAATTAATAATACTAGCCCGTTTATCCTAACCTCAACATATGTCAAAAATATGAGTAGAGTAGATGTAGCTGCGCAACTGGAACTGCTTTTCGCGCGATATCCAAACACTATACTCGCAGGCGACTTCAACGCGCACCACCGAGCGTGGGGCTGTAGGAGAGCCAATTCACGCGGTACACAGATACACAGACTGCTGAACACGACAAACACTAACATTATTGTACCGTCGACACCAACCTGCTTCTCAGGCGCCAACGGCTCATTTATAGACTTTGTCCTAACGCGAGAAACATAGATTACGCTCACACTATTAGTACCTTGGATGAATTCGACTCGGATCATCTCCGGTACTGGTGACATTCGACCTGAACACACCTCTTCCAGCCTCTTTGGGACAAGAGAGGGTCAACTGGGAAGTATTCAAAAGAGCACTCTTCGAGCCGCACTTAGCAGTACCTAACATAATGAGCACGGCGGATATTGACTCTGCCACGCACACACTCACAACAGAAATCAAGAGAGCAATTGCCTCTGCCACAACACATCGTGAGTCTCCAAAAATGCCCACACTTTCCCACCATGTCAAACAATTAGTCAGGCAAAGAAACAGAATACGTAAGACATGGCAGGCTAACAGAGACCCCGCCCTTAAAAGGGAGCTTAACAGACTCACGTGCAAAGTCAGGGAAAAAATTGTCGCAGAAAAGCAGCAACAGTATAAAGAACTAATCGAATCCCTTAGCCCAGAAGACGTATCGCTCTGGCAATTCGCAAAAAGACTCAGGAAACCTCAAATTAAGCTCCCGCCACTAATAGATGGTGCTAAAATCGCGTACTCAGACGAGGAAAAAGCCGAGGCGCTCGCAAGCCATTATGAAAAACAATTCCAACCAAACCACGATCTAATGTGTCAGGACACCCTAAGAATGGTCAGACAAACTTTAAATAATTTCAGGAATTCCCCGGTAACGGCTGAGATTAGCCCAGCCACCCCGCAGGAGATAGTAGAAATCATTAAAAATCTCAAAAACCGTAAAAGCCCAGGGCACGACAAAATCAGAAATATTGCGGTTAAAAACCTACCCTAAAACGTAATATGTTACTTGACAATCTTAATAAATAAAATATTAAAACTAAACTATTTTCCCAAAGAATGGAAGGAAGCGATAATTATAGCAATCCATAAGCCTGGTGAGGATGCCACAATTCCAGCCAACTATAGACCAATTAGCTTGCTACCGACACTTAGTAAAATTACTGAGAAAATTATTCTTAAGAGACTGAACACGCACCTTAGTGAGAATGACATTATCATTCCGGAGCAGTTTGGATTTCGGCCAAAGCACTCCACCACTCATCAATTGCTGAGAGTGGTAGAGTACATATCTTCTGGTCTCAATAACAAAACACCCACAGCTGCGATTTTTCTGGACATACAAAAAGCCTTTGATAAAGTATGGCACTGTGGATTAGTGCACAAATTGATCACTTTAAAAGTCCCTGACGCTATTGTCAAACTTTTAATCTCATACTTAAATAACAGACACTTTCAAGTCAGAGTAGGAGGTAACTTATCTACACCCAAGCTCATTAAAAGTAGTGTACCGCAAGGTTCTATCCTGGGCCCGACACTCTTTAACATATACCTGAACGACATCCCTAGGACTCCAAACACAGAGCTGGCACTCTATGCAGACGACAGTGCGATACTTGCAAAACACCCCTATGTCTCAGTAATGCACAGACAGCTACAACAACACTTAGACATACTCCAAACTTGGCTGGAAAAATGGCGAATAAAATTAAACCCCAATAAATGTCATTGGATTTATTTCTCAAGAAAACGTAAACCTCCGCCGCCTCTGTACATAAACAACCATGCCCTAAAAGCGGAAAAATCTACTAAATACCTAGGTGTAACGATAGATTCCCACCTAACCTGGAAACAGCACGTAACGAACTTAATCAAAAAAGCGTATATGGCCACAGGAGCCTTATACCCAATGATAGGAAACGGAAATCTAAGTTATCAAAATAAACTCCTAATTTATAAATCGGTCATCCGCCCGGGAATGCTGTATGCAGCACCCGTATGGGGATATGCCTGTAAAACTACAATAGACCTCCTAGAGACAAAACAAAACAAAATCCTACGGATTATCAGGAAAGCTCCCAGGTACTTAAGAAACTCGGTAATTAGGAATGACTTCAAAATAAAAACTGTTAGAGCCCAAATTAAAAAGCTAGCGCTTAAATTTTACAGAAATTTGCCATCCGTTCCAAACGAACTGTTATTCAATCTGCATGACTATGATCATCGCAAGGCCAAATCTCGTAAGAGACCCCGCGCTGTTCTAAACATCGATAATCGGAATTAAATGATCCCACCTCAAACATCTGATTTTAAAATAAAACTCGCGACTATTATTTTATAAAAAAAAAAAAAATATATTCTAAACACTAAACTGCCAAAACGCTAGGTAACCCTTAGATCTGCATCAACCCCCCAAACTGCTTAAACTCTAAATGTGCAACAAACTGCCACACTAGGAGCTAGGATAAATAATAAAAAGTAGTAAATAAAAACCTCGAACCTCCAATTAGGGTCACTGAATTAATGTCACAGTTTGACGATAAGAACCACATATTGAAACTGGAGATTAAAGGCGCTTCGCGCCTGGTGCTCTGTCTTGTACGACACTACGTATTGAAGCATAGACGCCGACTACGGGGAGCAAAAAAACACGAGCCCCAGCTGAACTTTTCCAGAGGGGGTTCTGCCCCCCCCCCCTCTGGGAACCCTCCAGATTTTTTTCTAACTTCATATTTTACTAAATACCAAAAATTGAAATTTTTCTATCAACGTAAATGTTACATTTCAGTTCAGTCTTGTTCACATCTTCCTTACCATAGCTCCCTAAACTATCTCGCACACAAACCAAGCTCATTTTTACTCCAAGGAAACATGTTTACGCTGACAAAAACATCTGGTTACCAGTACGGTTTCAACTGACCACCTAATTCAAAGAGAAATGGAATATTTACAGCCATGTTATTGGCATTTCCAAAAAATAGCTGTTTCCCTCCAGTAATAACTATAAATGATTACCACGAAGTAGAGATGACTTATTTTGTCTACCTAAAGAGATCTTATCTGTAATTACTCCTGGATTCTACATACCAGTGTTGTCTTTACAGGTGGCATCCATTCCGTTTGAAGCTGAAAACCCCACTGGTGGTATCCATTCCGTTTGAAGTTGAAAACCCCGCGGGTAGCTTTATTCCTGGTGAGTACCGGACTTTTGGCACATCACCGTAGTCAGGCAAGGGCCAGAGGGAGCTAATCCAGCCCCCCCCCCGCTCCCCCCAACTATTCATAATTACTGGGATAACAGTCATTTTGTATGAGTACAAATTATTTCCAATGATCTGCGGGTTCCCAACTGCCAGGCGGTCTGAACCCGGAATGACTTAATACTTGACAAGGGCATAATTTTCAAGAAATATGTCTTTTCAATTCTGACATTTATTTCCATATCTCGTTGTTGTATTTTTTATGACCTCTCTTTCATGTTATTCATTCCCTGCGTATCTGTGGGGAGGCATCGTGCCAGCAATTAAAATCTACACCGTACACTTTGACTTACGCTGAGTCATTACTCCCCCCTTATTTATGGGTCGATCCCGGTGAACATGAACAGTACACATCGTTTAAACATTGTGTTATGTTTCATATCAAATAACACTTAAATGCTCCAGTAATTTCACAAAACAAGCGATATTATTCTCAAAATACTGATGGAAGTCATAGTCTACTATAAGTCGCATCTTGTCAACTGAACTCCCGCTGAGTGATGATTCCCTTTTATAGGCTCTATCTATAGAAATCTCTAGAATTATCTAATATCTCGTTATTTGGAGATGCTTCTCGAATATTTGGGAAGTCACCAAATGTCGTCAAATTGGTTATAAATCGCCAAATCTGACAAGCTTTCTTGAACGTCGAAATTCTGGAAAACCTATGAACGCGTCATGGGCACGTCATAGACCTGCTTACGTCATCATGTTTTCTCCGTCAGACTTCGAATCAGACGATAGTAAAGCTACCTTCCCACTCACGGCACCGTAACGGTCTAAGAACGGTCGAGGGTTGAGGTTCACGCATGCGCAATATGGTAAAAAATGTGGGAACGTTCTTTTCATCGGCGCACGCGGACCGCAACGATAAATTCGAAATAAAACCGAATTGAAGGAGTACCGCACGGTTGTCGGCATTGCGACAACCAATAGAAATCATAGTAGATAACTTCATAAATTGTTCTCCGTATTTCATAGCTTGCTTCTGAATCTGACTTCTCTTTTTACACCTGCTAAATTAATATTTCGTATAGTAGCTTTTTTTAATTTTTTATATCGATCACTTTAGGTATCAGGAGTTTACACAGATGATCGAACATTAAAAAATATTTTAATTTATCACACATCCGCATAAAAAATCAAATAAATATTTGTTGAAAAATATTCACTCTATTTTGAGATACAAAATTAGTTTTAAAATGTAATACTGCCGATGTTGTCTGTAATGAAACAAAATAAAACGTAATAAAAATATTTAAATTCAAGAATGCTGTTATTAAAATATTATATCTTAAGCAAATTTAAGTTCATTAACTTTTTATACTTGATTTTAAAGGTTTTCAAATACCTACATTAATTATTCGAATATGTTTTTTACTATTCCAATTGTAATTTTTAAAACATTTCTCATTAAAGTAAACATCTAAATTCAAAAGTCATTACATTTAAATTTATTAAGTAATTATGTTTTAAAATAGATTTATATTTACATGTAAACTTTTTTTATTTAAAATAAATAATTTTCAAGTGTATTGTAACTTTCTAATTCTCTATGTACATTTAAAATAATAAAAAATATTCAAATGTTAGCCCCAAATTATTAAAATGTAACCTGCTTTAAATTTAAAGTAGTTTGACTTCTGTTTCTGTTCTAATCTTTAATGTTCAAAATTACATGTCTAAAGTTAACTACTATAAGGATGTTCGATGATTTCTGTCCAATTTTGCATGCATATTTTATATTTAGTATTTCTACAAGCACTTTTTCAATTAAGAATAGCCTATAATGTATATTTCATCTATAGCTGGTATAAAATACAGAATACTTCAGATTTTTTTCAAAGTAACTTCGAAATAAGTTTTTATAAATATTCAAATTTTAGAATACTTTATTGAAATAACGTTATTTGTATATAGAAGTTAAAACTCTGAAGATTCCGATGAACTAACTCCGAGATAAACTAACAAATTATACTATGTTAAAGATTTAGTGCTATTTTAGAGTACTAGTTTAAAGCGTAAACAGAATATATTTCAATTTGTTTTAATATTGCAGCTAAAGGCCAAAAAAACGTGTATGGAGAACATACATCAAAATTCATTTTCTAAATTCTGTCGGATGATCATTTAACGACTTGAGAAAGAGAAGATAATTGCATTCGTTAAAACAAGGAAATTGCCATATCGCAGTAAATATTCTAAAACAATTTAAATTAGGATTATTTTGTGTTTTGAGATAGAATCACTTCAGTTAGCTTATTTTAGAAAATGATGAAATATGCATATATCGCCAAAGAAAACTCGCCTACGCTCATGTTTAAATTCACAGAAAGGCGAATTTTCTGAAACGCGTCAATACTGTAAACTAACGAGCCGCTGGTAAATATAAATTTGAATCAGAAGAGACCAAATTGATTATATTAGTAATAATATCTTAATTTATAATTAATGTATATATATTTATAATTCATGTATATATATTCTCTCCCATTTTGGAAGAGATGGATTTTAAACATGGACGCTGAACTAGGACAAATGTCTGCGCTTGCATCTGATTGGGTAAATGTCTTCGCCGTCGACCGACAGTGTGAGGCCGTTTACCACGGCTGCAAAGACGTGCCCGTACCTCGAGCGTTGCCGTGAACCGTCTACCGTTGCCATGCGATGAGTGGGAAGCCACCTTAAGGAGGGGAAAAATAGATTCCAGATAAAAGAAATTCCGCGTTCGCAACAATACATATTCTTTGTTTAATTAGTATATATATATATATATATATATATATATTATAAAAAACAGTATTTCTTATTTGATATGTGTGTTTTTCAACACAAAATGTATTTGAGGAATTTTATTTTGTCCTGAGAGGATGAGGGTTGGGTTTCGCGAAGTCTAGCGTCAGGCTGGAGGTATAGGCCAGGGGTCGGCAACCTGCGGCTCTTTTGATGTAGAGTTACGGCTCTCCAGTTCCATACGAAAAAATTAATAATTTATTATCAAAACCCTTAAAAAATAAGAAAATATATTTTTAAGTACCTAATTTCTCAATGGCTTCTATTTTCATAATCGTTAATTACAAATCGCTACGCTTAACATGACCGTAATGAGATAAATTTGAACTATTGTTTTGTTCTTAGAGATGAGACTCCGTGACCATGTTTATCTTTCAGCCAATTGCATTCCATTTCCGTCTCACCCAAACAGCCACCGTCTAGACTCTAGACGTGTTGTCAGTCAGTCATCCTCGGATAGCGCGGTCGAAGTTACGTTGTATGTGTGTTAATTTAATCGCTTGCGGTTTTTGCGTGTCTATTCGCTTGTTGTTTCAAGAAGAATACGATTTAGAAGCGAATTATCTTCTCAAAGGTATGTACGGGTATAATATAATAAAATCAGTAACAGAATTGCATTACATATCTGAGGATCGTGTTAACGAAGTAATAATGGTAAATAAATTGTTTGTCGTTTTAGATAGCTAAGTAAAATTTTAAAAAATCATTTTTTCAGCTCCGCCGCCAGCATGGCATCTGGTAAAAAAAGAAAAGAACTGAAGAAGAAAACCGAGAATTCAATCAGGATTGGACGGAGTCGTTTGCATTCATATGCAACACAGATGGCCTTCCGACTTGTTTCATTTGCCACGAAAAACTCGCACACAATAAGAAGTCAAATTTGGAGAGACACTTCACTACAAAACATACCCAGTTTGCTGGTAAATATCCAACCGGTGACGCACGAAAAAAAGCTGTTGACACGAATTACTTCAGCATAGCTTTAAAAAACATGAAGGATGAATTCTCTGAGAGATTCGAGCAATTCAAAACAAACAAAAGTGCTCTCGCGTTCATAGTAAATCCTCTCAACACAAATACAAATGAGATCAACATTGAGCCATTTGGAATTGATGCTGGATCGCTCCAAATGCAATTGCTAGATTTGAAAACCAAAAACTTGTGGAGTGGCAAGTTCACAGAACTCAAGAGCAAGTTGGAAGAGTTGGAGGTCCAGAAATGCATGCACATCGCGCAGCACAAGTGGACAGACAGCTCTAAAAGAAATTCCACGAGTTGAGGCCCTCATATGCGGCGCATGGAATAGTCTTCCAGAATGCTACAGTGAGGTGAAGAAGTTGCATATGGAGTGCTGACGATCTTCGGGTCGACATATTCGTGCGAGCAAGCGTTCTCTTGCATGAATATAATAAAAAGTAAAGTTAGAAGTCAACTAACAAATAAAAATCTAGAGTCGTGCTTGAAACTTAAAACAACAAGTTATAAGCCAGATTTAATCAAACTTTCAAAAGGCATGCAAAGCCAATGCTCCCATTGATGTAACTATCTATATTTGTGTTTTTATATGAATAAATATTATTCCGTATTTAAAGCCGTTTATTTTAAATCAAAAATCAAATATATATAAGCAAATACTATAATATTGAAACGAAAATTTTTAGTGGCTCTTTAAAAACTGGGAAATTTTGAAAATTGTAACTTTTGGCTCTTGCGTTTCAATAGGTTGCCGACCCCTGGTATAAGCAATTCTAAACGGTTACCAAGGATCACCGACCAAAGGGGATCGAACATTTTCTTCAATTCTATATGGAATTTGCTCTTAGAAATACAATAAACCGTCGTTTTTTATTACACGACCGTCCTCTGTAACTGCTTTATACCCTTTGAGTTAACTGGTCTGTCTGAGTAGTAGTTTAAACTACTTTAAATCGACCGAGTATATATAAAGTAGTTTGAATTACTTTAAATCGACCGGGGTTCGATCCCCAACGTGACCTCAATCTATTTTCTTGTCTACGGGATATATGGCCACGTTAAATCCGTAGATTCAAAAGTTCATACGAAAGGTGATGGATTCGGGAAATGATGGTACTGTCCTTGTGGTTCCCACCCTATTGGGTTCTGATCTAAATTGGGTGGCACTGTCCCATCCGTCCAAAACAAATATATTGTGTCTGGATAGTTGAACAAAAATAAATAGATAAATAAATTTGTATATATATATATATATATATATATATATATATATAAGTTAATAATTAAAATGTAACAGAATAGCAATATATCAAAAATGGCCTGGGGGTATTGTAACCCCCACTTCCCGGTTAAGCCAGTTTTCAATCATACGAAAGTCACAATCCCCCCCCGGCCATTTTTTATATATTGCTTTTCTTCGTTTACATTTTAATTATTAACTTTTATATAGATATACTTGGCTGAGCTGCTGGGCGCCGAAGGGTATGTTTTCTGTAATTACTCATGATGGTAAAGGTTTCTTGATAAGGTTATATATATATATATATATATATGTATATATATATATATATGTATATATATATATATATATATATATATATATATATATATATATATATATTTATATATATATATATATATATATATATATATATATATATATATATATATATATATATATATATATATATATATATATATATATATATATATATATATATATATAAGGTAGTTGAAAATTGAGAAATATTAAAAATATTATATAGAATACAATTATAATTTGCCTATGTTCTCTGTGTATAAAAGCATACCATGTTGCTGAAGGCATGATATTTCAACTTTTTATAGATATAATCAAACTAGTTTGGATTGTTTTAACACTTATAACACAGTCACAATATATTTGCATAATACTATTATTTAATTATTTAAATTTGTAATAGAGCAAGTTGATACTTTTTAATTTAATTATTTTCCTGAATTTTTAACAAACTTTTCCGCTTTAAAATATTTATTTTATAAGTGGCACACAATTATCTAATATAACCATTGTACCATGATGTTATTATTAAACATACAGAATTAAGAATTCATCAAACAGTTTTGCATGTCATGCGCGTCCATTACAGCGCGTTTTGAGAACTCGTTTAAAGTATAAATCTACGTTTAGTATTCTAATGTTGATGCATTGTATTTCCCTAATAGTATTAACATTCAAAAATAACAATTCTGCCAATATATTCAGAAATAACCAAACTTTAAAACTAAATAAAAATAGTCGATTTTTAAGTAACATCGCAAGTTCAAATTTAAAATAAATTATGTATATGTATCGTTAAAACTGCAAATAAATTAATCTTTAGTAGAGATACATTGCTCTGTCCTAGGAATATAAACAGTCTAATTCAAAACAACTTCGATAATAGCAGCACTTAAGCGTTTGAGTCCGAAAAAAAGGCATAAGAAATAAAACCAAAAACTTACCATTTCACATATTTATACCAATCCTTTTAAATCGTCTATTTATTATTTTCCATACTTACATAAGTGTATAATGTATAGGGAAAGTATTGTGAAGGCGTCGAAATTCTGAATTAGAGTTTTCGACGAAAAAACTCCTTTTAAACATTCCTTTATTCGAATCGAAATTTTCTAAGGTAATGTGTGTGTGTGTGTGTGTGTATGTGTGTGCGCGCGCGTGTGAAGGTGTGTGTATGGTTTCAATTTCTCAAGATTGAATGGAACGTTTCTAACGTAATTCAGTAAGAACATTGCTAATACTAACTAGAACTCTATCCATTTAAAATACATTCAATTGTTCCAACTATCCTCTAATAATCAGATGAGTTTTGAAAAACAAAATTAAATAAGACATTTAGTAACGTTAAATGAATTATCATTCTATACATAATATTTCATTAAAAAACAAATGACAAACTTTAGAACGCTAACATGAACCGCTCTCGAGATGTTGCACTGTTTTAAAATAAATTTATAACATAACATAATTACATAACATTTAAATATTAGTAACTATTGTGAAATATGTTTACCTATCATTGCAATATTATACGGTGAGTTTTCCAACATCATACTCCTGGATCTAGTTTGTTTCATTCACGGAAGATGATACGTTTTGTAATAGTGTTGTAATGTGAAGCTAAAGTGCCCATTAGTCATTTACTTCAAGGAATATTCATTAAACGTCAATGGCATTTTGATAAGAATTCTGACCATGAGTATGAATAAACTGTTCTTTTCGGTCTAATAAAATAATGCCAAAAGCTCGTAACTGTAATTCGCCTCATGTTAGTTCTATTCTAAGCTCATTGTGCCGCTTTGCATCTTGTACACCATTTTTTCACTGTTAACCCATATTAATCCAAGATTTTATTTTTGCTTAAAAATGTTCTGTGTACAAGACATTGGCTAAAAATGAGTGAAAGAAATAAATTCACTGCATTATACATAGGAAAAATCATACGCTGCCCACATCATATTTTTTTTTCTAAATATGGAGTCAGTGAACTTTTATTTTCGGAAATAGAAAAAAATAAATAACGTAAACAAAGACAAAAGATATTTTCTGAGCCGGAAAAAAGTAATTCACATCAGATCTGGTGATATTTACTCAATCGTAAATAATAGCACTTGGAGTGTAACATTTCCTTTATAAGAGTACGGAATTATATTTAATGATTTTTCTACGGCGGTGTCTACAAATGTGTTTCCTATTGAATTATGTTGGAAAAGAGCGGGAAATAAGAGCAGGGCAGAAATTTTGAAAGACATAAGAGATTTAAAATCGTCACTCGGCATTCTCATGCATTTATATCCCATATTCCCATTTTTTATTATCAAAGTTATTATACTCAGGATTCCTAAGAAAGTCCTTAAGTACCCTCAACGACTTTGTAAGGAATCCTCCCTGATTGTACACGTTAGAGCTATCTATAATAAAGTGATTGTGCCAGATTGAAAAAATTGATTGTAGTGCTCCTAGATAATAATTTAAAGAGTTGGGATCAGCAACAAAGCTAGATATAAAAAGAATACAATTGTAAGGTTATAGTACATTGTTGTGACATTACATTTCGACTTTAGATACTCAGTGAAAGAGTATGGAAAGGATTGACAGGGACATAAAATTTAGAGACAGCCAATTTGGTAATAGATAATAAAAGCCATTTTGCAAGGAACGATTTTATTAACCAGATTTACAATAGGTGCTAGGGTGGAAAAGTCAGTCTGCTCGCCCTGGCTTGGCCTCAAGCAACGGAGGTGGAGCCAAGATAAGCCAATCAGAAACCAGTGTTTGAAACAAGTCAGTAGGCAACAAGTCATCTGAACAACCAGAGGTTTCCTGGCAGTCTTGTTATGATGCAAAAGGACTATCTAGGAACACTGTTATGTAACGAGAAAATTGTTTATGTCAGTTAAAGATATATAAATAAAAACTACATAGATGGAGCCAGGATCACTGAAAGGGGGAAGTCGTCTATTGAATCTGTGGTGCACATTTAGAAAATATTTAGGCATACTTTTAGAATATTTAATTTATTAAGATTTGATTACTGCGTTGATTACTTAATAATACCGCATCTTTGAGAATAAAACATTGAAGTTCATTTATTCCTAGTTGCGTTGATTATTTACTAATACCGCTTTAACCATCATATGAGAATTATGCAAAGCATATATTAAATTTAACTTCTCTTGAACATAGCCGTATATCGTATTCGTGGAACATTATCACACATTATGTTGTGTGCCGCTGATAACCCTCCAATTTTATCTTTAGCGCAAGTCCTGGAATAGAATGTACTAAATTAATTGCACCATTTTAACTCTTACAATAAATCATTTATTAACAACATAGATCACTTAATTACTCAATTACAACAATTATTCCTCTTAATTGCGCGGGAGAGAGAAAATGTGAGACCAGCTGATATTGTAATTATCAAAAGGTTCTATGACTTACATACAATAGTTGTTAAGCATATACGTTTGATTTGAGTCTATGGACGTTAGCACACCTTGTTGACTGCATTGACACTATGACACTCCTCTGACTTTGTCACCAGCTCGTACTTAATATCGATCCTTCTCGTACTGGTACCCACATACGGTATGGTACACCCACTCGTACTTAGTGGAAGTCATCGTGAATTTTTATGTCAACTGTTTTTTTTTCATCTTTTTTAGACTCCTTTGGTTGTGGCCCTTTTGCCTGAGGTCTGACACGCCTCTTTGGCTCCCGACCATTCAAATGGTTGCTCTTAGTCCTCGGACGAGTCGGATGGTCTGGGTTTTCGACGCCTCTTTGGCTCCCGGCCGTCCAAATGGTTGCTCAAGTCCTAGGATGAGTCAGACGATCTAGGTCTTCAACGCCTCTTTGGCTCCGGCTACTCAAATTTCTGCTCGTGCCCTAGGGCGAGTCGAGTGGTCTGGATTTCGACGCCTCTTTGGCTCTTATTGGCAGCCTTCAGGGCGAAGCTACAAGCATCTTCTCAATTGGTCAACCTTTTACCCAATCTCGTTGCTTCACCTTATCCTTAGAGTCCTTCAACCCACCTGTCTTGACGCCCTAAATTTATGGTTTCTGTTAACCTTTGGGTCAGGGTGTTGTAAAAACTGGCGTCATTGAGACTGAAGGTATTGTCTGGTATTTCAGACACCGTAAATAACGCACATAAAACTGTCTCACCAAAAACAGATGTATTGTCTATTTCTGGTCTCACAGAATCACAATGCAAATATTGTTTAGCCAATGGGAAAAAATGTCTAGCTAACTGATTCTTAAGCCAATGAGGAGAGGGAGTTAAGACACAAGGCCACATTTATAATACAGACCCGTTATTGGGCGTGGCTTTCTAGTGTTACAATATTGAGATGTTGTGTTGCTTCCGAAGATCAGTGTGCATTTCATGTAATCTTCGATAGACGTGAGTGAACAAACTGCCATGTGTTCAGCCGCTAAACCAATATCCAACTGGTCCTTCTCCTCGTGATGTTCTAAGGATTCTCACCGATTACTTTTAATGTTTCATGAATAAAAATCCTTTCTGCGATCCCTTGATCCTTCAGTGAGGAGTTAAAAGCTTGATTTACCAAGCTCCGGTGATTCTCTGTCTCCCATACTTCGGTCTTCGCATGAGCTTAAGAGTATTTCATCTACATGTTAGGTATCATTTATATGAGCTAGAAAGTGAAACAAACTATAGCGGGCCTAATTTGGATGGTCTATAGTGTTAAGACCCCACCCCTCGTTTCCCTTTGGTTACTCTACGACAGAAGAAATAAACTTGACATGAACATTTTCAAATAATTCGCTGAAACTGCTGTTAAAATAAGTTAAGTATCAAAACATTTTATTCATAAAACAACATGAGACAAAATATTTTTGAAGGAACCTTCATACGATTGCAAATAGTGTGTACATTTCATTTTTGGTGGAACTTTTTAATCAGCTTTATTCTCATTTGCATACTTGATTCATATGGATATACGAATTTCTGGACCGTACGTAACACCTTCAGTCCTGTAAACCCTTAGTGAATTCCATTGGCCTCTTTAAAATTCGATGCTGAATCCATCGTCATCTAAGATTTAGCCATATCAAATCCTGAGAAATCGATGTTTAAATCAATTTTATTCATTCGAAAGTTAAAAAAATGGTAGTGAAAATCTACAGTAAACCTACTCCTCCACCCTATCGCCTGCTGAATTTATATCTGCTGTTTATATCTGAAAAAATCCAGAATGGAAAATTGTTAGTGAACTACCCTACCTCTTCCGGAATTTGATGCAGAATTCATATCAGTTATCATCAATCTTCATCTAAAGCCAATCTTGTGTAATAGATATTTCGAATAAAATGAAAAGTTTTGAAATGGAAGTAAAGTAAAACTCGGAAGTGAAAATTCTTAGTGAACCACCCATTCTCTTCCGGAATTAGAGGCTACTTCCCAAACAGTCATCAGAGCTCTATTTATAGTAGACCTCGAGAAATTGATGTTTCAAAAAATTTCTCCCGAAAAAAATAGTATGGCAAATGTTTAAATATACCAACTGGTTTCGGAGACAAAAAAAAATCCTCATTTGCTAGGACTTTTCGTAACACTAAAATCGGGCAAAGAATCGGTGAAAGTGTTTGAGTAAAATACCAGTTGGTTCTTAACGTTATATATTTAAGTTAACTAACGTTTGTTTTTGTCCGAGTCTATTGCGTACCGTTAGACAACTTCCCCTACCGAAAAATCTACTTAAGATAACCTTTATCACATCCAGTTGCCACAAAATTCACACATACACAAACGGTTTCTTTTCACCCCTTGAAAGATCAACTAATGCCCAAAACTTATTAAAACTATTGCAACACACACTACTTAGCTAAATAACATTTTAAGAGTTAATCGTTTAAATTTCAAATTTCATGTGTCCTAAACTCTAAAGACACGTATGAAATTCAGCACCTGGCATAAATGAAACATTTCAAACATAAAATATTTTGTGAAACATATTTTTCAAATGTGTGTTCGTGAATAAAGGAATTTTATACGCGAGTCTGTAAATCAAAGATATGTTTCACATACGGAATTTGCTGAAATTCAAACACAAAAATTTAATAAATAATTCAGTCGCAAGAGCCGCAGATAATCATTCAAGATGGCGAAGTACTGTACGGAACATTACAATATTATATGTACGTCATAAATGTAATTAATTTAAAAATGTATATAACCATACCAAATTTGAAAAATATCCGTCAAAAACTGTGGATTTGTATACGCAATAGACAAACAAACAAACATATAGACATATATACAAATAAACAAAAATACATACAAACATATACGTACATATATATGTATATATATGTACGTATATATGTATATATATATATGTACATATATATGTATATATATATGTATATATATATATATATATATATATATATATATATGTATATACATATATATATATATATATATATATATATATATATATAAATATATATATATATATATATATATATAGTGAGACCAGAAATAGGTGAGGCAGTTTTATGTTCATTATTTGGTGTAATTTAAGCCTCAAGCGATAATTTGAAAGAAAAATATTAATGCAGAACAAATGCTTTAAAATCTGTGCCATTCATTTTAATTCGTTCGTATATGAATTTCAAGTGTTTGTATTTACAGATTATTTTTGGTTAAAACTTTAAAACATATGTCACTATATCATTTTATTTTCTGGGAATTTCGAAGTCTTTGCAGTAAATATACATACATCATGATCTATCTGAAAATTTTCCTGAAAGATTATCTCAGAATCACAAATACTTTCAACCCAAAAGCATTCTAAGATAATTGTGACCGAAGGACAGTAATAAATACAACCAATATATATTTAAATTCCAAAATATATGCATTTACGTTTGCAGCAATAAAAAAAAATAGTTGTAAGATGTATATTTCTTTGCCACAGGCATTGAATTACCTCGTCCAAAACTGCCCCAGCAGTAAGAAACATAAATCTCAAAATATTCATTTTGTCTTTATAGTGGCCCTTTTTAAGCATCTATGCGTTTAAAATATGGATTCAGTGAACTTTTGTTTTCGTGAATAAAAAATAATGAATAATAAAAATAATACGAAACAACCGTCTTTTCCGGAAAAGGAATTGGTTGTCAGATTTGACGGCATCTATTCAAAAGTCATAAATAATACAATACTTTGGGTTATTTTTGTAAACAATACAGAATAATATTTGCTGCTTTCTGTGTCGGGTCTTGTGATTCGCTCCAAAACTGAATTATATTGAAATAAAGAGAGATAGAGTGGTTTCAAAGGTAGTCATTGAAAGCAAAGTTTAAAAAATAATAATATTGGCGGCAAAAGTTTTGTCATACTGATGTTTTTACAAAACATTTTTCCTTGAAACATCTATATCTCAGGATCTACTTGAGATAGAGCTCAGGTGATGACTATTTTGGATGCAGTATCAAATTCTGTAGGGGGTTAAGACACTCGACAAATACATATATTATAAAGGAATATAAAGTAAACTAAGTCGTTAATGATAGAATAAAATTTTGCAATGGACAAATGAACGATTATAGTAATTTGAAAAGGTGGAAATGTAGTCTGTGTATTGAATAAGTTAATAAATTTAAAACTAAAATAAATCGTATTGAATTTTATATATGAAAGAGATAAATCTATGTTGCATAAAAAAAAATGTGTTTGTGTATGTAATAGCAATTCCTTTTTCAAATACGAATATGTATACTTAGAATGTTATAATGATGTATATAAAATGAAAATACGGTGTAATGGGTAAATGTGAAATAATAGCATAATTCAAAATTTAATATTTGTGCAATGTTTAAAATGTTACTCTTTATATTTACACTGGCGGAAAATAAAATTCCAACACCAAAAAAAATTTGTTTAGAGAAATGAAATTTAGGCAAAGCAATTGTGTAGGTAACATATTTATTTGATTAAAGTTTCAAGGTCACAAGATAAAGTATGCGCGAGAAGAGCAATTTTAAAAGTGAAATGGTGGTACATTAATAACCTCTGTAGTCGCCACGCTTTTGAATGCAAGCATGCAAACTTGATTGCATTGTGTCGTACAGGTGCCGTATATCATTTTGCGGGATGAAGTTCCATGTCTGTTGCACTTGATCAGTCAAATCAGCAACGGTTAATGCAGGTTGTGGATAACGCTGGATTTGTCTTCCAATAATGTGCCATGCGTGCTCCATGGGAGAAAGATCTGGTGATCTCGCAGGCCAAGACAACGTGTCGACACTCTGTAGATCACGTTGGGTAATAGCAGCGGTATGAGGACGAGCGTTATCCTGTTTGGAAAACACCCTCTTGAATACTGTCATGAATGGCAGCACAACCGGTTCAATCACCAGTCTGATGTACAAATTTGCTACCAAGGTGCTTGGGATAACGACGAGAGCAACACAGACGAAAGTTGCCACACATTAACAAATTACAAGAACTTTACTTGTTTTTACAAACTTTTTATATGGTACTTCCTTACGTTTTGGAGAAGGGATGAAGGAGTAATGTGAGACCAAATTGGCAATTTTCAATTCAAACAAGCTGAATTAAAGGACTCAGACGAGTAGCACCAAAGTTGACAGTTTTACCCGGAAAGATTTATGACTCATAAATTCACGAATATGCAATGGCTGCATCAGACGGAAAATCCATGATAGCGACATGAGTGTAAACGATGCTTTCGCGTAAGACTCGTACAAGCTCCATCGAAAGTGGGCATCCAATCAGGTCCGAGCCCAAATTATCATAAAAAGCAAGGCCAATGAAAATAGGAGAAAACGTTATTCCCCAAAACAGGATAATATTAAATCAACAGTTTAAAAATAGTCGTCGCACTTTGTGGTATTGGTGAGTGTCAGGTTGGTAAGGGATTGGGGGTATCGGCTATTAATTAATTTATCTACCATATTTCGTAATACGCTACTATGCAGACTCGTGCTCGATGACGTAATACTGTTAACTGAGATGTAAGTGTCGGCATATATTAATATACTCATTATTTTCATAATGATATATATATATATATATATATATTTATATTATATTATTATATTCTTATACCTTTTCATTACATTGTATTCTAATATAAATACTTAGCCACCCTAGTATATTTGATTATATTTGATTTCTTATATATCTGATCCAATTTATATTTTCTTCTACGTGGGGCCATGTGCATTATTTCTGTAATACAATTTACAGTAATGCACAGAGAAACGTAGAATCCGCATTAACGAAACATGTATGGCCCTTGATAAAGTACATGGTTTCTGAAATGCTTTTCAATTTATTCAATTTCAAATTATTTTTGGGAGCTAGAAAAAGACTAGCTCATCGTGCAAAACAATATTTCTGTTTTGCAACTTTAAATCTTACACAAATTTCTTGCATTTACACCATGTATGTTTATGCAGGGAACAAGGGGATTAGTTCCTAAGTACCTACATTACATATCTGATTTATAAAAATACTTTCATCTAAATGTGTAGTTACAAAACATTTTTTCACCCTTCTTTACCACATATAATTTTTATTCCATTCCTTAACTTATATACGGAACAATGAAAAAGGGGTATTTCATAACAATTTAGTACTTGTTTTTCCTTTCCCTGCAATACATGGTAATGTATAGGGAAAGTATTGGAATCATGCGGAAAATCGAAGCTCGAGTTTTCGACGGATCTACACGTTTCGAGACCTCTAGAATACGAAAAAACTATTTTTAGCGTGACGTCTGTGGGTGTGTCTGTGTGTCTGTCTGTGTCTCTGTGTGTCTGTCTGTGTCTCTGTGTGTCTGTCTGTGTCTCTGTGTATCTGTCTGTCTGTGTGTCTGTCTGTGCAGATTTTGTATCCACTCTAACTAAAAATGTAATTGACCGAATTTCATAAAAATTGGTAGGTAAGTCACTTGTGGGTGAATCTATTGCTGATTAGTTTTAGGTATGATTCGGGATAAAATAACCCCCCTATTTTTGCGAAATGGCCCGCGAAATCTTGTATCCACTCTAGCTGAAAAACTAATAAACCGAATTCCACAAAATTCGCTAGGTAAGTCACTTGTGGGACACCCTACTGCTGATTAGATTTTGGTATGATTCGGAAAACAATAACCTGCCTTTTTTTGAAAATGGCCGGCAAAAATCGCCAAAATCTAAAATAAAAAACTACGAATGCTCAAATATATCCATTAAATGCCTGTTTAATACGTAATTTTTAACGAAGAAAAGAATAAGACCAACCCCATTACACTAGAAGTAGCCGTTCTCGAAATATTTTAGTTTTTTCGTATTTTCTCTACGCCACCATTGAAAAGAAGTCCTGTTATCAAATGAGAACGAAAATTGCATTATTAAAAGTGATTTAAATGTAATTAAAATAAAGAGAACGTGACTATAAGTCTGCAGGGAAAGTCATGTGTTGCCCACATCAGATTTTTACTTTCCCTGCAATACATGGTAATGCATAGGGAAAGTATTGGAATCATGTCGAAAATCGCAACTCGAGTTTTCGACGGATATACACGTTTTGAGACCTGTAGAATACGAAAAAACTATTTTTAGCGTGACGTCTGTGTGTGTCTGCGTGTCTGTCTGTCTGTCTGTCTGTGTGTCTGTCTGTGTGTCAGTGCAATGTATATATCCACTCTAACTCAAAAACTAGTGGACCGAATTTCATACAATTTGGTAGGTAAGTCACTTGGATGCAGGGGCGGCAAATAGGGGGCGCGAGGGGCGCGGTCGCACCCCCAAATTTTTCCTCGTCGTCTATCGGCTTCTCCCTTTTTTTATCATCTGTCCACTGGTCAGTTTTCTCACGTTATGGAGCTTCAAAAAAATCGACCTTCACAGTGAAGCTTCTTTCTTACGGCTGGAACGAATCCTTTTCAACTTGAAAATATTGGGGTGATGTTATCCTTTTCACTTGAAAATTTCAAGTGTCCGATTAAATGTATGTGTAGTTAGTGCATGCTCATCCATTCCTTCTGCTAGAAATGCATTTCAGTAGCTCAATCCATTATATTTGTGAGACCAGAAATAGATCTCACATTTGATGAGACACTTTTATTCAGAAATTTATGGTGGCCAATACGGCAGACAAAACTCGTAGTGTGGCTGGCACCAAAGTTTATTACTACGTGAACCTATAGGTCAGAAGACCATACATTTAGGGGTGCCGTACCAGAGGGGCTGAGCTGGGCCTTGCTAAATGTGCAATGGTGCCATTGGGTAAAGGAGTAACCAATAAGCGCCAAAAAGAAGTAAAAACGGAGTTACCCCCCCCCCACACACACACACACACACTGAGGGAACCACAGCCTGTGACAGGAGAACGAAGCGAGACAACCATGGAATTTTGACTTAGGAGCATCCCAACAGACAACTATCACGGTTTTGACTTAAGAGCAGACCAAAAGACAACTATGGAATTTTGACTTAGAAGCATGCCAGCAGAAACTATCACGATTTTGACTTAAGAGCACGACTAGAGAAGAATGAAAAACCTAACAGACTTGTAGAGTGTCCCGTAGAGGTTCCAAAATAATGGAGATATATAAATGTGTGAGTGCAATCAGAGTACGAGGAAGAGCCACACACCAAAGAGTTATACCATAAACCCCCTGGGTTGGTCGTGTGGTCTGGGCCTTCAACACCAAAGAGTTATGGCCAATACTGAGAACTGATGCAAGCCTTTGAGATATGATATAAAGCCCAGGACGAATTGGAAGGTATGTGCTCAACAATAATCACAGGTCCTAGACACGATAGTAATTTAATAATTCTGGTCGCATATGTCCCCTCCGCTGCAATAATTAATGAAAATAAATGTTGTTAATAAATGTTTTATTGTTTAAGTTTAAATGGTGTGATCAATTTAGCATTTTATTAATTAATTATTCCTTTAGAGGACTCACTCGAAAGGTAAAATGATTGGAGGGTTTATAGATGAACAACAAGCAATGTACGATCAAATAATAAATCCACTATATGAGAATTAACGGCCAGGTCATCTCAATGAATTCAATATTATATTAAAATAAATAATTTCCTTAAATGTATTTAATATGAAGATTGCTTTCCCACAATATTCTTTCATAGAAACATCCTACAAAAGACACGCTATTTTCGAAAAGATTCGCTCATCGACAAATATCTTTTCTGGAGGCTATTCAACAATCACTAAGTGATACGAGCTGGTCTTATAGAGTTAAAGCCATAAAAGCACTACTGTATAATTTTGAAATGGTGATTTTAACACTAGAAGGGTTATCTGAAAACGATTCTCTCAATTGTGGAAGGGCCGAAGAACTTTTAACATGCATGACATCGTTCGAATTTTTGTTCACTTTGTTTGTATTGCCCAGTGTTTTTGATCAATGCAATACTCTCTCAAAGCATCTTCAGTCATCTGATCTTAATTTTCAGACTGTGCGAGCTTTGGCTAAAGCTAATATTGAAATTGTTAGTTCTTTCCGCACTGATGCACATTTCAATCAATTGTGGAGTTTTGTGACATAACTTTGCGAAAAAATATCTTATTCTGGACTAAAACTGAAAAGGCGTAATAAAAATTCCAAGCGAATTCGGAGGCGATGAAAAAAATCCCCATAATGATGTTAAATCATATCACAGAATCAATATTCAATATGAAATTATAGATTCAGAATCTAATGAAATTGAGACATGATTTAATGAGAACAATATATCTGTTTTATTTGCGCTCAGTTCAGTATTATCCGGATCAGATGTCGAAAAAGAAAATGTTTCAACCATATGCAAAGTATATAACTTCCAGAAAGAGGAATTGTTATGTGAATTGCGACTGTTTTATTAAATGGTGAAAAATGAAAACATAGACCATTCCCATTTTAAAAATCACCTGGTTTATTTTAAAGAGCGGAATTTAAAAAATGTGTTTCCTGTCATAACATTATTAGTTAAATTGTTTTTGACTATACCAATCAGCTCAGACAGTTGTGAAAAGTCTTTATCGTATCTCAGGAGGCTAAAAAATTATTTTCGTCGTACAATGGGACAAGAAAGACATTCCTCTTTAGCTGTTTTAGTTATAGAATAAGATATACCATTGGATTATGATGATATTGTAACAAAATTTTCTCTTCTTCCAGACTCTAAAAACCGGCGTTTAAAAACTTCAATAAAAAGTAAATAAATGTAGATATTTGTATTTAGAAAAATTATGTTAACAACAATTCTGTTAACACAATTATGTACAAAAATTATGTTAACAACAATTATTTTTCTCAACATCAATTCAATTTTGTGATCCCCCCCCCCCTGTTAACAAACATTTTATTTATTCCATATTGTGGATTTTCATACATACAAATCTCGCACCCCCAAACGAAATGCTGAAATGCCGACCCTGCTTGGATGTGACCCCGGTGTCGTTTTGGTGCTGTTTTGGTCCTGTGCTGCCCACATCAGATTTTTACTTTACCTGCAATGCATGGTAATGTATAGGGGAAGTAGTGGAATCTTGCCGAAAATCACAACTCGAATTTTCGATGGATCTACGCGTTAGGAGACCTCTAGAATACGAAAAAACTACTTTTAGCGTGACGTCTGTGTGTATGTCTGTGTGTCTGTCTGTCTAAGCAGATTTTGTATCCACTCTAACTAAAAAACTAATTGACCGAATTTCATAAAATTTGGTAGGTAAGTCACTTCTGAGCGAATCTGCTACTGATTAGTTTTGGGTTTAATTCGGGATAAAAGAACCCGCCTTTTTTGCGAAATGGCCCGCAAAAGCCTGTACCCACTTTAGCTGAAAAACTAATGGACCGAATATCACAAAATTCGGTAGATAAGTCGCTTGTGGATCACCCTGGTGTTAAATAGATTTTGGTATGATTTGAAAAAAGATAACCTGCCTTTTTTTGCAAAATGTCACACAAAAATCATCAAAATCTAAAATAAAAAACTACATATGCTCAAATATATCAATTAAAGTTTATTTTATACGTAATTTTTAACGATGAAAAGAATAAGATCAACCGCATTACACTAGGACTAACCGTTCTCGAGATATTTTAGTTTTTTAGTATTCTCTCTACGCACCTTTGAAAATAAGTCCAGTTACCAAATGAGAACGAAAATTGAATTAAAAGTGAATTAAATTTAATTAAAATAAAGAGAACGTGAATATAAGTCTGCAGGGAAAGCCATGTGCTGCCCACATCAAATTTTTTACTTTCCCTGCAATACATGGTAATATATAGGGAAAGGTAATATATTGGAATCATGCCGAAAATCGCAACTCGAGTTTTCGACTGATATACGCGTTTCGAGACCTCTAACATACAAAAAAACTATTTTTAGCGTGACGTCTGTGTGTGTGTCTGTTTGTGTGTCTATGTGTCTGCCTATGTGTATGTGCAAATTTTGTATCCACTCTACCTAAACACTAATTGACCGAATTTCATAAAATTTGGTTGGTAAGTTACATGTGGGCGAATCTGGTGCTGATTAGTTTTTGGGTACAACTCGCGATAAAAGAACCCACTTTTTTTGCGAAATGGCCCGCAAAAGATTGTATTCACTCTAGCTGAAAAACTAATGGACCGAATTTCACAAAATTCAGCACATAAGTTGCTGGTGGGTCATCCTGGAGCTGATAAGATTTTGGTACGATTTGAAAAAAAAATAGCCTGCCTTTCTTTGCAAAATGTCCCGCAAAAATCGCCTAAATTTATAATAAAAAACTACGTATGCTCAAATATATCCATTAAATGCCTGTTTAATACGTAATTTTTAACGAGAAAAAGAATAAGCCCAACCCCATTACACTAGGACTAGCCGTTTACGAGATATTTTAGTGTTTTCGTATTTTCTCTTCTTCACCTTTGAAAATAAGGCGAGGTTATCAAATGAGAACGGAAATTGAATTAAAAGTTAATTAAATTTAATTAAAATAAAGAGGAAGTGGATATAAGTCTGCAGGGAAAGTCATGTACTGCCCACATTAGATTTTTTATAATGTTTACTTATCATGTTCCTTTTAAAATATTCAACAGCTTGTAGTATAATCTTTTTATATCACATTTACATTTTAGTATATATAAGGTATATATAATACAACTAAATTAAAAATTCTTCAATTCAATATACATATATATATATATATATATTTGAAATATGTAATAATAAGAATTATGTAAAAATAAAAAATAAAAATAAAAAAAAAAATTCAAGTAATATTAACATCACCATAGAAGCAAATTCACGGCCACAATGCCGATAAGAGAAAAGAACAGCACCGTCCCAAATTCGATGATTAATCAGAACTAAATTCATCTTCAGGTCTGAGTATTTAATTCTAATTAACCCACACAAATGCCTGTTTCAGATTAAGCAATAGCACATCACTATAAATGCTTAAACTCAGACTACAGGCAACAAAAATTGAAAAAATGAAAATAGGATACATTAAGAAAATTTGTATTACCATGCGGCATGAACCCTTCTTCTTCCACCACGTGTATACACGATCAGCCTCAACAGCTTAATCTAGAAGCACCGGAATGAACAAGTCGAAATTCTACCAGGGAGGCAGTACGAACGTTCACGGTAATACTCCCAGACCCGTCCAGTGAGTCTAAGCTGGAGACCGGACAAGCAATTCAGAATATTAACTTCCCAAACATGCAATCCTGAATATGAATATGAATCAAAGATGAAAATTCTTACTAAACAAGTAATTCATAGGAAAACTGGATAAACGAGAATGCCACTATACACCATTATAAGGGCGCTCAAATCGTAGTTTCAGTACTGACAAAAGTTACATTTTTTTGCGAAAATAAAATTCAAAACAATAATGTTAATGCATCTTATTTTCCGATTTTTTGATTTTTCTAATGTTTTTGACTTAGTTTATTATTTTTCATTTTTATTTATTTATATAATTAATAAATAATTATATATAATTTTTTTTTTTTACTGTATGTTAGTCACTATAATTGGGAATGTTTTCTAGGGTGTTATCGAGTGAAAGTTGATACACTGAGTTGATAGTTTTAATAACAAACTTGGGGGGATATGCATTATTAGTCGCTGTACTCAATAATTCCATAAAATGCGCTAATTTATCATATTCATCACAAATTTTATTGATTCTAAGAGCCTGGTTTATTATAATATTTCTAAATACAGATATATGCAAACAAGAGTCAAAATGTTGAATTTTTGATGTATTAAATTTAAAATCCTGTCTTTTATCATACAAGTTTATAACCATATTACAATTTTGTAAATTTAAATTTAAATCTAAAAAGTTTGCAACATTTCAGTCATTATTACTTGCATTTAATTGTAAATTTTTTGGATAAAAGTTTAATACTATAGGGATATTATTTGGGGATACACATAAAATGTCCTCTAAATATCTAAACATGTGCATACTATGCATATATATATATATATATATATATATATATATATATATATATATATATATATATATATATATATATAGTATAAAAGGAATTTTTAGAATTGAAAAAAGAAGGAAGACTTAGCGAGAAGCTTACTTAATGGCGGTAAGGGGTTGTGACCTTACACCCCAGTACATATCTTTACATATCTTTTATAACTTCCATATCTAACATATCTTTATCATAATTTACATATCTTACATATCTTTAATAACTTCCATTTTCCATCTTATATATTATATATATATATATATATATATATACATATATATATACATATATATACATATATATATATAATATATATATATATATATATATATATATATATATATATATATATATATATATTACGTATATTTCATATTTGTATAGTTCTATATCGGATATAGCGGTTTCTTGCAGCATTGCGCAGATATGTTTATATCTTATGGATTTATTAAAGGCCACTTCCCGGACCATGCATGGAATGCATAGGTCTTCCGTGTGGTGTGTAAGATCGTTGGCTTGGATGCGGATATTGGAGTTACTTCTGAAGGACATTTTTGACAGTGTGGAATAAATCGGAGTTACTTTTTGATGGACAATATGGTGGAAAAAGAGGATTCAGGTATGTGCATTGTATGTCAGTACATCTGTTTTTACCCGGTTTAATACGTAGAGTTTGGTGGGGTAGAAGTGATTGCGTGTGTAAAATTGACAAATACAATTTGTACTCATTTTTACTGTTATTGACCTGTTTTATGTGTAGTATACTCTTATGGACGAATATAATCTTATGAATTATGTGATATGGTTATTCCCTTTTGTAATATTAAAAATAAAAATAAAAAATCTAAAATAAAAAGTTTGTTATAAAAAATATTAAATTTTAATTGTCACATCGGATTTTTAGGAAGTTAGTCTAATTGGAGAATATCGATTTGAGATATGTGATGATATATAATGAGTTGAAGTTGCTCAATTGAGATTGATCATAATCATTTTTCATATATCATTAAGAATATTCATCTGAAGTAGGAGAACTCCTCAAAATGAGTAAAACTTTTGAATAACATGGATGTATACATTACTGAACTTAGCGACTGGCAAACGTATTCATAGTGGAATTAATTAGTTAATAACTTTTGAATATATGCCCGGTGATATAATATAGGGGTATTTATATTATCGATAACCCGCTACCCTTATAGTGTATAGACTACGGTTTTTGACTGAAAATTGATGGCTTCTATTAAACACTTTTTCAAACCGGTGATTTTTAACTCCAATCCGGGTGTGACAACAAAAAACCTTAATGTTGTTGTGCAGTCAAAGAACGCGATCCCACACGGATCAATATTTTTTGATGGCTTTTATAAACACTTTTACAATTTAAAAGGTTTTAAGTTTAGTAAATGTTCTTCGAATAAATGCAAATTATGCCCCTGTGCCAACACTTTACAAATCGGACCGCAATCTAAAAGTCAATTTATGTTCTGCAAAACTTTCAATGTGATATATTGTATAGAGTGCTCCACATGTAATATTCTATATATTGGTCAAACCAAGAATCCCTTACATTTACGTATCAATTTACATAGAAACCAAATAAAGCAAAGTATGACCACGGATCGACCTTCTACGAACATAGAACTAAGGCATTACCATGTCCATGAATTTTCTAACTGTGTGATTACAATACTGGATATTGTACCTCGCCTCCAGGAACGTCTGTGGTGGGAGTACACGCATATTATGCAATACGGTTCTGCATTCCCATTTGGCCTTAACACGGCAATTTTAAATGAAAATTATAATCTGGATTACTGTAAAAATGCCGATTCAGTCCCGGTATCCAGTTATTGTCATTTGCATAAGACATCTAGATGGAAGCGAGGAGGCAACAATGGATATATTAAATTTGAAGACACTAAAGCAAAATTGGAAAATCTCATGGTATCGTTTAACAATAATACTCCGATCAATAATAATTGGATAAAAAATTTTGTTTATGGAATCAGAAGGAAATACTTACGTAGAATTTGGGAATATATCATTGATCACCTGGCATCTATTGATCCTAATGAAAAACAACACTTTTATTTTGCCATATTGCTCGATTTTATAAAATTGAAGGCTCAGAAATCTTATGTCATCTTGAAGTGTCAGCCCAATAAAGAAATCCACAATGAGTACTTTGTTACAACCTTTAAAAATAAGACGTTTGATAGAATACTTTTCAAACTTTTGTTCAATCAACTGAACGAGATGATTCCTATTGCTAACATCAAAGTAAAGCTTACATACCGTTATGTACGACCCTACGGAAGAAGATTATACAATTATAACCATATTAGTAAAAATATATCTATGATGAATAGTGGGGTATGTAAATGCCATCTTAGTGATTTACGAGACAAACACCATAATCATATAATTACAGGTAATCTTGAAGTGATTGATGATTTGCCTTTAAGAAATCTTTTTGAAAAAGGAACAAAATTCCGCAGACAAGAATTTGACCACGTGAAAGAAGATTTTAATCTAGATTTGGATTCTTTCATATATAAATTAGCTATTAAATATGGTTTACCCATAAAAGCCTTTGATGAATGGAAATATAATATCCTAAACTGTTTTGTCAACCAATATAATAGCAAACTCAATATTCAATGGAATTCAATCATCCCCTCTTCTATCAGGGAAGTACATGAACGTTTTGTGATCACATATACTGATAAAGTGGTATCGAACTACGCAATTACCTGCAAACCTTATTACATAGAAATCTTACAGAAATCTTACATGGATCCCACAATGTACAAACCTTTACCTTATAATTTAACTGTGATGACAAATAAAATCAGGGCTCTATATAAAAGAATTGGCATCAATATAAAAAATGTGTCCTTTCCTTATTTAGTACTCATTCCAAAACTGCATAAAACACCCGTGAAATTTCGTACGGTAACTGTAGGATGTAATACATATATTACATTGGCTAACAAAAAACTCATGAATATACTTAAACCTGCATATAAAGCTTTATTAGTACAAAATCCAATAATCATAAAAAACAGCTCTGAAGTAATTAAACGACTGAAGTATTGCAATAAAGATATACAGTTCACCAGTTATGACTTCCGGGACCTTTTCAACAACATTGATCTTAAAAAATTGCATGAAATACTTTTACTGGTACATACAGAATACAATCTTAAAAAAGTAATCACTTTACGAAGGTATATGGATTTAATTCAGATCGTTTTGTTTGAGAACATATTATGTAACGGAGGTGTCTTTTATCAACAAATTAGGGGTATTCCTATGGGCGGGGGCTGTTCATCAGTCCTGGCTGACATATATTTAACATATTTCGAAAGGAATAATCATGTAATATATGAAATGCCATATTACAGATATGTGGACGATGTGATTTTAGGCCATTACTCAAATACTCCTGAATTGGAATTTGACTTTTATCCTCCGGAATTGGATCTTATCAAGAACCCTAATAGTGTCAAAAACGAAGTTAATTTCCTGGACATAACCATTAGATACAATCATAAAAATGGAATTCATACAGTTCTATACAATAAACGTAATAATTATGATATGAAGATTAACCAAATAATTGGATGGAAGTCGAATTTGTCTAGGAATATTTTCCGTAACATCATAACAGGACATCTGAGAAGAAATCGTAATAATAATACTTTCAAAAAAGATTGTCTCACATGTAACAAACTCATTTTACAGGAAGCACTTAAAAATCATTACCCACGGAATTTCCTTAAAGATATTTACAATTCTTTCTTTAAAGAAGAGGATTATACATTCTTTAATGACTTGTGAATATGACATCATATTTGAAGAATCGAGGTACGCATGCGTATGGGTACATACTATATATGGCGAAACGGACGATACGTTTTAGTCGGTAGCATCATTGCCAGCGTGATTTCGTCGTTCCATTTCTGTCTTCTTTCTGTCTGCATTCTGAGGCCTCCTTTTCTGCATTTCGGAGCTTTCATTTTTGCACATGCTACGGGGATCTGTCATTGAATTGCATTGGTATCCGTGGGCGTTGTCTAGACGAAAAGTACTTAAAACGGGAATGAGAGGTCGCTATCCCTCTCAGCCATTTTTATGCAATTCATATGGTTTTCCCCTTTTCCTATTTTCAAATCGTTTAAATTAGTTATATATATATATATATATATATATATATATATATATAAATTATATATATATATATATATATATATATATATATATATATATATATATATATATATATATATATATATATATATATATATATATATATATATGACAAAATTGCAAAGAAAGAAGAGGCTATTGCCTTCATATTGCCAAAAGAGTTGGCGGAAGAGCGATTGTGAACTCTTTGTCCCGATTAATATCTAGTTACTAGGCCATGGCACACTCTTGGACGCCAGCGTATGAATTAGCAAATGCCCCGAAATGTCGTCAATTTTGTCATGTATTATGCTTTTTTTTAAGTTAGCTATATAGCGCAATTTTATGAAATACCTTTTAAATCATTACAATTTTAGCAACATAATTTCTTCTTCCATTTGGATATTATATATATATATAATATCCAAGTTTGTTTCTATATATATATATATATATATATATATATATATATATATATATATATATATATATAGAAACAAACTTGTTCTCATTCCATTCCTATTGAAGCATTCCATCTATAGAAGTATTATACTACCCTATATCTTCTTAAAAATGTTATGGAAACATTGAATTTAAGATGCCTAGTTATCCTTTTAAACAGCTCCTATCTGCTATTAAAGAACTGCAACATTTTGTCATGACTTACATAGATAAATCTTTTTATAATTATAACTTTATTTGTAAAAAATATTATGTTTCTCTGTTACAGAATTACTTAAAAAATAATCATATTCTTAAACCCATTAATCTTAAACCCATTAATCATAAACCAGTCTATCAAAATCAAAACTAAAATGCTAAAATTATATACACAATTAAATATTAATTGTAAATTTTATAAATTTCCATATGTTACTTTGGTTCCTATATTCTATAAATCATCTCTCAGTTTTAAAACTGTCACTTGTGGACATAATACTTTACCACTACCGCTAGTAAGTACTTGCTAAACTGTTTAAGGGGACGGTGGACGTTGAAATTATTTTTATTTATTTATTGACTTAGAAACGTGAAAATTTGTATAAATATTCCTCTTAACATTACTATATACAATACCATTAATTTTTTTTTCAATTTTGTTATAATTTTGTATTTTTTTTAATTTAATTCTTTTTAACGAAAATTTGAAAATGCTCCTTGCGTGCCATTTGTTCATATTTTTACTTTCCTTATATACATAATGTATAAGGAAAGTATTGTGACGGGGTCGAAAATTCGAATTCGAGTTTTCGACGGGAGAGCACGTTTCAAGCATCCCTGATCACGAATCAAACATTTTTGGAGTGATGTCTGTGTGTGTGTATGTGTGTGTGTGTGTGTGTGTGTGTGTGTGTGTGTGTGTGTGTGTGTGTGTGTGAAAGTATGTGTGTGTGTGTGTGTGTGTGTCAGTGAGTCTGTGGAGACGATAACTGACGAACGAATGGACCGATTCGAACCAAATTTGGTACAAAAATCACAATCCGTAAACACTGGAAGCCTATTGTTTTTATACGTAATCGAATGTTCAGAACCCCCTAAATTTTCGAATGAAATTTTGAGAAAATCGTCAAAAAATCAAAATCGCTAATAAAGTTACGCAAATAGACATTTCTTATGTAATTTTTCATTAGAAAACGATTGGCATAAATTTTAGAACGCTAACATGAACCGTTCTCGAGATATTGTACATTTTTAAAAAAAATTATGAAAAAGTCACATAAAAAAAAATTCCTATTGAGAAACATGTTCACTTTTCATATGTAATACCATGCGATAAATTGAGTGACATCATTCTCGTGGATCTAGCTCGTTCCATTCATGAAAAAATATACTTTGAATAATACTTTTGTATTTGAACGCCAATAGTCATTTATCTGCTGTAAGAATAACTTTTTTCTTAGTGCATAACGCTTGGCGAGATTCTGGCGACGAATTTGGCGGAATGTCGCCAACTTGGCGACTTTTTTGAAATGTTGCCAAATTAATGAAAATCACGCCAAATGGATAAAAATGATTCTAAATCAATGAAAATGACGACTAATTGTCGAAAATTCAATATCTTGGAAAGAATATTAGTATCTACTATAAGAAAAACCTATTTTTTTACATTAAAAGTAATAAATTCATTACATTATATAAGGAAAGTCATGTGTTGCCCACATCAGATTTTATTTATTCATTACTTTCCTTATATACATAATGTATAAGGAAAGTATTGTGACGGTGTCGAAAATTCGAATTCGAGTTTTCGACGGGAGAGCACGTTTCAAGCATCCCTGATCACGAATCAAACATTTTTTAAGTGATGTCTGTGTGTGTGTGTGTGTGTGTGAAAGTATGTGTGTGTGTGTGTCAGTGAGTCTGTGGAGACGATAACTGACGAACGAATGGACCGATTCGAACCAAATTTGGTACAAAAATCACAATCTGTAAACACTGGAAGCCTATTGTTTTTATACGTGATCGAATGTTCAGAACCCCCCTAAATTTTCGAATGAAATTTTGAAAAAATCTTCAAAAAATCAAAACCGCTAATAAAGTTACGCAAATAGACATTTCTTATGTAATTTTTCATTAGAAAACGATTGGCATAAATTTTAGAACGCTAACATGAACTGATCTCGAGATATTGCAGATTTTTCAAAAAAATTATGAAAAAGTCACATAAAAAAAAAATTCCTATTGAGAAACATGTTCACTTTTCATATGTAATACCCTGCGATAAATTGAGTGACATCATTCTCGTGGATCTAGCTCGTTCCATTCATGAAAAAATATACTTTGAATAATACTTTTGTATTAGAACGCCAATAGTCATTTATCTGCTGTAAGAATAACTTTTTCTTAGTGCATAACGCTTGGCGAGATTTTGGCGACGAATTTGGCGGAATGTCGCCAACTTGGCGACTTTTTTAAAATGTTGCCAAATTAATGAAAATCTCGCCAAATGGATAAAAATGATGCTAAATCAATGACCATGACGACTAATTGTCGAAAATTCAATATCTTGGAAAGAATATTAGTATCTACTATAAGAAAATCCTATTATTTTCCTTATATACATAATGTATAAGGAAAGTATTGTGACGGGTTCGAAAATTCAAAATCGAGTTTTCGACGTGAGAGCACGTTTCAAGCATCCCTGATCACGAATCAAACATTTTTGAAGTGATGTCTCTGTGTGTGTGTGTGTGTGTGAAAGTATGTGTGTGTGTGTGTGTGAGAGAGAGTCTGTGAAGACGATAACTGACAAACGAATTTACCGATTCGAACCAAATTTGGTACAAAAATCACAATCCGTAAACACTGGAAGCCTATTGTTTTTATACACAATCGAATGTTAAGAACACCCCTGAATTTTCAAATGAAATTTTGAAAAAATAGTCAAAAAATCAAAACCACTAATAAAGTTACGCATATAGACATTTCTTATGTAATTTTGCATTAGAAAACGATTGACATAAATTTTAGAACGCTAACATAAACCGTTCTCGAGATATTGCACATTTTTCAAAAAAATTATCAGAAAGTCATATAAAATAAAAAAAAATATTTTCTCTTGAGAGACATGTTCACTTTTCATATGTAATACCATACGATAAATTATGTGACATCATTCTCGTGGATCTAGCTCGTTCCATTCATGAAAAAAGATACTTTGAGTAATACTTTTGAATTTGAACGGCAATAGTCATTTATCTGCTGTAAGAATAACTTATTTCTTTGTCCATTATGCTTGGCGAGATTTTGGCGACGAATTTAGGCGGAATGTCGCCAACTTGGCGACTTTTTTAAATGTTGACAAAATAACGAAAATCTCGCCAAATGGATAAAAATGACGCTAAATCAATGAAATGACGGCTAATTGTCGAAAATTCAATATCTTGGAAAGAATATTAGTATCTACTATAAGAAAAACCTATTTATTTTACTGTAAAAGTGGTAAATTCATTACGTTATATAAGGAAAGTCATGTGTTGCCCACATCAGATTTTTTACATTATGATCATTTAAAAACACATTATGAACAAATTTGGGTATTCATTTTTAAATCCCTTAAAAAGTTAATTTTTTAAAAATATTTTTCTGCATTAAAACTTAATTTTCATCATTTAATTAGATTCTTATTCACTTTTAATTACCTTAATAAAGTCCAATTATAAAATGCATATCCAGTTTCATTAAAAAGTATGAGAGGTGTCTTCTTGTCAAATTTCATGCATCTCAGACAAAAATTAAGACGCATGAAGCATTTTAAAAATGTAAAACCTTTGAAAATTCCGTTTCGAAAAAAATACATTCAACCTTTTGTTTACGGGTTGGACAGCGTCCATCCTAAACGAAGAACCTCCCAAAAAGACAGATATTTGACATACCCTATCCCAAATAGTTCGACCCCCTTTGCAGGCATTGGCGACCATGGAAATCGCCGACAGAAACATTCCACCTGCTGCAGCAGGTGCAACTTTTCATCCTAAATGAAGAACCTCCCAAAAAGACAGATATTTGACAGTTCGACCTCCTTTGCAGGCATTGGTCGAACTGTTTGGGATAGGGTATGTCAAATATCTGTCTTTTTGGGAGGTTCTTCGTATAGGATCGACGCTGTCCCACCCGTAGGCAAATGTTAAATGTGTAAAATAATGTTATATATTACAATTTGTTTTAGTCGTATTTTGCTCATTTCAACGTCCACCGTCCCCTTAAATAGAATTAATGAATCTCTTAAATTTAAGACATCGGGTTATTTCATTTTGAACAGTAGTTTTGATTTAGTTAATCACCTTAGAAAGCTTCCACATATTCTTGGTTTCCATACCTTTGATTTTGAAGATCTATTTAATATTATTGATATTAATGATTTATATACAGTTATTATCTCTCTTTATAATGATTATCTCTCTTCCAATAATGTTCCATTTAAAGTCAAAAACTTTCCTATGCTACTGCATTTTATGTTATACAACAATTATATTATCCAAGGTGATAACATATATTTACAATCATCTGGTGAACCTCAAGGCGGCTGTAGTAGTAGTATTCTAGCTAACTTATATCTTTATTATTATGAACATCATTTTTTCTCTAATTCATATAATATATATCGATATGTTGAGGACTTAATCTGCATTATAATTGACGATTCCTATTCAATTAATATTGATTTTTACCCCTCTAACCTAGAATTAATCCCTAATGAACCTAGTGTTAGTCAAACTGTAAATTACCTAGACTTAAATTTAGATACCCTCCATAATCATGTTATTCCCAATCTATAGGATAAAAAAGATTCTTATAATTTCACTATCCTTAAACTGCTATCATATTGAACTTATAATTCTATTCAATTGTTTAGAAACATCATTTTAAACCAGCTATTTCGAATACATCGACTTTCAGACCCTCAGTTTCATGATCTCCACTTCAATAACCTTACACGCATTTGTCAAAATTACCACTATTCGGAAGTATTTGTTAATATTATTATTAATAATTTCTTATACACCACGAAGTAATTTTACAGTTACATTATTTATCCTTGATTAAATAACTCATTTTTGTGAATTTCACCCTTTCTTATCACTAACTTTCCACTAGCCCTGAGTCTAATACTGATTATTATTTTTGAAAGACTATTTTCCACTTGTCCTGAGTCCTATACTGATTACTATTTTTGAAAAACTATTTTCCGCTTGTCCTGAATCCTATACTGATTACTATTTTTGAAATTTTCCTTCTAGAAATTTTCTGTTCATATTCAATATTATGATTATTCCTGTTTCCATTCGCTTTAACGATTAGTAGCTCTGCAGCAAGCATTTCGACTCACACGTAGTGACTGTAACTGTAAGTTTATATTTCTGCTTTTTATATTTCTGGTTTTTAATTCTTTTGGATTTTATTATTTCACCTTCCATTAGCCAGTAGACAGTTCCAATGGTGTCTGTAGTCAAATACTACCGCCATTGTCAAAAACTGGCTAATCTTTTGGTTTTAATTCGAATGGTATGGCTGTCCTGAAGAGAATGCAATTTCGAGCTAACAGCCATTTTTATGTAGTTTCAACTCATTGTTCTCCATTTCTTGATCTGTTATCTTGAGCTAATTATTATTGCCTTTTCTCATTTTTGCCGTGTTTGCTTTTTCTTATTTTATATATATTTATACACACACACACACACATATATATATATTTGATCATGATATGTGTATACTAACATTCCCCTTATCTCCAAAATATTATAGTGATAAGATACCTACTATTTTAACCTTAGTCTTGGTCTATAGTTACTTATTTGTAACAAATATGCTGAAGATGGGTTTTTTGTACTTACAGTAGTTCATGCACGGTTTTCGATTAAAAAATTCTGTGTAATAACAATATATATACAACATATATATATATATATATATATATATATATATATAATAATAGAAGTTTGAAAATCCAATGAACGAAAAGTAAGAAGATGTAACACGATAAACCTAACTTTTTTTTTGCGCAATAAATTTAATGTATTTTGCATTATCAATCCATTTACTTAATAACTTTAAATTCTTTATTTAATAATATTTGCATAGTATCCTTCATATTTTAGTATATATATATATATATATATATATATGAATGTATTCTACTTTTGTACTCCCAATTATCTGGAAAATAAAACAGTATTTTTATTTCTTAAATTGTGTTTTACTAGAGTGTAATATTCCGGAGCTGATGGTGAATTTCAGGTTATTTTCTGCAAATTTTCCTGGTGCTGGAAGTAGTGCTGCCATCTATTGACAAAAGTAAAATACAGGGTATGCGTTGCCTGTATATTCTGAATATTTTTTTCGTTTTATATTATCTACATATTCAAAACAAGAAATGTGTTTTAAAAGTGTGTTTCTTAGTTTAATTATCAAGAGTTTACTTAAGGAACCTTCGTTTGGATGTTTGAAGTTATAAATAAATTTAACATTTAATTTACATATTTTTCCTTTTCCTAGAAATAGTGTTGCTATCTAGTGAGTAAAATCAAACACAGAATGTTTGTTTCAGCCATAATTTCCCTGTTACTGGAAGTAGTGCTGCCATCTATTGACTAAAAGAAAATACAGGATATGTATTTCCTGTATGTTCTAAATGTTTTTTCTCTTTTTATTACCTACATATTCAAAAGAAGAAATATGTTTATAAAGTGTATTCCTTAAGTTTAATTGTAGAGAGTTAACTGGAACTCAAGTTTAAATATTTGGAGTTACAGCTAAATTTACCATTTAATTTACAAATTTTCCTAGGAATAGCGTTGCTATGTAGTGAGTAAAAGCAAACATAGAATGTTTGTTTCAACTATATTCCAAATATTTTATATGTATATTGTACTTTTATGCTACTAATTTTTAATAAACAAAGTATTATTTTTATTTCTTTGAAGGAATTTCCAAAGCGTAATATTCTGAGACTGAAATTAAAGTACATATTTTCTTATAGATATTTTCCAGATTGCTGGATGCAGTGCTGCCATCTATTCAGTAAAATAAATACCAGCATTTATGTGTCCTGTATGTTTTAAATATTTTCCTTTCCATGTTATATACTTAAAATAGAGAAAGGAAAACAAATGTGATTATTATAAAGTGTTTTCGCCCTTAAGTTTAACTCTCTGGGGTTGACTTAAGGAATATAAGTTAACTGTCGGGAACATGAGTGCCCATAGAACTTTTCCTAAGTTGGGGCAAACCACCGACGTCAGTAGCGCAAACTCAATAATAAGATTTACAACATGAACTTGCCTGACGTGCACCTTTATGACCTTGAACAACCAGGAAGAGGCAAGTTTCTTTCTTGCTCTTCCCTACGGGCACCCGTGGTCGGGAGTTAAAACTAATTGTAATATTTAATATTCAGATATTCCTTTTTTTTTTTAAGTAGTGCTTCCATCTAGTGAGTAAAATTAAACATAGACTGTATGTTTCATATATGTGTGGAACATTTTACATAGGAACATGTGGCTGCAAACGCCACTGTGGAGCACTACTGGTGCAGGAAAAAGCAAAAAGAAAGGAATACAGGTAATACAGCACATGGTTTATTATACATAACAATTACAAGTGTAAATTACAATTGTTTATCATAGTATCAAAGTAGGTCTTCAAATTCCTTGCCTTCCGCAGCTGTTCATGTTTCAGCCAGGATGTGCAGGACTATCTCAATAGGACCTTTCCTGCAAGATAGATCAGCTGGGAAGGATCCGTCAATTGGCACCCATAGTCTCCCCACTTTTCCCCGATTTATTTCTTCCAGAGGGGTTACCTCAAAAACCTTGTTTGCGTCCCCTGTGACATCTGACGCTGACCTTGTCACATAGATTCGTTGAGGCAGCAGCAAGCGTCCTCGAGCCTCTTGACATCGAGCCCCATGCGTCGACGTTTCCAGACATGCATATCTGCGGATGGCAATAACTTTGAACACCTACTCTAATACTATGATAAGCAATTGTAATTGATATTTGTAATTGTTATGTCTAATAAACTTGTGTTTTATTGCCTGCATTTCATTCTTTTTGCTTCTTCCAACATCTATAGCACTCCACGGTGGTGTTTGCGACCACTTGTTCCTATGCAAAACGGGCTCATTTTCGAATGCTTGGCCTATCCTTAAAGTTTGTCTAAGACCTTTTGGATCACCCTGTATACACTAGAGGCCAAATCAATGTCCTGGCCCGAAGCGCCGTTGCAGAGGGACATCGAAATCAATATTATTAATTTATAATTAACATGTAAATTTTACTTTCTCATACTATAGAATATAGAAAAAGTATTATTTTCACGAAAATTTTGGCTTTCGAGATTTTAATGCCAATAAATATTGTAGAACCTTCTGAACACGTTTTGACTATTTTTAGATTGATATCCGTCTGTATGTGGTCAATTTCTCGCGTACACGCAATTCTGCCACAAATATTAATGAATTTTCAAGAAATTTTATATCAGGCTTTGTTATTGAAAAATCTAGAATTAGATAGAATATTTTTTTTAATTTGAGCGAAAGCTTTGAAATTTATTCGAAATTTTATATTTCCGTAACATGCCAGCCCAGGACAAAATTTGACACAATTATGCATAAAATGTGTTATTTATGAGACTTAATAGTTTCAATCATTGTAGTGAAAAATAGCCGCTATGCAATTTTTTTGTTGGTCACTTCATTAGCCCCTGGGGATGCAAGTTCGGTGCTGCAGTCGTGCACCACCCCGGTACTTTTCATGTTGACAGGGCACACCCTGACTCACAAAATGAGAGTAAATATTTAGTATTTAAATGTTCTTTATGGAACATTAATTTGTTATGTGTCTATGAGCACGAGGAGAGGAAAATTTGAAAGCTCTTCTGATAAAGTGAATGTTGTTTTTTACTTTCCCTGCAATACATGATAGTGTATAGGGAAAATATTGGAATCATGACGAAAATCGCAACTAGAGTTTTCGGCGAATTTACGCGTTTCGAGACATCTATAATACGAAATAAACTATTTTTAGCGTGACGTCTGTGTGTGTGTCGGTCTGTGCAGATTCTGTATCCACTCTAACTAAAAAAATAATTGACCGAATTTCACAAAATTTGGTAGGTAAGTCACTTGTGTGCGAGTCTGGTGCTGATTAGTTTGGGGTACGATTCGGTATAAAAGAACCCGCCTTTTTTTTTGCGGAAAAACCTGTATCCACTCTATCTGTAAAACTAATGAACCGAATTTCACAAAATTCGGTAGATAAGTCGCTTGTGGGTTACTCTGGTGCTGATTAGATTTTGGTACGATTCGGAACAAAATAACCTGCCGTTTTCTCTACGCCATCTTTGAAAATAAGTCCAGTTACTAAATAAGAACGAAAATTGAATTAAAAGTGAATTAAATTTGATTAAAATAAAGAGAACGTGGATATACATAAGTCTTCAGGGAAAGTCATGTGCTGCCCACATCATATTTTTTTTTTATGTGCGACTAATTCAATGACTTTTCCGTAAGTTTTCACTTCCTGGAGATTTATAAGCAGCTGAGGCATCTATTAATCAGAGTTATGCGTTAAATGTGGATAACTAATTATATATGATGATAATAATAATAATAATTATTATTATTATTATTATTACTCGTATTATCATGTTAAAAACTATGATACCATATTATATAGTTTGACGTATTTACTACTAATATTTTATGTCATTGAGATGCCGTTTGTAAAGCGCCCCGACACCATTTATTTTAAGACTACATCACTTTGTAATCCTCCCCCTCCCCCCAGAGGGGGTACATTGTGACACTTGGTATCAATCGAAAGCTGTTTTAAGCCTTTTAAAATGAAAGGTAACATATTATAATTCTGATCGCTTGGTCTAGAGATACGTATTTTTCAAATTTTTTCTTTCAAAATTTGAAAAAAAAAAAGCGAGAAACTTAAAAATAGATTCTACAGTAGATTCTTCTGTAGTATGAGAAAGTCTAAAATATTCTAAAATAGATTCTTTTGTAGCATGAGAAAATCCAGTTCATCCACACTTCAGTTAATTTAATTATGGCTTATTTAATTATATTTGAACTAAATGATGTGGTTACTGAAATTGATTCAAATAGTATAAACTCATATTTAAGAAATGACTTATTTACTTATTTCGTTTAATTTATAAAAGTAAGCATATTTGTTTATACATGAACTTCCGGCGTTGATTTTTTTAAAACACAGAATTTTGCTTGTGGAATTTCGAGGACTTGGAATGTAATTGTGTGTGAAATTTATGTAAATGATAACTAAAAGGGAAATACTCCTTTCATATAGCCTAATCTGAAATAGTAAAATAATTTCCATCGAGTTTATGATAAAAAATGTAAATAAAAAGTGAAAATATTGAAATGGAATGTTGGATATTTCTGCGTAATCCTAAGGTATGGTCTAAACTCAGAGCCGCCGAGATATAAATATAATAACCATGGAACCGCCGAGAGCGGATCTAGGCGCGGGTAAAACAGCAATTCCGGGTCCCATGACATACCTGTAAGTAGAAATTGTTCTACATAAATCCAATGCGGGCCCCAAAAAATGTGTACTGGCTTTTGTACATGTCTGGAAATTTGTACATAGCCCCAACAACACGATGAAGCTGGAATTTGATAATTCCAGGAAATTCAATGAATTTGAAGATTTCGAGATGAATGGATTGATTTGATTTGATTTAAAACCCTGACAGAATCAGAGAAAACCGAGCCAGTAGCAAAAAGAGGATGCATCATCTGAACCAGGGGAAATTTCAGTCTGATTTGAACATCTTTGAAGCCGTGCTATGCTTGTCAAACTACGCGGTAATATTGTTTTTAGAATGAAAGCGTGCATTGTCTTTGACAAAGGACATTTTAGCATTTTACACAGGATCTACATACACTAGATATTTTTTCAAGTGTTGTTTATTTTTTCATTCCTAAATATGATAGAAATTCCCCACTGGTCATATAGTGTCAAATAAATGCCTTCTGTAGCAATTTCATTCTTGATTTCTCATCATTAGACAATGCTCTACAACTTTGTAATTGATTTTTTTTCGTCTGTTTCATTTTTTCGCTTAGCTTTTTGTTAGCTTAATTTTCCAAATTACTCGATGGGGGGCGCTAAAATTACTTTTATTTGATCGGTCATTGTCACTTTATTCAAGATAGATCTAGCTTATATACTCATTGACCTTTCCTTATAAAGTTATTATGGTGCTTATGCTTATGAGAACTTTCTATCTATCGTGGGAAACGCTTGGCGAAAATTTTGGCGACTAATATGGAGAGATATCGCCAACTTGGTGACTTTTTTAAATGTTGCTCAATTGACAAAACTGTCGCCAAATCGATAAAAATGACACCAAATTGATAAAAATGACGCCAAATCAATGGAATTAATTACGTTTTGAAAGGGAATAGTATTGTAATGATGTTTCGATAGCGTCTGTCTGTCAAGCCCAACCATCCCACTTGGCAACTAATTTGGCGAGTTTTTAAATGTCGCCAAATTTATCAAAATATTGCCAAATTGACGAAAATGTCACCAAATCGATAAAAATTTCGCCAAATTGATAAATATGACGCAAAATTAATGAAATTAATTGTGTTTTGAAAAGTGATGGTATTGTAATGATGTTTCGGTAGTGTTTGCCTGTCTGTCCAACTATCCCACTTAGCGAGTTTTTTTTTTAATTTGGCAAAGAGTTTAGCGGGATGTTGCCAAATTGATAAAAATGACGCCAAGTGGGAGGTAATATTTTGCTAATTTTGAATTCCGTCATATGACGGGCAAACCTTCTAGTTGTTAGTATGTTGTTGTATATGCTGTGTATCAATGTAGAAAAACAATCACTGGGAATCAGCTTTGATGCACAGCAGATATACCCAGACATTATTTATCGAAGTACTCTGTGTATCAATGTAAAAAGAAATCTTCAAAAATGCAAACAAGACATATATTTATAGAGGAGTGAAATAAAACAAAATGCCATAAATCTCCTTATTTTTTATACATCAATATTTACATTTTTATACATAACAAAGACACTTATGCTCACTAAGAACATTGAATAAGTGATTCAGAAATAAGTCACATATGTACACACTGCAGCTTAAAAAAACTTATACACAGCACCATAAGCATCTCTAATGTTCAGTGAAACAAAAATATTAAAAGTTTACAGCTTGAAATTTATCTATGACATCAAAGAATTTCATTTGTATTATGGATATAACCTATAGTTCGTCATTGATATTGCTATACGTCATGAAAATACGTTCGCTCTCTGCTCCTGCCAATTCAAGAAAATAGTTATATAATATTAATTACTTAATAGAATTAAATATATGAAAATTAGTTGTCTACAATTGCTTCAGTGGCGATAGAAGCTTCCTATATGTGGTCGAAAAAACAGTTTGTACTGATTGAAAGTTTAAGTGTAACTGTAAATGTAGCAGGCAAAGCATAAATGACCAAATTGACGGAGAAAGACACATTGGCCTAAACAAAACTAACGATCAGAAAATATTTCAGTGGTCATGCGGAAAAATAATCAAAGCATTCCGACACAGCGGTCAAAGCATGAGGACAAAGCAGTCAAAGCATAAGGACAAAGCAGTCAAAGCATAAGGACAAAACGACAAAAGCATAAGGAAAACGGAACCCAAGCAATAAATAATAGACAAAAACAATTCCGTTCACAACCACACATCATCTGAATAAGACAAAATGAGGCCGACTGCTAATATAAAATGGAAAATAAAACTGAAAGATAGTTTTTCAAAAAATGTTGTCAAAAAAAAAAAAAATGAAACTATAGAAAATAGACCTGCCGTTGAAAAGAGAGAAAAATAGCCAAGTATAAACCCAATATGGTTAGAATATGATTAAATTATAAACACAAAGCGCAGTTTATCATTTTTAACCTCATGAAAAGCCCTTGAAGCCGAAGCCCTTGAGCCTAAAGCCCTTGAAACAATTGTAGTCACCTAATTTCTATATCTACTTCCATCAAGGAAGTAGAGTAGTTTAGAGTGCAATGGAACGTCGGTGTACAAACAAACAGCTTTCCTGTATATAACAGGCTAAAAATTAATTTTGACTTTTAGTCTGTTAAAAGTCAAAAACAAAATTTGGCTTTTTTAACCTTCAAAATTATATTTACCATTTTAATTAGACTTAATTAAAAAGTTAATTCAAATTTTGACCCTTATATATGGCTCTACCATGTAAACAAAGTTTATAAGCTAGTTGACCATATGCAGGCTGCCATGTGACATCAAATGTAAAAGTTGGCAAGCAAAGTAAAATTTTGAGAATCTATTCTACGAGTTTAAAAAAGTATTATTGGAAACTTCATGCCTTTTGCTACACCGAACAATATAATTACAACTGCCAATACAGTATATGAATTAAGACAAAATGTGTGTATAAAGAATGGGAATTTTTTTTAAATACAAATTGAACATTAAGGCAAGAGAACACAATGGTAGGGGCTCAATGGAACATGATTTACCAATTATAACTAAATGTAACTGATTGACAAAATCTATAACTTAATAAAGTTAATACATCGCTGCTGCTGCGAAAATGATTCAAGTAAAATTTTGTGTTATGAATTTGGGAAAAATAAGAGTGGTGTGGTCTGTAATAATATAAAATGTGGAGATTATATTTTGATAAAATTTTGTTTGAAAAAATTAAAGAATAACTATTAGAAAAGGGAAGGAAACTCTGTAAATGTAGAAGATTATGCAACAATAAATTGCGTCCTTCCGAGAGGTTGGTGGTAGGGGAAGGAGGGTACGGTCCCTGTGGATGCCTCCCCCACTGGGTTCCGGTCTAAATTGGATGGCACTTCCCGACCGTCCAAACAGTTACCTTACACCTTTCTGGTAGGTCGGACGGTCTGGGTTTCAACAATCAACAACAACAACAACAATAAATTGCATATAGGCTGGCTTATTAGAATCATTTAGATGCTGCCTTATTCTTTTATATCTAACATTTGATGAAATATTGCCACAAGAATATAATTTGTATATATTAATATTATAAGATTATATAATCTTAAATTTAAACTTAGTAAGTTTAAAGTTTCATTGTACCCCATATGATGTTCTATAGTACCTCGTGTTGGGGCACTATGGAGAAATTTGCATGACTTTATATTATATTTTCTCCATATAAATAGTTTTTACCAATCCTAATATAGAAAGTGTATTCTTGTAGCCAATAACCTTGCGAATCTGATGGCACCATGTTTTTGTGCTAACTTTAATAAACTGTAACGAAAATAATTGGTGTTTTCCTAAAAGTGTTCCGTTGTAACCCTAACCACCTCTACAAATAATTTGAATTACCACATGCAGCAGTTATATTCATTATGAAATATATATATAACCCTATAATCCATCAATACGTTATGTGTAAATTATAATTAAATTTTGAAATAATTGTGCTATTTTTAGATATAATTAAGGAGAATTTGATCATCATGTCTTTTTACTATCCCTTGCACTCTCAAAACAAACGAGCATTCCACTAAAAGAATTGATTTTTTTTAGTTAGAACGAATTTCAAATTAACTTACTTTGCTCTTTTCGATTTAATTAGTCTACTATTTCAATTTAATTAGCTACGATCCTTGTCTATCTCGACAGTTTGTATCATGCCCTCGTTTAAGAATAAGCAATCTCTTTTCTGAACAATTCCCTCTATCAAGTTATTGTTTAAACTCCCAAAATTTTAATATGCAAAACCTATTTTTCCCCTTTTAATGGAATGAACTATCACATTAAGTACTGAATTTATAAATCTCTATCTCATGCCGAAAAGAATTTTATGCTCACTTGTGATACCAAACATTCTGTTCTGTAATATTCAAATGAAAATATTATCGATACCGTTGCAGAACCATAATTATTTACTTATATAAATTTTTTCTATAGCAAATTTTCTATGTCTATATACGCACCCGCGACAATTAAAATACTGCATTATACAGGAAATATATAAATTTAACTTCTGCTCAGAATAAGTAGTGGTTGATATAGTGGTACTGAGTGTCAAGTTATAAAGACGAAACTAAATGACCTAAAACCCCTGAATTTATCAAAATATGATTTGAACTATTTATACGATATTTTTCATGCATTTCCATTTTTTTAACTTTTCATTCTAAATAGTAGCATGTTTAAAGTTTTATTTTTTGTACTCTGATTGAGATGTATGTGCAACTCCAAATAGAACGATTTCCACTGCTTGTGCTTTTGTTTTAGCTTCAAATACAGCTTAATGTAACAACTCTAAACTCAGATGAAGGTAATAACGCCAAAATGACCAGTATTCATTCTTTGTGCGAGATTTTTTCCTCTGAATACAGCTAAATGTAACAACTCTCAAAGTAACGATTTTTGTGCCTAAAAAAGGAATCAATTTCTCTCAAATAGGGAAAGGAGGTGAACATTTGCTTCATATGGAAATTCGCTCATTTGTTAAGATAATTTTCGGCATATGCCATATTTATCCCTTCCATTAATAAAACTGCTCATTGGTTGTAGGTAGAAAATTCCATCCCTTATGCTTCAAATTTCACAGATAGCACTTTTCTGCAATGAACAAATATCAAAAGTGCGTGTGCCCGCCCTTGCGTCATTCTCTGTTACAAAGCACATTCCCAATTATGCATTCAGATCCGAAGATACTTTTTGGTCTCATCGTATAGCATCGGGTTACCACACTCGAAGCCCTGGGTCAACCAGCAGTCCCCTCAGTGGTAACGGATGAAACGGGAACACACAACCTTCTCGACGGCGATCGCAATGTCACTCATGAGATGGCAGCACCACAAATGACGCTCAACAGTCTTCCTCCTCTCAACCTTCCGCGACACCCGTTGACTTTGCGCTAAAAATTGGCGGATTTTATGGGATTCGCCCCCACGCTAATTTCACAAGCATGGTGTGCATGTTTTCGGCAAAGAAAGAAGTGTGTAAGAGCGGGCTCTTGCATCATCCTCTGCTACGTAGCCATTACCAATTATACGCTCGGACCCGAAGATATCGTTTGGTCTAATCGTATATAATTGGGTTACTAAAGTTTATGTCTTGAGTTCAAACTTGAATGGATACAACCAGCGGTCGCCGCAGTGGTACTGGACGAAAATTGAACACACAACCTTCTCAACGACATTCTCAGTGTCACTCACGAGATGGCAATACTGCAAAAGGAATCCTAACGCTCCTCCTCCTCTGATCCTTTAACGGCACCCGTCGGTTTTCTTCTGAAAATTAACGGATATTATGGGGTTGTCCCACAGTATTTTCACAATGTAGATGTACAAGTTTTTGACCAAGAAAAAGAGTGTAGGAGCGCCAGCTCTTGTGATTGTGACAGTCTCTGCTATGAACCACTTTACCAATTATACGCTCAAACCCGAAGATATCTTCTGATCTAATCATATAGCATTGGACTACTACAATCAAGGCCCTGGATTCAGATCTAACAGAACGAAAACCAGCGGTCTCCGCAGTGATGACGGACGAAAACAAACACAACCTTATCAACGAATGCCACTCAACACCTCTCGAAACACTACTCACGAGATGACAGCACCACATAAAGACGTTCAACACCCTTCCTCCTCTCCAATCTGTTGCTCTAAGTCCTCTGGACGAGCCGGACGGCCTGGGGCTTTCACCCTTCCTCCTCTCAATCATTCGCTGCACTTGTTTGCTTCGCACTGAAAATTAACGAATTGTAAAGTTGGTCCATTAAATTAACATGCCACATAAAAACAGGTTTAATATACACGTTTTCGGTCAAAAGCGGGAATATGTGGGGTCGCTTCTTACGTCATCTGCTGTTACGAAGCGCTTCTCGAATTCCGGTCGGACCCGAAGATATCTTTTGGTCTAATCATATAATATCGGACTACTGCACTCGAGGCCCCAGGTTCAAACCTGAACTGTACCAACCAGCGTTCCCATCAAAATCGCAAATTTGCATTTATCGGAGTTTATCAGACACAACTTCTGACATTCTCTTTAAATCTGAATATCAATTGCACTATTGATAACAAATTATACTGTGTATAATAAATTATTTAATTAGACTTTTTGACATTTTACTGTTCATCTGTATGATATGTCAATAACCGTGAAATTAAAATTTCCATCCTTGGCTGTGCATTTCGTGTCATTACTTTACCGTTTGATACCTCTCGATTCAAATTTTACAAAATATCTTCTTTAATGTTGTCAGACAGTAAATCTAGTTGTATAACTAGAATAGAATATGATTTATCTGAAGTCCCATTTATCTTGTAAAATAGCAGAATCATAGATTCGCATTGAGCTTTTCTTGATGACAGTCAATTAACCAAAATGAACCGTTGAAAAATTTACATTTTATTTATTTATTTTTAATTTTGTTAAATTCCTCTGATTGTCCTTCTTAGCAGTTTTGTAAAACAAAGTAGTTCAGCACCTCAGAGAAATTTGATGTAGGATAATTTTGGTAATATTTGGAATCTAGCAAATGCAATTTTTATCTGATTATGTTCGGCAAAGAACTCAGTCTGTAAAACAATTTGCACCATACATCCAAAGTAAAAAATCAGTTTAGTTTTAGAGCAGTTATCGTGAAGCAAAACATGAAAACAGACAGACAAACAACAACAAATCGCATCTGAATATTCAAAATTCAGAAACTTGTCAGTTCAAGCCCTCGTTCCAAATCAGAACGAAAAAACATACTTCATTCTCTCGCTTCAAATAAAAGGGGAAAAACTTACTTACTTCATTCTTTCGCTTCAAATCAAAAGGAAAAAGCTTATTCACTTCATTCTGTCGCTTCAAATCAAAAGGAAAAAGCTTACTCACTTCATTCTGTCGCTTCAAATCAAAAGGAAAAAGCTTACTCACGTCATTCTCTCGCTTTTTATTATTATTTTCCGATTAGGATTAATGCACGAAAACTTAAAGCTTAAATTGGAAATAAAATTTCTACAGTTCTTAAGCAGAAAAAATTACAATCTGTATTTAAATAAATGCACATTTTTATATACTTTTTATTTAACTATATCTTACCATTTAAGTATTTTCATTGTGTGTGTCAGTGTTATTTGTAAATGAAATCACAAATTATTGTAAGAGATAAAATTGAGATGATGATGTATTTTTAAAAATATTTTAGATTAAAATATTTGTAAAAAAAATTCACAAATAGTACTGTGTGAAAAATATTCAATTATTCATTGTAAATAATATTTCGTTATTTCTTAAATAGCTTAATTTTTAATACCTACAAATTTAAAAATTATATAAACACTCTATAAAAATAACATCACAAATTACATTTTCTTAACAACTCTATAAAAATATAAAGACCTATCAGTAAAATCATATTTTTCTCTACATACAATTAACAATGATCATATCTTATACCTTTTCTTGATATGTTCAAAAGTTCGTAAAATAGCGAGTGCGACATCAAGATTGATACATTTATTATAATATTTTAATATTCCTGATCAACTAACAATGCAAGTACACTAATAAATTTATGTATAAAATAATTTGTTTAACAGCAAATAGAAAACGTATACAGCAAGAGGCAGCAGTATGATTATGTTGATATTAAAAAGGTATTGCCATTGTTAAGCCGCAGTATCTAGATCAAGGTTGTAGAATATATATATAGAAAATAACTTAAATTCAGTTGTTCGAAGATGACAGTTAAAGATTAAAATATTATTACTCTAAGAATATTCTAAAAAATTACTAATAAAATTTGACTATGATTTGATATTGAATTTCACTTCATCGATGACACAAAAATCTTTCTTCACAAAATATTATTATACGTTTATCCATAAAATATAAGCCTTTTTCATAACAATCAGAAATAATAACATGAAAAGATTATGTTACATTTTTATCATTCTCAAATATTTCAAATACTTAATATTTTATTATATAATATTTGTTATTCATACTTAATATTTTATGTATAACATTTCTTGTGCATAAATGTTCAATTTATAAATAACTAAATAATGGACAGAAGTATGATTTGGTTCAAAATAATATATTTTTAATTTCATGGACGTCAAGTCAATTAGTATTTTATAAAACCTTGATCTAGATTGCAGACGGAAAATGCATTGAATGCTGATTAAAGGCCTTGTAAGTATTGCAGAATATAGGAAAGCAGTGCTGCAAAGTGTTATCCCAGCAAAGCGTTAAAATTATGGTACATAGTGTTTTTACTGACGGTGATAAAATGAATTAAAAAAGTAAGGTATGTCGAGCATATTTAAACGATATTATTTGAAAACAACATTCAGAAGCAACTAAAGACACTTACAAATTACAATTGCTTTTGTTCATTTTTGACAAATACTGTTTCAATAATACTGTATGAAGGCATCTATGTCGCCATTGACTTCTTGGATTTAAGTTTCAATTTTATAAATTGCAGTCGAACCAACTTAATGGAATAACAACTTAAGGAATCCCGCTTAATAAAATTCCTGTGTCTTAAACCACAGTCATTCCTTACAGTAATAAAACTTTCCGGCTAATAGAATAAGGAATTTCTTGGAGTAATCCACCTTTTAAAAAAAATCATATCTTCAAGGCAAACTTTTAAGCAGAAAAATTTTAGTTTATACTATTCCCGAAGAGCCACTTTTACCTTTACCAAATCTAACACCAGGAGAAATCGCGGAAGATTACTTCTTTCAAGTTTTCAAACTTTGATAATGAGGTATTTCGAGAATTATCGGACAATAAAATAAGATAAAATGAGGTGGTAGAAAACGGTGATTAAAAAAGTCGTGAATATTAAAGCCCTTTTAAATCTCGAATTTATCAATACGTGTAACATTTTGAAACGTGTTTTGTGATATATGAGTGAAATGAACATCACAACATATTAGAAAGGAAAGGTGGGACCGGTGACGTCACCATGAAAAAAAATTTTAAGAGTTCGGAGGGATGAGTTGCAATACATAAATTTATAGTTCTTTATTCTCCAAATATCATTTAACGCAGTTCTAGTTTACTTACGATGAATTTTTAAACCCTTAAATTTTAATACAAAATAAAATTTAATTATAAAATTTTTAACGTATAGTTAGAAAATCTAAGAATAGTTTTTGGATACTACAGAAAGTTGATTTCTATGTGTGAAATGCGTAATGTACAGGGTCTTTCAGAAAGGACGCCCTAACCTATTATAAAATTTTTAACGTATAGTTAGAAAGCCCAAGAATAGTTTTTGGATACTACAGAAAGTTGATTTCTATGTGTGAAATGCGTAATATACAGGGTCTTTCAGAAAGGACGCCCTAACCTATTATAAAATTTTTAACGTATAGTTAGAAAGCCCAAGAATAGTTTTTGGATACTACAGAAAGTTGATTTCTATGTGTGAAATGCGTAATATACAGGGTCTTTCAGAAAGGACGCCCTAACTTTGAAATGACATAACTGCGAAACAGTGATAGACAGAAAGATGAAACAAGTGGTATGTTGGACAGACAGGTCTGAAATTTTAAATACACAGGTTTGCAAAATTTACAAGATTGGCTAACAGAGGGTGCTGCAGTTTCAGTGCAATGTCTTTTAAATAGTGGGTGAGATTGTTTCGTAAACAGGGGTCAAATCACATTACCATGGATTTGATATGGCCACCGTGTATAGCAGTAACATGACGCAAGCGATGGGCGAAGTTTGAAGCCACCTTCTGCAATGTCTCTACTGAAATGGGTGCACATGCCTCACAGATGAACTAACGTTTGAGGATTCTTACTATAAAAAGTGTCCTTCAAATGACCTCAAAGAAAGAAGTCGCATGGATTGAGATCCGGGGCGTATGGAGACTGAGCGTTCCGTACTTCTGAGCATTTATAAGTTATTTAAATATCACTGTGCTTGCAGCGCCTTCTGTTAGCCAATTTTGTAACTAGTTTTGTAAACCGATGTATTTAAAATGTCTATCCAACCTGTCTATCCAACATACCACTTGTTTCATCTTTCTGTCTATCACTGTTTCGCAGTTATGTCATTTCAAACTTAAGGAGTCCTTTCTGAAAGACCCTATATGACTTTTATTAGACAAGCATGTTTCAGATCCATATTTTATTAAACATTTATGACAAGTTCTGCTATAAAACTACGTGTACAACTATTAGACTCATTTTAAGCCTTTATAGTATATTAGTACACCTCGGTCATTTTGCAGTAACTATTCCCAGAAATATTACTAAATGATTATTTCTATTTTTAAAATACGCCTCTAACGACTCAAGTCCTTATCACATGCACAATTCCTTCTTTTGATTTTGGTGTTTCCTTTTCTTTCATTATATTTGAGACTTTGATACATATGTATTTTTCTTAAGCAAAGTACCGGCTACCGGCAGTGTCATCGCGACATAAAGCATTTTCTGCCATTTGGATTTATATACGTATATATATATATATATATATATATATATGTGTGTGTATATATATATATACATATATATATATATATGTATATATATATATATATATATATATATATATATATATATATATATATATATATATATATATATATATATATATATTGTATAAATTGTATAAATACACAGAACTGAAACAATAACTAAAAACATTATGCATTTTAATGGAGGGTGTTCGCTATTACAATTTTAATACTGGAAGCGAATAATGGGTCTCTAGGAGGTATGAACCTCTAAAATCAGCCGCTTGGTGACCCCACTGGGTGGGACAACAAATATATTAACTTACAGAAATAAGCAATCTGACATAACTGATTACTTATTTATTCCAAGCAATAAATTTTCAATTCAATCAAATAAGTTTTATAAGTATAGAAAACATCCGGTTGTATGATATTACAACTTGCACTTCGTGAATAAATGCGTGTATGCATATATGTATATATCCCGGATAATGCGATACTCCACTTATTGGAGATTCTTTGTGTACCAAATTGGCTATTCCATTAAGACAGTTCGAATGCAGTCACGATATTTGACTACATTAGGAAAAAATACATATGTGAATTCCCTATTTATTTCTTCAATAATTAGAAATTAGTAGCTTAACTTATTTGAATGTATAAAGAGATACACATTATTCAATAAAATTTAACTATCTTACAAATGACAATTCATTTCACTTAGATTTCTATTATTTAGGGATAATCATAATGAGAGATTCAAATAAAAATATTTTCAATTTATGCAACAGCATATAATTAATTCTTTCAACGTCATTTTTCAGTTTGTTGAATTTTGGTAGAATATCATACAAAAACTAGTTTTGAGTGCATTTTGCATAAATTTATACCATTTTAATGAATTGTAACAGAATTTTAATGAAAAGAAATTATATTTGTCTTCATAAAATTCTGTACCAAAAACAATTATAAAAAGTTTTGGGGTTTTCTGCTTTAAAATATGTAAAATAACTTTCTCAACAATGTATTATTTTGTCGTTGTCATCTCTCATATCTATATACTTTAGTTTGAGATATAACATGTATGGTAGTTATTCTACAACACATAAATGCTTTACAATAAATTCAGAATCGCCGCTTTTTACTAGTACTCTTGAGCTAATTTATTCCACTACGTATATCGCACCGGGTCAGGGCTATTAAATTTGATGGGTCTCAAAATGCCATAATTCATAATAATGCAATTCAGACAGTCAAGTTTATATATTGATATATCGCTCCCATTGTACATAAATAGCAACACCCATGGAAGATACTATCGGCAACAGGAGTACAATCTTAACATTGTGAACGCCTGCTATAGACACAATTTTAGAGTATGAACATTGCTCGTTCTTCATTGCTTAGCCTAATCACAATTGAATGAAATTTAAAGCCAGCTACGTGTTAAAACTCTAGTCGGCCCCTTTAAAACAAGAATTTTCCAAGCGGATGCGAACCTCACTTTGGTTTCATTGTGATGTCATTGGCCAACAGTGCGCACGCATTTTCTAGGGATTTCAATGATTTCCTGTGATGCCACTTCCACACAGATAAATATTTTTAAAATGTGAAGGAAATTTATTGACTAGAAATTAGACCAGTAATGATTCCTAAACAAAATATTATAATGAAAATTATTCAATCGCAAATATGTATCTTATAAATTAAACTCTTTTATAAAATAATTTAGATCAGCTAATTCGAAGTCCGATGTACCCGTATCAATACAAGTTCGAGTAACAAAATGTACAGTTCATCGTTATATGGAAGATTTTGCATAATCACAGATAATTAAAACAATAGTATTACAAAAATTTGCCAAAGAAAAAAAATATGTTATCTAGTCTTTTATCTGAAAACCTTCCATAATTTGGCAACAAGGCATTTCTCAATGACATCACATTTTAACGTTTTTAGATTGGACGTTAGATTGACTACGCAACCTTATATTAATGAAACTTGTGAAAAGTTTCGCAATATTGTAACACGTAACGAGTTTTCTTGCTGCCATTGTAAGCATTGGTTATTCCATGCTGACGAATGTGATATGAGTGTTAAATAAGTCCATGGATGTTGTTAATTGCGATGGAAGCACAATCCTTACAGAAATAAATACATTAATTCCCAATACGGAAAGAGTACGGAAAAAATTGATAGACCCCCCTAGACCCAAAATTACGAAGCCTTAACAAAACAAACAACCATTATATAATGAATGGGTTTCTGCTTAAACTTCAACCTTTTAATATAAAATATAGTATGTCCATAGAATGAATCGTCTTAGATAACCAACGCATATTCTAAAGTGAAATAAAAATTCGTGAAACTGTTTTCATCTTTCAAAGTATGGAATAAAAACTGAATGTAATATCACATATTTGATGTAGCGTTTGTTCAAACACTTGTTTGACTGCTCAATATATCTACAAGTTTAGTAAATTTAGATCTAACACATATATTGTGGTTGTATGATTTCATAGTGGTGGATTAATATATAATCTACGTCAGCGGTTCCCAACCGGTAGATCATAATATTTCTTCAGAAGATACGTACATAAACACACGTAATGATGAATGTTTCTTAAATTAAATTTCTCTAATAATAAATATGGCAAACAAAAGGTAATTTCCTTATATACTGCAGAGGAATTAAACAGTGCCTACAGAATTCTTGATAACTACATTATTGATACTACAAATAATTGATTGGTAAAAATTACATTTACCATACATTATTCCAACATATCTTTGACGTACAGACAATAATAGGGGAACCTAATTGCTCACTCAGTTAATTGGGGAATGAAATTACCAAACTGATTATTTTTTAGCTGCTTGCTACACACATACATTTTGGCCCTCAGTTAGAGCTGGCAAGTCAAACTTTGACAACCGAGACACGCGCCCCAGACACGTGCAGATCGGACTGCTAATTCATCGCCTTCAGTCCGTCTTGGAATCTTTTCAGTGGAATGTATAACGCATGGAATCGTGTGGACTGAAGTCTCGGTCGGAAGGCCACGTCATTCCCGTCAATTCGACTGCAGCGCCAGCACGGTTGACCGGAAGAACTGCGAGAATTCCAACAGACTAACAATTCAAACGATTTGAGGGCAAGCCGGTCCACACATATCAGTTCGATCTTTAAAACTTGGGCAGTTCAAGAAGCCGTTAAATAAGCTAAACTATATATATATATGACGATCCTAATTCAATTTTCTTGTTCCCCTCCGTTTGCATAGAAGCACATTCTAAAGTCATGGTTTGACAAGGAATTAGATACTTGTGCTAATTGTCACCGAGGTTTCAGCCAGTGGGGGAAATGTCGAAAAAATCCCTTTTAGCAAAATTTCTTTTTATTTACAATCAGGAAAGAAAATGTAACTTCTGTATCGCCATATTCATAAAAAAAATGTTTTTGAGGTGGTTGATCTCTGAAAGCTTCTTTAATGAAAATGACTATATATATACTTATGGTGGATACCCAACATTCATAGTCTTTGCTAAAAGATTTGGTTGGAACAAAGTATAGATCACTTAAAGAAATTGAAACTATTGCTTTCGGGAATCAAGGGGATTTACGGGTTTAGTGACGTTTACAATAAGCAGAAAATGGTTCAAGAGCCGATAAAGGTTAGGAACCGCTGATCTACACTATAAGCATACAATAAGATGAGTTCGTGTTCGAATCTACAATAGACATTGATGTTTATACATATTTTCAAATGATTGTTCAGCCATTCCAACACAAAGAGCAGACGGTGTAAGTTCAATCTGACTCGCCACTAAGAGCAAGGACTTCTTGTTCCAAACTTTCATCTTCAAACATGTCCAGAGAAGAAGTGCTGCAGCTATAGCGACGCTTGTAGACGTCTCTCATGCGTTCCCAAAACATACGGTTGGTATCAACAGCAATGCTAGCGTCCTCAACTTCAGGAAACAAGGTTGCCAGTATTCTGAAAAATATATATAGTCTATATATTTATTGCACAGTTTTAGAGGATTTTGCTCTGTTCCTATACATTGAGTGGTGGCTTATATATTATAATCAACAGGCCATTTTGTGCAAGTTGGCGATCCTGGAGATATTGCTAACGTTAGATCACTGAATCGATATAGGGAAAAAAAACTGAAGACATGAAAAGACTAACGAAATGCATTGCTCAATAAATCAATTTAAAAGACGCAATCTGCTCACATATTTAAACGTGGAATGATCTTCGGAGCTCGAAATAGTAGTGCATACATTAACAAAGCGGCTGAACTTGTTAATTGTTTGAAGTTAGCAGTTACTAAAGTTTATAAATAATGGACCACTAGATAAACATCCGGGTCCTTTTTTTTTGTCCTCAGAGGCCAGGGGGCTTGCCTAATCAGGCTTATAGCAGCTTAAAAACCACGACTAAGGAATCCTAAATTTATTTATAAACAAATTATTTGTGCCTGGCCAGGGCGGTTACAAAGACCTACAATAACATTAAACTTTTACAACAACATTTACACCGGCCGACCAAATAGCTGCTCATGTCCTTGTTGACGAGTCGGTCGGTCTGGGTCTTCAACAACATTTTACAACAAAGGCCTACATTCAACTTTTGCATTGTAAACCAATTATACTCCAGGAAATGCTTCAACAATCTAAACTCCAAAGTCTATGTGTCACTGGCATTTTCCGAGCTCCTCAATATTAACACTAAATTCTCAACCCTGCGATCGACCCAGCGATTGAAACACATTTACTTATTCTCCGGATAGACCCGGTGTTGGCAACAACCCTATTAAACCATAAAGTCCTGCAACCCTCCATTGGCCCAGAGAGATGAAAATCGCGAGTTAGAGGGCAGACGAAGACCACAAGAACAGAGAGGGGAGTCCTTAAACATCCGGGTCTGAGAGCGTCAAATAATTTTCAAAGGGACTTAGATACGCCTACGCTACCCAGATCACCTTACTGACCTGAGTATTTAAGCTAACGGCCGGGGGAAATTATTCGGTACGGAATTAATTTCCACTGGCAGTGACGACCTGGGGGTTAACGCCCTTATTCTGTCAGTGATATTGAGTACTGGATGCTGGAGCTGAGTCGAGGAATTTGTTCAGTTGAACACTGGAAGGGTAACAGTTCGTAAAATCTAAATCAGGGTCCAAGTCACATGGTCCCGCAACATATAGTTCGCCGCGCATTACATCGTATAGGCTACAGAGAAGAAACGTTAACCAGGTGGTCATAACAATTTAGCCTTTGAGTGTATTGTCGCCTTATAAACCCTTCAAAAATTCGTGTTTTTACTTTGCATAAAATATATAAAGAACGCATACAATATTTGGTACAGCACATATTATTATCACTCGAAGTAGAATAGTTAAAAGTGAGAAAAATTAAGTGGCAACATCTATGCGTCATACAAAATATTTGTACTTCTTTGATAAAAGCATATATATAAAAAATTAAGTGGCAACAATCAATATATAGAAGTACAAGGATTTTGTATTTTCAAAAGTTACTGTAGCGCAAAGCGAGTTTAACCCTTGCCGGAGCACCTATGCGAAATAAACACATTCCTGCCTCCTCTCCTCTATGAAAAAATTTTCAGTAAAAGGTACATTGAATACAGAGGATAGGCCCCCCAGAACTTCGCGGGTCCCCAATATTTGCTTTCATTGCTTATGGTCAAAAACAGTCCTAGTTTCATCCATTTGTTCATCGCTTTACATCGACATGGTTTTTGCATAAAAAGATATAAACATAAGAAACCTGAATTTTTTTCATCGACATTGCTCTTTCATATTGATTTCCGTTACAGATAACGGAAGAAAACTGTGTTGATCATTTGAAATTTCAAATTTTCTTGATTCATTTCATCCGATTAGTGAGAAATATAGTAATACAATCCAATTTTCATGCCCTGTGATCGCACGTCGCACGACGGTACCATGACACAGCACACAGGTTTATTGAAAGTCTATTTAAAATATCGCACATAACATAACAATAATAAAGTAACAGAGCTAAAAATAGCAATTTTGTAGGAGAATAGAATAACTAAACATTTTTATTATTTCCAATGTCAAGAAACTAGTCACACAAAAATTATACCAAAAGAGTAGAGCATATTCGGAATCTGGACTCCTAATATAGCTCTGTTAAATCCCGTGAAGAGTCTTGCATTGTTGAATATGGCTGATTCATAATATCTTCATTTCTACAAATGGGGCAATTTGGATTAGAAAAAACACCAATACGGAACAAGTTCTTTTCCAAACTGTAATGTTCGGTGGTCAGACGAAAATTTGCTACTGCTTTACCGTGTGGCCAGGCAGGTACTACATCTTTCTTTACTGCGTGTCTCTAATTCATTGAAATCATTCTATTTGACGGATTAGTTAAGTTCCGTTCATAGACTTTCTGCTGAAAAACTTTTATTTAATATCTTATAACGAGATATTGATATACGTGCAGGTCCTTTGAGATAGGAGACTTCGTTGATTCAGTAGACTGTATTGAAGCCTTAGAGTCTGACATTATGACTGTTTTCGTAAACTCATAACGGCGGGCTTTCGGTTTCCCCAATGCTATACGGATAGCAATTATTTCGACATCAAAAGTTGTTCTAAGATTTCCAACTGCTGTGTAAAAAGCAGAGAGATCAGAATAAATTCCTTCTGCAACTTTTGGGAAAACAATCATAGATGATCCTTTGGTATCACCCTGAGCCATTCATCCTCAGAGTACCTATTGCCCATAGTCTCCAAAGCAAACAACCGTAATACCACCCGTTCTAAATTTAAAATAATTCTACGTTGAAAAAACTGAAGAAATTTAGATAATGTTTGCTGTAAGCTGCTACTATATATTCAAAATTATTAGGAGATAATTTTAAATGCAACTGTATAACTAACTGCATGGGCAAACTTTACATATCTCTTGTTGTTTCACTTTTCATTGTGATGTGCGACATCTTGAATCTATTAATCTATATCGCAAGTTAATTTCTCAAAAAGAAATAGGGTAGGTCGCCTAAGACAGCAAGTCATCCTAAATGCACGGTATTATAAACACAAATTATCAAACCAGGAGATGAATTTTTAGTGTATTAGTGAGTAAAAATATGATGTTCGAAAGACTTTTATCAAAATATCATGATATAGTGCTTCTGGAGAGTTTCTTAGGCATCCCAATGACTTTGTGAATAAGGTTCATAAGTGCGCACGTTGGGTCTATCTATAGTAAAGTAACTATACCTAATCGAGCAAAAGTAGTTACAGCGCTCCAAGCGAAGAATTTAAAAAGCTGGGATAACGAACACGTTAACAAAGCGAGATAGTTTGTAAAATCTAAACAATGCTATAGAGTATTGTTAAATGAATAAGAATCGACAATAAAACTGATACAAAAGGCAAATATTTGACACAATATAATTATTGGCGAATTGGCGTTAAATTTAGGAAAGATGTAATAAGCAATACGTATATGCACAGAAATCAAATGTACAGTTTGATCAAAATGCCCTTCGTCAACAATAACGCACATTTGAATTGGGAAAAGAATACTACCGTATACTTCCTTTACGTACTTCCCTACCCTATACTACGGTATACTTCCTTGGTATGAAAGCCTACTAATTAAACAATGCTCTATAATTTTGTAATCGGTTTTTTTCGTCCATCTCGCTTTGTTTATAACTCAATATACTAACTTTTCACATTCCTCACCAAGGGAGCTGAAATCACTTTTAGTCGATTATGCAAGGTCATTTTAATTCAGGTAAGTCTAAAGTTCACACTCGTTTATCTTTCGTTCCAAAGTTATTGAGGTTTTTAAGATTTGTTATAGTAACCCTGTATATAGCATGTAGTTATACAAAATCTGGAACTTCCACTTTCAGAAAGTTCGAATATTTTTTGGATTCCTCCTGGAATTCAAATTGAATATATTTTAACTGTTCTGAATACATTGGGAAAGTAAAATTGGACTATACACAATAGCTGAGTTCATATTATTTCCTAAACATTTACGTCAATCATCTTTGACGAGATAATCGAACTTTTCAAGAGACATTTAGTGCACATCTAACTTACTTGTACGCTGGTTGGACAATGTTTTCGATAAAACCTATTTGCAATTCTGGTATGCAAGCTTTCTCCCGATCCATCATTTCGCTTGGACGGACCCCCATGGCCTTCTCCAGGTCACCCTGGGAAAAGAACTCGCTGTAGATGAGCTCCTGGAAAGAATCGATATTTGTCAGTGACTGATGAATAATCGATGCACTCTTATCGCTCATCGATATTCGTTCGTGAGCTTTCAAGTAAAGTAAGAAGTAAATATGTCAAAAGATCAAATGTTATGAATATTATCGAAGTAATTTCAACCCGATTGTGAATTATTTAGAGTAATAGCTTTGAAGTGGATTCAATTTGAAATAAATAAAAGCAACATGCCATTATAGATCAACTCATATAGATTATGTATCGATTACAGATCTAAAATACGGTGATTCATAACCTATGGGCCTACCGTAATATATGTCACAAAGAACTCGGAAATAATTTGGAAATTAGGTTACCTTGGTTACAAATTTGGAGAAATAGCACCTACTTGGAGACTTTGGGCGAGCTCTGAAAACTTCCAGAACTTTGTAGAATAGTTAGCAACTTCAAAAGTTACATGTTTTCTGCAGAACTTTGAAGAAAAGTTATATAAGCTCGTCATCGTTCAACTGGGTTGTTGATGTGATACGAGTAAATGTGAATTGTGACTACGTCAGCGTCTTAAGAATTAGTTGAGTATTTAATTTATGTTTTGTATTGCTCACAGTTTATTTGTGACATTGTAAGATACCTAGAGCATTATTTCATATATATTGTTGCAGTTTACGTATATTGGTGCCTTAAAAGTGTTAGTTAGCCACAAATTCAGACTCAGCCTTGTGTACTGCAAATACACCCACTTTTTCTGAGAAATACCTCGTAACAATACTAAAAATATAGCACTTGGGTCGTCAGACAAATGTGTTTCGAAATTTTCGGTCGAAAATTGTAAGCTCTAAAATGCAATAGTAAATGATTCGAAAATAAAGAAATTTATTTTCGCCTAAAGTTTCAATTCACCTAGTTAATTTGTGTAATAAGGAGAAAATAAATAGAGCACATATAGACTTTCTGTACTGGCAATTGTAAAATATCTAAAATTGCAGAAACACTGAGAAATTGCATCTCTTGGGCTTATACAATAGTAAACGATCGGAAAATAATAAAACGCATTTTTGCTCAAAGTTTCTATTCATCCAGTTAACTTAAATGATAAGGATAAATTTGGTACATGTAGAACTTTTGTACTGATAATTGTAAAATAATTAAAATTACAGAAGCATTGAGAAATTGCACCGCACGGTTTGTACTTCAAAATTTTCAATAAGATTTTGAACTATTTGTGCGTTTTATTTTATTTTTTTTTGCTATGATAATTATCAACGATCACTAGCGCTGTTTTTCATTCTGTAATGTTTTCAAAGACGGAGGCTAATTTGAGTAGAATCTAGACCTTAATAAAGAAGAAATTCGATCAAACTAGTATAAAAAATATCTGTATAAAAATTAGGCAGCGAACAAGAGTTACAACAGCCATCCCCAACGGATTTGCGAGTATATCATGTTCAACGTGTTTTAAATGTTTTTTTAACCTGGACGTGCTGAGCGCAAGAACCACGTAAATCAATTTTTGGAGATTTTTACTTTTTAGCATTGACTTTATCGTGAAAACGCCGGCCTTTAATGTGGTACAATACATCCGTTTCGTCTACACTCAGATATATGCACAAAACAACATCTCAAACTTGGTGAAACAACAGTCAGAATGCCGACAAAAATATTGTACAACAGATATCTCTTAAGTGAATAGAAGAAACACGAAGAAATGGTGAAACCTCTAGTTAAGGGCACTTCATCAGCTGTCAAATATGAAAACATGTTCCAAATATAGAAAATTTAAATAAAACTTAAAGTTTGAATAAATTTTACGAATATTTTATAAATATGAAGTACAATTAAAGCATGCCAACTCACATGCCCCTGTTGAAATGTTGTTATTTTATATTGGAACTTCATTCAAAAATTGTAAAATATTCAAATAATTAAATTTATTGTGTTTGCAGGCTATAAAATTATTTCACACTCCGGCTGCAACTCGCAGGTCGGGATGCAGCTGTACAGCCCTACAGAAGTACAAACGTATAATATATACAATATATATAATATTTAAATATTTTTACAACATTGCTATCAATTAACATTGTGGAAAAGATTATCTAACTGACTAGCAGTAGCGGAATTTTAAGCAATCTTTCAACGTGACTTGTCATGCCTCGCAACGCGTTTCCTCAGAAATAGCCAATATACGCTCGGGAGGATGGTGGACGATTGCCCGGTGTAAATTGTAAAATATTCAAATAATTAAATTTATTGTGTTTACAGGCTATAAAATTATTTCACACTCCGGCTGCAACTCGCAGGTCGGGATGCAGCTGTACAGCCCTACAGAAGTACAAACGTATAATATATGCAATATATATAATATTTAAATATGTTTACAAAATTGCTATCAATTAACATTGTGGAAAACATTATCTAACAGACTAGCAGTAGCGGAATTTTAAGCAATCTTTCAACGTGACTTGTCATGCCTCGCAACGCGTTTCCTCAGAAATAGCCAATATACGCTCGGGAGGATGGTGGACGATTGCCCGGTGTAAATTGTAAAATATTCAAATAATTAAATTTATTGTGTTTACAGGCTATAAATTATTTCACACTCCGGCTGCAACTTGCAGGTCGGGATGCAGCTGTACAGCCCTACAGAGGTACAGACGTATAATATATGCAATATATATAATATTTAAATATTTTTACAAAATTGCTATCAATTAGCATTGTGGAAAACATTATCTAACAGACTAGCAGTAGCGCAATTTTTAACAATCTTTCAACGTGACTTGTCATGCCTAGAAATAGCCAATATACGCTCGAGAGGATGGCGGGCGGTTGCCCGGTCTATGTTTTAATTAGCTGCGGCCTTGTCGAAGGCGGCGAAGTTGTCTGGATACATAGTACAAGTAATACAAGTTATAATTAAACGGAGTCATTTTTAATATAAAATTTACCTTTAAAATATTATCGGTACATATAGAGTGTATTCACAAATATTTAAATTTCAATTTTTCGTAATCTCATACTCAACTGTGGGTCGTAATATTATACTGTAATATGTATTATCCGCGTTGAGCTTAACTAAGAGATTTTTAAATGGGTTCAGTCGAAAAAATTTCGCCCATAACCTGTCGATCTATAAATGCAATAAAATGAAATTTAGACTTGAAATGACAAAATCAGAGCCAATATGAAATTCATACTCAAAAGTTATTTCAATTTATTCACTAGTTTTCTAAATAATGCTAATTTTCCATAAATGAACATAATTGTCAGTATTTTGAATTTGTTTAATTTTTTATTGGAGGCGGGGCCACTGTAACTCTTGCCTGGGCCCCATGTTACCATATTTCATAACAGTTAATAACAATTCGCTAAAGTAAAATACAAAGTCCCCTTTACAATTAGTAGAGGACATGCATAACAAATTGTTTATAAATTTATCAATGATTTTACAGAAAGTAACATACACTGCATTAAAAATAACCATTATTTTTAAATAAATTAAGGAATAAGAAAGTATTACATTTTAAAATTATAAAATGTATATACATATAATACTAAATCAGAGCAGTTTCATTTTGTAATCCAAAAATCTTCCTGGACCGGACATCTGAAAGATTGGCCGATGTCTCAGTGTTGTACTTTATCAGAGCTCTTGTGCAGAAAATAACCGTTGGTGGCACTGGAAGAATTAGCTAGGTAACAACGCCTGTGTTAACCGTACAAATTACAGGGTTCATACACTTTTGCAAGTACCAATTTCCAGGAGTTCTTAAGGAGTTTTCCAGGAGGGTTCGAGCATTTTTCCGGGAGTTTTTCTAAACAATAAATGTAGAAGCAAAACCAAGATTCTATAGATGTTTCTCTTTCAATCACGTCACTGGGTTTTATACCAACTACACCATTCCGGCCATACCAAAATTTGTCTTGAATTATATTATAATGCACCAATAAAGGAAAAGTTTGCCAATTTACACTCCATAATTTATTAAATATCAGTAATGAAACACGATTCATTAGCAAATTTCTTCTTAACCAAGTTTTTTATAATTTTTTTAATGAATCCAACATCAATTTGTCAGGCATGGTTGGTAACCAAATATTTTGTTTTCCATTTTTGCATATATAATTTCTTTGAAACTCAATGGGTTCTTGAGGAGGGGGATATCAATTAGCATTGTGGAAAACATTATCTAACAGACTAGCAGTAGCGCAATTTTTAACAATCTTTCAACGTGACTTGTCATGCCTAGAAATAGCCAATATACGCTCGGGAGGATGGTGGGCGGTTGCCCGGTCTATGTTTTAATTAGCTGCGGCCTTGTCGAAGGCGGCGAAGTTGTCTGGATACATAGTACAAGTAATACAAGTTATAATTAAACGGAGTCATTTTTAATATAAAATTTACCTTTAAAATATTATCGGTACATATAGAGTGTATTCACAAATATTTAAATTTCAATTTTTCGTAATCTCATACTCAACTGTGGGTCGTAATATTATACTGTAATATGTATTATCCGCGTTGAGCTTAACTAAGAGATTTTTAAATGGGTTCAGTCGAAAAAATTTCGCCCATAACCTGTCGATCTATAAATGCAATAAAATGAAATTTAGACTTGAAATGACAAAATCAGAGCCAATATGAAATTCATACTCAAAAGTTATTTCAATTTATTCACTAGTTTTCTAAATAATGCTAATTTTCCATAAATGAACATAATTGTCAGTATTTTGAATTTGTTTAATTTTTTATAGGAGGCGGGGCCACTGTAACTCTTGCCTGGGCCCCATGTTACCATATTTCATAACAGTTAATAACAATTCGCTAAAGTAAAATACAAAGTCCCCTTTACAATTAGTAGAGGACATGCATAACAAATTGTTTATAAATTTATCAATGATTTTACAGAAAGTAACATACACTGCATTAAAAATAACCATTATTTTTAAATAAATTAAGGAATAAGAAAGTATTACATTTTAAAATTATAAAATGTATATACATATAATACTAAATCAGAGCAGTTTCATTTTGTAATCCAAAAATCTTCCTGGACCGGACATCTGAAAGATTGGCCGATGTCTCAGTGTTGTACTTTATCAGAGCTCTTGTGCAGAAAATAACCGTTGGTGGCACTGGAAGAATTAGCTAGGTAACAACGCCTGTGTTAACCGTACAAATTACAGGGTTCATACACTTTTGCAAGTACCAATTTCCAGGAGTTCTTAAGGAGTTTTCCAGGAGGGTTCGAGCATTTTTCCGGGAGTTTTTCTAAACAATAAATGTAGAAGCAAAACCAAGATTCTATAGATGTTTCTCTTTCAATCACGTCACTGGGTTTTATACCAACTACACCATTCCGGCCATACCAAAATTTGTCTTGAATTATATTATAATGCACCAATAAAGGAAAAGTTTGCCAATTTACACTCCATAATTTATTAAATATCAGTAATGAAACACGATTCATTAGCAAATTTCTTCTTAACCAAGTTTTTTATAATTTTTTTAATGAATCCAACATCAATTTGTCAGGCATGGTTGGTAACCAAATATTTTGTTTTCCATTTTTGCATATATAATTTCTTTGAAACTCAATGGGTTCTTGAGGAGGGGGATATCAATTAGCATTGTGGAAAACATTATCTAACAGACTAGCAGTAGCGCAATTTTTAACAATCTTTCAACGTGACTTGTCATGCCTAGAAATAGCCAATATACGCTCGGGAGGATGGTGGGCGGTTGCCCGGTCTATGTTTTAATTAGCTGCGGCCTTGTCGAAGGCGGCGAAGTTGTCTGGATACATAGTACAAGTAATACAAGTTATAATTAAACGGAGTCATTTTTAATATAAAATTTACCTTTAAAATATTATCGGTACATATAGAGTGTATTCACAAATATTTAAATTTCAATTTTTCGTAATCTCATACTCAACTGTGGGTCGTAATATTATACTGTAATATGTATTATCCGCGTTGAGCTTAACTAAGAGATTTTTAAATGGGTTCAGTCGAAAAAATTTCGCCCATAACCTGTCGATCTATAAATGCAATAAAATGAAATTTAGACTTGAAATGACAAAATCAGAGCCAATATGAAATTCATACTCAAAAGTTATTTCAATTTATTCACTAGTTTTCTAAATAATGCTAATTTTCCATAAATGAACATAATTGTCAGTATTTTGAATTTGTTTAATTTTTTATAGGAGGCGGGGCCACTGTAACTCTTGCCTGGGCCCCATGTTACCATATTTCATAACAGTTAATAACAATTCGCTAAAGTAAAATACAAAGTCCCTTTACAATTAGTAGAGGACATGCATAACAAATTGTTTATAAATTTATCAATGATTTTACAGAAAGTAACATACACTGCATTAAAAATAACCATTATTTTTAAATAAATTAAGGAATAAGAAAGTATTACATTTTAAAATTATAAAATGTATATACATATAATACTAAATCAGAGCAGTTTCATTTTGTAATCCAAAAATCTTCCTGGACCGGACATCTGAAAGATTGGCCGATGTCTCAGTGTTGTACTTTATCAGAGCTCTTGTGCAGAAAATAACCGTTGGTGGCACTGGAAGAATTAGCTAGGTAACAACGCCTGTGTTAACCGTACAAATTACAGGGTTCATACACTTTTGCAAGTACCAATTTCCAGGAGTTCTTAAGGAGTTTTCCAGGAGGGTTCGAGCATTTTTCCGGGAGTTTTTCTAAACAATAAATGTAGAAGCAAAACCAAGATTCTATAGATGTTTCTCTTTCAATCACGTCACTGGGTTTTATACCAACTACACCATTCCGGCCATACCAAAATTTGTCTTGAATTATATTATAATGCACCAATAAAGGAAAAGTTTGCCAATTTACACTCCATAATTTATTAAATATCAGTAATGAAACACGATTCATTAGCAAATTTCTTCTTAACCAAGTTTTTTATAATTTTTTTAATGAATCCAACATCAATTTGTCAGGCATGGTTGGTAACCAAATATTTTGTTTTCCATTTTTGCATATATAATTTCTTTGAAACTCAATGGGTTCTTGAGGAGGGGGATATCAATTAGCATTGTGGAAAACATTATCTAACAGACTAGCAGTAGCGCAATTTTTAACAATCTTTCAACGTGACTTGTCACGCCTAGAAATAGCCAATATACGCTCGGGAGGATGGTGGGCGGTTGCCCGGTCTATGTTTTTAATTAGCTGCGGCCTTGTCGAAGGCGGCGAAGTTGTCTGGATACATAGTACAAGTAATACAAGTTATAATTAAACGGAGTCATTTTTAATATAAAATTTACCTTTAAAATATTATCGGTACATATAGAGTGTATTCACAAATATTTAAATTTCAATTTTTCGTAATCTCATACTCAACTGTGGGTCGTAATATTATACTGTAATATGTATTATCCGCGTTGAGCTTAACTAAGAGATTTTTAAATGGGTTCAGTCGAAAAAATTTCGCCCATAACCTGTCGATCTATAAATGCAATAAAATGAAATTTAGACTTGAAATGACAAAATCAGAGCCAATATGAAATTCATACTCAAAAGTTATTTCAATTTATTCACTAGTTTTCTAAATAATGCTAATTTTCCATAAATGAACATAATTGTCAGTATTTTGAATTTGTTTAATTTTTTATAGGAGGCGGGGCCACTGTAACTCTTGCCTGGGCCCCATGTTACCATATTTCATAACAGTTAATAACAATTCGCTAAAGTAAAATACAAAGTCCCCTTTACAATTAGTAGAGGACATGCATAACAAATTGTTTATAAATTTATCAATGATTTTACAGAAAGTAACATACACTGCATTAAAAATAACCATTATTTTTAAATAAATTAAGGAATAAGAAAGTATTACATTTTAAAATTATAAAATGTATATACATATAATACTAAATCAGAGCAGTTTCATTTTGCAATCCAAAAATCTTCCTGGACCGGACATCTGAAAGATTGGCCGATGTCTCAGTGTTGTACTTTATCAGAGCTCTTGTGCAGAAAATAACCGTTGGTGGCACTGGAAGAATTAGCTAGGTAACAACGCCTGTGTTAACCGTACAAATTACAGGGTTCATACTCTTTTGCAAGTACCAATTTCCAGGAGTTCTTAAGGAGTTTTCCAGGAGGGTTCGAGCATTTTTCCGGGAGTTTTTCTAAACATTAAATGTAGAAGCAAAACCAAGATTCTATAGATGTTTCTCTTTCAATCACGTCACTTGGTTTTATACCAACTACACCATTCCGGCCATACCAAAATTTGTCTTGAATTATATTATAATGCACCAATAAAAGAAAAGTTTGCCAATTTACACTCCATAATTTATTAAATATCAGTAATGAAACACGATTCATTAGCAAATTTCTTCTTAACCAAGTTTTTTATAATTTTTTAAATGAATCCAACATCAATTTGTCAGGCATGGTTGGTAACCAAATATTTTGTTTTCCATTTTTGCATATATAATTTCTTTGAAACTCAATGGGTTCTTGAGGAGGGGGATATCAATTAGCATTGTGGAAAACATTATCTAACAGACTAGCAGTAGCGCAATTTTTAACAATCTTTCAACGTGACTTGTCATGCCTAGAAATAGCCAATATACGCTCGGGAGGATGGTGGGCGGTTGCCCGGTCTATGTTTTAATTAGCTGCGGCCTTGTCGAAGGTGGCGCAGTTGTCTGGATACATAATGGTACAAGTAATACAAATGATAATTAAACGGAGTCATTTTTAATATAAAATTGATCTTTAAAATATTATCGGTACATATAGAGTGTATTCACAAATATTTAAATAAAACTCAGCAATGTCACTGCTCACATTTGCTTTATATTGCTGTATATTGTTGCTTTGTATTTTCACAATATTTATATGAATAATGGCTGCTTATAGTTTCTAATCTAGGCAGGAAATTTTCAGTAATGACTAGAGTGGTTGAATTTGCGATAAAAAATTTGTTTGCAATGATAATCAGAAAAATATTTAATCAAACATTTCAAATTTTTTATATATATTTTTATATGAAATGTTCAAATAAACTAAACAAACAAAATATGAATATATATTAATCTTCATTACTAAACAAAAAAGAAATTTCAAAATCCTTAATTGTAGTTTAATGCTTAGCTTAAACTAAAAAATAAATAGAAAACAGAGTATGCTTAGCTTAAACTAAATGTAGTTGTTTATTTATTTATTTATTTTTAGCCTGCTCTAGCTCAGACTTCAATAATTTCTTCCTAAAACATGAAAAATAAAGAACATTTGGCATGGTCCTTATTTTTTTAAATAATAAAAAAATGTAATGTGTCTGCACTTAAATTTAACCTAAAATCAGCACCATATTTTCTAACAATACAGAATATACATTTTGACACAACATTATTATGGGGAACAAATAATATTGCTTTTATCATCAGATAATATTAAATTCTTCTAGATAAACTGTTAAATTTCTCTGGGCAAATTGAATTGTGCAATCGCACTATTTATGTAAAAATAATTAAAAGATTAATCTTAATAAATAACCAAAATGTGAAAATAAGCTAGTTTTGCCAATCTAATGATTAATATATAGAGGACGGAGATGGATAGAAAAAGATACTTGGACTCACAGGACTCCCTGAATTGCGTAATCGTATTGAATATGTCAAAATAATTATAAAATTAACATGAATAATAAACCAAAACATAAAGATAAACAAGTTTTGTTAATTTAATGTGTAATAATTACAGGATGGAGATGGATGGAAAAAGATACTAGTCAACGCTCGGCAATGTATGCGAAACTATCTGAATTATGCAATCTCTCTATTTATAAGAAAATAATTAAAAATTAGTCTTTATAATTAACCAAAATGTGAAAATATGCTAACTCAGTTCATCTAATGACTAATATTTAGAGGATGGGGATGGATGGAAAAGGATACTTGTGGACGCCCATGACTACAGGAGAATTCCCCGAATTGCGCATTCATACTAAATGTGTCAAAATAATTAAAATATTTACATGAATAATAAACCAACATAGAGAAATAGGCAAGTTTTGTCAATTTAATGTGCAATAATTACAGGATGAATGGAAAAAAAAAGAAAATTGATATTTTCCGTAATTTTACGGGTCTTTTCCGTAGTCCGTAACTTTGTTCCGAAATCCATAAGTATTATTAAAAATCCGTAACGATTAGCATCTATGTACTTCCAATATCAGTACTTGTGCAATATCATTAGTTTGGTGGTGCCACCTATCGATCATAGTATGAGATAAAAGATCGCGATGTCGATTTTCCAGGGGTATTTTCCGATTTTCAAGAAGTTTAGCGCTAAAATGAATAAAATAAGGAATTTTCAAGGGCCCTTATAAAAAAAATTGTAAATCCAGGAGTTTTCAAGGATTTCCAGGAGGCGTACGAACCCTGAAATTAGACAAACTACGCTAATGATGACATTTTTCAGTACACGAATTTCCATGTTACCATAGTTAATAACAATTCGTTGTTTCTGAACTTTAATAACAACAAACCCGATCCAGTTGTGCTGTTTCCTTCTGTTTGAGCAGAATTTTAAAATTTGTTTTCAATTAGTGAAGTTTATATTCTGAATTAAATATGATGTCAGTGATTAGCAATTTATATATTTTTTGCAGTCTAAGTTCCATACGCAAATTAAAATCATTCAAATTCTAAGTATGTGTTACGTGATAATAAATAGTTTTCAAAGAAAGTATATAGAGAAATTTCGATGGATTGACTACGCATGAATGAGGTACCAGCTAAGTCTGGATAAATACAATGTTGGAACTTAAAAACAGGATACTTTTATGACAACATTTACGATATATACAGAGGCTGTGATGCCAAGATAATCTGTGTTGGCTATACCCCAGGGAATAGAGAAACGGCTTGCTCTGGCCACTAGAAAATTTATATAGGACCACTCAGTGAGATATGAACCAACTGACCAATTGCTGGCTGGAAGCCAGATCATGTAAACTCTGCCATGATCATGAGCCAGCTAATTCCTCCTTCCGTCTTTACTCCTTTCTGAAAAATTGCTGCTGAAAAATTGCTTCGTACACTTGTTCAAGTGAAAGTAAAACAAAGTCGTCCCAAGCGAAACAACTATTGCGCGCTGAGCACCTGGAATGCTTAATCCTCGCATGGAATCTCCAAAACACACTACAAATTGGTGAGATCATAAATATTTGTTTCCTCCTATTGTAATTTAATTATGTGCGGTATTCCTCCCTTGACAAGAACTAAACAGTCTTATTTTGATGTAGTATCAAGAAACCAAATAGAAACCAATTAGAATGATGAATATTAAAATGTTAGTGACTATAAAAGTTATTGAATGCAATAGCAAAATATTTGCAAGAAAGTAAATTAGCAAATAAATTAATGGCAGATAATAACTTACAGCAATTTTCTTGGAACTCTTCCAGCTCTTCGTTTGATCAGACAAATCACAGCACGTAATTAGGAGACATAAAAGATTTTGATGATGACTCTGGTTCTCAAAGTCGTACCCATCTAATAGAGAAGAAATTAATGTAAAATAATGTAATGTAACGCCATAATAATGTGCTGTGCATTATCAAAATTAATACATTTACATAAAGCATACAACCCGTATTTCCTTAAAAACTCAAATTAATTTCCAATATTTTTAGTATCTATATAATATTAAAAATTAAGATGTATTCGCTTTATTGAAGAAAAATTATATATTAAATACGCTTTTAAACTTACAGCGTAACTTCAGAGAAGCATTTATTTTATTTCTCAAAATATCAAATGTTGGAAACAATTTATCTATCATTTACCAACTAGCGTATTTCTCAAAATATCAAATATTGAGAACAACATACCTAAAATTTGCCAACTAGCGTATTTCTCAGAATTTTAAATATTGGGAACAATTTATTTATCATTTTCCATCTAGCGCATCTCTCAAGGTATCAAATATTAGGAGCAATTTATCCAATATTTACAAATTAGCGTATTTCTCAAAATATTAAATATTGAAATATTGGGAACAATTTATCTAACATTTACCAACTAGTGTATTTCACAAACACCAAATATTAAAAACAATTTATCTGCCATGTACACCACCTACTGTACCTATTCAATGGGAATACAGCCATTTCCTTCCAAAAAATTAAAAAGAATGTGACATATAAAGTTAAATTAAAAGTTATTTAATAAGCATTTTGGGTGTAAAAGCAAATGAAATCATTTTCTGACTTTATCAAGTGCAGTTTTTAATGCTACAAGCTCTCTTAAATGAATCGTCAAATCACAAAAAATTAAATAACAATGTTGTCAATTGCCCATTATTTTAATCAGGTTTTCTTCCATAAAGTACATAATATCATTGTACATATGATGTTTAACATTAAAAAAACAAAAATTTCAGTACACTTTTAAAGATCGCACCAATAAGCAGTCATAATTCTTATCTTTAAATTGAAAGTGAAAAATGAAATATTTGACCATTATTGAAGCAAAAAATGTGATGTGAACAGCATATGGCTTTCCCTGCAGACTCATATTCACGTTATCTTTATTTCTTCAATAATTCATTAAATTGAGTTTAATTACGCAAGATAACAGACATAATTATTTTAAATTACACTGAATTTGCATTTTTAATACAAATTTTGTTTTCATTTGGGTAACTGGACTTATTTCAAAGGTGGTGCGATTTTTTCATGCCATTTTGCAAAAAAAGGCATGTACCTTTTGTCCGAATCGTACCAAGATCTAATCAGCACCAGATTGATAGGTTGATATACAAGTGATATATCTACCAAATTTGGTGAAATTTGGTCTATAAGTTTTTCAGGTACAGTGGATACAGGCAATTTTTGCTGGCCATTTCGCAGAAAAGGATAGTTTCTTTTATCCCGAATCGCACCAAGATCTAATCAGCACCAGGATCGCTCACAAGGGACTTTCCTACCAAATTTTATGAAATTCAGTCGAATAGTTTTCAGTTAGAGTGAATGCACAGGCAAACAGACACATAGACGTCACTCTAAAAATATGTTTTTCGTGTTTTAGAGGTCCCAAACCGTATAGATCTGTCGAAAACTCGCATTATGATTTTCAGCACGATTCCAGTACTTTCCCTATACATTACCATGTATTGCAGGGAAAGTAAAATTTCAGTACACTTTAAGAAACAACTCAAATAAACCGTCTATAAGTGCAATCAATAATACATTCTTAAATTAATTTGTCTTAAAAATTAAAAATTAAACCTTTGGCCATTGTCTCGAGATCTTCTACTATTCTTAGATGGTGAGCAAGATCTGTTGCTAGGATCACATCTCGCATACAATCTAAGCACTGAGTGTACTCCTGAAAATACATTCTATTTTATGTTTTTGTCATAAATGAAGATTAATATAGTAAAATTAATTTTCAAACAAAATAAGTTACCCATGTTCATATGTCTACAATGCAAGTCAACATCCAGTTATTATCCAATTATTTGAAATTTTAAATAGCTCTGGAGAATAATTTTATTTTTTCTGGTTCAGTAAATCATTTCCGCTTCACAATTCCCGCTTAATCATTAATTCCGCTTCATAATCATGACTTCTATATATGTAGCTCATTGCTTAATTTCATTCGAATATATCTTCTATATAAGATATATATAAACAATAAGCGGCAAAAATGTTCAGTAAGAGATCTAGTTCCTATTTTTACGAAGTTCTTATAGTTTCCCAGAAATCATCTTATCAAGTTGAAAAATATTAAAGATTTTCCATTTTAAAAAAGTATGTGATGCTTAAATCCTATTGTTTATCCTCGTAGGGATTTCATATAATTGCAAATTACTCGCATACAGTTAATAATTAGCGCTTTTAGTTTTCAAGATACTAATCATTACATTTTAAAAAAAGGAAAATTTTAAATAATTTTCAAATTAATAAGATGATTTCTGTGAAACTATAAGAACTTTGTAAAAATAAATTATTAATCTAAGAACTGGATTTCTTACTGAGCAATTTTGTCGCTTATTATTCATATCTATATTTTATAGTTTAGAAGAAATTTTTGAATGAAATTAAGCAAAGTGAAGCGAAAACTCGCTTGACTTCGAAAAAATATTCTAGGGTTTTTTTTTTCGAAAAAATAATTCAAATATTAAATTTTTAAAATTACTTTTGTATATTCATAAATAGTACTCTATTTCTGGCAAAATAAGTAACAATTTTTATATATTAAATTAAGAGATATAAGCATCTAAAGTGTTTACATTTTTCGTAACGCTCCGATTTCAGCCAGAGATACCCCGGCTCGTAGATGTAATTTACATGAATATACGTAACAAAAATTTACCATTCGCTCATGATCCGCACATATAAAAATTATTTCTTTTTTATTGTATTAAAAGTACAACAAAACTTCAAATTTTTTATTTTTATCAATTTATCTTTATCATGTTCAATACGTCAAACAGTTACTTTTCAACTGAGCCAGATTTCAATCTTGTAAAACAAATAAATCTTAGAATTGAAAAGACAACACTTACTTTTCGGGACAAACTTTCTAGAATGTTACAACCATCTGTATTTAAGATAGCCATAGCTTGAGCAAAATGATGCCTCTAAATCAGAACAATGGTTAGTAGTATCAGCAGTAAAATAATCATTATATCAAATTAAATTTCTATTTTATAGGTAACTAGCAGCATACCCGTTCTTCAAAAAACTTAAAATTCACAATCATGTGCAAATTCTTATAATATTCTAAATGACTTTGTTATTCAAAATACTCTATTAAAATATTTAATTTAATTCTTCTTAAAACATTATAAGAATCCCTGGGCTCGATATACAAAATTATTTTCACAGGCAGATCTAAAAGCATCCTGATCTAGGTTGTAAACAAATTTAGATAAAAACATTTTTTATTTTCAGAAAACGACAAGGATTATCTAGAAAATCATACTTAATTATGCAAAATATTGAATTTTCATCGATTCGGTGTCATTTTGATAAATTTAGCGTCATTTTATCAATTTAGCGACGACAGTGTCGTCAATTTAGACAAATTTATAAAAACCGCCAAATTTTTCGCCAAGTGGGGCTGTAAAACTGACACTTGACGATAAACGTGGCTGTTTTAATTCACTTTTACTTTTTAAACCATCGATTTCCAACTCTTTTGCGTTTGGAGAAACCAGAAAGTTAGAGAGTAAATTACCTAGGGAAATGTTTCACTTTTCATTAATATCTTGACAACCCCTGGGCTTAGATACTCCAAACATGGACTAAATTTTAAGTGAGGCTATTTCAGGGCCACCCATAAAATTTCATCAAATTCGGTTCAGCCGTTCTCCCGTGATGATGAGACAGACATACATGCATTCAGACAGATTTTCAATTTTATTTATAGCTTAGCAGCACACCTGTTCTTCCGTACGGAGTATATAATATAAAAAAACTTAAAATTCACAATCATGTGCAAATTCCTATAGTATATTAAAAGACATCTTTAATCAAAATATTCTGTTAAAATATTTAATTGAATGCTCCTAAAAAGAAGTTTAAGAATCTCTGTTCCCACTGCATAAAATTATCTTCACGGGCAGATCTAAAGAATAAAACATCCTGGCCCCTTTTGTAAGCAAATTTACAAAAAAATATGGAATTAAATCCATATATGCAAAATAGAAGCGTTAAAATTGGATGGGACCCGTACTACTTATATACGCGAATATTAGAAGATATAACCTGCATTAGTAGATTACATGCATAAATTGAAAACATCAATAAACCCGTAATCTTTAAACCTGAAGACAGTAATTGATTCCAATATATACCAAAATGAAAGTTCTGAAATTATATTGGAAGTTATACCCGTACTACTAATAATGTCGTAGCTTAGAAGATATGTCCGAGTGTTATTAGAATATTACCAGTATTACAAAATATGAGTCTCAAAAATATTTGCCAAAATAAAACAGATGACGTAATAAATTGAAAATATCAATAATTCCCGTAATCTTCATACCAGAAGGCCGTACTTGATTCCAATATATGTCAAAATATATGCCAATATACCTGTACTACTTATATTCTCCCAGATTAGAAGATACACCCGTGCATACTCGTACAACGTACAATATGTGAGTTTCCACAATTTTGCCGCAATAAAACAATGGCATAATAACTTGAAAATATCGATAATCTCTGAATCAATAATCCCCGAAATATCAATAATAATAATGTTTAAACCTGAAGACCGTATTGATATTATCCAGTCAAAAATGCAGTGGCAATGAAATTTATTTTATATACATATCTTCATTATTCAAATCGGAAAAGATTTAATAGAAATCATCTGCTGCATACACGCATTGGTTTTAAATCAGTTGCTGAGCGACATGATATTATTTCCTTCAAATAAACTGGAGGGAAAAAATATCGTCTGAATAATGCTATCTCTATGGAAGGTTTGGCTACATTTTCGTCAATTTTGCGGCATTTTAAAAAACCGCCAAATTTATCACCAAGTGGGATTGCAGAACTGACAGTCCTACTTGGCGACAAATTGACGAAACATCATCACAATACTATCCCCCCCTCCCGGCCGTCCAAACTGCTGCTCATATCCAAGGACGAGTCGGACGGTCTGGGCTTTCGACAATACTATCCCCTAACAAAACACAATTCATTTAATTTATTTAGCGCAATTTTATCAATTTCAAGAGATTTTTATGGATTTACAAACATTTTTATCAATTTGGTGGCATTTTAAAAGTTCGCTAAATGTGCTACTAAGTAGGACTGTTAGACTGGCAAACAAATGCTAACAAAACATCATTTCAGTACACTCTTCTAACAAAACGAAATAAATGTCATTGATTTGAGTCATTTTTAACAATTTAGCGACATTTGGAATGGAGGAATTTTGGGGGAAATCATCGACAGAAACATTGCACCTGCTGCGCAGGTGTAATGTTTCTGTCGATGATTTCTCCCAAACGCTGACAGAATTTGAAATGCGCACGTTGTTTTTCCAACGCCATTTCCGACGAATGCGAGCGACTACAGTTCACTGACAGGCATTGTCTGGAAAAACCCTGCACTGAGGACCTACTTCTACCTAAGGCTCCTCTATATACGAGCTGACTCATCAAGCATATTGAAGCCCACCCTAGCTGGAAGCGCAGTCCATTAGCATTACCTTTATGCATATTTTCACTTTAAGAAGTATAATTGAAATAATTATTAGTGGTTGTTCTGCACCGAACTGCTCTAATCATTCTAGAAAGGGTTTTAGGCTATTTCGCTTTCCTGGAAACGAAGAAAGAAGAAAACAATGGCTAATAAATAATTGGATACCAGGTAATGGAGAATACTTGTGCGAGCTAAGTTCTACGATTTTCTAATTGAAACTTTTTTTTTTATATAAAGTATTCATTTTAAACACTTATTTTATAATTTCTGTAACTGTTGTATGGAATCCTATGGGCTTCAATATGCTTGATAAGTCAGCCTGTAGTAGAGGAGCTCTACTTCTACCTATTCACATCACGCGTCACATATGCCTCTACGTCACGGTAAAATAGTTCCCCTCTCCTCCAATTAGGGTTGGAGGTACCAGCACAGTCTCCGAAATTTTTGATCCTACCTTCTATATCTGCTGTACAGTGTAAAATATTTCCTGGATATTTCGCAATTGATAAAGGAAAAGTTCAAAAATGTCAAGTTCTTTTAGAGAACCCAATGACATCCGAGCCAGAAAAACGCTCTGCAAAAGATTTTTTAAAGTCGCAAACGCAGACATTCCTCTCATTTTTGTGATCTCCGAGCTCCACCTTTGGTTAACCGTCAATTCACTCAAATGCTAATTATTTTTTATAGTGTAATAGATATTGATTTTGAGTAATAAACAGATATGCCTTTACAAATTATAGTATGATGATATGGAATAAGACTGTCAAAAGTTTTAGGAAATGCAAAAGAATATTTTCCTCGGAAGAATACTTACTTCCATAACTGATCCTTCCGAACAGTAAAGAGCAGCAAGGTCGGATTTCTGAAAAATAAAAATAAGAATTAGTGAAACTTAAAAAATGATTCAATTGGGTTCATAAATGAAAAAAAACATATATAATAACAAAAGATAGTTTAACTATTCTAGGGTAGGGGAAAACTTTACGGCCTGTGGGCAAAAATCTGATGTGGGCAGCATATGACTTTCCCTGCAGACTTAAATTAATTTTCTTTTTGTTTCTGTAATCATTCATTACATCTAGTTATATTGCACAGAATAACACACATACATATTTACAACTACACTGAATTTGCACGTTTAATTCAATTTTTGTTTGCATTTGGTAACTGGTAGCTTCTTCAAAGGCGACCTAGCAAAAATGCGAATAAACTACAATATCTCGAGAACGGCTAATCCTAGAGCTATGGGGTTGGTTTTATTTTTTTATCGTCAAAAATTACGTATAAAACAATCATTTAATTGATACATTCGACCATACGTAGTCTTTATTTTAAATTTTAACGATTTTTGCGGGCCATTTCGCAAAAAAAGCAGATTTCGTTTTCCTGAATCATGCCAAAACCTAATCAGCACCCGGATAACCCACAAATAACGTACCTATAAAATTTTATGAAATGGGGTCAATTTAAGTTTGGAATTAGTTTGAGTGGATTGAGTTTGAGCATACAGCGCATACACAGACGCACACACACACACACACAAACGTCAAGCTTATAATAATTACTTTCCTTATATACATAATGTATAAGCAAAGTATTGTGACGGGGTCGAAAATTCGAATTCGAGTTTTCGACGGGAGAGCACGTTTCAAGCATCCTTGATCACGAATCAAACATTTCTGAAGTGATGTCTGTGTGTGTGTGTGTGTGTGTGTGTGTGTGTGTGTATGTGAAAGTGTGTGTGTGTGTGTCAGTGAGCCTGTGCAGACGATAACTGACGAACGAATGGACCGATTCGAACCAAATTTGGTACAAAAATCACAATCCGTAAACACTGGAAGCCTATTGTTTTTATACGCAATCGAATGTTCAGAACCCCCCTAAATTTTCGAATGAAATTTTGAAAAAAACGTCAAAAAATCAAAACTGCTAATAAAGTTACGCAAATAGACATTTCTTGCGTAATTTTTCATTAGAAAACGATTGACATAAGTTTTAGAACGCTAGCATGAACCGTTTTCGAGATATTGTACATTTTCCAAAAAAATTATCAAAAAATCATATAAAATAAAAAAATATTTCCTACTGAGAAACATGTTCTCTTTTCATATGTAATACCATGCGATAAATTAAGTGACATCATTCTACTGGATCTAGCTCGTTCCATTCATGAAAAAGATACGTTAAGCAATACTTTTGTATTTGAACGCCAATAGTCATTTATCTGCTGTAAGGATAACTTATTTCTTCGTCCATAACGCTTGGCGAGATTTTGGCGACGAATTTGGCGGAATGTCGCCAACTTGGCGACTTTTTGAAATGTTGTCAAATTAACGACAATCTCGGCAAATGGATAAAAATGACGCTAAATCAATGAAAATGACGACTAATTGTCGAAAATTCAATATCTTGGAAAGAATATTAGTATCTACTATAAGAAAAACCTATTTTTTTACTGTAAAAGTAGTAAATTCATTACATTATATAAGAAAAGTCATGTGTTGTCCACATCAGATTTTTTTTGTATTCTAGATGTCCCAAAACGTGTAGATACTTCGAAAACTCGATATATATTACATTTATTGCAAGGAAAGTAAAACACGTTACGATTATATTAAAATTCACACAGTGCATGAGCAGTATCATATATATTTTAAGCACTGATATAGTGTTGAAAACCCAGACCACACGACCAACCCGAAGGCTTATGGTAGCAAGATGTGTGGCCGGGCACTGATATAGTGTGTCATTGATGGAGATATATTTTTGCCAAATATTTCTCAGAAATTTGAGTATTGAATGATGACAGACTATCCCATATTACTCATATGGTTCCAAATTTTCAACCTTGCGCACTGTTCCTGAATTGTGCGGATGCCATTAAATTAACATGTTTTAAAACATACAAATTTATCGAATTGGAGACCATTTTTTATGATAAATATAAAAAATATTATAATACATCCTTTAAAATTTGTATCTTAACTTTTGTACAACATGTTATAGCATTAGTTTCCCAAAACCACGTGCCAGGCTACAAGTAAATCATGTGCCAGAGTTTTCTCGCAGCTGAACAATTTTTTAAACTATAAATTTACACTGAGTTAATAAAAGTTCTGATTGCCGAACTTAAATATATTCTTGACAATCTACAGCTCTTCTAATATATAACTATTCTTTTGATCTGCAAGGCTTCTGTATAGTATAATGAGATAAACAATTCACTTACCGAGGCGACTTGAAAATTGTTGTTCGTCCCTCTATGATCCAAGTCATGACATAGACAGGCAATGAACAGGGCCAGACTTTCAAGTTCCCTAGAAATTTCAAATGCTTGTGTAAAGGATTGAAATGAGCAATAATAATTATTCACAAAATATGCCCATCGTGTTTTCCATATATATATTTTTAAATGCTTTGATTTATTAAACATAGATTTCCCTATCTGTTATTTTATTTTGTTCAAATGCATTTATTCCTCCAGCCCAAAGTTTCGATTGAAAGTGAAGTCATGTATAGTGAGATTTAGCTGATATTCATATTCACGAAACAGAAAAAAGCGTACAGAGAAAAAATGAATATTTCTGAATATCTAAGTTTCGCTTTCGTTAGTTCGAAAACTTTATGCAGGATATCTTAGAATATTTTATTTCGGTATTCTGAACCACCTTGAGAAAAGAATTAGATTTTCATATGAGATATGGTTTTTCTTACTACTTATAATGACACAAAAACAAAAATTTAAATAGTATAAAGAAATATTTTAAAATAATCAATCACTATATCGCACCCTTATAATTTTCTGACCATTGTAAGTTTTAAAACAAGTCAGATTCAATATTTGAGGAACGTCACTCATATAAGGAGTTAAAAATACAAAATTCAATAGTACTACTAACCTATCCGTAACTAAGACTTATACATAGGCCTATGCTGCTAAGTCCTATACATAGTACTAAGCTATATGCATGGCTGCAAAAGAAATAATTGTGGTATAAACTTATATTAAACTATCTACTTATACTAAACTACATAATTCACGAAACTCCCATAACTTCACATACAGTTTTTGAAATAAATATAAAAGTAGAAATTATTAAAAAATTATAGCTAACTTAGAATGAATATTTTTAAATAAATTTTTGAAAAGCTAAATTCTTTGTTTTTAAACGATCTCTGATTTTGCCCTATTCAAATAAATAATTTTAAATTTTAATTAATATTTGTTATTATTTAGACTCTTAACTTAAAGGTTTGCCTTTCAGCAATCATTAGGTTCTTTTAGGTGCAGAAAAGCAAAAAACAATTCCTGGTGAGTTAATGCAAGAGAAAACACAACGCTAATTTTTTTTTTTAATAATTATGCGTTACATTTTAACACCATGACCTTGGCTAAGTAATAATGTATTTTTACACTGCTTATCATTTGCATACTAAGCCAAGTTTGAATATCTGTATCGTGTGTAAATAGATACTTGAAAAAACTGAGTTTTTACCCTTTTAAAGTTTCTCATTTAAGCATAAGCTTTAAAAATACATTATATTTCGATGTTTTTTGTATGGCTGCTACGATTTCACAAACTGTGAACTTAAAGTAAGTAACAACTCATATCTAGGCACTTAAGGATATTCCAAACTACGGTAAAAATTATAAGAGCATCTGTATATTTCATGAGAAGCAAAACAAAGTCATATCTAAACATGGAAAAGTAATTACAATAAATCAGCTACTTATAAGATAAACACTAAACTTATTGAAGAAAACAGACATATACCAGTAAGGTGGCGACAGTTGTTTCGAGGGCATCATAATCCTCTTACTTCATGCCAGAAGGACTGGTAGAACAGTATGCGTCCTTATCAATCGCAAAAACAAACGGTTAAAGAAACCAGCTAAGAAACTATTAGTTCGTTCTTAGCGGTTGTTAAAAACACATTCGTTTCTATATGTTCTTCTGGCCTGAAGAAAGGAGCTCAAACCGCCCTCGAAACAATTATCGTGACCTTACTGAAAAATGCCTGCTTCCTTTAAGGCCATTTTGTAAGTTTTTATGGAAAAGTTAGCAACAAATAATTTGACTCTACATTTGGTAAACAGTCAAATAAGCTGGGGACTGCTGGTGATGCTCGAGCAATTGCCTAATTCTTACTGATTTGGCACACGGTATTTTACACTATGCTCATTATATTGGCTGCTTCCTTCCACCACCCCGTTCATGTAAGCACAAGATTTCAACCCCAAGAGTTAGATACAGTTTGGGAACTTATCACTTTTTGTTCTTTTATATCTATGTTCTTTTATATCTATATTCTGTTCTTTTATATCTATATCTTTTATATCTTTATTTAGTCTAATAGGCACTACCATCACCATTGACAGGACCCTTCACACAGTGTTTCCGTTCTTTTGGGTAAACAAAAGAGTATCATGATAATTATGTAACTATACATGGTCTCCCCCCTTCTTAATTCTTGAGCCGTTGTTGTTCCTCAGAGCACATTTAGGTGAGTATTATGACAATTATACACCGAGAGTGGGCATTGCATTTTTTACATAGCGAATTTTATGAAGAGAATTTTTAGTTTTAATTAGCGGTAGATGTAAGTATTGTATTTTTTCACAAAGTCAGGTAATGTTTGATGTAAATCAAATTACTCATCACTATTTTGCTTTACATCAAACATTACCTTTGTAATATATCACATTTTAGAGATGTTTAAACCAGGCAATTTATATTTCAATGCCGTCATTTGAATGAAGTTCATTTTTTTCGATGAATGTTTAAGTTTTCAAATATAATAAATCAATGTAGTATTGTGAGAAGTTTTAAAATATTACCGAAAAATGCATTGCATTTTAGACATGTTTAAATAAAATTGCATTGAAGTTGGAAAGTGTTTCATAATCAATGCTTTAAGCATGATTGATCTTTCTTGTTTTATCTGATTATGGTTTCCCTTGACCCTATCCTCTCTGCTTGTTCCGACGAGTTATAAGTGAATAGTTTTAACCACACTCATACGGCAGCCTTACGTCTAAGCAAATATAACACCCACTAGATTAATTTTAACAATGATTAAAAGGGATCTTGACAATATATGTGAAATATGAGTCCCATATTTACGTGAGTTAAGAAAAAACAGTCAATAGGCATGAGGAAATTTTTGCGATTCAATGAGCGGTCGGTGTGATTTAGTTGGTTGGTTAGTTGGTGTCCCTAATATTTATTAAGGAAAAAATGTGCGCAGCTTCTGTTTAGTCAAAGATCCGGGGCCCCCAAAGGTAGAAGTCTGACTTCTGCCCCAATAAGACATCACAACATCCATGCCCGCAAGCGGGACTCGAGCCCGCAATCTGGCAGCCGAGCCATCACCAGGAAACGCCTGCTTCTTTGACCGCTCGGCCACCACATCGACGTGTGATTTAGTTAAAAAGCGATTTTATTTTAAAATTCGACTGTATAGTTTTATTTGTTTGTTATTGAACTATTAAAGCTATTCAGTAAATTAACCAGTAAACGTAATAAGGGGTAGCTTATATAACTTCCAACAGCTTATATAACTTAACAGTAGAATTACATCTTGACGTAACTCATTATTTCCCCTAATGCACATGTACATTTGTAAAATAGTTTGTACTTACAGTTATATCGAGAGAAATAAACAGTTTGACTCACGAGAGGTACTTGCCCATAAGGTCCGCTGTCTTGTGCATTAGGTAACAGAAGTGTCCAACAGCAAAGGCATGCATCCAGTTGTGGTAGGGAGGATCTCGGTAGCCTTTCTTTACCATTAGAACGAATCTGAAAAAAGGGTAATGTATTAAAATGTAAACCAATTGATATTGCATGATCATACTACGTTGGATTTCAGTAAATACATATTTACAAATCTTAAGATTATTTATACATGGTAAATATTTTCAGCTCTTTATAAAAAGCAATTTGGTTTTGCTATTTATTTATTTATTTATTTATCTTGCTTTATTATTTTGTTCATTTGAAAATAAGTTGCTGCCTAAAATTAAAAAAAAGCAAAATACTGCATTTTAACTTTTGAATATGTCATAAAACATCTGTTTTTATTACTTGCCCTTAGCATTTCAGCCTCATGTGTAGTCGAATGAATAGCTCTCTGGCTGTCGAAACTGCAGTTATCGGGTTCGAATCTCAGATACACGGGGGTTATGCTCTGAGTATGCATGGATAAAAGTAGTACTTAATATACTTCAAAATATAGGTCTCAGTCAAATTAGTCCTCATGAGCAAAACAAGGCTTTCAAGTGGCAAAACCAATCTACACTTTATACATCATTTACAGTATTATTCAGGTATTTCATTAATTTTAACCTTTCGCTACTAGTAGTCGTTGTCATAGACAAATGTTTAAACTTTTAACATAAATCATTATTTACATTTACAACAGTTGTGTATATTCCCATGTGTTTCTACATCTGTAACGACTGGGTGATTTGTACCATGTATTGCCTCCTTACTAAGTCATTTCATTTCAAGTCTCTAATAAGTCCATAACATTTAATTTCATGTCCGAAGAATACAACCTGTTAGTATAGAAATATAGTAGATAACAAAAGTGTGCAATAGAGACTTACAAATATTCTATGTTGACTCCTGACTTATAGACAACATAGAATATATTCAGAAAATGTTTGCTGTGAACTCCCCTGGATGTCACTAACGCTATTGAACAACTTTTTGTCCAGTGCTATTAATTCCGCTTTCAATTTTGATTTCAAGTCTGCAAGTACATTTCTTTATGAAAATAATTACTTCATTTCATTCTAAGGATTCTTTCCGTTGTAAATACTGAAATTATTCTATTATTATTATTATTATTATTATTTATTTTTTTTACTACTTCCATAACTATGAAAGGCTTTTATTTTATTGAACGTGTTCATGGCTTGTGTTTTATTAAACTTTCACATTTTTAATATAGCTTTTGCTCGCACTAGTTTAGTTTTTGTTCGCATTTTTAACATTTTCGCATTTTTAGTCAAGAAGTTATCTGTTTGTACAGGCCTTGAATATTTGTACATTTGTAGTATTTTATTTCAAAGTATTCTTGTAGTTTACTATATTTTACTAGGTATAATGTATATTTTGCCGTATAAGGGATCGAGCGTTTGTATCATTCTCTGGGTAAGACTTAATAATATCTTAATGAGATTTAAATTTTTCTTTCCTATCCATCTTTTGATCTATTATTATGTCTTTTGAAGTTTTATTTTTATTATTGCAAACGTTCTGTGATAAAATTTTAAATAACATATAATCTCATTTTTAAGTTCGAGTATAAGTAATTTGTACATAATTTTCTTACTTGGCTAAAGTTATCATGGGTATTCTCCATCTGTGAATCATCCCCATGTCTTCGAACATAGAAATAACTGCCTGGGAAAGAATTACATAAAATTATTTAAAAGTAAAACAGGGATTAGAAAATATAAACAACAATGTATCATGGTAATTTATACTATGAACAACTTAAAAGTAACAACTGTTAAATAAAATAATTAAAAGTTTCCTCTTAAGTTCCTATACACTCATTTAATTATCCCGGCCTCTCAATTTGCTGCTCAAACCCTCGGGTAAGTCGGATGCCCTGGGTTTTCTACATGCATTTAATTATCACTTGAAGTATTTTAAAACTGCAAAAGCATGGTCTACTACCAGGAAAAGACTTCGGGCTATCGACTGGGAAAGTTTTCAACGCCACTAGCGACAAATTTGAGAGGATAGAATTCTTATCTCAATAACGAAGCAAGAATGATAATAACGAAGATAGCGAAAATGTTTCAATTTCAAAGTTGTAAAACGCTCCTTTTTTAGCATGGAATTATGTACAGTTTGCACATAACATGTTCACAGACGATAAAAAATGGAGGCAACGAAAGGTGTAATTAAGCAAATGTCTTATTTATTACTGAAGTACTTCTGAAGAAAATGGCGAGAAATATAGATGGGAAAAGTAATAATCCATGCAATAAGCTAATTTTAATTTATTTAAATTTATCCTTTTTTGCAGTGAACGATAGATATATTGTGAAAATTGCAGACAAATGATACGGTGCATTAATTATTTATTTTCTTTGGCCTTATTTTTATCGTCTGTATACATATTATATGCAAACCGCAAAACTTTCATATTAAATAGAAAACACTCTACATCTTTATAATTGAGACTTTTCGCCTATCTTGCTTCGTTTCAGAGACAGGAATTCTAACTTCTCCAATTTGCTGCTAGAGACGCTGCAAACTTTCTCGAACAATAACGCATTGCTTTTCTTCTGGTAAATCTTGCTTCTGCAGCTTCACTTCTGAATTAACACTTCAAATGAAAGCTAAAAGGACAAAAATACAAAAAGACAAGGAAAAAGGAAGACCAAAAAAAGACAAAAAGACCTGAATGGTGGGAACCCTGTAAAGAAAATTCTCAGACGAAATTCGCAAAAACTTTTAATAAAACAATAGTTTCATTCAATAGTCATATTGAATGTTCTACGATAATACAATTGGGCTCTGTCAAATTTCAGGTGACAAGCATAAAATTATCTTTTCTTTTTAACCAAGGATACATTTTCACATTACTTTTATCTCTAGAAGGAATGAATTAGAGATAAGAAGTGGTGAAAATATATCTCTTCTATACTGAATATACATCCCAATGCTAAGCTATTAAAAATAGTCTTTAACCTCTATCCCTTTCAGTTTTTAGAATATTTTTCTGCAGATTTTTGTCCACTATAGCTGCTGAGAAAATTAAGGTTTGAGCTTTTTGTTTTAAATTGATAAAATAATTAGACATTTCTCAATTTTTTTTTTAAATGAATGTATTGCTTTTCGATAAATATAAAAATACTTCTAATTTACCGATTTTTTAGAAAAGCATAAACATTTATTTTTTCGGCATCTATGTTAGGAAAACAACAGCTGGGAAAACCAAAAAATTAATAATCTAAAGGTTAGAGAGTATTTTCCATAGGGTAACATGATAAAAATGGAGCGAGAGGCAAGAGGGAGAATATCCTCTTAAGCATTTAATAACTTTGTAAGAAAAGATCAATAAGTGAACAGGTTATAGATCTATCTATATAACAAAGTGACCATTCCCTATCAAATAAAAATAATTACAGTGCTGCTGGTGGAGGATTAAAAAATAAATAAATAAGAATTGACGAATTCGGCAACAAAGCAAGACATCCATTTTCAAAATTATAGCACATTGCCTAATTAGTATGAATCGATTATAAAACTGTTACAGAAGGTATTTATTTGACACAATATCGTTAATTGTGGATTGTCGCCATATTAACGACGTCATTGATGTGGACGTGGCTTCTCTTCTGACTGCTAAAATAAAAACATACGCTGGACGACCTTGAAAGAGCAAAACGGCGCATCTTGAAAAACATCATTTTTAGGTAAAAAATGCTAAAGTATTTTTTTCAAATAGACTAATGGTATGGAAATACTTTCATTCGCATTCACATATCTGCTTTATTTATTTAGATACGCCTTCAACAAATATATCAAAACATTAACCCATTAAAAAAAAAAACCAACCAGCCTGGTAAAGGAAAAATAACGTATCTTGGGATACATCCTTCTGCCATCACAAGGACGAAGACTCCCTACAGCCTTTCCAAAATGTCATTCATCAGAAACAATGCACATTTCAATTCGAGAAGGAATATTATACCGTGTACTTTGACAAGTATTGCAGGTATCGCTGATGTGTTACACACTCTGATTATACGACTTTTTCACAAGTATATATTGCCTTTTACATACGTGTTTCGTTCATTCCTGGTGCCAATTCCTACTAACTATAAAATGTCCTAAACTTTTGAAATTAACGTTTTTGTCTATCTTTGCTTTGTTGCAGAATTCGTTATATTAAATTCTCCGCTGAAGTACTGCAATTACTTTTATTCGACAGAGCATAGTCGCTTTATAACAGATAGATCTAACGTGCACACTCAGGAACCTTTCTTTACAAAGTTATTGTAGTGCTTAACGACTTCCCTTATAACCTTGTGTGCATAAGTTGATTGATGCATATTTAAAGAGGGGTAAGGGTTGAATTCTCCTAAACTGAAAATGTTCAAGGCAAATCTTTCCAACCTGACATAACAAATCTGCATTTTAAGTGAATTTTAGACAAATATATCCTCTGTCTCCAGCTAAATGTATGTTCAAAACGCTCTACTATACGTTGCTTGGAAGGTAGCAATAAAAACGTTCCGCTTGATTTTACATGGAACTCATGGTTAAAATGTTTTTAGCCCTAATTACGTATTATATACTCAACATAGCTTTATCCATCTCAATTGAAATATATTAGACATAATTTTAGCGTTTAATATGTGGATTACATTTTCATGAATGGTTACAATTTTCCTAATTACCTTTGTTGTCAAGTTCACCTTTCGCATAGTGTATTTTTTCCTATCTTGTCTCATGTATGTTCATTATCCTTTTAACATGAACAGGACACCTACAGAAGCTTTTGTGGGAGAAATGTAGATGGCAAAAGTAAAAAACAAACTAAAAATTTAGAAATTTCAAATTTTGTACTGAGAATAGCAGTAAAGATAAATTAAATTCTACAGAGATACATGCAATAAAACCCCGATTATCGGAGGTTGCGCGTTATCTGAGATATGTATTGTTTTCACTAAATCATCACCTTTTTCATGAAAACTCTCGTAAATTCCTCTCAAAATTTTTCAGTGAAACTGAAACAGTTCTGGTGAAGACAATCTTTTGCTCACACACGACAATGAAGACAATCTTCCGCTCATATATGATAATGAAGATAATCTTCCGCTCATAGATGATAATAAAGACAATCTTCCGCTCATAGATGATAAAAAGACGATCTTATACTCATAGATGATAATGAAAACAATCTTCCGCTCATAGATCTCATAAAAATATTCAAGATTCAAAACATATTACGGAAGAAGACATTCAAGATTTGATAAATGAGGATGCGTTACTAGAGATATGACCGATGACATAATTATAGCTTTAGTGAGTGAAGAGAAACAAGAGAGTGGAAATGTGGTTGATGTGTGCCCAGGAGAAAGCTCATGAATATTGCATACAGGGAGCCCAAATGAGATTGAGACTGCGATGCATCCTACAGCATGATTACAGTGTACTAAGGTCCGTACAATATCTTATATATACTTATATATAATACTCTATTCACCTTGACAGTGTACATCCGTATACAGCACATTAAACAAATAAACACATAATTACATATTTATTTATTGTACATATACTTATTCCTATAGTACATATTTATTTAATCGTAGGAATGAGAGATATTCTAGAGGAGAGTTGAACAGTGTCGCAAGATCAGTGATAAATTGTAATATACGAAGTGTTTTCCTTGTTAACCGAGTTTGACCGTATCCGAGCTGTTATCCGTCCACAGTAGCTCAGCTAATCAGGACTCAGTACTAAGTACAAATTTGTTCACGCATTCCCGGCAAATGCTTTGGTATTTTTTTTTAGCCTGTGTTCTGAAGACAGCTGAGTTTGTACGTAAAATGTTTAAATAATTCTTACCAAGGTTGTGTCTTGCTCTTTCAACGTTCTAGGAATAAAGGAGAGTTTCGTATAATCTTCATGAAAGAACTCTATAGGAGGGATCTCAGATTCTGCCAGCTTCGTCACATCTTCTGGAATCACCTATATTCAAAATTAACAGTACATAATTCAGAGGAGATTGAAACTTTTGGATAAAAATATAGACTTATAATTTCGGGAAATAGAAAAGACTTATAATTATAATTTAATATTCGTAATCAATAAAAAATAATAAAATTAAATGTCATAAATATATTAAACTGGTGAATAAAAAATGCAGGACAAAAAGTAAATTATAAAGTTTAAGGGTCATTTAATAGCTGTACGACAGGACAGCTCAAGCTGTTAATTCTTTTGGCTTTGCATCAGCATACGACATTTAACTAGTAAAGCATCGCAAAACAAATATACAAAGATATTCTACGATTTAGGAGGCCAGTAAAGTATTCTTTGTCAGGATCAATGTTTCAACGCTGTAAATATAAGAAAAACAAATAAAAATGTCTGTCAACAAAAATCTACTCACGTAACTCAATATGAGAAACGTTTCCAATAAGAAAACAGAAAAACTGAAAAAGGTAGAAACGCCAGACAGATAGAATCAACACGATTTTGCTTGCATAACTTCTATCGCACACGCTTATAACCGTCCGACTCATCCGATATATCTATCTTTTACAGGTTAAAAGATATTTCGAACAAAAGTAAGCAAAGCAGGGCAAAACCTTGTTCAGATAAAAAAAATTTGAAAAATTAGTTTTTAATATAATAATATTGAAATTTTTTTTTACTTTCATCAACTGTATTCAATTGTCAACAAAACAAGTACAAAGTGTTTACATTTTTATTGATTATGTTCGGAAATATAAACGTCCAAGGTGTTTATATTTTTCGTTACAACCTAGATTTCAGCCGAATACCTTGACCATAGACGTTATTCAAGTCCAATAAAAGAAAACAAACAAGAAAGCATAAATTGATAAAACGAGTAGCAGAAGAATGCTAAACATCCGTTCAAAATAGAACAAGAAAGATCAATCACGCATATTTGTAAATTTTAACTCAGTTTAAAAAATGTTTGAAAAATAATGTCCCATAAATTTCAATGTATTTCATTTTTTGAACCCCAGTTTAATCCAAAACTAGTTGGATGATGTTATTCATTTTCATTCCCAAACATCCCACAGATCGTCTCAGCAACATGCTAAAATTTTATTTCGATAAAGTTATTTATACGGAAGTTATCGTGCGAACGGACAGACAAACACACAAAATGACAATGCCATAAACACTCTTCTACTATGTTAGAAAGTGTTAATAAAGCAATTTTTTTCCTCAGAATCAATTGATGCCAATTAATTTACTTATGATGTTTTACTGACGATTAACTGACTACTGATGATAATTACTGTCGATTATTACTGATGATGATGATTACTGACGTTTAATATTTTTATTAATAAATCATAATCTATATTTAAATGCAATGAGGTAGGGAATATAAACCACTGGAGTATACATATTCAAAGGAGATTTGACGAGAATTCAAAGAAAAGGTGTAAAGCTTTGCCATCTCGCAAATGAAATTATATTACAATTATCTTCTCAATAACGAAAGTTGAGAACAATGAAATTCGCTTTCAGAAGAAGTGTAAATAAAAGAAGATGAAAAAATCATGTTGAAATTGTAATGCGATTTTAAATTTCAATGCTAATAACGGAGCATAAACTTAAAACTATGATTTTAATCTCCCATGCAATTTCCTAAAAGTCTGAATTATATTTTGAAACTATTCAATTATCACGCATTTGTTGTACACAAAACAGAAGTTACTCGTGTTTTTTTCCACCACGAAACTAAATGTCTCATAAAATTTTCGCATAATAAACACGATCATTACACTATAATCTTTTCAATGCAGGGTTATTCAAAAGTCAAACCCATCGTAGTTTTAAATCATATTTTAATAGTTACATATTGCACTGAAAAATTAAAATGGTAGAACGTATTACTTTCCTTATATACATAGTATAATGCATAAGGAAAGTATTGTGATGGGGTAGAAAAATCGAATTTGCATTTTCGACGGGAGAGCACGTTTCATGTATCCCTGAACACGAATCAAACAGTTTTAAAGTGATGTGTGTGTATGGAGATGATATCTCAAGAAAGAAATGGAACGATTCGAACGAAATTTGGTACAAAAATTACAATCCGTGAATACTGAAAGCCTGTTGTTTTTAACCGCAATCTAATGTTCAGAATCCCCCTAAATTTTCGAGTGAAATTTTGAAAAAAAACATCAAAAAATGAAAACAATAAAGTTACGCAAATAGCTATTTCTTATGCAATGTTTCATTAAAAAACGATTGACACAAACTTTAGAACGCTAGCATAAACCGTTTTCGAGGTATTACACATTTTTGTTTTAATTCGGTTGCATTAATATACCATCGAAAATAAATCAGAAATCGGCTGTTTTTAATACGTCAGACGATAATTACATTATTATTAAACTTTTATACAAATCGAAGATAAGTATTTTCCCCAGATTTTTTTTTTAATTTTGTGCAATATTTCACTAGCAATTCGTATGAGAGTGCCATTGAGAAGTTTCAGAAGCGTTCACTGGCGACTTTCACCAACGGGGTCTCTATTTCAGACAGATTATCCAAAGTAAAAATGGAAAGCATGCCTTTTCTCGTTTCGTCTGTAACAGGTCCGAGTCTCTCTAAACGTTTTACCAACCTCGTACTTAAGAATCATTAATGATTTTAGAACATAGATATTTCTTTTAAAACTGTTGTATAACAACTCTCATAAAAATGGCTAAAGAATTGATAAAAAATAAGAGTACTTCCCGTTGGAAAAAATGCCATCTTTTTCGATTTACAAAAAAAAAAACAGAAAGAAAGAAAGAAATTATCGCCTGTCGTATTATAACCAACAAAATATATTTCTAATGTATTTCTAGGGTATATTAATGCTTACTAACTTAAAAAAAATTCTCAATAGGGTACAGATTTGATATAAAGAATTTGGATTTTTCAACTTTTTTTCGCGAGCCAGATGTGGCGCCAAATGGCCAAATGTGGCGCGCCTGGTTTGCGCACGCGAAATGTTCCGTGATGTGTGTTTCTGGAAATTCTGGAAACCCCACCCCTTTTAGCTTTCTGATATCGTCGGCTGCGGCCATTTTATTTTTGTTTTGTTGTTGCTGTGTGTGAAAGCCCCAGGCCGTCCGGCTCGTCCAGAGGACTTGGAGCAACAAAATGTTGTTGCTGTGTGTGAAAACGTGTCTGTGTGTGTTAAAAACGTGAATATCATACAGGAATTAAAGATAGCACATATTAATAGATAAAATAATGTAGAAGCAGAAAATTTACATAGAAATAATGAGAGTTCTTTGATGACCGCAATGTGAAAACAATTATTTGTGCAATTTGGATATTTACACGTGTTTTTCTTTGAAAAGTTTTGGATTTTATTAAACCAGGTACTGTGTTTTGATTTTGTTGTCCACGTAGTTGTCGCACAAATAGCTATTGCTACGTGAGACTTATAAGTATCGTTTCTTTTAAATTTCTTCAAAATGCAAATTTTTTCTAAGCATCGTTTTTTCTTAAATTTAGTTAAAGTACAAACTTTTTTCTAATACTTAAATTTAGTTAAAGTACAAACTTTTTTCTAAGTATCGTTTTTTCTTAAATTTAGTTAAAGTACAAACTTTTTTCTAATACTTAAATTTAGTTAAAGTACAAACTTTTTTCTAAGTATCGTTTTTTTCTTAAATTTAGTTTTTATCGGCATTTTTCATGTATAAGTATTGTTTCTTTTAAATTTCTTTAAAGTATCGTTTCTTTTAAATTTCTTCAAAATACAAATGTTTTCTAAATATCGTTTTTTCTTAAATTTAGTTTTTATCGGCATTTTTCATGTATAAGTATTGTTTCTTTTAAATTTCTTTAAAGTATCGTTTCTTTTAAATTTCTTCAAAATGCAAATTTTTTCTAAGCATCGTTTTTTCTTAAATTTAGTTTTTATCGGCATTTTTCATGTATAAGTATTGTTTCTTTAAAATTTCTTTAAAGTATCGTTTCTTTTAAATTTCTTCAAAATACAAATTTTTTCTAAGTATCGTTTTTTCTTAAATTTAGTTAAAGTACAAACTTTTTTCTAAGTATTGTTTTTTCTTAAATTTAGTTAAAGTACAAACTTTTTTCTAATACTTAAATTTAGTTAAAGTACAAACTTTTTTCTAAGTATTGTTTTTCCTTAAATTTAGTTAAAGTACAAACTTTTTTCTAAGTATTGTTTTTTCTTAAATTTAGTTAAAGTACAAACTTTTTTCTAAGTATCGTTTTTTCTTAAATTTAGTTTTTTACGCATTTTTAATTATATATGTTTATATTTGTTACGCGCAATGTTCAAGATGGCGTCCGTTAGGACTTTTCAAACACCGTACGTGTTGGCGTCATTCTTGGCGACAAAAAAAAATGGCGCATTTAGCCAAATTCTTTATATCAAATCTGTTCCCTCAATAGTTCAATTTCTCTGTGCATTAGAATAATTTTAAAATTTGTCGTACGCGGCTTATCAATCGTCCTCAATTTTAAAAGTAGTTTCGACGCTGATTATTTAAACATTCATAAACACATTTTTTTAATATTTCTATAATTTTTTACAAGAGAAATTGAAAAAGACTACTCTTATCGGGCTGACTCTAGTATTATAGATGTGTCCATAGCAGACTTTGTAAGCGTCCGCTTTTTTTTTGGTATTTGAAATCTTTTGTACAGTATGAATGTCTTCAGTATAACACTTAGTCGCCCTCAAAAGTTAGCAGGATTAAAATATACAGCAAGATTTCTTGCTAACAATGTCGTTATTGGTTATTCGATGCTGGAGAAGAGAAAACAACACAAAGCTATACTGGTCCTACACTGAAATCGCAATATCATGGTCTATTCGTGCTCTTGGATGTTCCAGGCGTGAAAAATCTTTATAAACTTGATTTAAAAAAATTTCTGCTGGAATAATTCTTGTCTACATGCAAATGATTGTTGAAGAAGTAAAAGTAGAGAACATAGTATTTTAAAATACCTCCTTTTGTTATTTTTATGTAACTGAACTACGTATGAAAAATGTATGTATTAAAATGCATGCAACTTATATGTATGAAAAACAACGGCATACCAAATTTGAATTTTATAGCTGCTCTAATTTAAAAGTTATTCCCAAACGACACCATGGCAAGCCAAAGACAGGCTGGGCCTGTAAAGTTGAAAATAATCAAAAACATTAAAATTTACCACAAAAAACAACGACATACTAAATTTGGACTAGTTGCCCACAGTGGCTTAGACAATGGAAGATTTGAGGATCATTACCCCCCCCCCCTCCCCCCCCCCCACACACACACTCTACCACCGCCACTTCTCTCCTTTCTGGTAGGTCGGACGGTCTGGGTCTCAAAAACAACAATCGCCACTTCTCTCATCAAACCATTGAATTTCGAAAAATTATGTTTGATCTGTTAAGTTACCAAAACCACACCCATTTTTTTTCTGGTGACGCTACTGGCTACTCAGGTACTTTCCCTAAAAACGAGAACATTCCTACGGCGAAGACAGGATGGTCAAGCCAGATGAGATTCAAAATTAAAAGATTAGAAATATACAGCAAAAGACAACGACATACAAAATTTCATGTTACTGCAATTAAAGGGAACATGATTCGTTAGAGCCTCAAATATTTGAATCACGCTGACAAGCAGACGCCGCATGAAGTTAAATAATTGTTGTAAAAAATAAGATAAGATAAAAGTAAACTTTTTTAAACAAACCTGCATATGATACATCATGAGTTCGTTCGAGAGTCGACTCCTGTGTTGAGCATCTCGTACTTTCTTCCACATTAACGACTGGAACATACAACATACAGTGATCGAAATTATTATCACTCTCTTATTATTTTTTAAGAAAAATTTAAAAAATATTATTAGAATATAATCAAAACATATGGTAATTATAAAAAAAAAATGTGCAGTAAATTATGCATGCCAAGAGTTGTGCAGTGTTCGGAACACTGTTAAGCATTTTTATACTCATTTTAGGTCTTACGTTCATACAGTATTTTCCATATGTGTTTTCGAGAAACCAGAAGTGACACTTCCAGAACCGGAAATGATAATTCTTAGGTCAACCCCACCCAGAATTCATTTCAGTCATCATCCATAGCCGATTTTGAGAAATAGCTGTTATAAGAAACATTTATAATCGGAAGTAGAAAAAGAGTCGGAAATAAAAATCTATAGTGAATCTCTTAGGAAATTTGATGCTGAATCCATAATAGTCATTGCGCCGATTTATAAACGATTATTTGTTATTTTTATATTTAACTCTATCATAAAATGCAATTAAATAATTAATTATTAATTAGTAGATTAATCATACATGTAAAAATACACTAAACTCACTGTTGTATACATTATGTTGGTGGCCGCAAAACCCACCTAAATTTAGCATAACTGGATAACTAAATTAGAAACTAAAAAGGTTAACAGGAAAGAAACAAAGTTTATTTTATTACATAATTATCTTACACTCTTAAAATTAAAGTATATAAGTTTCATTCTATTTGAATACATATAAATGTGGTTTTGGAGGTGTGATGCCAGATAATTAATACTTTGGTTGGAGCACGTGGTGGAACGAATTAACTGGTTTTTTTTTCAACACAATTTTTGCAGACATCCTCATACAATTCTCCAAGTCCAAGTCGGGGGTGCAATTCTGGAGCGCCTGGTCAAATATGACCGTATCTCCGAGCTGTAAGTGTACAATCATGACCTCTGTAATTACTTGAATTGCTCCAAAAAGGGGGGTGAAGATGAGAATACTCCGAGGAGTATAGAAGTGGTACTAGGAGGTAAGTGAATTCACGAGAAAAAAGTATGACATGCCATGACGTAAATTGTACGGTACCTGATAAGGTCTTTCGCACCTTGAAGAAGATTCCCAGCCGTCCAATTAGTTGCTCATGTCCACAGGATGAGTCGGACGGTCTGGGTCTTCAACACCTTGAAGAAGCGCACCGTAGCTTTTCCACAATTTACACTTTTTTTAACAGCAGATGACCATGCGAGCTCTCCTCCGAACTCATCCCTACATCAGAGACACACACACACAAAAATCTAAAAACGACTACTGCAGCTTGCTCCTCAAAAATGCAACTGACTTGACCCCTGCTTGACCTTATATTTATACCTTTTCTTCTGCTGGACAGTCTGCGTGCCTCCTCTTTGGTATGCAGACACACAGTCTCCATCTCGGTTACCGACAATGAGCTTAGCGTGGGAATATTCACTACCCTCCCCCCCCCCCCGGGCATTCATCCTGCTTCCACCATTTCTCATTCATATCAATTATTTAATATTTTAGATTTCTGGCATTACAGTCATTATATATCTTCTGTCTATAGTCATTTCTGCAAAATAGATGTTTCAAAGGAAATGAAAATTTTCAACCCTACGAGAAAACAACTGGAGAGTAGAAATCCTTAATGAACACCTAAACACGTTTTGAATTTGATGCTAAATCCAAACATTAAGGATTAAAGATAAATAATTCCAAATATATATATATATATATATGTGTGTATGTATAAGAGACTAATTATTTCTATTATTAAGGATTCAAATTAATAAAGATTCTAATTATTAGAGATTCCAAAGGTTACGGCGGCCTGCCCCTATGAAAAATTTAAAAAAATGAGAATCAAAACAATTACTTTTATTATAGAAAGTATGCTTTATTTAGAAAAAAATAAAGATTTAATTGAGAAAAGTCGGTTCCTTTATCAGTAGTATATTTGGTCACGCCCACATGTGGCAGCACCCATCAGTCAAAGTTTTGTTGGGGCATTTAAAAAGTGTTCAAATGGAATAAATATAGAAGAGACTGGTAGGGGGGGAGAATTTTAGAGAAGTAAATAGTTTCCTTTCAAAGCATTATAATGATATGGGTTAAAGTCATCAAGGCAGATTCGAAAATATAAATAAGTATTCGGAAAACATTTCATATTCGCACTAATTTCTGGATTGAAAATCTAAATTTGCTTTGCATTTTCTTTTCTTCAGAGCCCAACAATTCATATATCATGCTTTTTTTTGTTTTTTTACTCATTTAAACAGCTCTAGTTAAGCTGAATACAAATAACGTTAATCTATGGCAGAATATAAGACTTTGAAAATCCAAAAATGAAATATTTTTGCATTATGCATATGTACCGGTAATATTTAATAGATATATCTTATAAAAAAAATCGTTTAATTATGTATAACAGTTGCAACATATTTTCTTACAAATTGGTTAAAAAAAGCTGAGCACACCAGTGCAGCAGCTAATCTACATAGTACAAATCAAGGGGATTCATCACTGGGTATGACCGATTAAATTAATTTAACATCGCTCTGCGCATATGAAAACATTAGAATTGAAAACGCACACCATTCTGCCCTCGGCTTTCAAGAGAGACCGATGTTGTTAACTGCGACTGTCATCTTACTCCATCGACGTCATTAAAATTCCTTGAACGTCACTGGATTATGTGTGCACAGAACAATTTAAACTGTTTGGGCAAATTGTTTACTCCTGGATATTGTCACTTCAAAATTAACAAACTATTTTTAACCATAAAAATACGTGTGGTTTGGCAACTCCTCTCAAAGTTTACACTGAACCGTGACATCAAGAATGACGAAACTTAATTCCTCTTTAGTCACGCTGACAAATTTTTCATTGGTTGCCGGGCTGAGTGCCCAACCTTGTATTAAAGAACCTTGGAACAAATATCTTCGCGTTATGTAGGGTTCGCAAAGTGCCAACAATACTAATTTACAGCAATTGATCGTTACATTGTAAAGTCATATAATTACTATACAGGGTGTCTCAAAAAGATTAAAACGCGCCTTAATTCTTTACCTGTTGGAGATAAGTGGGCAATGTAAATTACAGGTAGGAAATCAGACTACGTTAATGGAATAATACTCCCAATCATTTTCAAAAAGTTACACTTTTAAAATTTTTACACGACCCCATTAGACAGATTTGGTCAATCAGAAAATTTTTATTTGTAATGCAACAAGATCATTAAAAAAAACGCATATCTATATCGTTAAAATCAACTGAATTAAGATAAAGGAAAAAATCTGATTTATGCCACTTTTCCGTATCATGTGAAAGGCTGTTTCATCAGTGAAAATAGGGATCATAAACAAATTGACGATGGAAATTGTTCAAATAAAAAAAGTACTTAAAAGTATTTAATTATTGAAAAAGTACTTAGTTATTGAAAAGTACTTAAGAATCCGTGATTGCATTGTGAGCCTACGCGGAATTCTCAAAAATGTCTCCTATTAATTATCATCCAGTTTTAACTTTTTTGTGATATGTCACAAATTTACATTTCTAATTTGATATATGGTCCCCATTCACAATGTTCAATTTTCAATTAATTATAACTCGCTCCATTTTAAAGATACATATACGCGGATTTTTTAATGAACTTGTTGCATTAAAAGTAAAGTATTCTAATTGACCAAATTTGTCTAAGGGGGTCATATAAAAATTTAAAAAGTGTAACTTTTTGAAATTAATGGGAGGACTATTTCATTAACGTAGCCTTATTTCCTACCTTACTTTCAATATTTTTGCAATTTACATTGCCCACTTATCTCCAACAGGTAAAGAATTAAAGCGAGTTTCAAACTTTTTGGGACACCCTGTATACATTGCATATATTGTCTGCATTTCGACAGAGCTGTTCTGTTCCGTCCAAACCTGACAATTAATAACTTTGTATTTAGTGAGCTCAGCACGCTTTTAAATAAACTATTCTAAACAAATTTACTTAGTAAATTTTCTATTACATCATAAATTAACAATTCAAACGTGTTTTAACAGCGATGTGTTAGCATGTTTTTAATTATATTTCATATTTCTAATATATTTGGAAAATGTATTCAAGCTTTAAATTTTTAATTAGCTTTTTTTTTCTATATTGAAACATGTTTTAACATTTATTATCTGCCACGACAGTAACTGACAATCAATTTTTATCAGATCCAACTTTTCAACAACCACAGCTACTGATAGATACGCTGCGCGAACACATGAAATCCACATACGATAACTCAACTAATTCAAGTTAAGGAAGATCGTACTCTCAGTAGGACCATAGTAGGCAAAGTAAGCAGATGGAGATCCGCAATTAAAAGTCATCTTATCCTTTCCCTATCAATATTTCCTTTTTGAAACAGCTTTTATTCTTTTCTAACAGCATTTTTTTAAACTGATGAATGCGTTTCGTGTGCAAAAATGAATAATACATGTTAAATGCGTTTCAAACATTTTTTTACCTCATAAAACAAGGATCGTTGAGCATAGATCTTAAACACTCTTTTATAAATTACCCCCCCCCCCCCAATCGTATTACTGACCAGCATGTAGTATTCGTACGTGGCTTAGAGTAGTGACGGACAGAGGGAGGGATGTTGGGGTTCATTATCCTCCATTGCGTGAATAATTAATTACGTTAGTTCTCCATAAGGTTCATTTGGATACACAAAATCCAGTCCCGTTCAATCACCACCTCCTTTCCTCCACTACCAAGACACCACTAAAGGAGCGTTGTCTTTACGATTTTGTGCAATATGGGTCCAATATTATTTTTGATTTCCCTTCTTTGTCGTCATCATTGCACTCCTTTCAATTTTAGCATAATTATGATTTAAAATATTTGATTTGGTGCCACAGCTCTTTGAGAAAGAAATTCTGACGAAACACATAAGGTGACGAAATGGAAAATTTCTGTTTAGAGTACAATAGTTTGCTATAAGCGCATTTGGAATATCAATATTTATTTTATTTATATATTATTGAAGTGGAGCTCCCTGTTCATATTGATTCCCCTGATAGTGTAGCGAATTACAAAAATTTTAACTGTAATAGCTATTTTTAAAATATTGATTTACCAATATCCTTGATCTTTTACACACAAATAGAATTGATTAATTCGAATTTAATGCAATATATTTTCTTCTTCAGCCAAGTGCGTTGTTGCCGACCTAACTAAGTAAAGCCGCGCTTCCTGTCAATCGGAAAGAGAAAGGCTGCTGGACTGATAGACCAATTTATGTTTGTACTTGTGGTGTATTTAAAGTTTTATTTTATCGTGATATACACTACCCGACACAGAAAATGCAATACCAAGAAAGAGCGAATAGAGTGTGATGATAAAGGACGCACAGACAGAGATGGCATATATAAAAACGTAATGCTATTTCCAGAAGGATAATGCAATACAGTAATGGCATAGACAGGGTGATCAGTAGGCAGTAGGATCAGCTCTTGCGGCTGTGCAAGCAACAACCCTTCGAGGAATAGATGCAATGAGCAAGCGGATAGTTTCCTGAGGGATAAATGACCATATGCTTTCAACCATCCTCCACAGGTCGTCCTCTGTTTGAGGGGAGGGCAGAGCAGTCAAACGACGGCCAATCACGTCCCATACATGCTCAATGGGTGAAACATATGGAGACAGCAGAGGCCAAGGAAGCACATGGATACCTTGCAAAGTTTGTCTTCTGTTTGTTGCCGTGTACGGTCGCACGTTATCTTGGTAGAAAAGAGCATTCTGCAACCGCTGAATGTAAGGCATTGCAACCGGCCGCTAAATTCCATCCACATATCGTCGTGCCGTCATTATGCCTCTGATACGAACTAGAGGTGGATGGAAAACGGTGGAAGGAAGTTCCCACCTGATTTTGGAGAGGACCTCTACTCTTGCATGGCACCTCAGACACTGGAAGGTCTTTCCCCCAGTGTTCCCTACTTCGGTAAGATTTTCCTTTCAGTCTCCTCTTTTCCTTGGTCCCCAGGCACCCTTTTTCTTTCCACTTTACTCTGCCTGTGCGACCTCTCCCTCCTCTTCTTTTCCAGGTTCTGGTTCTTCGTCGTTTTCCTGGGGGATTATCCCAGTTGTATATTTTGGTGTCTGGCCACCCAAGGTGTGGCCCTTTTTCTTTCAGGTTCTAGGCCTCGTGTAGTTTTAAGATGTACCTTCGAAGTTAAGGCTTTTGTCTCGCCCTGGTCAGCAGGGGTACTGTCCCTGAGACCAGAAGAGCGCTTTGTTCTCCCACCTCAGCAGTGGATGTTCTGCAGGGTCTCTGGGTTGGTTTCTACTCGCGCTGTCGGGGGTATTGTCCCGGCCCATGTTCTTTTGTGTTTCCTACCATAGTGATGTCTCCTGGACTGGGGCCCGTCCCCCTCTTGTGAGTTACTAATCCATCTTCCCTTTCAGCTTTAACCGTATTGTCAAGACGGGAATTCCGAGGGCATCAAACATCGCAACGGATTCCCGCCAGACACGGCTGACCGAGAAAGACTAACTTTCTCAGAGAAATTTCACTACCCAGGTTCTAAACGCACCTCTCGTCAATTGGAAATATTCCAATTGATGACCTGCGGAAAACCCCAAACAAAATCCCATAATAAACAGAAAAACACCTTTACCTTTAAGAACTCATCAGCAGCTGAAATACATAAATTAACACAATTTCTACACAAATAAAAACACAATTTAATTTCTAATCCAAATTTATTAATTACTTAAGAATGGAGTTAGCATATCAAATACAATTTCTGATTTGTAATCGACTCTAAACCACTGGACCTCTTCTACCAAAAGCCATCGGCTCTTTGCCGGAATTTAAATATCAATTCAATAAATCATTAATTACATATTAATTTCACATATTCAATTATAACACTTATGGTATGGTCATGGAGAGAAGGACACACTCGAGGAACGCTTAAGGCTTAACTGTTAATTTACTTAAATTCAATTATTTTACTTCAGGGAATTAATTTAATTACAATTTAGCTCAGAAGATCTTGAGAATACATCAGGAGGTTCAGTCCGCCGGTACACAAGTCAGTCGAGGCAGCAGCCTCCAATTACCGAAAAGGGTCGCTTACCTCCATATCTGGAAGGACTCAGAAAAGATGAGGTCAACACATCCGCCCGAGTTCCCTCGGGGAGAGATCTTCTCCGACCAAGGACAGGCGGCAGGCAGGCAAGTAGAATACGAGCAACGGCCCGCACAGGGCTCAGACTTCATCACGGACTCCATCTGTAGCGGTCTGCAGGCATCCAGAACAGGAGGTTCCCGGACGGTCAACGGCGGCAGCAAGCGACGGGCTCGGCATCAGCGAAGTCCCAGTCAATGTAGTGGCGATGGTAGCGGCAGTGGCGTCTCCCCCGAGCCCCACAGCAGCGTAACTCAACCTGAGGGTTAAGTCCCGAGCTGACGTGGGTTCGAAGATGTTTTCCAGGGAGAGCGCCCAGAATCAAGAATCACTCAGCTTTTAAACATTCCAAGTGGATCCAGAACCCGGCCAATTGAAATTTACAAGGGGCTCACATCTTCTCTTTTCCGCCAATCAAAAATTCTTTCATTTCAAATACATCCAGGGATCCGCCCCTTCAGCAGCAAGGCTCCCTAGGCACGTGCAGAACCACACGAAATCCAGCACAAGATTGCATCACCCAACATAGCGAAAAAACATGGAGACAGCCGTCTCCGCCAGCAAACAAGTGCGACCTTGAGCAACGGACGCTGTTCCTCGAGTGTGAAAGAATTATTATGAAATAAAAATGGCCACAATTCAATACAGATTTAGATACATTTAAGTATGGTAAAATATTCAATGACATGAGGGTTCCAGGACACAGATTAATAAAATATCAATATAAAAGTTTAAAAAGTATCGTAATTATATAATTTACAAAAGAGTGACGAATTCCGTCACGACAGTATATTGCCTTTCAGCTATATTAATTTTCTTATTTTCAGCATCCTTCCATCTCTTCCCCCAAGTGTCTTCCCATTCCAGGTATGTAGAAGCTTCTTCCCTCTATTTCAGGAAGAAGACGGCTGCCTCCCTTGTTTCCGAACAGCCTAGCCTCAGATGGTATTTGGTGGGTTGGGTGGTCGCAGTAGCGTCACTGGCCCTCTCGAGGGTCTTCGGTTCCTAACTTTTCCTTTTCAGCTCCTGTGGTCGGCGGTCCAGTTCTCGGGTAAGTGGTCCTGCGCGTTTAGCTTTAGCCTAGATGTAATGCTCTCCGTCTTTCGCCGTTGGCGCTGCTTTTTTCCCTGTCCTGCTTTTGCCTTCTCTTTTTCTCGGGACGCTTCTTGCCTCCCAGGTACTAGTACATCCCTCCCTGGCTTCTCCCCCGTGTGGGGTCTCTTCCCGGCGCTTTCCCCCTAGACTGAGCCCGTCTCCTTTAGGTTCCTCGTCTCCAGGTTTTGCACGCCTGTTGGCTGCAGCCGTCAGCCGCTCAATCTTCCGTGCCTTGTGCGGCTTCTCCTTTGGTTAATTTTAGGATAGTCTTAGGTTTAGTTACGTTAGCTTAGTTAGGATAGTTAGTTTTGGGATAGCCTTAGGTTTGAAATAGTTATTCTCCTATCTTTGTCTCGTGTAATCTCCCTTTTCTCTTGTCATGTTTATTTGTCCCCAGGCTTGTCAGCTCCCCATAGCTTTTATTTCTTGTAGTCTTTAATACCTGATCTTCTCTCAGAGTACTATTAGCATTCCTCCCTTGATTCCCTTTCTTCCCTTGGCCTAGCTTGTAGGCATACTTACCTCCCACGGATTTGGCTTCTTTCCTCTCATCCTCTTCTCTTCTCTTTCTCCTTAGGTTAAGCTAACCCGGCAGTACGGGTATAAGTCCGGGTTACGACGGCGCCTCTTTAAGTTGCATACTGCCTCTGCATAACTACCGAGGGGTAGAAAGTCGGAATCCTCTGAAAAACACAACCATTCATCTTTGCTGCCATAAGCATGGCTAGTCTCGGCTCTTTCGGGCGGTCACTGCAGTTGCAATCATTTCGCTTACGCACCTCTTTAGTGCCCCATTTTCTCCAGCTGGAGTAGGGGGCTTTGCTTGGGATGCCCCAGCTGGGAAATTCCTGGCAGGGGTGTTCCGGGCCCAGTTCACTCTGTCTGGCTGCTCTCTGGTTGCGGTGTATGTGGTCAAGGGTCCATAAGCTATCCTCCCTAACTTCGGCGTTAGTCCTGCCCTGGGTGTACGATCTGGTTTTCGACCACTTTGCCTCTTCTGTACCTCAGCCGGGTCATCTGTAGGCGACTCTCAGAGGTGGAGGATCAAAACCTGAAGGTCGTGTGGCAGAACAGGTCTCCACTTAGCTGTCTGACAAAGGTGGCCGGCTATCGAAGTCGATAATACCCCAAACCATGATACCGCGTTGTCAAGCAGTATGGCATTCAACAATCACAGCAAGATTGGATATGTTTCCACGTCGTCTCCAGACTCTCACACGACGACTGTCCTTCGATAAACAGAACCGAGACTCGTCGCTGAATACTACCCTGTCCTATTCAGTCGTTCAAGAGGCTCGGGCCCGACACCACTGCAATCTCCCACGTTGGTGTCTTGTCGTCAATGGCAGACTTCGTAAAGGACGGTTTGAGTGCAAGCCGCTTCCGGCCAATCACCGAGAAACTGTACTCGTTGGCATTGGAACATACAATATACCCTGCAAATTCTAAGGAATTTGCTAATTCTGCAGTCGTCGCTACCCTGCAAATTCTACAGTCGTCGTTTGTGTTGCCGCCACCGCATGCCTTCAAATGCGTGCTGACGTACATCTGGATGAACCTGTACCACTGCGATGATTCACGTATCGTTATTCAATACAGCTTCAAATCCTTTACACAATGGATGCATCAACGCGTGTTACTGTGTGGCGATGCACCTGTACGACCACCCTAAAATGAATCTCCTTGCTTAATGAATCCCCGCGCACTATCGTCCAAATACTGAAACGGACTTCGGCGTCATCAACCAGGCATCTCTTCAACAACACGTGTCTTTTGAAACAAAAGACAGCTTGGAAAATAGATTTCCTTAGGCGAGAGACAGTGACAACTGTTGGTTCATCTGCCGTTTCCATTCCTTTTATCCTGCACTCTAATTGCGTAACCTCTAATCACGTGATCAGATCATTTGCATGCATCGGCCAGCTGCGTTTGTCTTGCAATTTGTATAATTATGCGGTCAAAGCTTCATGGTGTTGCATTTTCTATGTCGGAAAGTGTATTCATCACTTCATGATATTTTCTGCCCCAAGTATGTTTGATGATAGAGAAATCTCTAAATATTTCTCAATTTATGAAGGTGGAAAGTTTTGGGGGATGTTGAACAGAAATGTGAATAAAGGCGTCTTTGATGATGTACTGTAAAGAACAGACTACTTACGTGCATAATGCTGATGCCGCAATAGATGGAGAAGGCTTTTGCGATTTCTTCATCGAAGTAGGAGAAGCATCGTTCATTGATCTTATTGCAAAGTTCCGCGACGCCTATCACACCTAGAATATATGATATTTCATAATGTGAATGATTCAAAATTTAAAAAATTATTAAAGAAACATCAATAACAAGAACAATAATTTGTAAACATTTTGTGAAATTAAAAGTCTAAACATTATGAATACTTCAAAGGTTAGAGATTGCTTCAACAGTTAAATATTTGCTGAAATACATCAATAACAAGAAAAAAATACATTTTGTAAAGACTTGTGAAATTCAAATTGTAAATATTATGAATACTTCAAAAATGATTAAAGATGACTTCTAAAGTTATATAATTATTAAAGTAATAACAGGAAAAATACATTTGGTAAAGAACTTATGAAATTCCAAATGTAAAACGTATAAATACTCAAAAGTTAGAGCTTACTTAAAAAGTCAAAGAATACTTCAAAAATTAAAGATTTCTTCCAAAGTTACAGATTTCCTGTAGAGTTTGCGTTCTACAGGAAAACACCGTATATAGTCATCAGCGGAAAGTAAAAATACATTGTGTGTCGAACACAAGAACTTAAATTATAAAAATTTTATTTCTTGAGAAAATATTAAAAAAATTCTGGCCTCGCTCAGCATTCTCATGCATTTATATTCCATATTGTTTCCATCCATTTGTATCACAATCAGTATCAGAGTTAGAAGTGTACCTTTTTGTAAACTTTCGTTTGTAAGTTGCTCTTTTATATTTTTTCCTAAAAATTTTTTAACCGTTTGCGGTCTTGCATTGGAAGAGCTATTAGAGTTAGCTCACCTGATATCTGACTGGAAATTATTATTTCCAGTCAGATGTCAGGTGAATTCAACATTGAAAATTGTTAATTCCAGTCAAATGTCGGGTAAGTCCTTATATCACTTGTTTTTGCTAATTACTTCAACGTTAATCTTGTACGCTAAATCTTGTATACTACAAACGCCATCTACCGACAAATATTTTACTTATAAACTTTGGAGTTCAAAATGGTTACAACGAGAAAAGGTTACAACCAAACGAAATTAGTTATGTTTTAGTTGATTCCGAAAAGGAAAGTCGGATTATGGATATTAAAATTGGTGAGTCCTTATATCACTTATTTACGCTAATTACTTCAACGTTAATTGCTTGTTACGCTAAATCTTGTATACTACAAACGCCATCCACGGACAAATATTGTACTTATAAACTTTGGATTTCAAAATAGCCTCTATACAAAAAAAGTTTACAACCAAACGAAATTAGTTATGTTTTAGCTGATTCTGAAAGGGAAAGTCGGATTGGGGATATTAAAATTGGTAATTTTGGAATATGATAAAACGTGCATAAATTATAAATAAAATTAATTTAACCATCGTCTATTTCTGACATGTGTTTCTACCTGTTTTCCCCCAAAATTAAATAGAACCTGAAAGATTAAATGCTTATCAAATTTGGCAACTGGTCGGCATGCCGATGAATTACAAGCTTACAGCTTATTTGTGTTAATATACAGAGTTGATAAAATAAAACTGGGCCTGAAAATTCTTCTAACGATCTCCTTGCTGTTTAGATTACGTTTCCACGAAATTCCTAAAAAACTTTTCCGGGCCAGTTTTATTTTATACCCTGTATTTATATATACAGGGTTGCCAAAATAAAACAAATTTTAAACAACGTAATTAAGCACAAATTGATAAACAAATGTCGCATGCAGCTGATTCAGAAATAGGTTGATTCCCCTTCTTCAGTGCAAGACAGACAAAGAAAAAGCCCGAAGTCAAATAGAAGAAATGGGCACAACTGGAAAAACGGTGGAGCATATACACCCAATTCATTGATTAAGAGTCCATCTGAAACAGCCATTCAGAAAATAGAATGAAAAACAGTCCAGATGATCCGAAACAGAGAACAAACACACAAGATTTGATTACTCCAAAACACAGCTTAAAATGAAGACGAGACAAGTCTTAGCAAGATTAAATGACTACCAGCGAGAAGAAAGCAAGTCATAACGACACACAAAAGTCTCAATAGTTAATAAATAGGCAAAAACTGAACAAGAATGACGAAAAAAGAATATTGCGCCAGGGAACCCAGCTAGACCGAGAAAAAAAGCGGAATGCTGAACAAACAAACCATCAACCAATTTACTAGAATTTTTCTGAATATTAATGGAATCGAAATAGTCAAGATCATATATTGAGCATTTTTGTATAATCTTTGCGGAGGTAAAACGGTGTTTAAAATTAAAACAATATTCGGCGATTAAAGATTTATAAAATTTCTGTTTTTCGACATAGATTCCATGTTCCTTAATACGAAATTTTAGAGCACGTTACGTCTAATATTTTTGAAGACACTCTGACAATTTACTATCTCAGCTTATACATAACTTTCATATTCTTGTCAATAAATCCAAACAGATGCATATGCTGACTCAAAAAAGCTAGAAATCTCCGTAAAACAGAAACTTTCGTAGCTTTCTTTATACATTTGTGACGAGTATCAAAAGATTAACTTTGATGTAGCCACTTTTTTACTCATTACACAAAAAATTAATAGCGTAAATAAAGGTTTGAAATTAGCAATATTAAATAAACTAATAAATCAGTGTAATACATAAATTAAACAGTTTAAAATATTTGACGCTACTTACCTTTATCATCCTTGATCGGGAAACAAAGAATATTTCTAAAATTACAAATAAAAAGTATGTAGCAAAATTTTAGATAGGATAATCACTATTCATACAATAAATTGCCAAAATTAATACATATTTAAATCAAATAATATTTTCAATTTATAGTAAATAGAATTTTTTGGGCCTTTTTGATAATATATAATTACATTGATTTAGTAGTAGAGACATACAAGCGGGTTTCGTACTTCCTGTTCTCATACGAGAAATTCATCATCCTGCAAAAGTACTTGGCAAATATCTCAACTTCCTATGAGAGGTTGAGAGATGCGTATTTGATGTTCTCTACGTGGAAATTAAAAAAATCAGTCTAGATTAATAGGTTTCGTGAGAGAGAGAGAGAGAAAGATGGGGGGGGGGGGGTCTTGCAGATTTATGATCAACAAATTTCATAACTGGTAGGGGATGGGTTGTTAAAGCTATGTTGGAATATATAAAAATCAATTTTGCTTATTTCAACAGAAAAGGGTATGTTTTTCAATTTGACCAAAATCAGAAAATCGTGTAATACATAATGATAAAAATTTATTAAAAAAGCATTTTACAGACTTTACAGTTATGGTAAGATTAAGAATCTAAAATCGTTCTTTCAATCACTGCAAATGTATTGGTGAGATATTTGCGTAAAATTCATTTTCAGAATAAAGAAAAAAAAAGTAAACTAATAAAAAGAAATATGCTCTGAAGTATTCCCTGACACGGCAAGCATTGGCATCTTTGTCCCAAATTTTGTCGCTGTGGATATCTTGGACTTTTCCCGACATCTGGATTGATCAATTTTATTTGTGTGCAATATATCACAGAAATAACAGCAGGATCACACAAAAAATTTTATGTCCACACTGATTGGAAAAAGACCCAGAGGATGACCGAAGTTGAGATGAATTGATTGTGTGAACAAGGATTTTGAGTTGTTAAATATTAACAATTAAAGAAGCATTGCTTCAAGGGGGACAGTTTAGAAAAATCATCTGAGGAAGGTCAAGGTCCACAGTGGGCTGTCAAGCCTTTGGATGAAGATGGTGATGATGATGATTTTACAGAAATCGGTCAAGTTGTATTTTGAGACAGTCGTTACATACAAAATTTTTGAAAGTCGCTACTCTATCAGGGGGATCAATATAATAAAAGATTTCCACCACAAAAAAAATACAAATGCAATATATATATATTAATATTTCTGTTGCGCTTGTTAAAAGTTATCGAACTTTAAGCAGAAAATTTCCAACGCGTCACAATATCTGTGTTTTACTTTCAACAACATTTTTAAAAGGCATGTTGAAATGTAGCACTTTTCTCATGTTCAAAAGGAATTATAAAACCTATTTCAGTGAATTTTGCGAAATAGTTTATGCAATAAAAGAAATGAGTCACTGAATAATGTGGATCTCAGCATTTGCCTACTTTACCCATGAAAAAAAAAACAGTCATGTTATCTGAGGCTACTTAAAATCGAATGTTTATCAACGACACATTCACATTCTTGCAGAGTTAAAGGACAATATTACTCAGTATGTCAGAAACATAAGTTAAGATTACTAGATAGTAGAGATGGTGCTGCTGATCAAAACTATTTTCCACAATCATCATTTTATGAAAAATTCTGAACATCAAGTAAAACAAAGACTATGACAATTTATTATAATTTGACCTTAAAATCTGTAACGTACAACATGAAATATCTCTGGTGGAGAAATTTTGAACTAATTTTATGGATACTTTTCTTCCTCAATTTAAGTGCTTATATTCCAAATTTCATTACTTTGTTATCCATTGTTCGTGCAACTGGCTCCTGAGAATAGGTGATTTTTATGCGCAATATTATTTACAAAGCATTGTGTTATTTTTCACGTAAGTGCCATCTTTGTATTTAAAAATGGAAAAATGGTACTGTCTTTATACTTATAATAAGCAGCATTTATGCCTTTATGTTTTCCTATATTATTTTAAAAATTGTGCGAATTATTTTTCACGCTTTTGAATTTTTTAACACTTTACAACATAGTTGAAAAGTCTTTATGACTTTGTTCATTCTGTCTGTCTGTCCGTTTGCACGATAATTGCCGAAAAAATGACTTTATCAAAACGAAATTTTAGTATGTTGTTGAGCCGGTCTATGGAACATACTGAAATATAAATGAATAATATCACTCAATTAGTTTTGGAATGAACCCAGATTGAAAAAATGAAATACATTGAACCCTAAGGGACCTAATTTTTCAAATATTTAAGCAAAGTTAAAATTCACAAATTGCTTCGAAAATTTTAAGAAATATTTAAATTATTCCATAAAATATAAAAAAAAAATTCTGCAAAATATATTTGGCATTTTTTAAAATAAAAATTAAAATAATAATTACATCCATATAATATGAAGAGATCAAGTGACCCACTTCAAAATAAAATATGGCATCCATCTTTTTTTCCCAGAGTGAAAATCGTGATTTTTAAAGTTCTTTTAAATTTATAGTTAGTGTTGCATCCGTACTAAATCCAGTTCCTTTTTGCGTATTTTCTGTGCATTTATGTTCTGCATCAAAGCAATTGCAATATTTTTGAGTTTAAATGTTCATCACACTTTGTTTATTTCTACAACGAATCCTAATTTTAATGGATGCAGAATGTAAACAAGTGATTGTAAGGTGAGTTGTATAAAAATTGCTGAAGTTTTTTCACGCAAAATTATTTAGCTATTTCGTATACGTGGTCATCATGGAGATCTAAATATCTTAAAGCTGTCTTCATAAAGTAGATAATATATTTCAACATCCCTTTCATCTTCGAATTATGCATATATCTCCAAATATCTTCAATAGCGAATACATGTCTTCACATCGATTTAGCCTTTCAGTTATCTCTCCCCACGCGTAAACTTTTGGATATGTCGAGATTAGTACCTAAATAAGGAAATATTCTTCGTAGTTTCTAAAGCATCTGGTTGCATCACATACTAATTCATCTCTTTAAATATAGGTTTCGAAATATTTAATTTCAGTTTTCACAAACGCCATATTGAAAAAAAAAAATCATCTTGACATGGATGCATATCAAGAAAGCGTATTAACGCCAGTTTCACTCTTTCGATATCATCCTGCAATGCAAACACTAAATCTCATTTATTGATGTGCTTGAAAGATTTTCATAATGTTTTGTCATTAACTAATTGACTCAGATTTTAACATCTGAATCACTATCTAAGCTACAGTCGCATTATATTATGATAATGCAGTTATTTCCTGGCCACCAGTCATTTCCTGGAACTAGTAACCAGTCACTTCCTGGTTAGTATTGCTATAAACTTGTAGCTAATTATCACGAAATATGAGGCCTACATATATGCTTAATAAAAGTTCTGACAATCTAAAACCGTTTCATATTAATGCATAACAATGGCGCGCATTTTATAGTCTTATTACCACGGAAATTGCTATATGTAAAACAATATTTTATCATTGATCACTGTAGCTTTCACTTCAACTTTGATTACTGTAGCTTTCACTTTAACTTTGATCACTGTAACTTTATTTTCAACGCTATCAACCATTTAAATATAAAAATCAATCATTAATACAAAATATTCTCAATAGTTTGATCAAAAGAGCAGCCAAGTCTTTGAAGAGGCACGCTGTGACTATGATTATAAAAATCAAAATCTGTATATAAATTGAATTATAAAGTATACAAATCGTCTGCTATTATTATAAATTAAAATGCCTCAAAAAAGGTTGGTTGCGCTCAGAGTTAATTAAAATTTTAGATTTTAGATTTTTCCCATCACTTATAGGTCAAATCGCACGTTCATGAAGAAGTTTGAAGTTTCTGAATTCAGAGATCTAGGCTGTATAATTCATCTCTCACGCAATTATTCTCACTTAGCTGTATGAAATAGATAATAATTTACATCAATCATAAATTATTAGGTATTTTTCGATGCAATATTTTTATGCGCGTTACACGCATGTTTTTGAGAATATAAAATGTGAGTAGTATGATGCAATACTTCTCAAATAGAAAACAAATAGTGCATGTTAAAAATAAAGCAGCTATAAGGATTAATTAACTTTATTGTATCATGACTATGTTCTTATATGCATCTTATATGTTTCATCTATTTCTTTTATTAACACCAGATGCGATGGTTTAGTAATATCAAAAAATATTTCAAATGTAAAATAACTAATCTTCTCAACTAAATAGTGACGTTTTGTTATACTGTTATTCCCGACATAATTATTTTGTATATACTCTATCAAAAATAACATTTGAGAGGTCATGGAAAATTATTACAGTGATATGTAAAATTATAGGAAATACCTCGCTTTCGATAGAAGTTTCCGAGATTTTACTTGTGATGAAAATATTAAATTAAACACATTGCAAAAATAACGAGAACTGTTGAATCTCTTCACAGATTTGCTAATCATTTGCAGACGTTAAAATATTCAAGTATGCAGGATTTTTGTAAAGCAAATAAAGTGTGGGCGCAGTATATTAACCACGCCCACCAAATTTCATTTTCAGAGACAATAAAATAAAATAAAAATGCTGAAGTTTTAAACCTTTGTCAGTAGAAAGAAAATAAAAAGCCAACTTTAGTGGGAGTTTGATGCCTATCCTTTCAAAAGAAATAATGTGGAATTTGAGGATACTAACCACGCCCACAAAATATCAGTAGGATTCACCTTTTTAGAAAAAATTTCAAAAATCCATTATCAATTTAGATATTTGTCGAGCAAATGAAAAGCGAACTTCACCAAGAATATTGTTCGCTTTCTATTATTTTAAAATATATAAAGTGTGGTTTCGGAATAATAAACACGCCAACTAAATTTCAATGAGATTGGCATTGTCAGAAAAAAAGTGTAGTATTGATTTTAATCTTGAAAATGAGAAAAAGAACTTCATAGGCAAGATATAAAATTTTTAGTCTTTTTAAAAGACCTAAGTTTGGTGGTTTCAGAATATAAATCCTCATAAAGGGTGAACTACCGCATTAGTGATTTAAATTTACAATTTTGGAAAGTATGATTGTTATACATGTATTTTAAAAATGCAAAAGAGGCCTCAGTATGTATAAACACCCTCCCCTGCCCTACTATCCTCCATTCATTAATTTGGCATATGACACATTTATTAAAACGAAGATATTTTTCTAAGGACACAAGATCTAGAATCATGTGCAATTATTTTTATATCTGTGGCACACAAAAAACCCAATGTAATCATTTTGATTTTTTGCAATCTGTCATTTTTTAGAGTAGCTCACTAACTCGATGAAGGGGAAAACCTTGAAGTCTTGCAGTTAAAGAAACTTTTGCAATTTGTAAAATGTTCAATAGCAGTATTTATAGTAGGTAAACATACCTCCTAAAAAGTTTCATAAGGAAACGGAATCTGAGTACAGCATACGTTACAAGATGACCGTCAATTTTGTTAAATCTTCTTGTATAGACTGGCGAGACCTAATTTCACAAGCATCAGCTAGATAACAGATAAAGTAAGACGATTTAGGTGTCTTTATCCAGCATTAAAACTAATATTTATTGTCACTTTTCGTAGAAAATTCTGTTTCATATTATTTGAAGAAATTCATAAAACGGGGCTTGTTAATTTAATAAGGAAATCATATGGGAGATGACTGCCGATTCCATTTTGTAATGCTAAAGTTTAATTGCAGTGATTCTACTTGCATTGCACGTGCGTATAAGTGCATGTGCTTGCGTGCATGTCCAAGTATGTGTGAGTATTTATATGTGCAAACCGCCGCAAGCCCACTGAAACAAATGTATAACCCATTTAGGAGACTTTAAAAGTGATATATATATATTATTTTACCATATTTCAATTGTATATGTATCATGTAAAAAATCATCTCTATTTTAACAGCAACGTAGGAACTCAAATACCTAAATCGAAAGTATTGCTTTTGCACATAAATCTGCAAATGCGTACCATTTATTATTTTTATTTAAGAAACATTCATTCTCTACTAATTTTGTGAGTTATTACCTGAAAAAACAATTTAGGTCATTCGTTTACAAATTAGAAACGTATATTTCTGCAGCTTAATCATTAAATGGAGCTGTAGCGCTGCACAAAAAAATCCAACCCGGAGAGAAATAATACTCAACATTGATTTAACTACGTTAAATCCAACTCTCGCTTAAATTGAGACCTGGGCCGAGCTTAAATTTTCAATTTAAACCGGACTCAGGTCTAATTTTTCAGTTTATTAAAAGCTGGGAATGGGTGGTGCTTCATTTTCCAATTTAATCCGGTCTCGGGATGGACTTGCTTCGACCGCAAATTTTGATCTGTGTCTAACTATACGCCACAACCTTAAAACACAGGCGTTAAGTTAGGACATCGAATAGGACTGTCATTAAACATTATAAAAATTACATGAGAATACATGCCGTATGATGCAGGTGAGAGCGCCCTCTCTTAGTAATTACTTGAACTATTTATCCATTGCCACAAGCAATCTCCTTTGATGCTTGTGCAACTTCTTAGACAAGCATCTAAGGACACAGTTTATCGCAGTTCTTATTTTATACTAATGTTCTAAATTGATTTTTGGGTCCCCTTGTTATATTTTAATGTTAAGGAAAGCTTTTTTTTTTGTAAAGAAATTTTCCTTTTACTAATGAGTTACTGAATATAACTTACACTATCAATAACAAAATATGAAAAAAATATAATCATTTTTTATACTAATTGAAAGAATATTAATTGATTCCATCCTCTATATAAACAAAATAAAAAATTGTCTGTTTAAATAGTAATATATTCTGAAAAATATTAACATAGCTGAAAAAAAATAATAAATTTCTTTGAAATTACCTCGTTTTAAATCCCGTAGTTTCATCCATTTTCCTATAAAACAGCGGGTGTGCGTAAGCATCGTGGATATTTAAAAGTTCTCCTAAAACACAAATGAATTATATAAGTGAAACTATAATTATTAGGTGAAGGTTGAGAGCATTTTGGATATTTTCAGTATTTACAGCATAATTCTATATTTGGTATTTACAGCATAATTCTATAAACTATACCTCTAATCATTCACATTAAGTTTTAATAATGTACAAACTTAAAACTATTTTTAACACATTTTGAAAGGTTAAAAACAGGTCAATGCTCTTAGGGTCAGGTTTTCATGTTAAGTCTTGGATGTCAAACTACTTTATCTGCAGATTTTACTTATATAAAATGCCCCGACAGCAAATCCCCATCATTTCACTTTGTTTGTGAAACATAGTTGTGCACAAATGTGTAAGAATACATTCTTAATTTTAAATAGATACTTGTGACTTCTTGAAGAAAACTTCAGCAACTTCTTGTGAAGAAAACTTAAAGCAACGTATATAAGCGCAACGTATATAACTTAAGAAACGTATATAAGCGCAAATAACACAATAATGCAGTATACAGTTGTTTCGAGGATACGCTGGATCCTTTTTATCAGTGCAAGATAATCAACAAACCCGAAGTCCAAAAGTCTCTTTTGAACATCGGTGTTGTTAGTTCTCTTGCATTGACGAAGGGGATCCAGCGTATCTTTGAACCAGCTGTATGCTGAATTATTTTGTTATTTGTGCTTAAGTTTTTCTAATCCTTTGCACAAAACATATTTTACTAAATACACTTTGCAATAAAATCTGTTAGAGCAAAGCACTGCCTGACAACACTTTTATTAACTTTTATTGATGTTATTTGTCTTCCGAAAATAGCGATGGAAAAAAAAAATTATTGTTTTAATATCGTCGAATCGTTAATATCGTCGAATCGTTAGTATCGTTAATATCATCGAATAAAACATATCGTTTAAAAGAAATAAGTGCCGTGTATCAATTCCCTCTCAACTCCATTCAGAGTATTCAACATTTGCTAAAAATGCTGAAATAAATTACTGAATTAAGTTTGGCTTAAAAATTTGTTTCCTTCTCATCTGATTGTATTCGTTAGTCTAAGAAATGATGTTGACATTAAAAAAAATCTCTAAAATGTCAGCTCCACATCTGTCAATTCGTAAATTGGTTGGTTTACGCGTAAATTAGTTGTCAACTCGTAAATTAGTGGAATCATGAATTAGTTGTGAAGTTGTCAAACGGTTATGAAAATAACAACTAACAGATGGTATATAATATTTTATATTACTAAGGGCTCTGGTCCTGATCGCTACACTCACCAACTCAGTCGAATTCTTCAAGGAATTCTCGGTGGAATTATGTAGTCTTATAATGTTTTCAGTGCTTCAACAATTCGTATGTTATATTCCCCTACTCAAATAATTACACTTGAAAGTAAACGAGATATATCTCTTATGATAGAGAACAAGAACGAGACAATATCTATATAATAGAACTTTAAGGTGATGATGTCCATTCAATTATTCAACTTTGTTTTCAAATATGCATTTTAGTCAATATTTAATAACTTGGAATACTTGAAATATACAGAAAAGGCACAATTAAAATATACCTATTTAAAAACTACGGCAAAGTCATCAATTAACCGAAATGTAACTAAAACTAGCAGGAATCTTTATATGGAGAGAAAAGCATCCAGACTAAAATCTACCGAATCGCAAGTCGCAACTCAAATTTGAGCATATCCCTGTAAACAGTATATATCTTTGTAGACAGCATATCACTGTAAACAGACTCAAAAACTGTATGAGCTAATCACATTTGATTAAAAAAATCGATCGTGGCTGCTATTTTGAGGCCACCTTGAAATTGTTCGTTCTATTGATGCCAATGAAAATGTTGTGACAAGTCACAACACCTTTTATTTTATTATTCTAAATTAACATTTTTTTTTATAAATCATTAAATATTTTATTTTACTTAATTTATGATTCCAAATTATTCTATTCAAAATTGTTTTTATTTTATATATCCATTAATAGACCAATTGACTCTTTTATTAAATTAAATTATAACGTGCTGCTATCAGTTCATGTTTTTATTCGTACAGTGTACGCCCTTTTTAAAAATGACTGCATACGCGCACACCTTTTCAATTGGTAGATCTCGTTTCAGGCGAGACACGGAAACTTGTTTTCTTCTGTCTCACTTGTTGACCTCCCTGTTTGAGCAGGAGTTTTTCTTTTCTTGGCATGGCAACGGTGTGTGTGGCTTCAGCCAATCACAGCGTGCCAAGTTAGGCGGGAATTTCTTCCTCTGTGCAATAAGTGCACGCTGGTCTCTTCTCTCTGAAATTTCTTGCATGTGAAGGTGTATTGTATTTTCGTAGGCAAAGGGGCCTTGGCCCTTTGCTTTGCCATTTCTTTTTATTCATTAAGTTTTAAGCACTGAAGATTAAAATTATTTTTCTATGTCTAAAAATACAAATTATATTTTGTTTTTGTGCATCTGTTAAGAACCAAGTCTGATTTACTGTGGAATGTATATTTAGAAAGTTTGAACACAGGAACTTGCTATTCTCAAGTAAAATTTTTACAATTGATATCTATTCATGGATTAATTTTTTGATAATGTTATTGTGAATCAAGTTATAGAAATTTCCCTTGCAAATTATATTTTGCAAAAATGTAAAGACAGAAGTTTTCCTTTTGAGTGGATTTTTTTTGTGAATTGATTACTACACCAAATATCTGATTGATTAATGTTTTAATAAATTATCTGAGCCAAGTTAAAGAAGTTATATTTATTTCTTTGGATTGACAGCAGCATTTGCATCTATGGATATTCTCTGTGGATTTGAATTTTTGCCAATCACTATTCAATTATGGTATTCTGCAAGAATAGTTACGTCTGTTACTATGCATTGATGGTTTAGGAGCCTTTATTGCAATTGTTATGTCGGACATTAATTCGACATAATTATTATAATCTTCTTTCAACTACCTTTAGTGCATTATTATAAAAGATTAATTCTTGGCATATTAGACACGAGTTAATAAATCATCATGAAGATTGAAATATTAGCCATTCTTTATTTAGATGCAGTGAAACTTATTACAACAGCAAAGTGCATATTGATGCTAATTTCATCTTATAATATTCATCTATGTGTGCAGTTTTCTTTCTTATGCAATATGACTTTGAATTGAGTGAAGCAGAAAAGGTGTCTTAAAATGTGATAATTACCATTTATGGAATCATGTGACTTTACACATCTGCTTGATGAATATATATACATAAAAAAAAAAAAATCGATTTGGTTAAAGTAACTTTGACTTTAAATGCATATATTATTTTATTTGAATGACTGAATAATTAGTTGTAACTAATAGTCTCAAGGTGAAGTTATAATGCTATTGCATCAATTGATAAAGAAGATTTAAAAAAAAAAATGAATTCAAATTACAGGTAAGAATTTTAAGGCGCTCACATACAAGTATGGTTTAATATCTAAATTAACACAACGCATATGTTTTATATTCAAAATTCTATTCCCCACTATACGGTCCCATTCCATTAAAAATTAACAATTAATTTCCCTTCTTAATTGTATGTGAGTGTCCGACCCAATCAGGTGTTGAGATATGATCGTTCAATTGATTATATTATTCTTTAATTAAGTCTCTTGAATGGTTGTATCACAACATCTGGTTATATTAATTTTGGTGCCGTGTGTTTTTATAATTATATGTAGAGGCACTATTTCTTTAATAATTATATTTTGGATAAAAATATGTTTTCTTACCGTCAAATTCAAAATTTTAAATTGTGAATATATTGGATTAAATTCAAAAAAATTAATTATAATGAAAATTTTTGTTTTTGATTTAATTGAAATTGAATTTAACTAAAACTATTTTAAATGGTGCATAATTCTGGATTTACAAAAAATTGACAATTGATATTTTATTATTTGAAGCACCAATAATTTTTTTTTGTGATTAACTTTATTTATGTAACATGTTAAGTATTGTTCATTTGTGTATTATAAAATGTTTAAATTGATATATTTTTATACCTTTAACAAATCAAAAAAATTTTTTAATGTCATCGTGATTACTTTAAGTGTAAAATTATACTGTTTTTATCTTGGGTATGAGCTATTGACTAAGAAATTTTATTTTGATAAACTTTATATCTTTAGATATTCGAAATTCAAACCGTATATATATATTTAAATTTATCTTTTGAAGCTGGACTTCAATTGTGTAAATTATTTCTAACTTAATTTGCTCAATTTTGAAGAGAATAGTATCCCTTCATTTTGTTTTTTTTTTGTGAGGAATATGCACTTCACACTTAGGTCTATTTTATGGATAAATTGAGCAAAATAAACTAAAATAATAAATTTGCTAAAAAATTTTTTTTTTCAGCAATAACAATAGAAAATTTTAAATACTAATTAACTATTAAATATAATAAAGTAAAATATAGGTATAAAATAAGTAAAAGTGTTTAATTGTTTTTATTTATGTGTTTTAATTTAAATAGTAGTAAATATTTAGTTTACTACAAGACATGTGATTTTTTTGTATTGGCAATAGTAGTGAATTCATTCATATTTGCTACAAAATTGCATTGTTTGTGATTTTTAACTTCAAATATAATGAGCGGCAATTTTTTTTTGGAAATTCTTATTCATGTAATTTCAATAACAAAAATTAATGCTAGTGCTTTTTTTTGCTCTTATTGCATTTCACTCTCAATCAGAGAGTGAAGCAATAAACATATGCTTATTTGAGAGTATTCATGATCACAGTTATTATTGTATGTATGATCAGTTTAAAAACCATAACTGATATTTATTAATTACTCTAGATATGACATTTGTATTGTATTTTGTATTATTATTATGTGTTCTTTATTTAAATTTAAAAAAAAGGTAATCTAAAATTAATTTTAATTGGCTAAATTAAAAGTGTAACAATCAATGTTAATGCTTAAAACAAACAGTATTAAAAGTTATTCTAAAAAAAAAAATTAATCTCAGTTAATTTAAAATATTAATTTAAAATAATTAATCTAAATATTGTTTACAAAAATTTAGGTCAAAAGCTGTTGAAATTGTTTGGTGTTTTTTTATAAAATAAGATTAAATTCAATGTTTCAAAATATTTATTTTGTAAACTTTCATTGATTTTATTTGCATAATTTAAAAATTCTGAGTAACATTTTGGATAGGTACAGTTGCAGTTTGTCGCAGATTTTTTTGTTTAATTTAAAATTTATGTAAATTAACAGTAAATTTTCTGGCAAGGAATATTTCTATTAAATCGAGTGCTTATTTATATATGATTCATGTTTATTAAATAATTAAAGGCCTATATGTCAAGAGAGTGACATTTTAAAAAAATGATTTTTAGAAAAAAATATATATGTATGAATTAATAATGGCCTAATAATCCCATGGAGCATAGACTCCTAATATTGTTGTTATTGTGTTGTTTTGGTATTGAGGTTCATAAAACTTCAAATATATTGTTTTACACTGATTGGGATTTTATGAAAAATGTATTATTATGTTTTGTGTTGAAATATGGCAGAACTCGAATTAGATTATTATATGAGAAAAGGTTTTGATTATGTTTATTTTTATATTTTCCTTGCATTAATTTTAAAACTTACCACCGAAACAAATTATTTTGATAAATTAAACTTTTAGTATTACTTTAAGCAATTGTTTTTTCTTATATTATGAAGAATTGAGCTAGGATTTGTGTAAAATAGAAAATAAGTATTTTTTTTTTATGATGAAGAACTTTAGAATTTTGATAATTTAATATAATTAAATTTATGAATTTTTTTGCAGATTATTCAAACTTCTGATTGAAATTTTTCTTTTATAAGCATTTTTCAGAAAATTTAGCATTAAGCTCTGAACTTCTTATATTTATTTGATTATTTATTGTATTTTGAAAGAAAATTTTAAAAGGTTTTCAAATAGGTAATTTATTTTTATTGTAATGTCTGGTATTTCTTGAACATATGTGGGTATCTTCCGACTCTATCTTTTTTTTAATTGCATTTGATGATTCATCCATATCATCAAATTTTTGCTAGGGCTCATTTATAGCTCCGACCCGTTCTCAATATTTCAGTATTTATATTTCTGATTAAAAATCTTGATAGCATCTCCGTTAAGTTTTTTTTTATCAGATAATTGATACATCTCAGCTATTTATTTCATTCTCTCTTGTCAGTCTTTAATTGCAAATTTTGAATTATTGTCTTTATTCCTCATAAGACATAATATTTTTGTAATTAATCACATAATCTTTATTCTCTACCTGCAATTTTATTCGAATGTGAATATGTGTAACTTTTGATTTCAAAATTTTTAAAAATTCATTTTTTTGTTTGAAATTCATTTTACATTGTTGAATATTTTCATTTTTATGATTCAAATTTGTTATTGGTTTGTTAATTTTTCTAATGGTTTATTTTCAGGTTTCTGAGGTTAAAATTTGATTTGTACTAATTTTGTTTTTAAATTTATTATAGTTTCAGCAACATTTTTCATGGGAAATGAAGTATTTGAAATCTTATGCACAGAATATGTTGTCAGTCTTAGTTTTCTTGATGGATTGATGGAGAATTGGGATAATCTGTTTTCAACACGTGAGGGAACAGTTTCTTTGGTCTTTTCTGCCCTGATCAAGCAGTACAGCCTTAGAAGTGTCTCTGTTTTTCATTGATTTCTGTTGAGGAAGTCTGAATTTCGGTAACATTTTCTTAAAATTTCATTTTATTGAGATATTTCATTTATTAATATAATTCATTGACTCATGGAATTTCATTTTATTGATAAAATTTCATTTTATTGATAGGACTTTATTTTATTTATAATTAATTCATTGATGAATAGGATTCTTTACATTGATATTTTTCATTTCTTTCATTTCAATTGAGAATTTTATTATTTTGTTTTGGTAAAACAGTTCAGTTTTGAAAATTTGTTTTTATGAATCGAGTATTTGGAAATTTTAGTTAATTGATAGTAATTGTTTATTTTTCTTTTAATTCATTTATTCTCACTTGAACTTCATTGGAAGATTTTGGTTTATTTAAACTTTGTATTGAATTTTGAATTTCATTTTTATATTATTAAGGATATTATTTTGCATTTGCATTCATTGTTTTGGTTGACTTATGGTCTGATTTAATGGTTCAAATATTGTTGATTATTCTCAGAGACTTCGAATTTAAAATAAAATTTTTTATATTCTACTGGATTTATTAAGTTCATTTGTGAACATTGTTTTACGAATTGTCCAAATTTTGGATTATAGTTCATTTAAGTCAAATTTATTCTAGTTCATTGAAGTTAAATTTATTTGTAGTTCATTGAAGTTAAAATTTTATGGAATTCATTCTTCATCCTTATTCGAATTCTTATTTATTTCTTTTGATTGAAATTTAGAAAAAAATTTTAGGATTTTTTTTGTGGTAGTTAATAATATTATTTATAGTGATGGCAATTTTTTTTTACTTTAATGGTGGTATTTAATTCTTTTATGTGGCAAAATTCAATGGAAATTTTTTTTTTGTTTTATACACTTGCAACTGTACACCGCTCAAATTTTTTTATATATGCATTCACTTTGAAAACAAAAAAAAAAAATTCTTTACATACTTATTCATACTTATCTATATACATTATTGATTGTACTCATTTAATTACATTTTAATATCATACTTGTCTCGGGATAATTTTGAAACTTGTGTATTCATTTACATACACTTTGTTATTCATTCATCACAGATTGCTTACATGCAATTCACACTCATTTTAAGCCTTTTATCGTTACTCTAATCTTTCAAATGTATGCAACATTGTATTTGATATTGAGAAAGAATTTTTATGTATGTATGTATCAGGCATTTGTCAGATTTTGACATTTTTTTATGAAATTATTAGAATTGTTTTATCGTAAGGTTAAATTCTTTTTTTTTTCTCTTTTTTTTTTAGTGAGGAGTTGTAATGTTGTGACAAGTCACAACACCTTTTATTTTATTATTCTAAATTAACATTTTTTTTTATAAATCATTAAATATTTTATTTTACTTAATTTATTATTCCAAATTATTCTATTCAAAATTGTTTTTATTTTATATATCCATTAATAGACCAATTGACTCTTTTATTAAATTAAATTATAACGTGCTGCTATCAGTTCATGTTTTTATTCGTACAGTGTACGCCCTTTTTAAAAATGACTGCATACGCGCACACCTTTTCAATTGGTAGATCTCGTTTCAGGCGAGACACGGAAACTTGTTTTCTTCTGTCTCACTTGTTGACCTCCCTGTTTGAGCAGGAGTTTTTCTTTTCTTGGCATGGCAACGGTGTGTGTGGCTTCAGCCAATCACAGCGTGCCAAGTTAGGCGGGAATTTCTTCCTCTGTGCAATAAGTGCACGCTGGTCTCTTCTCTCTGAAATTTCTTGCATGTGAAGGTGTATTGTATTTTCGTAGGCAAAGGGGCCTTGGCCCTTTGCTTTGTCATTTCTTTTTATTCATTAAGTTTTAAGCACTGAAGATTAAAATTATTTTTCTATGTCTAAAAATACAAATTATATTTTGTTTTTGTGCATCTGTTAAGAACCAAGTCTGATTTACTGTGGAATGTATATTTAGAAAGTTTGAACACAGGAACTTGCTATTCTCAAGTAAAATTTTTACAATTGATATCTATTCATGGATTAATTTTTTGATAATGTTATTGTGAATCAAGTTATAGAAATTTCCCTTGCAAATTATATTTTGCAAAAATGTAAAGACAGAAGTTTTCCTTTTGAGTGGATTTTTTTGTGAATTGATTACTACACCAAATATCTGATTGATTAATGTTTTAATAAATTATCTGAGCCAAGTTAAAGAAGTTATATTTATTTCTTTGGATTGACAGCAGCATTTGCATCTATGGATATTCTCTGTGGATTTGAATTTTTGCCAATCACTATTCAATTATGGTATTCTGCAAGAATAGTTACGTCTGTTACTATGCATTGATGGTTTAGGAGCCTTTATTGCAATTGTTATGTCGGACATTAATTCGACATAATTATTATAATCTTCTTTCAACTACCTTTAGTGCATTATTATAAAAGATTAATTCTTGGCATATTAGACACGAGTTAATAAATCATCATGAAGATTGAAATATTAGCCATTCTTTATTTAGATGCAGTGAAACTTATTACAACAGCAAAGTGCATATTGATGCTAATTTCATCTTATAATATTCATCTATGTGTGTAGTTTTCTTTCTTATGCAATATGACTTTGAATTGAGTGAAGCAGAAAAGGTGTCTTAAAATGTGATAATTACCATTTATGGAATCATGTGACTTTACACATCTGCTTGATGAATATATATACATAAAAAAAAAAAAAAAGAAAATCGATTTGGTTAAAGTAACTTTGACTTTAAATGCATATATTATTTTATTTGAATGACTGAATAATTAGTTGTAACTAATAGTCTCAAGGTGAAGTTATAATGCTATTGCATCAATTGATAAAGAAGATTTAAAAAAAAAAATGAATTCAAATTACAGGTAAGAATTTTAAGGCGCTCACATACAAGTATGGTTTAATATCTAAATTAACACAACGCATATGTTTTATATTCAAAATTCTATTCCCCACTATACGGTCCCATTCCATTAAAAATTAACAATTAATTTCCCTTCTTAATTGTATGTGAGTGTCCGACCCAATCAGGTGTTGAGATATGATCGTTCAATTGATTATATTATTCTTTAATTAAGTCTCTTGAATGGTTGTATCACAACAGAAAAATTACTTTTTGGTGCCTTTTAACTCGCATAAAAAACCATATTTGAAATGTGGTTGAAGATCCTGTATAGAGTTTGAGCCCGTCTGTCCAAAAATATGGGTCACTGTGCTGGAGAAGATTACAATGTAAAATGCAGCGCAAATATAGAGAAAAATCAAGCTTATGTTTCAGAAATAAATAGATTTCATTCTTTAGTGTTACAAACCTGGATAAGAATGCTCAAATGAGCGCAGACTAAGCCGTCCAAACAGAAAATGGCTAAAGAGTGGAATACAATATAATTTTTTTTCTGTTCCACTTTTTTTCTGCTCGTTGAGTTCATATACTCTACATTTTTTTTATGTTTTCCAATTTGTTTTACATCTTCATTTTTCCTAGTTTTTCTCGTTTTACTTCCTTTCATCACACTAGGTGGGATTCTGTCTGTCCTTTAGCCATTTTCTGTCTGTGTTCATTTAGACGTTCTAGTCAAGGTTTGTTGAGTGAAAGAAGAAAATCAATTAATTTCCGACACGTATGCATGCTTTTTCATATTTATTTATACTACTACATTTTGTGTGGCGAACCAGTTTATTATTATATTTGCATATGTTGACAAGAATGCATATGTTGACAAGAATTAAGTTTGATTGCTTGTACGCTGCTAGATGCGTATCCAGCATGATCTGGACTAAGATATTTTAATTGTGATTACCTTTTCATTAAAATAAAATAATTTGTTTTTTTTATCTAGACATTTCTAAAATGTTAAAGTTTGATATATAAATTTAATATTTCGATAAAATAGGCAATTCTTTTAACCTAGGTTTATGACATAAGGTCGAAACAAATTTCGCTGATCCTAAAACAGAAACTACACCAAACACATATTCAATATTTAGACTTAATATGGACATTGGAAAGGAAAATTTTGAAATATAAAAGTTTTAGCAAAATAATTTTGCAAGACATTAACATAAGAATTGCATTTTAAAATGAAATGTTTTGGAAAAAACGGAATGTTTGCAAAAACATTGAGATAAAAAACCATACAGCCCTAGTAAAAATCCCATATTGGCTCCAATATTGGACCAATATGAAAAAGTGAACATTTTGGCAAAATTGGCCCAATATTGGTATAAAATACTGAGACAATATTACAGCAATATTTCCAATGTAACACCAATATTGGCGTAATATCGTAATGAAAATATTAGTCAATATATTGGAGGCCAATGTGTTGGGTTGCTTTAGAATTTATGTAATTTGGGGGGTTTGAAATTTACTTTTATTTATTTTTTCCTGGCTCAATATTCTCGAGATGGTAATATTTAAATAATATTTATTGGTTTTTCATTTATTCGTTAATTAGAATATTTTAATCTTCTAAATTAATTTTCTTTATAATATTCTTAATTAAAAATGTTCCATTCCTTAAATTAATATTACTTTTCATTTGTAAACTTGTAAAGATGATTAATTATTTGATTCCCCTTAAAATTCCCTTTAATTGGATGCGTCATTTTCCCATTTTGGTTAGAAATTCCGCTTGTTCTATAGTTTCCTGTTATTTCTATGTTCAGTGCGTTTCAAAAATTTCAGTTGCGGCCATTTTGGAATCTTGGTTTTGCGAGCTTTTTACCGCGATTGATGCGACGCCTGTGTGATTTTCGCTCCTCTTCGGAATTCGTGAATTATTTTAATTGGTTCGTGTTTTTCCGGATCGTCTGCTATCGGAGTTTTGAGCTTTAATTTTGGCAATTCTAATTTCGGTAAACTGATTTTAATTGCTGACGACTTCTCTCGATTTCCGCTCGTATAAATACGCTCGCGGAATTTTTCAGTTGGAGTTTTTTTGTTGAAATTCCGCGTTTTCAGTTCGCACGAGAAGAGCGTCGTTCACTTTTCGAAAGGAAATTGTGTTCCACGCGATGTCCAACAAATGTAACCCCAATATTTGCCCGATACTGGGATTACATTGGAATTTCCAATGTAATGCCAAGATTTATAATATTGATCTAATGTTAGACCAAAATTAAATGCTATTAAGAAGTATTACAATATTTTTATAGCGGTAATAAAATGTAAATGTTAAGCGACAATGCAAATATACCAGATGTTGCGACATGACCAGCTATTCCTTGATTTGCAGGTATTCCCACCTCGACGGTTGTCTGCTGAAAAAGAATAGGGAACTTTAATGACAATGTTTATAAAATCAACTAATATATCATCCTGTCAAAAACAAGGAAACTAACAAAAATATTTAAATTTTTTATGCAAATTATTTTGTTTAACAATGTATGGCATATAGCGCTGAAAATAATTATTTGAATGAAAATTAACTCAGGTCCTATCTCATAATTGATACTATGTATGCAAATTTTCAGTCTTTTAGGACACCGAAAGGTTTTTGAAGGGTCTGGAAGTCTTTCGAACGCCCTATTTTTCCGCCCTTAAGGAAGGAATCAAAAATCTAGATAAGCTAGTTCCTATACCGTGATCTATACTATAAGTGTACAAAATTATGCTTTCTTAATCACCGGAAGAGCTTCTAGAAAAACCTTTTGAAGAAAACCCAATTCGAAAAAAATAAATGTAAACTCTGAATAAACTGTAATTTTTATTAATTGTTATGGGTTTTGGAGCATGTGCATTTCTTATAAAACTCTGCAATGACATTCTCATAAGAATGGCTGGAGAAATATTGCTTTAAGATATAAGCTCTTTCACTCTAGAAAAGAGCCACGTTCTTCGATTGGTAAAAAAAGATCTGTAATAATATCTTATTGTCGAAAGTATTAAAAGCATCAGAAGATATTTCTTGTATATTTTAAGGTATATTAGTAAAACCTAACTAAAAAAAATCTACTATTTCGGTTACAGTGCATTGTCATTTTAAAATTTTATGTACGTGACTTTTCCATCACTCTGTATTTATAGATTAAAAAAAAATTCTTAAAAGTTAAAATAATACTTGGTAAAGATTTTAAAAAATACCTAAAGGTTAAAATAATGCTTCGTAAAGATTAAAAAATTCGTAAAAGTTAAAGTAATGCTTCGTATTTAAAGATTAAACAAGAAAGATCAATCATACATAAAACATTGATTATGAAACACTTTCCAACTTCAATGCAATTTTATTTAAGCATGTCTAAAATGCAATACATTCCTCGGTAATATTTTAAAACTTATCACAATACTAGATTAATTTATTATATTTGAAAACTTAAACCTTCATCGAAAAAAATGAATTTCATTGAAATGAGTGCATTGAAATATTAATTGCCTGATTTAAACATCTAAAATGCGTTATATTCCTCGGTATTAATTTTAGAATTATCACAATACTACGATAATTATTATATTTGAAAACTTCATCGAAAACAACTGAAATTCATTCAAATGACGTCATAGAAAAATAACACGCCTGGTTCTCTCTATAAAAGCAGCATTTCATTCATAAACAATTTCGAATTCATTTCATTCATCACAATACTATAATAATTTATTTTATTTAAAAATTAAAACCATGGAGCTACAAGTAATTAAACTCTATGCGTAAAACTTCATCGAAAAAAATCGTCCTTCCCTTTATAAAATCAATCTGTATTTCATTTATATCAGCTATGGAGACTTCATGAGCTAAATAATTTTGTGTTAAAGAAATACAGCAATTCTAATACAACTCATTCTACAAATTTTGCTGTTTACATTTTACATAAGTGAAAAATAGGCTTCGTTGTAGAAATAATCAAATTCAGATGATCATTTAAACTCAAATATATTGTAATTGCATTGTTTCAGTATGTAGATGCACAGAATTTAAGCAAAAATAAAGTGATTTTGGGACGAATACAACACTCAATATGAATTAAAAAGAACTTTAAAAATCACGATTTTGAGACAAGATGGATGCCATATATCATTTTGAAGTGGGTCGCGTGATCTTTTCATATCATGGTCACGTGATCGCTTCATATAAGAGGTGTAATTAATATTTTAATTTTTATTTAAAAAGCTACTGAACATATTTCGCTGAATTTTTCTTTATATATTTTATGGAACAATTTGAATATTACCTAAAATTTTCGAAGCAATTTGTGAATTTTAAATTCGCTTTAAAAATGTTTGAAAAATTAGGTCCCATAGGGTTCAAGGTATTTCATTTTTTAACCCGGGTTCAATCCAAAACTAATTGAGTGATATTATTCATTTATATTCTCATAGGTCCTACAGACCGTCTGAATAACATACTAAAATTTCATTTTGATTAAGCCATTTTTACGACAGTTATCGTGCTAACAGACAGACAGACAGACAGAATGAACAAAGTCATAAACACTTTTCAACTTTGTTGTAAAGTGTTAAAAACGCTTAAATATTGTACTGCTTCATATAAAATACTGTTTCATATTTAAAGGTAAATTAATGCATAGTATTTAAAGGTTAAAATAATTCTTCACACAGTATTGCATAACGTTATGAATTTCCAATTGGATCAAATTTGTGTTTACCTCTGTTCCATCTTCGGCGACATTTCCATCAAATACTTTGGCCACAAGCTCGTTTCTTTCTTTATCCAAGAGGAACAAAGAACATCTAAAATCCAAAGAAAAATAAACTGAATCACGATATATAAAAACACGAGCAAAGGTCAAGTAACTGAATATTACCTTTCAGCTTTTGTTAGATGCCTTGCTTGGGCCATTATTTCGCGAAGCAATAAAGTTACATCATCTGGAAAGATATAAAACTAAACTGTAAAAGCAATCGAGATATGCACGAAACTGCGTAAAATATTTCACAGATTAGGTAATTGATTAACTTTGGATGAAAAGTAATTAATTCAATTTTATTAATAAATTCAATGAACATTTTACTAATAGATAGTTTATATGAGTAAATTATTGAGCTACCCGACAATTAGGAATCACAAAAGCTCGAATTTATGCTATCAGCTGAACATAAATCTAAGTATAACCCTACATAGACCGCTTTATACCGTTATATTTTGTAATGCTGCTTTTTAACGAATGTTTTTTATTCATTGCAAATAAATAGTTCCAGGTCACTATCATAGTCCATCCATGGTTCATCTTCCATTGTCCATATTCCATAGTTCCAGGTCTATTATCCCTATTATTTTTAAAAATTAATCAGTAGTTAATGTTTCATCAGTAGTTAATGTTTGTCTCAAAATTCGTTAACAATTAAAAGTGCCTTAACTCACCCAATGATACTTAACATTGTTTACAGTAAATGTCTCGACAAGAGTACTTACAGTAAATGAATTGACTACAATGTTTTCAGAGTCAATTCATTTAAGAACTTAAAGTCGATTTGAGAACAATATTTACAGAAACTGATTTAACAAGAATAATCTCATGTTTTCGAAAAAAGGCAGATATTCTTTAACCATTTAATCTAATCGTATTATTGTTAACGAAATGTTTCCACTAGTAACGCCGTATTGTAATAATTTGGCATTAATAAATAACATTTTTCAATCAATTAATTTTAATGAGCTATAGAGGGAAAAAATAGAGTAAATAATCAATATATCTTTCCAGATCATTCAATGCCGTCTAATACTTTTAACAACTCGATAATTTAGAACACAATCACAAAGAAGAATTACATCGATATCTTTCAGAGCTGCAGCATGGAAAAGCCTACGCTTATAATCGCTTTATCTAATACGTTTAACAACTCAATTTAAAACACAATCACAAAATAGAAGATCATCGATATCTTTCAAAGCTGCAGCCTACGTTTATGATGGCCATCTCTCGTGATATTTTGATTCCCATGGTATGTCTTTGTAAGAACGTTGTTTTTCATTATCTGCTATAAAATGTTGCTTGTTTATAATGATAATATATACCACAAAATGCTCCATTTAAAAGACATGAACTTAAAACCAAGTAAAATATGCAAATTTGTAATGTAAACTGTTTGACATATAAGTAAATATTTGGCGTATATAAATAGATAGATTTCAACATGTTCAATGAGTTCTGAAATTTAGTAAAATAAAAACATCTTTAAAAAACTGAAAGAAACATCAATTATGTATTTATTGTTTACTAGTAACACTCAATAGTTATATAACACTCATTATTACATTCGTTCTTATTTCTCTGGAATTTAATAAATTCGTATTATTTCAACTTTTATCTTTTCTCACAAAAATGAAATATTGTTCCTTAAATACCTTCAATAAAATATGATATCTATATTTTCAAGTGCTGTTGATAAGAAAAAATTATTTTCCGTCTATCCACAATTTTTTTCTAAAACAATTCAATCACGCAAAACTAAATTTGGTTCAAAAATTTAATGTCACATTAAAGCATTAATATAAGAACAATCTCTTTCAGAGCTCCCCCTTGTGCCATTTTACAATGAAGTATTAAAATTAAATTTTTATGCACCGAATAAATATACTGAGATAACTTTGGAATAAGTTCAAACTGAAACTAAATCGAATATATGCATCATGCTCAAGGCTCATACACATAAGGTTTACTATTATATCCTTACTCAGTTAAGACACAGAATGTAGTTAGTGGCTGTGTATAAAACAGCTTTGAAGTTTTAAATAATGCTGTAAAATTCGCGCATTAGGTTTACTCCAATACACGAGGCCGCTCTTAGTTCTGTTTAACGTACTGAGCGGAAAGAAAAAATTTTAAAAATTTTCTAGGATTGTTAACAGCACCAGTCTACATAATACTAGATCTACATATGTTAAAATCAGATTACAGTTCATTATCATCAGTGCTGCCAACCCACCTGATTCCAATAGTAACTTCAAGTCAATGAATGCTTAGAAAAAGTGATAATACTTTTCTTAATTTAAAGAATTACAATATTTTGCATTTCACTAAATTCATTTTTTAGTCATGAATAATATTTCCTAAAAGGAAAACTGTGGACGTCCATTTATGAATTTTAAAACGTCTATTTTTTGGGGAATTTAATGCAGCACAAAATATCTTTCTGAACCCGACCGGAAGTAGTACTCAACACCGATTTAACTACGGTTTATGGCGCCATAAAGCACGGATGTTAAGTTAATCGAAGCGTCATTGATAAACATTATAGGAATTGCATGTGGTTATACGCAATACGTTGCATCTAAGACCGCCCTCTGTTGATGATTATTTGAACTATTTCTCCACTGCCACAGACAATCTCTTTTGATATTTATCCAAATCCTTACGTTTGTATTTAGTGCAAACTCCTAGCAAACAATTTCTTAAATTTATCTTTTTACACAAATATTTAAATAGGAATGGATTTTTGAGTCGCCTTGTTACATTTAAATGTTACGGCAAACGTTTCTTTAAAAAAGGTTCTTTTAATTGTGAGTTATTGAATATAATTTCCACTACCAATAATAAAATATTATAAAATACTGATAAATTATGAAAAATAAGAAAATAACTGAGAACAAGTTTATATAAATATTTAAAATTGACAGAAAATTGTAAATTTTGAGTTTCTTTTCATTATATACATAATAAATACAAGTGTACTGAATTTTCAAATTAAAATCTAAAGCATTTAAAAAGGTACTTATTAGAAAAATAATTTTGCGCGTCCTGACCTATTCACAAATTTGTGCAATCGGTTTTTTTCTGAAACCTTTTAGCCCCTCGAAACCGAATTAGGTTCAAAAGATCTGTGTCACATATATATAATAACTCTCTTATTTTAACCTTTATATCAATAACCAAATGTCCGGGTGTGGCGTATAAAAATATAATTTTTATTTAATTAACTATTGTGGCCGCTAATCGTAAATTTCTGTACATTGCCGAAGTGATAACTGTGTCGCATTGTGTTCCTGAAAACTAAATTGATTAATAGACATAAAATATAAATTAACTTGCATAAGTGACAAGACAAAATTTTGACGGATTGAAGTTTATTAAAACATTCTTATTATTATTCCACTAAATTTTCTCAATATTAACTTTATTATTTACAAAATTCATCAGTTATTAACATAATAATTACAGGTAAGTATTTTACCTAGAGCTGGTTTTTTTGTGATTCAGTGGCCAAATATTTTTAATTTAGTAAATTAGCTACTGACTAAAGATCAGCTTTCTTAATACTTCCTCACATATTTATGTAAATTGTTACCTAAGTCATCTTTGATGTATCTCGTTGGGCTTGGGCTCTGTATCCAATCGTATTGACACTTTCTACTGACACTCTGCCCACAATATTTTTTAGGAACATTTGCTCTCGCAGATTAACTATACGGTATTTTAAACAACAGGAGCAAACATCAAGCATCAAACATAAAATACACTGCGAGTCATCAAGTATAAAACATACTGCAAGTCATAGCAGCATCTTTTACAAATTCAGTCATTGGAATACTTTCAAATTGATCGCAACATATTTCTCTTCAATTACAACACGTTCTTCGCAATCTTGGGTAGGTGACCACCTGGGAACACTGCGTGCTGTTGGCACATTTCGGGCACGGTAGCCCTGTGGTTTGCGTGCTGTTTTTGCACGCTGCCACAACTACAGCCGTGTTCATGCGGAGTACGATCACGTCAAACATGTGGGTCCGTAAATCCTTCCGAGAGGTTGGTGGTAGGGGAAGGAGGGTACGGTCCCTGTGGATGCCTCCCCCACTGGGTTCCGGTCTAAATTGGGTGGCACTTCCCGGCCGTCCAAACAGTTACTTTACACCTTTCTGGTAGGTCGGACGGTCTGGGTATCATTAACAACAACGTTCTTCGCAATAATATAATTGCAATATATGATCATTTTCACAAACTGTTGTACGGAGTACTCTGTGTAACCCCTCTTCTTTTTACTGGCTTTGGCGACTCGTTCTCCATTGGTTCCATTCCTGTGGGTGGAGCTTATGTTAAGCTTTGACGTAATGCGCAGAAGGAAAATTGAAATAATTTTTCTAGACTTGCTAACTGCATCGTCCTACATCATATTAGATCTGGGTATATCAAAATCAAATTGTAGTTCATTAAAAAGAAAAATGCTCGGAAATTAATGATAATGAACAGTATTACCAACTTACCTGATTCCAGTAGTAAATACAAGTCAGTGAATGCTTTGAAAAACAGATATTTTTTTAAATTTTTAATTTCACTGAATGTTGTTACTCACCTAGATGTGTGAATAAATTTTTGGCCACTGTAAGTAGGGACTGCATGAAACGAAAGAAAGATCTAAGAAACGATAAAAACATTAACATGATAAACAAAACAGCAGCTAGTAAAAGGAAAAGCGCATTTCGTTTTCAGTATATAAGAAAAGGTGAATAAGTCAATAATAAATATACAGAAAAATGTACTCGGTATTCATATGAGTAAGAAGCGCGAAGATTTCACGTATTTTAACTAAAATATTTTATATAGGATTATTTTATATAGAATATCAGTGCCTGTTTCCATTTTGCTAGGATTAAGGGGAATAATTAATAGGAATCAATTTTTCTTACATTTCTTCCATGAAAAGCAACCTTCCTTTGTTACATGTTAATTCGTCTTTGTTTATTAAAATGTACTTTCCTAACAACCCGAAATTCTGTCTGATAACGTTCAGAAATTAGTTTTAGAACTATAGCTTCCTAAATTTCAGTTCCCAAGCTATGCTAGTGTAAAAGGATTCATTACACTATTTGGAATAGTTTTCAAAGTAATAATGCTCAGTAACCAACCCTAATAATGATGTGAAAACAACCTCACCAGCTGAAAACTGAAACTGCAGTAGTACTCAAAAAATTGCATTACTCACACGTTTCCATTACGTTTTAATAGAAAAAAAAATGACACTACCATATTTAAAATGATATTTAAAGTGTTTAACTTGAGATATTAACGTATAGACAGTACACTTAATGACTTCAAAGCTTACACTTAATGACTTGTAAGCTTAATGACTTAATGACTTGCAAGCTTAATGACTTAATGATTTGTAGACGTAATGATTTGTAGACTTATATGAGGTTTTTACTTATCTGGTTACATTAGATTCTTATTTCGCGAATAGAAAAGCATCTTTTAAATAAATCAATTGCAACACTTTTCTTTTAGGATGTTAATTAAACAAACTTTTCAATAAAGAAAAGTCTTTTGTTTTATTTTTCCAGCCGCAGATGTAAGATATGCCTAACATCATATCACCTCTTTGCTCTTTATCTAGAGCAATGCACTAAAAAGTATGATGCAACATTCATGTTTGTTATACAGTTATTTTGAAAATACTGAATTTATTCCGGGTGATGCACTTTTTCAGTACTACTGTACAGTCATTTTCTGAAAAGCCAAGATACCGTTTTCTTGGCACATCTAGACACTAGTTTGCAGACTAGAATTATCCTGACAAAACAGAAGATCTATTTAGTAAATCCTTTTACCTGGCATTCTTCGCGTAGTCTCTTCTCCTCTTCATATGCTTTTGCTCTGAGTAGGAGGGGTGAGATGCATCGAAAAGTTGCTCTTACGAGACTTTCTTCTTCTTCACCGAAACTACAGACGATGAATAAACAAGAAAGATCACTCATGCATAAGCATTGATTATGAAACACTTTCCAACTGAAATGTAATTTCATTTAAAAATTTCTAAAATGTGATTCATTCAGTGGTAATATCTTTTACATTATCACAGTACTACAGTAATTTATTATACTTAAATATTTAAAACTGTATCGAAATATAAATCATCTGATTCTTTATGCAAAATCAATGAATATTTCATTCATATAACTTGTATTCCAGACTCCAGAGCTAAATAATTTTGTGTGAAAAAAATTCAGCAATTCTTATGCAATTCATCTTACAATCGCTTGAGATATTTGCATTCTGCATATGTTAAAATTAGGCTTCCTTGAAGAAATAATAAAAGTTTAGGGATCATTTAAAATCACAACTATTGTAATTGCATAGGCACGGAATTTAGATACACAGATAATATATATGTGTATGTGTATGTACTCAAAGTATTGGAATCGTGCCGAAGATCGGAACTCGAATTTTCAAAGGATCTACACGTTTTGGGACTTCTAGAACACGAAAAAACTAGTTTTAGGAAGACGTCTGTGTGTGTAAGGGTGTATCTGTGTATGTTTCTGTGTGTCTGTGTGGATATTACATCCACTCTAATTGAAAAACTAATGGACCAAATTTCATACAATTTGGTAGGTATGTTTTTTGTGGGAAATCCTGATGTTCATTAGATTATAGTACGATTCGTAATAAAAGAATCTGCCTTCTTTGCGAAATGGCCGCAGAAATTGCCTTTATCCACTCTAGCTAAAAACTAATGAACCAAATTTAACAAAATTTGGTGTATAATATTTCAATAACCTACAAGTGATTTATATACCAAATTTAACAAAATTTTGTATATAAATCATTTGTAGGTTATTCTACTACGATTCGGGAAAAAGGAACGGGCTATTTTTGCGAAATGGCCAGCAAAAATCGTTATATATAAAAATAAAAGACTACGTGTGCTCAATTATATCAATTAAATTCCTATTTTATATGTGATTTTTGACAACAAAAAGAATAAGACTAACCCCATTACTCTAGGACTAGCCGTTCTTGAGATATTCTAGTTTTTTCGCGTTTTCGCTACGCCACCTTTGACAATAAGTCCAGCTATCAAATGAGAACCAAATTTAAGTTTAACGTGTAAATTCAATGTCATTTAAAATACTTATGTTGTGCAGATAAACTCAAATTATCATTGAATAAATAAAGAGAACGAATATGAGTCTGCAGAGAAAGACATGTGCTGTCCACATCAGAATTTTTAACAATATTACAACAATGATTTATAGAAGTGAACGGGGATTATTTTCAGGCCATTTCGAAAAAAATGTATGATCTATATTTAAAGATCCATCAAATTTTTGTCGAATAAAATGTTCAACAAATTTAAGCTGTGTACCAAATTTTAACTCTCTAGGACGTAGGAAAGTGCATTTAAAATGCCATCAATTAAATTTATCATGAAGAGTTATATAAAATTTAAAAAAAATGAAAAATTGTTATCTACCAAATTATTTTAAAATATGAAGCCATATGCAAAACGTTTAAACAAATGGAGAGATATCTATTATATAATATCTCTCTCTTTTCTTTCTGGAAGATATCCCAAAGTCAGAATTTAATTGAATTTGTTTTTTTCCCTATATTAAATAATTTTTTTAATTAAAAAACTACTTAACATATTTTACTGAATTTTTTTTTATATATTCTATGGGATAATGTAAATATTTCCTAAAAATTTCGAAGCAATTCGTGAATTTTAAATTTACTTAAAAAATGTTTGAAAAATTAGGTCCCATAGGGTTCAATGTATTTCATTTTTTCAACCCGGGTTCAATAAAAAACTAATTGGGTGATATTGTTTATTTATATTCACATAGGTCCTACAGACCGTCTGAACAACATACTAAAATTTCATTTTGAGAAACTCATTTTTACGGCAGTTATCGTGCTAACGGACAGACAGACAGACAGACAGACAGACAGACAGACAGAATGAACAAAGTCATAAACACTTTTCAACTTTGTTGTAAAGTGTTAAAAACATGTAAAATTAAAATGTAATGAAGTATCATCTAATTAAATTAAGACAAAAATTCGTTCAAACTGCAGATAGAAGGGAAATTTAACATGAAACATTTTGTTAAAATACCACGTAACAAAATAAGACTGATGTGGGCAGCACATGATTTTCCGTATATAATGCAGTAAATGTACTTCTTTAACGGTGAAAACGTGTTTGTAACGTTAAATTGTACATTTGGCGCGGTACATTGTACATCCGGATGAAGACATCTAAACCTATTTCGTACCCAATTAACTTATATTTTACGTAACTCTAAATTAACAATTATCAATATTGATAACATCCTAAATAAGAAATTTAGTCCATATATTTAAGTATTTTAATAATAAATTCGTCAATTAGGCGTCATTTTTGCAATTTTGACGATATTTTCGTCAATGGGGACCAAATATTGCCAAGTTGGCGATATTTAGAAGAGTATTTCTTATATAATAAAAAGTATGCCCATCATATAACGGAATTAAAAATTTACAAAATATTACATCCTATTAGGCGTCATTTTAACAATTTGGCTACATTTTTATCAATTCGGCAACAGTTTCATCAATTTGGCAACATTTAAAAAGTCGCCAAGTTGGCGATATGCCGCCAAAATTTATCGCCAGAATTTTGCCAAGCGTTACACATGAGTCTTATGGTAGAGTCTAATATTCTTTCCAAAATATTGAATTTTAATCAATTAGTTGTCATTTTCATTGATTCAGCGTCATTCTTTTCAATTTGGCTACATTTTTATCAATTTGGCGACATTTTCATCAAATTGGCGAAATTTAAAAAACTCGCCAAGTTGGCCATATTCCGCCAAAATTCGCTGCTTAATATTTCGCCAAGCATTGTTTATGAAGAAATAGGTTAGTCTTATAGCAGATAAACGACTAATGGTATCAAATTACAAAGCTATTACCCAAAGTGTCTTCTCTCGTGAATGGAATGAGCTAGATATACGAAAATGATGATAATAAATTTATTACATAATATTACATATGAAGTGAACAGAAAAGTGAACAGATTTCAAAATAGTTAATATTTTCTTTTTTTTATATGATTTTTTGATAATTTTTTTGAAAAATGTGCAATATTTCGAGAACGGTTTATGCTAGCGTTCTAAAGTTTATGTTAATCGTTTTCTAATGAAAAATTACATAAGAAATTATTATTTACATAACTTTATTGAATGTTTAAAATTTTTGACGATTTTTTTTAAATTTCATTTCAAAATTTAGGAGAATTCTGAATATTCGATTGCGTGTAAAAACAATAGGCTTCCAGTATTCACGGAGTGTTATTTTTGTACATAATTTTGTTCGGATCGCATGATTCGTTCAGGAGATATCGTCTTCATAGACTCACTGAGACACACACACACACACACACAGACATCAGCTCATAAACGTCTGATTCGTATTCAAGGTTGCTTGAAACGTGCTCTCTCATCACAAACTCGAATTCGAATTTTCAACCCCGTCACAATATTTTCCTTATACATTATACTATGTATATAAGAAAAGTATAAGGAAAGTAATAAGCCAGTTTTGGAAGCAAAAAAACGCATTCTTCAGGACCCAAAGAAATAGCAACCATATATGTAAAATGAAAAAAGAGTTATGTCCTTGCTTTTGGCGGTGCGGTCTTTGTGTTCTGCAGGAAAGATTGGGTTTTCATCCAAAACCAGTTTATACCCTTATATTGCATTTTAAAGCGCTTTAATGCCCTTTATGGTGCATTTTAAAGAAAAGTTTAACATTTTAAATATAAATCATATTTGTACTTAAAATCGTTGGACAAAATATATTTAATTTACAAAGTAAAATTTTGATGTATGCGGCATATGACTATATCTTCAAATTAACTGGTCTTACTTGAAATCGTGCTCATAAGGAATTAAAAATATATTAGTTGCATAACACTATATCATCCTTTTTTGATTAAAATATATATATATATAACTAGCTATTTCTAACTGAGCTTAGCGCGTTCGAAATGGCTCGTGGTTATTAAATGTGACACCTACACATTTAATACAAATTAAGAGACACGGATAAAAATTAACACACTTGATAAAAATCACCAAGCGCGGTCATCAGCAATCCTTCGCTGTTTACATTTCCCATGTAAGGAAATATGCAAACGAGAAGGTTACAGGATAAATATACCCAGAAATTTAGGAAAGGAGAAGGATTACTAATGTGGTGTTAAAGGTGAATATCGTCTAGCCAATATGGACCAAATTGAGAGCCAATGATAACTAATTTTACTTTCCCTGCAATACATGGTAATGTATAGGGAAAGTATTGAAATCGTGTCGAAAATCACAACTCGAGTTTTCGACAGATCTACACGTTTCGGAATCTCTAGAATACGAAAAAACGATTTTTAGTGTGCCTTTCTCTCTTTCTTTCTGTGTGTGTTTGTGTGTATGTGCAATACATGTATCCACTCTAACACAAAACTAATTGACCAAATTTCATTAAATTTGATAGATAGGTCACTTGTGGATTACCATGGTGCTAATTAAATTTTAGTACGATTCAGAAGAACAGAACCTACTTTTTTTACAAAATGGCCCAAAAGTCATCAAAATCTAAAATGAAAGACTACGTATGCTCAAATGTATCAATTAAATGCTTATTTCATATGTAAATTTTTACGATAAGAATAGGACCAACCCACATTACTCTGAAATTAGGCTTTCCCGAAATATTTGAGATTTTTTGCATTTTTGCTATGCCGCTTTTTAAAATACATCCAGTCACCAAATGAAAACGAAAATTAAATTAAAAGTGCAAATTCAGTGCAATTTCAAATAAGTATTCGAGTAGTAAGTATTTTGTGCAACAAAACTCAATTTAATTAATTGTTAAAGAAATGAAGAGAAAATATACTTATATCTGTAGAGAAAGTCATGTGCTGTCCACATCGGACATTTTATTCCAGTGAAAAGTATTTTATTTAAATATTATATACTTTGATTTTCTGTGTCCATTTGCTTTATACTATTATTCCTTACACGATTTGTTAGCACTATCATTTCCCAATAATTTACAAATTTAGAATACGAGTCTCGCTCTTTCATTAAATTTATCAAACATTTTGTAAATTTATTAATAATATATTAATTTAATCACTTAACTAATTGAATATTTTGTAAACTAAAATAATCTCGAGTTACGACAGCGCATTGTTCGCTGAATATATTACTATATAGGACAAATTTATAAACTCATCCCTATAAGGTAGACTTTTGCTCATAGCAGCTGCTCGGGGTTGCTTATCAAGTACTCATCTACTCTTCAGATGTGCACGTACTGCGCGAGTTATACTTCAAAATTACGGGACCATTGATGTCACTAGATTTCCATGGCGGATTCGGTTGTTTTAACCTCTGCTCAACCTCCTCAGATCATAGCGTTAGCCAGAAATATTCAATATCATCTGTTTCTTGCCAAAGTCAAAAGGTTGGGGCAGGGTTATCTCACTTTGAACCCTGACTCTCTATTGGTGGCTTGACCTCCTTCCTTGCCATTAGACAAAGGCTCTTCAGGCTGCTTCTCTATCTTCCAGTGACATTGCCTGAATGGGCTCTAAGGTTATCGTATCCTCTGAAGTGTATTATACATTTGATCCATGTAACTGCACAAGCAATATTCAGTTCTTTTGGGAACTCCAGACATCTTGGTTTCATCAGTTATGTTCTATCAATCCCCGATCATGTCACCATTATATCACCATTATGTCACTATACAACTCATCTTTTTTTTTTATTTGACAGAAAAATATTTACTTTCATGCAACGTCAAATAATTGAGTCTAATTTTTCATGCAACATCAACTAACGTCACACATATATGACTCGATTGCAGAATTTTTAAAATATTTCCAGTATTTTTAAGATCTTTATACACATTAATTTTAAGACGAATGAGAATTTTTCTGTTAGAGTTTGTAATTTAAGGTGCTTCAAATCATACAAACATAATGACGAACCTTTCCTTGTTGGCGAGGCAAACAATCATGGCGACGTTATCTTCATCTATAGAAGGGACGGGTACGCACAACAGAGAGGTTACCTCGGTATCTAGGCAGCTTTCGATCACAGATACTTGTTCCTTCAGAAAAACAGTCAACCATTTTAGAATACTAGTCACGGTATAATTTATTAGAACGAATGTAACTTAATAATAAAATGGTAATTATAATTTAAGGGGACGGTGAACGTTGAAATGAAAAAAAATCGACTAAAAAAAGTTTTAACATACAACATTATTTTACAATTTAACATTTGCTTACGGGTGGGACAGTTGTTGTTGTTGAGACCCAGACCGTCCAACCTACCAGAAAGGTGTAAGGTAACCGTTTGGACAGTCGGGAAGTGCAACCCAATTTAGACCGGAACCCAGTGGGGGAGGCATCCACAGGGACCGTACCCTCCTTCCCTTACCACCAACCTCTCAGAAAGACTTACGGACCCACATGTTTAACGTGATCGTACTCCGCGTGAACACGGCGGCAGTTTTGGCAGTGGCTGGAATCGAACCCGGGCCTACCGAGTGCAACTCCAGTGCGCTAACCACTGGGCTACCGCCCCCACGGGTGGGACAGTGTCCATCCCAAAAGAAGAATCTCCTAAAAATGCAAGTATTTGACATACCCTACCCCAAACAGTTCGAGCCCTTTTGCAGGCATTGGCGTCTATGGAAATCGCCGATAGAAACATTGCACCTGCTGCAGCTGGTGCAATGTTGTTGCAGTTGCAATGTTTGCATTGCACCTGCTGCAGCAGGTGCAATGTTTCTTTCGGAGGTTTCCATGGACGCCAATGCCTGCAAAAGGGGTCGACCTGTTTGGGATAGGGTATGTCAAATACCTGCCTTTTTGGAAGGTTCTTCGTTTGAGACTGACGCTGTCCCACCCGTAAGCAAAAGGTTGAAAGCATTTTTTTCGAAACGGAATTTTCAAAGGTTTTACATTTTTAAAATGCTCCATGCCTCTTAAATTTTGTCTGAGATGCATGGAATGTGGCAAGAAGATACCTCTCGTACTTTTTAATGAAACTGTGTATGCATTTTATAATTGGACTTGATTAAGGTAATTAAAAGTGAATAAGAACCTAATGAAATGATGAAAATTAAGTTTTAAATCAGAAAAATATTTTTAAAAAATTAACTTTCTAAGGGATTTAAAAATTAATACCCAAATTCGTTCATAATGTGTTTTTGTGTGATCATAATGTAAAACTAATCAAAAATGTGAACAAATGACAAGCAAGGAGCATTTTCAAATTTTCGTTAAAAAAAATTAAATTAAAAAAAATATACAAAATTATAACAAAATTGAAAAAAAAAATTAATGGTATTGTATATAGTAATGTTAGGAGGAATATTTATACAAATTTTTACATTTCTAAGTCAATACATAAATGAAAAAAAATTCAACGTCCACCGTCCCCGTAATAACGATGGCAGAACATAGGTGCTTTCTGTCAGTGTTTATAATTTAAATAATAAGTATAATAAACTAGATACTTACAACCTTGCTTTGCGCTGTCAAAATGACAAGGGTCACTAAAAGTAACACGTACACACAAAGTTCTGAATATCAAAAATCGGTTCTAGCCATAAGTATGTAATAGGCGCAAATTGCTTAGTTTTGTTAACATGGAAATTGCGGCATGTAAAACAATGCTTTATTTTCGATCACAGTATTTTGCCTTATTTTCAACGTTTACAAACTTTGATAATAAGGCTAAATATCAATTAATTTTAGCGTTATTTTTAATTAGTTTAATTTGAAAAATAGCCAACAAAAGATTTTAGCATTTGAAGCGTATTACAATAACCACAGTTACCCCCAATGGATGCAAAATTATAAAATTCATTGATAAAATATAATAAAAAAGTCATCTGCTGTAACTATAAACTAAAATATCGCAAAAACGATTTATGATTGTACACTAATAGAGTTAAGTAAAAGAATGTAGGATATGATATTCTCTGGACATGGTGGTACAAATAAGAATTTTATGTGTCTAGCTTTCTCGAGTTATAGCTCAAAGAATGTTAGAACAAAAGTTTCAGCGAATTATAAATTTTTTGTACAAAATTCAAAGATTTTAGATTTCTGTCATTATTTACAGCCAAGTCCCATGTGTATGCAAAGTTGCAAGTTTCTGCCTTCGTCAGTATTGGCTGTGTAATTCACTCCTTAGTCAGTGAGTCTCACTCAGATAAATGATATTACTAAACACTCCACCCTCGTTTCGCGCATTCTAAATGTCTAGTGGTCACTAAATGTGACACGCAAACATTTAATCAAAATTGTTGATAACCAGATTTTATTGTTGGCAGCGAAAGGATATCATATTGTGTACTTATTACTTTTGAGAGAAAAACAGGTGTTTGAGAAGCAATTTCCTTTAATCCCTTTGCAGCGTCACCCCTCATTCGATTTTTTTCCTTTTTCTGAAAGCTGAGACGGATCGAATGAGACCGAAACCAAGAATCTGGTTCAAGTGGAAGTGCTGGCTCAATGTGATAGGATATCAATATTTTTTGTATCATCCCACCTCATTCATATTTTTTAAATATTCTATTTTTCCGTTAACTGAGAAACCAAAACCAAGATTCCAGCTAGACTGAAATTACTCGATAATTAAGTTAAAGTGGTTTTGAGTATTTTATTATTATTATCATTAATATCCCTCCTTCGCACCACCACTTCTAATTCAAATTTTTGAAATTTGGAATTTTTCCCTTATTCTTTCTTAAAACTGAAACAGATTGATTGGCAGAAGAATTATTATATAGACATTATACATTATTATATATTATTATATAGACATTATAGATAAACTGAAATTTACAATTTAAAACCTAACCTTAACGTTGTAACACTCTCATTAAACTATCTGTAATAGAAACATACTATAAAAAGTAAACTTCCACAAACTTTCTGTCTAAAATGCACATTTTATAAAATAAACTCATGCAGAATGGAATGTGTTAAATTCTTGCCAACAAACCTGTTTAATATCCTCCAGGCACAACGTTCTTTTTTCACTTATTGCTGTAGTAAAGCTATTGCTTTGATTCTAAACAAAATGTAAAATGTAAAATTACAATTTCAAAATAGGAAGATGCGCTTTTACAATCAATAGTTTGTTTAACAATGTTCGGATGCAACGTTTTCAATGAAAGTAATCAATTCTACGTAAATAGCGCCTGAAATTTCGTCTAGTTTGGTGCTTATGAGTTTTCAAGTTTTACCATATAACGCAGATTTGTAACACCTATTTGACTTTGTAATACTACATGAAAAATATAAACTACATGTAAAATATAATACTACATGTAAAATATAAACTTTTTTTTTTAAATTACAAGTAGTTGATCAATTTATTCATCTTTGAGATATTTAAGCAAATTACTGACACATAAAATTTGGAACTATTATTATTTTTTGTAACTTATAAAAAATACACATCGTATCTCTGGTCTATCTATCTATATTCTACACAGATAGAAGAAACAGGCAGGCTCACCACCCTAACATTAGGATCCACAATACTACCGTCGAACAAGTCACGCAACCCAAATATCTTGGTCTCACACTCGATGCGGAACTGAGATTTACTAAGCATATTGAAACAGTTTCACAGAGAGCTCTAAAAAATCTCAGCATCCTGAGGAAACTTTGCGGCTCTTCATGGGGTTCCAAACCAAAGACACTACTAAATACTTACACGACACTCATCAGACCATTTCTAGAATACGCAGCACCAATTTGGTCTCCGGCACCTTCATCCTCGAAAATCAACTTCGTCCAATACAGAGCTTCCAAAACTATCACTGGAGCTGTCTCCTCGATAAATAATTTAAAAGCTGAAATTGAATGTGGCCTACCCCCATTGGAAAACGGGAGAAAGTTCGTGGCCTACCCCCATTGGAAAACGGGAGAAAGTTCGCCACAGTGAAATTCACAAACAATATCAGGAGCAGTCATGAACAACATATCTCAAACGTCACCTTCAGGAACTGGTCGAAAAAAACCAGGCTTAAAAGATCCTCTACGCTCCAAAACGACAAAAATATGAGGCTAGACATCAACCTTCAGCACATGTGTCTTGACATTTTTCAAGAACCACGCTTCCCAGTCAAACCGCCCTCCTCTGAAGATAAACCTGGATCTTCTCGAACCCTTCACCAAAAAAGAACCACAGGAAACAATCAAGAGGAAAGGATTGGAAACAATCGCCAAGATTCTAAAACCACACTTGGTCACCGCCTACACCGATGGCTCTTCGAACTCTGACTGCGATAGAGGAGGATCCGGAGTCTTTGTAACTTACCCTGATGGCTCAATTTCAAAACACAAATTCCCAGCAGGAAAAATCGCTTCCAACTTCACAAGCGAACTCGTCGCAATCAGGGAGGCTCTGAGCATTTTCCTCACTTGGGCAACACTCAACCCCTCCGACGGCATAGTAATCTTCACTGATTGCAAATCTGCTCTCCAGGCGCTTCAAAAAGGAAAAACAAACCTCGCCCAAAAGATCAATACCCTCCTGTCCTTAATAGAGGCAAAGAAGAAGCTATGCACCCTTCAATGGATCCCGGCACACGTCGACATCAAGGGGAACGAAGAGGCCGACTCTCTGGCCAAGGAGGCGAGGACCATCGAACCAGCCCCCCTGATTGCAACATCTTCCGACGCCAATGCCGTTGCAAAACAAAATCTCTGCGCTAACACCCAACGAAAATCATCCCTTCCCGAGCTTAACTACGACAGAGAAGTAACAACAACAATTGCCAGACTGAGGACGATGCACCTCAGAGGCATGAAGATTTTGCCAGATGGGTCAAGATCATACCCTGAATGCAGGCACTGTCCGAGTATGCAGCTTGATCCCGAGCTTTACCTCTTTAACTGCCCTTCCATCATTGCAGCTCTCTTCAAGATCGACTTAAACTGTTCCAGGGAGACCCTTTATACGGACAAAGCTGTAGATGTGGCCTGCGCAGTGCTCCACGCTTTTGGATAGCTTTACTCTCCCCACCTCCCTCCCACCCCTTTCCAGTTATTGCACTGGTCACACGACAACAACAACAACAACAAACATCTATCTGTATAAAAATAAAATATATTGTCATGATTGGAAAATTGAAAATGAAAATCTTATCTCTAAATTAATTGTAATTAATATATGATATTTCAATGATTGATCATTAAAAGTTCTACTGTCTTCAATGAATACATCAGATGAAATATTTAGACTGTTTAGAAGTGTCCGGATAAACCTGAAACCATTTTAGACTTATGATTACCAAAAATTACACGTAAAACGTTTACCATAAATTACTATTTTTTTATTTATCATTTATATATTTTGTTTATATTTTTATAATATAGGAAATACTCATGCTCGAATCCACTAAAATAACAAAAATCTAACGTGGACAACTACATGGCTTTCAGTACAAACTCCAATTAGAAAGACATGCATGCATGAATTTAAAAAAGGCATTTAATAATTTAATGATTCATCTTATCTTGGGTAATTGCAAATATACTTACAGGAAACATTAACCTTTCTTCTAACACTGTTTCTCCCATGACCTAAAAAATAAGTTCTTCCATTCAGTCAATACAAAATAATAACAATTCCAATTCTCATTCAAATATATTACTTATTTACGACCCTCATGCGAATTTAGGTTTAAGACCTCATATCGTAATGTAAAAACTGCATTGTATATTGCATAGATTTTTACAATTGCTACCACATACTTTCAAACTTAGATAATGTATGATATATATATATATATATATATATATATATATATATATATATATATATATATATATATATATATATATATACAGTTATAAAAATTTAAACTTAGAAAGTTTTAAATACACATTTTGGACGTAAAATAGAAATGATAAAAGCCTTTATAACTTTCAGGCGTCAACAGCTCATTATCAGGAGGCCTCAGAAAGACCACCATTACGTAAGAAATTTATATTAGAACTAAACACACACTAAAAGTATTATATATTACAGTAAACCACAGCGAGAGACAAAACAGATCCAAAAGAAAATTATAATAAATGTATACAAAGAAAATATGAAGTAGTAGAAGGAAAAGAGGAAAAGAATAAATATTCCAAAAGAAAACTGTGCAGTATTAGGGGAAATAAATCATTTAAGGTATTTTGATACATATGGACAGCAGTTTTATCCTTGTGGAATCAAAAGTTAAATCCCAAATGAAGTTAAGATTTTAAACCGCTTCGATAAGATGGAATTACAACAGACAGAAATAAAAATAATTCATAGAGCAAAATGGTCTTGCGGTTATTACAGAGAGTTAAATGAAAACTTTTGTTAAACACCAGAGATAAAACCTTCAAGGTAATCTTAAGAGAAAAAGAGTAGCCCTTAAGATAAATCAATAAACATTCGCTTTTTGTTTTTTAATACCTCGGGAGATATTAACAGACCGTTAATTTTAATCTGCTAACTGGATTTTTTTAAAAATTATAAAATGATAATGCTATTGAAAACTTTTTCAGAACTAAGTTTGGAGGAAGGTTTAGAAAATTTTTGAATTGCACGATCAACAATGCTGGGGGAGAAAACAGGTTCGACAGTAACTGCTTTTAAATAATTGATTTCAGAATTGAGAAAATCCATGGTAGCGAAAACGTTCGAAATACGATGAACAAACATATTGAAAGCAGCAATTATCTAGTTAAGCGGATGACAGGAATTTGTATGTCGAAGTAGAAAGCCCAAAAAAGGTTTACGAAAGACCGTAGGGAGAAATTCGTCATCGTTGTGAATAACCAAGACATCCAAAAACACAAAGCGATTGTCCTTCATGATGAAACATGTTTAGAGATACATTGATCAGCATAAATTGCTCTTGTTGGTCTATATCCAAATAGAAATACGGAGGAAGGTACGGAATAGGTATACGAAGGAACACAAGAGCACAAAGGAAGGTGTTATCAAATTTTTAATTTAACCAAAACTAGTGAAAATGTAAGGAGACATTTACAAATTGCCAATGTGTTACAGGGAGTTTGATTATTTCTCCCTTTTGCAAATGAAAATTAACATTAAATTCAAATAAATATTTTATATCATCTAAAACCCTAAATATAAAATTAGATTTAAATTGCCATTCTTATCACAAATAAAAAATATAATTTTTACGGCGTAGAATGACTGAATACATCAGCTCCATATTAGACAGGAAGAAAAAATTATTACTCACCGTGCAGCTAACTTCATCTTGATCGTCTGAGACAATCAGAATGAAAGCTGTTTCACATTCATTTTCTATCTGCAACTGCAAGGATACGCAAAAACTAATCTTAGAACTCCTTTAACTGTACTTTATTGCACTTTCTAAATGTTGCTTGAAATTAAAATTATTTTATACAACCGTCTGTCATTAAGACAGTGCAATTATTTCTCCTGGTAACTTCCATTCTCAGCTTGAGGTTCAACTGAAACCCTATATTTAGAAAGTAAGGATGGAAATAATGGGACAGGAGAGCTTGTGGAACATCTTTGGACTTGTGATTGTTCCAATTTTGTATCTGAAACATACAATTTCTCAAGAGCGTACATGTGAATGTTCTAGAAATGAAACCATTCGTTTTCAAATAAAATAAGTGCACGTGAAATGAATATTTTTGCAATAGTTTTTAACATCACTTTTATAACCTTTTCTATTTTAAGGATAAAAATCTGATGTGGGCAGCACATGACTTTCCTTATATAATGCAGTGGATTTACTACTCTTACAGTAAAAAAAATAGTAGATATTATTATAGTAGATAATTTAGTAATAATTATTCTTATATAGTAGTAATTATTCTTATAGTAGATATTTATATTCTTTACAAGATTTTGAAATTTCGTCAAGGAGTCGTCATTTTCATAAATTTAGCGTCATTTTTATCCATTTGGCTAGATTTTCGTTAATTTGGCAACATTAAAATAAGTCACCAAGTTGGTGACATTCCGCCAAATTCGTCACCAAAATCTCGCCAAGCGTTATGGACAGAGAAATAAGTTATTCTTATAGCAAATAAATGACTATTGGCGTTCATATACAAAAGTATAATTCAAAGTATATTTTCTCATGAATAGAACGAGCTAGATCGACGAGAACGATGTCACCAAATTTATCACATGATATTACATATGAAAAGTGAACATGTTTTTCAACAGTTAATATTTTTTTTAATTTATGGGATTTTTTGATAAATTTATTTGAAAAATGTGCAATAACTCGCGAACGGTTCATGTTAGCGTTCTAAAGTTTATGTCAATCGTTTTCTAAGGAAAAATTACATAAGAAATATCTATTTGCGTAACTTTTTTAAAGGTTTCAATATTTTGATGATTTTTTAAAAATTTCACTTGAAAATTTAGTGGGGTTCTGAACATTTGATTGTGTTTAAAAACAATAGACTTTCAGTATTCATGGATTGTAATTTCTGTACCAAATTTCATTCGTTCGAACCGCTCCATTCGTTTGAGAGATATCGTCTCCACAGACTCACTGACACACACCCACACACACAAACACACACACACACATACATACACACACACACACACGCGCGCACATCCCTCCAAAAATGTTCGATTCGTGATCAGGGATGCGTAACACGTACTCTTGCGTCGAAAGCTCTAATTCGAATTTTCGACCCCGTCACAATACTTTCCTCATATATTATACAATGTATATAAGGAAAGTAAAAATGTTCTAAACTCGATGGTCTTTCTCCGGTCAGTTGACCGTTGATCAATTAACCGTTAACTTTTTTCGATCGAAAGAATCATGCCAAATTTCATTTGACACAAAAGCGTCGACGAACATCATTAAAAAACTGTTCATTCGTGTTCAGGGGGGGCTCAAAATCTTTAGATTCATCAAAATCCATTAGTCGGAATTTAAACTAATCAAAATGTTTTTCTTTTAGTAAGGAAAGTAAACAGCAACTATATATTATTTACTTTCGATTTCTTAACTATATACCTATAATTTTATTTTCAAAATAAAGTCTTATGATTCGTATGAAAAATGTTCTAAAATTAACTTTACCAAAACATCATTTCTAATAGCATCCAACATATCAAAGCATATCATTTCTTAAAACTGCTAAAAATAATTTTGATGTTCCTTCAAGAGCAGTTCCTAGAGAAGTTTATAAATTTATGTTAGTCTCTAAATACTTTAATGAGAGTCGTAAAAATGAAATAAAGACATTGCGAACTCCCCTTAGATAAAATTCCCATTATTTCTAATTGCAAATCGATTTCAATTTCTCTCCTATGTGACATAATAGTATTTGAATCGCTAATTATAAATATGGCACAAGCCAGGTTTCCTAAATTTAGAGATGATAAAAAAAAACCTTTCACAATCATATTAATGTTCATGTACTAAAAACTCACAATCATTACTAAAATATCTAATTCATAGATTTAGCTCTCTAAATTAAAAGTAGTTCATTTAATACTCCCAAATTTTGATTAAATTGGAAGTTGATTTGTTTCCTAGTTCGAGTGACAATAATTAACTCATTTGAATACCGTATTGTTTGATAAAATAAATATGATATTCTTCAAATGTACAGGAGTGTAAAAATAGAAAAATGTTTAATTTATAACCATGAGAAAACAAGTTACTCGTCTAGTCTTCTTTTTCAGCATATGTGGTAGAAGGAGCAAAAATTTTGCTTAATTACTTTATTCGTCATTTTAAATACATTTTGCAGTCTTCTGAAAATTTTACATTTTCATTCGGAAAATTGGCAATTTCCCCGTTATTTTTTATTTCATGTGGCTCTTAAAGGGGGGTACTTGTGTTTTCTTCAAATTTAAAGTTTTTAATGGCCGTTCCATTGGTACATTGTACGTGATGAGATCCATCATTATTTATTTTAAATATTACACTTGCTCACGTGTTACTCAAATATTATACTTCCCTGAGTAATAAAACTAACTCTCTCAGCCACAAAAGATGAAATGCTAAATAAGAATACCCATACCATATTTTTCCATCGAATTGGAATCAAATGTCACCTACCGCATGTATGCCAATGAAACTATGTTCTCATAAAGTTGCAAGGGAAAATCGTCTTCAATTTTATATATGTATGATACAGAAATGTTAAGCTGCCCTATTAACGTACCCTTTTCTTTCGTAATTATTATTCCAAATTCTTATGTCACGCGCTTATTGAAACCACATTGAATTCTATCCCATGCTATTAATATCATCAGAGAATGCACATACCCCATATATAATCAATACTATACGACGAAAATATGTTTCTAAGATAAACTTTCCAATCCCTACCTGCATACCCATCACATTGTTGCAGTATAGAAACCGCAAGGACGGCATTTTTCACATGCCGTCAGCGATATTCCTCTCTCCGTAGTAAATGTAACGTGCATGTAAAGACAGACTGCTCTAAAACTCCGTACGAGATAGAGGGCCGATGTGAAGTCCGGCCGATATATAAAATTTATTCAGATAGTGCCATATAAATTAATTTTTATAGAGTTTGCCTGTTTCATTTCTAAGATAATAGCCATTACATATAATAAAAAACTAAAGTTTCCCTATTAAGAACTCTTTGTAACTAATCACATTTAGGTGGGTCGCAAATAATCGAAATAAATGATCAATAATGTCCATATATTTTTGAGAAAAATTACTTACAAAGCATTCAGTTTCTTTATTATATTGGACTTATTTAATAAAGCTAGGCAGATCGCTAATACTTAAAATAAATGAGCAACAAGGTTCACATTTTTGAGCAAAAATACTTACAAACCATTCTGTTATTTAATTATAGACGACTTATATTTAATATAGCAGACTAATTTAATAAAGCTAGTTAAGCCGCTAATAATTAAAACAAGGAAGATTAATCATGCATAAAGCATTGATTATGAAACACTTTCCAGCTGCAATGCAATTTTATTTAAACATCTCTAAAATGCGGTACATTCAGCGGTGATATTTTATAAATTATCACAGTACTACAATAATTTATTTTAAATAAAATCTTAAAACCATGGAGGTAAAAGTACTTTCTAACTCCATGCTTAAAACTTCATCGAAAAATGTAATGGTATAAAATCGTCTGCTTCGCTATGTAAAATCAATGAATATTTCATTCATATCATGCTAATGGCGGCGAAAAGTCATATCTTCAAATCGATTTAAATAATAAATGAATGGCAAATCATAGATTTTAAACGTCATTTTATTAAAACAGCCTTAAGACGTAAATATAATTTAAAAGCAAGGGCGCTTTCGGGTACCATCAAAACATTCCTCAGTGGCGTTAAATAAAAAAAAAATCATGCAAACATGCTTAAATACTATCCACTACCGGAAAATTGAATTTGCATATTACAAAATTGGCATCACTGCTAAACACGTTTAATACATCCACACAAAATCACCAGAAACAGATTTAAAAATTGCAAAATTAAAAATACAGGGATGACAAATTGTCATAAATTTAAAAGAACTTTAAAAATCCCGATTTTGACACTGAGAAAAAAGATGGATGCCATATTTTATTTTGAAGTGGGTCACGTGCTCTCTTCATAAAATATGGGCGTAATTATTATTTTAATTTTATTTAAAAACTATCGAACATATTTCGCTCAATTTTTTTATATTTTATAGGATGATTTGAATATTTCCTAAACTTTCCAAAGCAATTTGTGAATTTTAACTTTGCTTAAAAAAATTTTGAAGAATTAAGTCCCATAGGGCTCAATGCATTTCACTTTTTCACCCAGGGTTCAATTCAAAACTAATTGGGTGATATTATTCATTTACATTCCCATATGTCTCCCAGATTGTCTGAACAACATATTAAAATTTCATTTTAGTAAAGTCATTTTTAAGGCAGTTATCGTGGAACGGACAGACCGACAGACAGACAGAATGACCAAAGTCATAAACACTTTTCAAATATGTTGGAAAGTGTTAATAAATGAGCAGCAGGGTTCATATTTTTGAGCAAAACTATTTACAAAGCATTCAGTTATTTGATTATAGATGACTTATATTTAATAAAGCTCGGTGGGTTGCGAGTAATCAAAATTAATTAATAATAGTGTTCGCTTATTACTTTCTTATACTATAGAATATAGTACAGGGAAAAATATTATTTTCACGAAAATTTTCGATTTTGAGACTTTGATGACAATATATGTTTAAAGACCTCCTGAACACGTTTTGACTATTTTGACGTTTTGACTATTTTCCTCAATCGAGCATGGTTCTTTTACTACTTAGGACTTTTCTTTACTAAGTAATTGGGATGATTAAAGACTCTTCTAGAAACCTTGTGTATAAAATGTATATTTCCGTAAAAAGTATTTTTTGTAACCTTTTAGATTTTCGAAGAAAAATGTCTAGAAAAGAGAAGGTCTGACTCTCTTAAACATCAGCATATTTCTGACTTTCAGCTATATTCATATAAAATTTCACTCGATTCGTTCAATTTATCTAAGAGATATGTTGCGCACATACAGGGGGGATAGATGCCATTGCAAATAAGATTAATTCGTATTCAAGGATTCTTAAAACGTATCAATCCACCAAAGGAAAATTAGAATATTGACCCTGAGAGATTACTTCCCCTTTGCATATATTCTATTTATTACAGGGACAGTAAAATAAATGAAGCCTTGACATCCTTCATTATTGAGTTCCCCAAGTCATGTTCATTTCATAGAGAAACTTGTATATTTATGTTGGTTCCTAAATATTTTATATATGCCATAAATTGGGAATTAAGAGATCAGTTCTCGGATAAAAATATATTTATGTCCGGACCACAGATGCACTTCATTACCTCCCTGTGGAGCCATAAATAAAGCCTTAAACGCACTTTCCAGATGTCTTTAAATAACGAGAATTTTGTTAGATAAAATTCTAATTTTTGAGGCATTTGAGATGAGAATGACGGGACTCAATTTTAAAGAAAATATAGTAACCAACGAAAAAAATTAAGAATAATTTATGCCATGATATATAAAATAATTTAGCGTTTTATTCGTGTTGTTACTGTAAAATGGAGAGTAATTAATATAAACAAGGAAATGTACCAACCGTTAAACAGGATTTAAAGCAAAATCAATTGCATTAATTTATTCAATGTTTAAGTCGTAATACGCCCTACATAAGCGCCTAAGCACGGCTTTGCCCACACGTGGTTGTGCAACTTCCGCTTCGCAGTCCCGTAATATGCCTTCGGCCCGTTGCGAGGGAGCTAAGCACTTCGATCTCTACGTATAACGACTACGTATTATGTATACGTTATCGACTGCGTATTATGTCCTAAATATGTCGCTCATTCTTTGTACGGGCATAATTCGCTCTAAATAAGATCTTTTGATGCGCCCTGAGTAAGCTCCTTTGATGCGCCCTAAATAATCTATTTTGATGCGCCCTAAATAAGCTCTTTCGATGTCCTAAATACGCTCTTTCAATGCCCTAAATACGCTCTTTCGATACGTTTCGATAAGCTCACGGTTCAATAACCTCAGTTTTAGATAATCTCACGGAGCACACTGAACTGGAAAATGCTAAATTTTTTTTAAATCAACACTACGTTTTCAATAAATGAGAATACTTGCAATCCAAAAATATACTTCAAGTGGTGGAAACAAAATTTAAGAATTAAATGCTATCTTTGAAGACTTTTTTCCGATTTGACAAATTTGAAAAATCTGAACAATATCTCCAAAATCCAGGAAATTAAATTTTGTAATTTATCTTCCTGTTTGTGTCACGCCGAATTGCCTTACCGAGAGAAGTAAAATTACTTTTAGCGCCCTAAAAAACTCCGTTATAGTCCAATACAGCTGCCAACCGATGTCTGCATTGCAGAAGAATCATCTACTGGAATAGAGAAATTTAAAAAAATTTATTATAATACATAGGTATTACCCCATATTCAGGCACAAATGGGAATTGTACAAATCTTAAATTTTAAAATGGAACGATATGAATATGAAATTTCATAAATTGCACATATTTAGAATATTTTTCATTTTTTTTTTAATATAAAGAAATTATAATACGGATTAGATTTAAAGCCCGTGGTAAAGATTGTTCTTCGATCTTTTCTATACGTAAATTCTACGATAACATTTTTAGCTGCTAAGCAACCTGTTTTTACTAACATCACTCAAAATGATGTTCAACATTAAATAACTAAAAAATAATAATTTGAATTATAAAAAAAATCTAGACAAGAGAGCCTAGATACCTTTGTATCAAATTTCATAGCTGTATGTCGTTCAAATTTTCCTCAACGCGCAATATAAACAGACAAACAAACTGGCATCTTATTTTAACATTATAAATACCAGGTGTTTTGATTCAAGCATTCCATTTCAAAACTCAGTATTAACCAAACATTAAGCAAGCGGCAGTAAATCTGACGTAACTAAAAAAATTTTGCTTTGATTGACTGCAAATTTCACGAGAATGTAGTCAATTCAGTAATATATTCATAGGTATAAAAATGTATATTTAAGTATATTCTTTACACTTTAAGTGCTTACTCACACTTAGTACATTCGAAAAAAGTTTTGTGTGCTATACGAACAAACCAAATGAGCCTTAATATGAGATCTGGCCCTGTAATGTCGTGATAACTATTGTGTTATCATTTACTTCTTTCGAATTAAAGTATGATTTTTCTATTGGCTAAATTCGGGCTTGACGGATCAATCACGGAGCTAGCCAAGCAGGAGAACGATTCTATATTGGGATCGAATCGGAATTTACATCAAATTGGATATTACTGTTGTTCCAAGTGGTTATGTGCGGTAGATAGTTGTCGACAAATACTGGAAGTAATTACCTTCACCTGTGTAGTCAAGGACGGTAAGTTACAGGAGCGATAAAGAACCCATGAGCGTTGATGTCCATTGCATTCAATTCGGGGTTAATTTTCTGTATTTATTATGGGTTTCGGGGGGAGGATTTCCACTTATACGTAGAGTGCAGTTTATTGTATTTTTGGTGAGTGTCCTATGGCATAAGACATACCCTTTTCAGTTGAGTATGTCGAGGAAGAAGTTGTAAATTTAAATGTGTCTTTTTTAGCCTTTGAAACTATCTGTGTGTGCATTCTTGGTCATTAGGAAATTGATTATTTATGTTCCAGGACCGATTTTGAGTTAGTTTATTTGAGGTGCATATTCAGGTACGGACTTGACGATACGAACCTTACAACCTCCCCTGATTTTAGCATCCACATCTCAGTTTCACCTTTTCAATCAGGTGATCCAACGTAGCAGAGGGTAGTAATTGTTAATCTTGTACAAGGGTACTTTGCAACTTTTGGAGTGTAGTTGGAGGGGGTAAACGAACAGAGACATCTCTTCCAAAGACATCCCAAAAATTAATGATGTGATTAATGTCCAGAAAATACGCTAGTCATTGCATACGAGAAATACTTTCGATCTCAAAGTATTTATTCACCAGTCCGGTTCGGTGTCGGTGTGGACGAGCGTTAAAATCCATTAAAAATTTTTGGAGCCACTGCTAGAGTGCAGAGTCTTAAGAAGAGTTCGAGGACTTGAACCCGATACCATTTCGACGTCACAGTACCCACTGCGAATGCGTGCAGGTCAATGCAATATCCCAAAGAAAATCCAGACCATACCATAACACAACTACGACTAAACCCGTGATATTCAACTATGTTATTGGGTTGGTTGCGTCTTCGTTCACTCCCAACCCTTACACGTTTATTATCTGAATCTAGAGCAAAGCGTGACTCATCAGCAAAAAGTACAACGGAATATTGAGCTCCTACCCAAGTCGTATTAGAGCTCCTCTACTACAGGCTGACTTATCAAGCATATTGAAGCCCATAGGGTTCCATACTACAGTTACAGAAATTATAAAATAAGTGTTTAAAATGAATACTTTATATAAAAAAAGGAAGTTTCAATTAGAAAATTGTAGAACTTAGCTCGCACAAGTATATTCCATTACCTGGTGTCCAATTATTTATTAGCCATTGTTTTCTTCTTTCTTCGTTTCTAGGAAACCGAAATAGTCTAAAACCCTTTCTAGAATGATTAGAGCAGTTCGGTGCAGAACAACCACTAATAATTATTTCAATTATACTTCTTAAAGTGAAAATATGCATAGAGGTAATGCTAATGGACTGCGCTTCCAGCTAGGGTGGACTTCAATATGCTTGATGAGTCAGCTCGTATATAGAGGAGCCTTAAGTCGTATGATGACGTCACTACTTTAATCATTTAGTACTGTACAGCCTTCGGGTCATAGTACTGGCGGATATCTATTTTGGTAGCCATTGCTCGGCGAGTTGGTGCAGTTCGGTGATTGCGCTTCGAATAACTGTTCAGATGTTAAGTATTGTTTTCATAAAAAAGAAATGATAGAATGGGGCCCAGAAAAGAAATTCGTTTTCTTTACGGGCTGTCTTGCCTCAAGCCTCCTAATAGCACGTCAATGTTGAGAATATTTCGAAGATATTATTTGTGGCTACTAGGTACCTTATTTGATCATCGACGAAAAAAGTATGTTTCATCTAATGAAATCCACGAATACGTTCTCTATTTGAGAAATTGCATTACATTCTTAACATTTGGAAGGCAGTGTAAATTGGGGATCATTTCTAACATTTTGTATTTACCAAATTTCGAATTTCATAATAACCTTTAATAGTAACAATTTTAAATACTGACAACAAATAAACGGTGGAAACATTAGAGCAATTAATTATCATAATAAAATCTTTACAAGTTATCCACTCTTTGCATGAAACATTATTTTGTTTCAATAATTTAATATAACCCCAATCTACAAATATAAGTATCCAGTTATCTAGCTCGATGAAGAAGTTTTTTTACAAGAAAAAAATCTAACGAAAAATTTCATACTCGTTTTCTGCGTGGTATACATAATGATTTATTTTTACACACATATTTCCAAAACATCAATCATCTGATAGAGACCTTCCCCATCTGCCTAATCTTCTGAAAACCAGCACAGGCATTTCAGTTTTTCATGCACAATTGCAAAACTTAATGCAGTGGGTGTAAAAAGTATTTGCACAATCGATTTTTATGTTACATGTTTCACAGAAAAATATAAGACATAAATGAAATAATTTGAAACCTCTTTATATTGAATGGGCGAAGAGACGTTCATTCTCAATTTCTGGAGAAGCGAAATCAACATTTGCTTGAATTTCACTATCCATTTTACTCAAAAACTATAATAGGTAGGAAATTGATATTTTACATACATACTTGAATTTACACGCACATTTTCAGAATCACAATTGCAATTATTGAAACGAAATGTAACAGGGAAAATTTTCAAACTGTGCATACCCACTAAGCATCCTACAAATAAAAAGTAAGCAACAACTTTTAAACAGCTAATCAGAACGTGTGAATTTGTATGCACTGTGACTTAAACGTGTTCCTGAATATTAAATTAGCGTTTATGATTAAAATGTAGTACTTTGACTTCATTATTTTAGTGTATTCTAATTTGTTTAATTTAATATTCAAATTCTAAAGACTTGTATGCTCTTGTATTCGGATTCTCAAATATTGAAATTAATTTTTTATATTTTTTAGAATTAAAATTTCAAAAAATTTTTTGTTAAATTAAGTTTTAATTTGAGATCATTCGTAACTTGCATACTTCATATGCGCGCCGCGAGTTAGCTCAAAGCCCGGATTTTGCTAGTTATTAACAACTATTCGTATTATAAGAATAACAGTAGGAATTTTGAAAGAGTAAAAGTACTTGCAAGCCAGCAGCAAATGCTGTGGTATGGCAATTGTAACACTTTCCTTGGAGAATTGTAATTAGGTAAATGCATCTGTAGTCTAAAGAAGCAGTTTATCAGCACCTTGATTCATGTCCATTTCAACGGAGCGGCGGAAGTGATAGCATAGCTTAGGGTGGTGATAAGAGTTTCCGCCGAACCTCGACAAAATTAATGTTCCTGCGCATGTAGTTCAATATCGGGGCAAGGTTCTTTAATATAAAGTTGGGCACTCAGCCCGGCAACCAATGAAAAAGTTGTCAACTTAACGAAATGATAATTAAGATTCGTCATTCATGCTGCCACAGTCCAGATTAAACTCTAAAAGGAGTTGCCAAAACACAGTTTTTATTACAGTAAAAATTGTTTGTTAATTTTAAAGTGGCAATATCCAGCATGACAACAATTTGAAAACAACTTAAAAAAGATTTTAAATTGTGCTGTGCACACAGACTTCAACGACGTTTAAGGAAATTTAGTGATGTAGGTGGAGTAAGATGAGAGCCGCAGTTAACAAATTCGATCTTTCTTAAGCCCGAGAACAAAATGCCAGCGTTTTTAATTCCCATGTCATCATATTCGCAGAGCAAGTTAAAGAAAATTGAAGTCAGTCATGCCCCGATACGAGCACCCTCTGATGCCAGGGATTCGTAGAACCAGCACTTGGTAGCGTCCTAGGTCTAGTGCCCAAATTTCAGCATTACTGATTTCGAAACAAAATTTTCCGTAGTGATTTTAAATAAATATTCTTTACTATAGCTCTGCAATATTGTTTACTCAGTTGTACTGTTATTTTGAAAATGAAATCATTTCGCAGTATTCATCTACTGCGACATGAGCAAAATAGTAATCTGACTCTAAAAAAGACACAAATCAGGGACCTGCTCCCATTTCACATTTAACATAATGTTGACCTCTGGTTCTTTTTTCTTTCAGTTTGCATAATATGTGCCCTATTAATATAAAATCTTTAAAGTCTTATTCTGACAGAAACCAAAATCGAAAAAAAACGTGTGCCCTTTTAACAATTAACGATTCAAATGGAATATTATTTTAGTGAATGAGCATAAAATATGATTTTTTTACATCGGCAGATGAATAGCAAAATATGTTTCCGAAATTCACAAATAATGTTTATATAAGTAATATGTCTCTTTACTTAACTTAATTACATAGAACAGACTTAAGAATGACGACAATCACAGTCAACTAATGGATCGTCAAAAATTTTTGGGGTGATCACCTGCACTAAGAGGAAAATATCGTAATTTTTTTTTAAAAAAAGGGCTAAAGTACATTTTTATCAAATTAAAATTATCAAAATTGGCAATGAAAATCGTGGAGGAAAAATAATTAACTACTTTCGGTTATTCACAGACAGCCACTTAGAACTCTGAATTTGTGTCTAAAATTTAATTTTCTTTTATCTGCCATAAATATTTTTAAAAACAGTTAAACATAAAATAATGTTTCGTTTAAATAGTTGATCAATCCCTGAAGTTGTAGGTAATCCAGAACGCTGCTTCGGTTACGGGCGCGACTAATTAAAATAAATAAAACACGATTCACTGTGTTAAACCGAACTATTGAAGGAGTAAACGAACAAACAATAATAAAAACATATAATATGGGGATAGATAATAATACAAAGAAATTTCACCTTTAAATTACGATGTATAAAAAGCAATGATAGACACTGTTAAATGGTTCATGCGCACAAATCGTTTGTAAAACATGATCTTCTAAAAAAAGATGTACTTTCAAAATCAGATATAATGACATTTAATTGTATATGATATATGATTCTAAATTAATTATTGTAATTAAACGCCTTTCATTATTTGTAATACTTATATTTGTTAATGTAGATGTTTGTTCAATAAAATAGACAAAATAAAGTAGTGTTAAAAGGTCCAAATATGGGGAAAGGGGAGCCTAGTATAAAAAATATATAAATTATAATTTAAATAAAATAAATTACGATAAATGATTAAAAGCGACCGCGTTCGATAGCGTTACATTTCTTATCGCACTCGACGGAGTGTTAAAAATTAAGGCATTATTTTAAGGTGCTCTATTCTACTTAAAACTACACCCGCTAGCTTTGTGTCAATCTGAAATGAATAGCTTTAGGGTATCCGTTTCTATTTCGCATTGTGAATTTAAGTCTGGAAGCTATACTGATATAATCGCCTTAAACTCACGCAAGAAAATTAAGTCTCGGGTTATTGACTTAAATATCATTTAAGTCCTCTAAGAGGATTACCGTAACAGCAGAGAACATTTTTTAAGTAAATAATAGAAGAATGTTGTTATATTTTATGAAACAGATGCTTTTTTTATTTATAAATATATATATATATATATATATATATATATATATATCATACCAGAAATCGTACTTTTTTGTTGAAATATAAAGTTGGGATTCATTTTAATCATTCTTCATTACTATTAATCCGGCAGAATCCGCCTAAAGCTACGATACACATTGAAAATAACAGTAGAAAAGTTTTAAGTAAATAATAGACGACTGTTGTTATGCTTTATAAAACAGATGCTTTTCAACAGCAAGATGCTTTAATTTTAAATAATACTAGAAATCGTACACGGATTTTTTGTTGTTGTTGTTGTTGTAATATAAAATGGAGATCCATTTTAATCATTTTTAATCCCACAGAGCTCGCCTAAAGCTGAGATGGATCTCGCATTGCAATTAATAGCAGAAAAGGTCTTTAATTAGCTTTATTTTAACTCTTTATGTAGCTTAACTACATAGAACAGGCCTAAGCATGACGTCGATCGCAGTCCACTGGTGGATCATCAGAATATTTTGGGGTGATCACCTGCACTAAGAGAAAAATATCGTAATTTAAAAAAAAGTATAAAATTACAATTTTATCAAATTCAAGTTATCAAAATTGATAATGAACGTCCTGGAGGAAAAATCAATTAAGTAATTTCGGTTATTCACAGATGGCCACTTGAAACTCTGGGTTCGTGTCTAAAATTGTATTTTATTTTATCTGCCATAAATATTTTTAATAACTGTTAATCATAAAATAATGTTTCGTTTATTCTGTGCTTAACGGGATGTTTTCGATCGACAATGCTTCTCCGGATGCGGGCGCAGCTAAATAAAATAAATAAAGCGAGATTCGAGGTAACAAACATGGCTATTGAAAGAGTAAATAAACAAAAATAAGAAGCTCATATGAAATAGATAATAATGCACTGAAATATGACTATTAAATTATGATATATAAAAAACAATAATAAACTATAGACACTGTTAAATGGCCACTTTAATTACTTTATATCTGTTCTTGAATGTCATAAACTATATTACATTTGGGTAAAGAACATACAAGAAACAATGTTTTGAACAAATTTTATATCATTTTAAATGACATCATTTTATATGACAATTTTTGCAAGAATCTTCAAGTAGCTCACTAATGCAAGCGTATTACGTGAGTGATTAATCAACACTAATTGTCTGTCCAAAATCTGTTGGGTCTAATGTTTCGTACATTGTCAAAACTCAAGAACTTGAGTATGATATGTAAAATGATCTTTTCGTATGGCATTGCAATAAATAGATAGCAAGCAACAGAATGCAATGAATGCAACTAAACATAGATGAGTGCAATAATTTCAATGAATAGCAAGCTTGTGTGCAGATAAAAGCATCAGAAATTTTTGAAAATCTGCTGACCACCAAAGGGGATAACCTTGAGCTCTGAGGTATCTGCTAATATGGTCACATACTACATAAGAAAGTTGCTCAAATGACTTTTGTTCCCAAGATAAAACCGAAAGTAGAGTAGTTTACGTTCCGATGCATCTCTGAGATACACGTACCCGATTGTGTTGCTGTTTTCGTCCATTATATTATTTTCTCGATAATTGAATTCGATATTTTTGTGTTGTATTTACCTCTACAAAAAATTTGGATCAAAAACGATATTTAGATCTAATCCCTCACAGCAAAGATCGTCACATGTGTGACAGTGACGTTGTAGTCACGTGACTCCTGGGTCACAATGTCACATCATATTGATTTCTATGCGACGTTATGTATTAGTAACTTTGTAACATTATTTTGACTATATTCTGTGACGTTTCCACAATTTAATTAACACGTAACAATGTGACGACATTACAATGGCAATTACAATGTGACTCCACAAACAAGTTAATATGCGACGTCACAAACGACCACGAAAATGACCAAAATGACTTCGCTGTGACCTCAATATGACATTGGCGAGACGTACTGCGACGTCCTGTGACGTCCCAAAGTTACAGTGTGACGTAAATCTTACGTCACTGTGATAGAAATGCTGAGCAACTCTAAAGACTTATAGTCTATAACATATTATTTGATGAAGGAAATTAATTAGAAGGAGAATATCTTGATAATAGGAATAATGAAATAGAAATTAACTGAAGCATATAAAATTATGCACGAAACACAGGATAACACATGGAAATTATTTATTCCATTTAAATACAGCGCCGAACAAATTCTGCAACAATCAAAATAATGTAAAAAACTTCCAGTTAATATTTAAAAGCATTAGCCGGAAAATTTATTGCTGATAAAGAAACAAACTTTCTTTGAAACATGCTCAAAAATCGTTTGTAAAACATGATCTTCTGAAAGAGATGTACTTTCAAAATCAGATATAATGAAAATTAATTGTATATGATTCTAAATTAATGATTGTAATTAAACCCCTTTCATTATTTGTAATACTTATATTTGTTAATGTAGATTTTTGTTCAATAAAATAGACAAAATAAAGTAGTGTTAAAAGGTCCAAATATGGGAAAAGGGGAGCCTAGTATAAAAAATATATAAATTATAATTTAAATAAAATAAATTACGATAAATGATTAAAAGCGACCGCGTTCGATAGCGTTACATTTCTTATCGCACTCGACGGAGTGTTAAAAATTAAGGCATTATTTTAAGGTGCTCTATTCTACTTAAAACTACACCCGCTAGCTTTGTGTCAATCTGAAATGAATAGCTTTAGGGTATCCGTTTCTATTTCGCATTGTGAATTTAAGTCTGGAAGCTATACTGATATAATCGCCTTAAACTCACGCAAGAAAATTAAGTCTCGGGTTATTGACTTAAATATCATTTAAGTCCTCTAAGAGGATTACCGTAACAGCAGAGAACATTTTTTAAGTAAATAATAGAAGAATGTTGTTATATTTTATGAAACAGATGCTTTTTTTATTTATAAATATATATATATATATATATATATATATATATATATCATACCAGAAATCGTACTTTTTTGTTGAAATATAAAGTTGGGATTCATTTTAATCATTCTTCATTACTATTAATCCGGCAGAATCCGCCTAAAGCTACGATACACATTGAAAATAACAGTAGAAAAGTTTTAAGTAAATAATAGACGACTGTTGTTATGCTTTATAAAACAGATGCTTTTCAACAGCAAGATGCTTTAATTTTAAATAATACTAGAAATCGTACACGGATTTTTTGTTGTTGTTGTTGTTGTAATATAAAATGGAGATCCATTTTAATCATTTTTAATCCCACAGAGCTCGCCTAAAGCTGAGATGGATCTCGCATTGCAATTAATAGCAGAAAAGGTCTTTAATTAGCTTTATTTTAACTCTTTATGTAGCTTAACTACATAGAACAGGCCTAAGCATGACGTCGATCGCAGTCCACTGGTGGATCATCAGAATATTTTGGGGTGATCACCTGCACTAAGAGAAAAATATCGTAATTTAAAAAAAAGTATAAAATTACAATTTTATCAAATTCAAGTTATCAAAATTGATAATGAACGTCCTGGAGGAAAAATCAATTAAGTAATTTCGGTTATTCACAGATGGCCACTTGAAACTCTGGGTTCGTGTCTAAAATTGTATTTTATTTTATCTGCCATAAATATTTTTAATAACTGTTAATCATAAAATAATGTTTCGTTTATTCTGTGCTTAACGGGATGTTTTCGATCGACAATGCTTCTCCGGATGCGGGCGCAGCTAAATAAAATAAATAAAGCGAGATTCGAGGTAACAAACATGGCTATTGAAAGAGTAAATAAACAAAAATAAGAAGCTCATATGAAATAGATAATAATGCACTGAAATATGACTATTAAATTATGATATATAAAAAACAATAATAAACTATAGACACTGTTAAATGGCCACTTTAATTACTTTATATCTGTTCTTGAATGTCATAAACTATATTACATTTGGGTAAAGAACATACAAGAAACAATGTTTTGAACAAATTTTATATCATTTTAAATGACATCATTTTATATGACAATTTTTGCAAGAATCTTCAAGTAGCTCACTAATGCAAGCGTATTACGTGAGTGATTAATCAACACTAATTGTCTGTCCAAAATCTGTTGGGTCTAATGTTTCGTACATTGTCAAAACTCAAGAACTTGAGTATGATATGTAAAATGATCTTTTCGTATGGCATTGCAATAAATAGATAGCAAGCAACAGAATGCAATGAATGCAACTAAACATAGATGAGTGCAATAATTTCAATGAATAGCAAGCTTGTGTGCAGATAAAAGCATCAGAAATTTTTGAAAATCTGCTGACCACCAAAGGGGATAACCTTGAGCTCTGAGGTATCTGCTAATATGGTCACATACTACATAAGAAAGTTGCTCAAATGACTTTTGTTCCCAAGATAAAACCGAAAGTAGAGTAGTTTACGTTCCGATGCATCTCTGAGATACACGTACCCGATTGTGTTGCTGTTTTCGTCCATTATATTATTTTCTCGATAATTGAATTCGATATTTTTGTGTTGTATTTACCTCTACAAAAAATTTGGATCAAAAACGATATTTAGATCTAATCCCTCACAGCAAAGATCGTCACATGTGTGACAGTGACGTTGTAGTCACGTGACTCCTGGGTCACAATGTCACATCATATTGATTTCTATGCGACGTTATGTATTAGTAACTTTGTAACATTATTTTGACTATATTCTGTGACGTTTCCACAATTTAATTAACACGTAACAATGTGACGACATTACAATGGCAATTACAATGTGACTCCACAAACAAGTTAATATGCGACGTCACAAACGACCACGAAAATGACCAAAATGACTTCGCTGTGACCTCAATATGACATTGGCGAGACGTACTGCGACGTCCTGTGACGTCCCAAAGTTACAGTGTGACGTAAATCTTACGTCACTGTGATAGAAATGCTGAGCAACTCTAAAGACTTATAGTCTATAACATATTATTTGATGAAGGAAATTAATTAGAAGGAGAATATCTTGATAATAGGAATAATGAAATAGAAATTAACTGAAGCATATAAAATTATGCACGAAACACAGGATAACACATGGAAATTATTTATTCCATTTAAATACAGCGCCGAACAAATTCTGCAACAATCAAAATAATGTAAAAAACTTCCAGTTAATATTTAAAAGCATTAGCCGGAAAATTTATTGCTGATAAAGAAACAAACTTTCTTTGAAACATGCTCAAAAATCGTTTGTAAAACATGATCTTCTGAAAGAGATGTACTTTCAAAATCAGATATAATGAAAATTAATTGTATATGATTCTAAATTAATGATTGTAATTAAACCCCTTTCATTATTTGTAATACTTATATTTGTTAATGTAGATTTTTGTTCAATAAAATAGACAAAATAAAGTAGTGTTAAAAGGTCCAAATATGGGAAAAGGGGAGCCTAGTATAAAAAATATATAAATTATAATTTAAATAAAATAAATTAAGATATGTGATTAAAAGCGAGCGCGTTCGATAGCGTTACATTTCTTAGCGCACTCGACGGAGTGTTAAAAATTAAGGCATTATTTTAAGGTGCTCTATTCTACTTAAAACTACACCCGCTAGCTCTGTGTGAATCTGAAATGAATAGCTTTTTTATAAATATATATATGTATATACGAGTATATATATCATACCAGAAATTGTACTTTTTTTGTTGAAATATAAAGTTGGGATTCATTTCAATCATTCTTCATTTCTATTAATCCGGCAGAACCCGCCTAAAGCTACGATACACATTGAAAATAACAGTAGAAAAGTTTTAAGTAAATAATAGACGACTGTTGTTATGCTTTATGAAACAGATGCTTTTCAACAGCAAGATGTTTTAATTTTAAATAATACTAGAAATCGTACACGGATTTGTTGTTGTTGTTATTGTTGTAATATAAAATGGAGATCCATTTTAATCATTTTTAATCCCACAGAGCTCTCCTAAAGCTGAGATGGATCTCGCATTGCAATTAATAGCAGAAAAGGTCTTTAATTAGCTTTATTTTAACTCTTTATGTAGCTTAACTACATAGAACAGGCCTAAGCATGACGTCGATCGCAGTCCACTGGTGGATCATCAGAATATTTTGGGGTGATCACCTACACTAAGAGAAAAATATCGTAATTTAAAAAAAAGTATAAAATTACAATTTTATCAAATTCAAGTTATCAAAATTGATAATGAACGTCCTGGAGGAAAAATCAATTAAGTAATTTCGGTTATTCAGAGATGGCCACTTAAAACTCTGAGTTCGTGTCTAAAATTGTGTTTTATTTTATCTGCCATAAATATTTTTAATAACTGTTAATCATAAAATAATGTTTCGTTTATTCTGTGCTTAACGGGATGCTGCTTTCGATCGAGAATGCTTCTCCGGATGCGGGCGCAGCTAAATAAAATAAATAAAGCGAGATTCGAGGTAACAAACATGGCTATTGAAAGAGTAAATAAACAAAAAAAAGAAGCTCATATGAAATAGATAATAATGCACTGAAATATGACTATTAAATTATGATATATAAAAAGCAATAATAAACTATAGACACTGTTAAATGGCCACTTTAATTACTTTTTATCTGTTCTTGAATGTCATAAACTATATTACATTTGGGTAAAGAACATACAAGAAACAATGTTTTGAACAAATTTTATATCATTTTAAATGACATCATTTTATATGACAATTTTTGCAAGAATCTTCAAGTAGCTCACTAATGCAAGCGTATTACGTGAGTGATTAATCAACACTAATTGTCTGTCCAAAATCTGTTGGGTCTAATGTTTCGTACATTGTCAAAACTCAAGAACTTGAGTATAATATGTAAAATGATCTTTTCGTGTGGCATTGCAATAAATAGATAGCAAGCAGCAGAATGCAATGAATGCACCTAAACATAGATGAGTGCAATAATTTCAATGAATAGCAAGCTTGTGTGCAGATAAAAGCATCAGAAATTTTTGAAAATCTGCTGACCACCAAAGGGGATAACCTTGAGCTCTGAGGTATCTGCTAATATGGCCACATACTACATAAGAAAGTTGCTCAAATGACTTTTGTTCCTGAGATAAAACCGAAAGTAGAGTAGTTTACGTTCCGATGCATCTCTGAGATACACGTACCCGATTGTATTGCTGTTTTCGTCCATTAAATTATTTTCTCGATAACTGAATTCGATATGTTTGTGTTGCATTTACCGCTACAAAAAATTTGGATCAAAAACGATATTTAGATCTAATCCCTCACAGCAAAGATCGTCACATGTGTGACAGTGACGTTGTAGTCACGTGACACCTGGGTCACAATGTGACATCATATTGATTTCTATGCGACGTTATGTATTAGTAACTTTGTAACTTTATTGTGACTATATTCTGTGACGTTTCCACAATTTAATTAACACGTAACAATGTGACGACATTACAATAGCAATTATAATGTGACTTCACAAACAAGTTAATATGCGACGTCACAAACGACCATGAAAATGACCAAAATGACTTCGCTGTGACCTCAATATATGACTTTGGCGAGACGTACTGCGACGTCCTGTGACGTCCCAAAGTTACAGTGTGACGTAAATCTTATGTCACTGTGAAAGAAATGCTGAGCAACTCTAAAGACTTATAGTCTATAACATATTATTTGATGAAGGAAATTAATTAGAAGGAGAATATCTTGATAATAGGAATAATGAAATAGAAACTAACTGAAGCATATAAAATTATGCACGAAACACGGGATGACACATGGAAATATTTTATTCCATTTAAATATAGCGCCGAACAAATTCTGCAACAATCAAAATAATGTAAAAAACTTCCAGTTAATATTTAAAAGCATTAGCCGGAGAATTTATTGCTGATAAGGTAACAAACTTTATTTGAAACATGCTCACAAATCGTTTGTAAAACAGGATCTTCTGAAAGAGATGTACTTTCAAAATCAGATATAATGAAAATTAATTGTATATGATTCTAAATTAATGATTGTAATTAAACCTATTTTATTATTTGTAATACTTATATTTGTTAATGTAGATTTTTGTTCAATAAAATAGACAAAATAAAGTAGTGTTAAAAGGTCTAAATATAAGGAAAGGGGATTCTAGTATAAAAAAATATAAATCATTATAAAGAAAATAAATGAAAATATATGATTAAAACGAGCGCGTTTTTTATCGCGCTCGACAGATTGTTAAATATTAAGGCATTATTTTAAGGTGCTTTATTCTACATAAGACTACATCCCTAACTTTGCTTCAATCTGAAATGAATGGTTTTAGGGTATATGTTTTTATTTCGCATTGTGGATTTAAGTTCGAAAGCTATACTGACATAATCGCCTTAAACTCACACGAGAGAATGAAGTCTCGGGTTATTGAATTAAATATCATTTAAGTCCCCTAAGAGGATTACCGCCACAGCAGAGAACGTTTTTAAGTATATAAAGAAGACTGTTGTTATATTTCATGAAACAGATGATTATATATATATATATATATATATATACATCATACCAGAAATCCTACTTGGTTTGTTTTATTGGAATATAAAGTGGACATTATTTTTAATAATCTTTCATTGCTATCAATTCTGCAGAACGCGTCTAAAACTGCGATAGCTCAAGCATTGCAAATAACAGTAGAAAACTTTTAAGTAAATAATAGCAGACTGTTAATTTTATGAAACAGATGCTTTTCGATGCCAAGGTGTTTTTGCTTTATATCATACCAGAAATCGTACTTTTTTGTTGGAATAAAAAGTGGGGGTTCATTTCAATCATCCTTCATTGCTATTAATCTCGCAGAACTCGCCTAAAGCTACGATACGCATTGCAAATAACAGTAGAAAAGTTTTAAGTAGAACTTTAGTGTTTTTATGCTTTATGAAACAGATGCTTTTCAATGGCAAGGTATTTTTGTTTTAAATAATACCAGAACTCTTACTTGATTTTTGTTGTTGTTGTTGTTGTTGGAATATAAAATGGTGATTCATTTTAATCATCTTTCAATCCCGCAGAACCCGCCTAAAGCTGAGATAGTTCTCGCATTGCAAATAGCAGCAGAAAAGTTGTAAGTTAATAATCGGAGACTATTGTTATATTTTATGAAACAGATGCTTTTCAATAGAAAGATGTTTTTGTTTTAACTAATACCAGAAATCGCACTTCGTTTTATTTTTGTTGGAATATAAAGTAGGAATTCATTTTAATCATCTTTCATTGCTACCAATCCCGCAGAAGCCGCCTATTTCTGAGATAACTCTCTCTTTATAGATAACAGCATCCATAGACCAATTTCGCTATTTTTGTGCGCTCTCAGCATAAAATAGGACCTATCTACAATAACAGCAAGTAAACAAGCTATACTTTAGCAAGGAAATAATAATAAGTGTATACAAAATAGTATAATTGTATATAAAAGCTATCATTTCTCGTGATGACAACATGTAAAACTATTTAGAAGTAAAAAATTAAATTTATATTGCGCAAACACAACGTGATAATTAGAAATTTACTAGCGTCAGCTAAATAATATGTGGCAAGGTAAATATAAAGTTTTGAATTAGATGTGGCATTGCCAAAACCAGAAGAGGAAATCCTTAGTGAGGCGCCAATCCACTTTTTGCTGCTAAATCCGTATCCGTTATTATCTAAGCCATATCTATAATTAATCCTGAGAAATAGATATTTCAAAGGAAATTTTTGAGCAGGAATTTGAAATCCTTAGTAAATTACCTTGTCTCCTTCAGAATTTAATTCTGAATTCATGCCGATTATCATATAAGCTCTATTTATAGCCAGTCATAATGGATGTTTCAAAGAAAATGAACATTTTTGAACTGGAAATAGAAAAAGAACCGAGAGTGGAAATCCTTAATGAACCTTCTATCCACTCTAGAATTGGATACTGGATAAATACCAGTTATCATCAAAACTATACCTGTGATAAATAGATGCTTAAAAAACAAGATTATGGCAAAGACAAGGATATTTAGTGAAAACAAGATTATAACAAAATCTTCGCCATCAGCAAGAAATCAAATCAAACGTATTCCCCCTACCGTTTCTAACCAAATATAGCCGCTATGATTACCTCACTATCTTTAACTTTCACAAAAGATTTTACAAAACGCTTTACTCCAGAAAAAAAATTGATGACTCATCATCAAATCGAAGTGTGGTCTTAGTCAGCATGAAAGCCAGTAGAAAATCTCTTCCTTTGGTATTACCATCTTTTAGTACTCTTGAAATAGTGAAACGAAATCATATCACAAAACCCTACGTTCAAACTGCTCAATACGTTCAAACTGCTGTTGAAAGGTAAAATCTTCATAAAAAAGAGTAATAGCAGAAAACACAACCGTAGAATTCCTTACTTTGGATTATAAGCTATTTTAAGGAAGGTTATCTAACCATTATATTTGTCTGGCGTACTAGTATAGAAACCAGTCAAATACAAAAAAGTAATGCTCTTAAGAAATAAGGTTAAGTTTTATTTCGTTTAACAATATATGGTACTTAGCATTGAAAATAGTTGTCTTAATCGAAAATTCACCTCCGGTAGGTTGTGCCAAGTGGGCGATACTTTTTTGTTGTTGTTATTAATACCCAGGCGGTCCGCCTCACCCTAGGAGGGTATGTAGCAGTTATACGGACTGCCGGAAACTTTATATTAAACAAAAAAAAACCACGACGAATCTATCGAAAAACATACAGTTTAACAAAAAATCCATTTTCATGAGAAGCAAATTAGACATAAATATTCTACGAAATATGAGAGATTTCCAGAAGTTTCTATAGAGAGTCTATAAAAGGAGTCATTACTCCGTTGGAGAGCAGTTGACGTGATACGAGCTACATTGAACTGCGATACTCGTCAATGTTTTGAAAAAAGCAACAGCTGTTTTGTGAAATTAAATGTTTTAAGAATATTATCGATTATTTTCTGGAGTTAGCGGAACATTTAAATACTGATTTATTGTATATTGTTCCTGTTTACACTGTGCTTGTGAATAAACGTGTTTGTTATCCAGAAATTTGGTCTCATTCTTGTATCTTGAGCTCACACCCACAATTCCAGAGGATACGTCCTAACAATACAAGATTTCAAGTATTCAGAGTTAACTACCCGATAAAATACGTCCCAGGAGCAGAAAAGAAATTGAATAGTCATCACTGAATCAAAAGCGAATTCTGAGTCAGCAATAAATTGGGGTGAAAATATCTTGAGTCAGAATCCCTATCTTTCACTGATCGTATAACGGTAAAATACGTTGAATTGTTATTGCCTGTAGGGAAACCTGCTCGGTGAGATTCTTCTATATATATATATATATATATATATATATATATATATATATATATATATATATATATATATATATATATATATATATATATATATATATATAGTGCTGCTGTATTCAGATCATCTTTTCAATCAGGTTTGTTTGAACAGAAAGGTTTTTCAACAGTGAATTAGAAAATATATTTTAATAAAATGAAAATAGTCGTTACTAGCAGTAACGTCGCCAGAAAAAGTTTGAAGGAATAAGGGTTGGTAGCCAAATATTGCGTTTCTCATTTCTTCAAGTATCATTTATCTGAATGTCAATGAGTTCCAATGTGTATCTGGGAGGGGGGGGGAGGACGCCATTGAAATAGACATATAAGGATAACATATTTATCACATAAAAACATTTTTTTTTAAAAGTCTCATTACGTGAAAAGATTTTCTTCAAAATATACTCTTTGACAAAAAAAAGTAATGAAATTAAACGAAAAGAAATTGTAGATGAGTAAATAAAAAATTGATTTCTGTGTTGATAAAAAGATATAGAAACCTTAATGGACATAAAGAGATAATAAGTTAGTTCATAAATGTAGATGAGGAGATAAAAAAATTATTACAATATCAAATACAAGCTACTCTTTTTTTAAGAAACGTTGCATCAAAACAATTACAAATTAATAAGTAGTCGGGCGCCATCTATTGGCGATTATAATGATATGCGTCGGGAAATCAAAACATCCTTATGACAGCTTGTGAAAGATTGTTTGTTCTAAGCCTTCAGCAATTGCTGTTCTAGATCAACGATACTCGGTGATGACTGAAATCGATGTCCCAGTATGTCCCATATATGATCGACTGGGATCAGGCGTAGGCGTTCATAAAGGAGAACAAGTGGGGCACTTGACTCCCTAGGCGTTCAAGGTCGCAGATGCACCCATCAAGCTAATCGTTGCTGTATTGCTTATTCTTGATTTTGCCCCCCCCCCCGTATAAGTTCTATGTTCGTCCATGAGTCAGATTTTGATGGGAACCTCGGATTTTACACCTAGGATGCACCCCAGGAGAGACGATCCGTATGTGGAAAAACATTATTTTACTAGTAAATAGCAAAGAGCTATTAAATTGCTCCTCGAAGGTAAATAGCCCCTTGCAGACGTGACATAAAAGAAGAAATAAAAGGGATCGCAGGATTAGCTGAACGTATCGCTCTGCTATTCACGTAACTTGTGCCACTGTCAGAAGAGACATGTTAAATATATCTCCCCGCCATTACATCATGAGTAATAACAATGTGCTGATCTAAAATACAATTCGAAAGGGGGGGCGTGACAATCCAGTGGTTAGCGCACGGGAATTGCACTCGATCGGCTCGGGTTCAATTCCCGCCACTGCCAAAACTGCCCCGTGTTCTCGCGGAGTCTGATCACGTTAAACATTTGGGTCCGTAAGTCCTTCCGAGAGGTTGGTAGTAGGGGAAAGAGGGTAAGGCCCCTGTGGATGCCTCCCCTACTGGGTTCTGATCTAAATTGGGTGGCACTTCCCGATCGTCCAAACAGATACCTTATACCTTTCTGGTAGGTCGGACGGTCTGGGTCGAAGAAGTAGAATCTGAAAGTGGGCTCTGTCCGATCTTCCTCCATATGAAAATACGATGACTATCCGCATCAAGGCATATATCTGGATTCATCGCTGAAATTTATGCGTTATCCTTCTGGAACACCATCCATAACAATTGAACAAGGTTTCACCCCAGATGAAGTCTCCGATGTAGGATGTTTAATGGCGGACCTCTTTAATGGGCGCCACAGTACGGTCTTGACTCCCCCAGATGTCTTGCAATTGCTTCGGATGATGCATACTGCTGCATAGGGGACAGCTTTCGGTGGTGGGTCTCGAAAATGTGAAATCAATTCGAACTTGACTCACTCAGCTAAGCTTTCTTTACTCTACCACTTGTCCTCCTCTGCCGACCTGTCTTCAAGGCGTGTCTGCATACCTTCATACAACTGCTTCTAGCAGCAGCGTAACACGATGACATTAGAAGGACCAAATAGTTGACAATCGCCTACACAACCAACTGTCTTTGTAGTGGAGTGTCAACTTTTTCTGACTAAGTAAGATGCTCTAAACCTAGCAGTGGGGGGACGGGGTAGCTAGGGTACAGGGATTGCACTTCGGACCCTGAGTTCGATTCCCAGCTCAGCCCAATCTATCTCCATGTTTACGTGGTATACGGGAGCGTTAAATTTGTGAGTCCGAAAGTCCTTCCAAGAGGTTGGTAGTGGGGGAAGTAGTATACGGTTCCTCTTGATTCCTCCCCCACTGGTTCCCGTCTAAATTAGATGGCACTGTCCCGGCCGTCCAAACAGATACCTTACACTTTCAGGTAGGTCGGATGATGTTGCGTGGGTTTTCACCACACGTCCGGTCAGGACGCAAAATTATTATTATTATTCTCCATTTATCAAAAGACCATTTCAATTACTTCATTGTACACAAAACACATTCATTAAATCCCTCAATATCTTCCAATAATATAAAACACTATTAAACTAGCAATCGTAACTAAGCCTCTTTAAGTATTGGCATTAACGCTTAATAAAACTAGGCCTGTTAGTCAGACACGGGAGAGTGCGAGCGAGAGCGAGCGGTAAGAGTGAGGTACGTCCCATGCAAAAGGCTTATCTCGTCCCTTGGTTGACCGGGGCGCGGAGGTCCCGTCGGAGATTGTTACTCGGCGCTTCCATCATAATATTCAATCCGTGACCTTGCGAAACTTAAAGTCATCTCCTGATCTGTTTTCAACAATTGTGCTTTCTCTCGAAATCCCCAAAACGCTTTCTCCTCCCTTTTGACGCCCCTGTCCTGTGATTCGTTCGGACATCGGAGCCCTAGGTATTCCATTGGCAAGCATAAGGTTACATATTTTTATTGAAGAGAAATTGACACGGGGGCTTGGCTACAGGCCCTGAAATTATTACCCCAGCTGGATAAACTCCCACGATGTCGAGTGCACGTGCGGACCAGTGGCGACCCAAAGGTCAGTTCTTTACTGGACCGCCCGTCATGACATCCCTTTGTGAACCCAAACATCTCCATTGACAAGTATCAGGGGCGTGTGCAGATTTCTGTTCCAGATGGTCAACCGGGAACCTTATACATATTGTCTAAAAATCCAGGGACCATCTTTCTAGGCAGCAAACTTTCCAAACATTCCATGATATTACATTCCATTGGGAAAAACAATGTAACAGATGATCTGGATCGAAAGAAAGAATCCTAACGGTGAGTGGTGCGGTTTGGGTTGCTTCCCACTGTCCCACAATACGAATCCTCTAAAAGTCGCGCTAGCGTTGAGTATTTGAGTGCATTATAAAAGCATTATTTAGAGGAAATTGAAGTCAATGCAACGGTGATAGCAAACTAAAATTTTCACAGAAGCCACCTATAACTGTGTTTGCATAGGTAACATTGTACGCACAGCAAATACGCTCTGGAAATGATCTAAACGCTTATTTGTGGCATTTGCGTCGCTGGCCGAAAGGAATTTGCATATAATCTTTCTTGGTTCTCAGACTATTTTATCAGGGTGCTTCGATATTTTAGATAAAGCGTGTATATTATGTGTTTTTGGAGATCGAAACTCTTAAACAATATCAAACGAAGAATCCAATAGCTCATCAAATTGTAACTATCATAACCAGCAGCATCCATCAAAAGTTTTTTATAGGATGGGTTAAAGGTCACTCGGGTGTTCTGGGAAATGAAGTTGCAGACTGTTTAGCTTTTGAGGCGACGTCAGATATCTCTGTTCAGAGTACAAACTTACCATATCCCTGTTCATCGCTAAGGTCACATCTGAATATTAATACCATAAAGTGTGGCAACAGCAGTGGAATGAAAGTGAGAAAGGAAGAGAAACATTCAACTATCTTCCCAGAGTATCTCAAGAGCAACTGATTTGCAGCAGAGAATTGGTACAGTTTTTCTCAGGGCATAGCTGTTTCCCAACCTATCTTTACAAAATCCAAAAGAAAGACACCGAAAACTGTATTTGTGGTGAAATAGGATCTCCGAAACATTTTGTATTTGATTGCGAACTTACAAAGAACTATCCCTTTAAAAGGCCCAGTAGACAACATATGCCAATATTTGACGAAAACCTTCTGGGTAATAGCTGGGCGAAACAGAGAATAAAAACTATAATTCAATTCCTAGAGGAAAACGAACATATCCTGTGAATTATTACTGGTAACCACCACACATTAGCTCACTGTTTATTGCATATTTATCTATAGTACTTCTAAATTCTTTTTTATAAATACTGCAATCAAATTAATTTTAAATTCACATTTGATTTAATCATTGTATGTATCAATATAGTATTGAAAGCCATGGTAATCTCTGAGATTTGTATGTATATGTTGTATATATAGTTTTGTATGTATGTTTGCATAAGTAGTTTTGTATATATATATTTTGTATATATGTATATATATGTATATATCTTTGAAAATTATTCGTTTGATTTTGTATATGTAATAACCAATTTTAGAAATATTTTGTATGTATAGTTGCTCCCATTTGAAACAGTTCTGCACATAAGTGTTTATGGATGTGAAATATTTGTGAAATACTATCTGTATCTAGTATAGACAAGCATATTGTATATAATTGTTTATCATTTTTATCTTGGCATTAAGTTTTAATTTCTGGTTTTGGCAGATATTCCTCCACCATAGGCTGTAATTACTGTAAACCTTCGGGTCGGTGCCTATAGGTGGTTAATCTGGTAATCTGTGTTTTCGGAAATGTTTTTCATCAAAATGTATTTTCAAGTTTCCCTTTTAAATATGGAAATATTTGGAATATTTTATGGAAATATTTTATCAAATCGGAAATATTTTAGTCATAAACATGCTTTTCATTAAGTTTAGAAAACCAGGTAGTCATGATTTAAACCCATTGATCCGTTATCAAGTTATAAACGGTCATGACAGGTAGACAGAAACAATTTTTTTTTCTCATTTTTTCCAGATTTAGATGTAGAGTGATAACACATGCATCAATATATTCCTTGGATGTATCCTCATTGCCTGAAAAAAAGATCTTGGTAATCCATAACGTGTTTCGCAAAGCTTGGTTTAGAAGATGGGGTGGTTTAGAGATTTATATAAACGTCTATTTATCGAAGTTCGAAATATACATTAGATAAACAGAAGGTCATCCAATTAATTAAATACAAGGTATATTGAAATAATTAAAAATGTGACAAATAGTTAGATTAAAATATTATGAGCTTTATCAAATGGTCTTTGACTGAGTTGCTTCCATAAAAAATTAAATATCAGAAACACATGCTATGAAAAATAGTTATTACTTACATATTTATTAATTTTAATCTGCAACTCGGAGAAACTGTCATTCCGTAGGCTCTCTGAAAAACAGATACAATTTTTCAGAATTTGACATAGATTCAAAATGACATTGAAAACATCATTGATTAAAATTCGTACACTTGTAAAGAGCCTTGCTACCTCAAGAACCCTGGATCTTCGAACTGGCCATCCAAGGCTCTACTGCTGCGCTTCTGGGAGAAAATTAAAAGCTCTTATCGAAGTGGACTCTACATTCTCCACCCTCTAATGCCAGATTGGCGGACAGCCTGACCACCTCCGGCTATTTTTATCTCAGGTTAACCTCCTGAAACTACTATTTTTACCCCGGTTAGTATCCTGCGTGGTCATTATCCTCTCAATTTGAAATCGGCGTTCAACTTTCCAGAGTACTCTGAATCCGTACTAGTCGTACTAGTGTCACTTTCAAACCTCCGACATATTTGCACTGACCTATAGAGTTAATTTGTTCGGGCACCATTGTAAAGAGCCTTGCTGCCACAACCGGGAATCGAACCCTGGAACTCATAACTGGTCAGCCGACGCTCTACCATTGAGCTACTGTGACTAAATTACAAGTTTTGATTATCGAAGTGGATTCTGTTATGAAGTGGATACTATTAAAAATTTATCCGAGATTGTTTATTATGAAAGAAAATAGAAAAAGTCAGTTGCTTTAGCAACGAAAGTTCTAGGTTCTTTTGCGAAGAAAGTAGAAAAAGTCAGTCGCTTGGGCAAGAAATCTCTTAAGATTTCCTAAAGTCTCAAACATAACATTCTAGTGAACTTTTTGTTTCCTGCACAAGGCCCACCTGTAGACAAACAACTTCTCACTGGCTTTTAGATATATGGGAGCCAGTTTTGAATTGTGGGAACAAGTGAGAAATCCTGCTCATAGAAATTCTGCTGCCACTACTGCAAACCGGGAGCCACCACTGCAAACATTTGTTGCTCTATTGACCTACAAGAAAAGCAGGAGCATTGAAAACACTATGAAATAAATTAACTTCAACTTTACATTTCGTCGAGGCGACTCAAAGAACTAAACTATTTTCTTGAAAATCTTGTTTTCAGAGAAACAGAAATGTAACTAAATTTTAAGTAACACTGAACGCATGAATCTTTCGAATATAATCTTAAATAATAATAAGAATAATAATAATAATAATAATTAATTTTAACTATGTTTTGGTACAATTTAAGTTATAGTTTACAGATAGTAAAATGTTCTAATTTCCTTAGAAAAACTTTACAAAAAGGCTAAATTTGCAAATTTTTCCTGTTTTGAATGCTATAATGTATTCTAAGGCCTTGAAAACATAGAAAATGCCATATAAAGAACCATATTTCTCCCAAATTTGTAAAATGAATCCAAATTTCCCGATAGCGGCTTTGGGAGGAAACCGAGTCTCAATTAAGTCTCAAATAACTCCTTGTCGGCCAATAACAGTTATTTTGTAATTTTTTTTTTTATTTATTTTATTTATTTGTTTTTAATTTTCAAAAACTGCTGCCATTTTTCATCCTAAGGAACATTTTGATGGGTGAGGCTCAAACATGAAAGGTTTTATCCCCTAATTGTTCCACACAACTCTTGGCTATGACGTCAGTATTGTTTATCCCTCCATTAAAGAATTTAGTGTCTGATGTTTTTAAAGATATGAATATTTGATTTTTTTTCTGTTTGAAATACATATTTATACCTTCATGATTGGACTCCATAGTCTTAAATAGTTCTTAGTATTATGTTTTACTTTCATACATATGTATTTTTTCTCAATTCTTGATGAAATCTTACAACTAATATTTTAACACTCATTTCTTACTTAGACCGTTATTATTTTAAATATGCTTCCTATGTTTGATACTTTATAGTACATTTATCGCAATTTAAAACAAAATTAGAATTCTATGTTTTTCTTTACGCAATTTTTTATTGTTCCCAAAACGAAATTTAAAGGAAGGGGTTTTATTAACTGTGTATCTTAATTAGTTAAATTAAATTAAATTAATTAATTAATTAACTTCTATCTCAATTAATTAAAATGTAGATAGTTTATATGTAAACGTAAAAATATGGTAAGCAAACCAGATGTGTTACATTATTTTTGCGATAGTAACTTTAACTCAAATTTCTATATACAGATAAGCCTTTGGATAATATACATTCTAAGCACCATGAATTTTGTATACTATTCAAAAAATGATATTTTCAAGTATTTTATTTGCAAAGTTGTTACTTTAATAAATAAATCTCTCATATTTGTATTTTTGACTATAAGCAAAAATGTGAAAAGATGTTTAACTCATAAACATGGGAAGCGTATTCTACATTTTAGTTTTGTATAATATTAGGAATATTTAACAGCTGTTATTGACAAAATGAGATATGTAAAATAAATACAGTCATTAAAAACAAGACAACAAATAAGCAGGTATCAAATGTTTCACAAGGAAACAGAACCTCCATTAAAGATCACCAAGACAGCTGTATCTTTACGATATATTTTCAAGCAAAGGAAAAATATCTGTATGACAGATTTTTTCTGCCTTTACTGGAATAACTGCATTTTCATTGATCCTGGCAAAAAAATGTATTTTTAGCTTCAGAAACCTGTTATTACCTGTAATTAATTACCTGCTACATACATGCAGCGCCATAAATGAATTTTAGACTTTAATGAAAATTGACGCAGGTGACAGCCCGTCTGCCTGCGTCGTTGGTTGAAAAGTCCTTTTATGGCTCAGGCCTGGACCTGAAATTTGCTGTACCCGATAATACAGCATCTCAATATGAAATATTCATATTGAGATGTAACAGAATTCGACCGATTCAACCGTGTAAATTTATCACAGTCTAATTAACAGAATTCGACATCAGAAACGCACAAAACTCGTACTTGGAAGACAATGCCATACCTTTCATACTGCAGAAATTGCTAGATGCTGTAACGCAGTTACACTTGCAATGCTTGTCAATATTCTTCCTTGATTCCAAATATGCATCATTGCTCAGGTAGACGAAAGGCATTTGGAACAGGCTATACATTAGATTCATGTGTATGTCATCATCACCAATAGCTCGATATTCCACTGTGAACCTTGGCATTCCTCAGAAGATTCTACAAAGTTGTCTCTTTTCGTCTCTGACCAAACTAGCCCCGTGTACGGGCACGTTAAATATGTTGGTATGTAAGACCTTCCGAGAGGTTGGTAGTAAAGGAAGGAACCTACGGTCCCTGTAGACGCCGCCCCCACTGTGTTCCGGTTTAAATTGGGTGGCACTTCCCTGTTGTCCAAACAGATACCTTACAATTTCGGGTTGATCTGACGATTTGGGTCAAAGAAGACAGAAGACGAAGAAGAAGCTGTCTTCCCTGGAGCAATACTTCTCCAATTTTTAATATTTAACACCTCAAAGTCTAGGTCTTTTACCGGTCGGTGTGGACATAAAAATTTTCATTGTGATTCTGTTGTTATCCATTCTTAGCAAATGTTCTGTTCATTGCATTCCGTTAATTTTAATGTAATTAATTATCTCCGGATCATTGTATAATTTGTATAGTTCAAAGCTATATATTCTTCTCCAAATATCATTTTCCTGAATTCCACCAAAAATACTGCACAAATTTTTTCGCTCAAAGACACAAAGAGCTTTTTCATCATGTCCTGTGAGAGTCCAGATTAATTTTAATGTAATTAATTATCTCAGGATCATTGTACAATTTGTATAGTTCAAAGCTGTATATTCTTCTCCAAATATCATTTTCCTGAATTCCACCAAAAATACTGCACAAATTTTTTCGCTCAAAGACACAAAGAGCTTTTTCATCATGTCCTGTGAGAGTCCAGGTTTCTAAAACATAAACTGAGATAGGTCTAATAAGTACTACTTCATATAGCTATAATTAGAATAGGCTATATAGGCTGAATAGTTTTTGGAACAGGCTGGAGGGTATTTGGAACTGGATGTACAGGCTGGAGGGTATATGGAACAGACTATACAGGTTTTAGGGTATTTGGAGCAGGCTGTACCTTAGATTCCTGTACATGTAAGTGTTGTTTATTTTATCATTCCTGAATAGGCAGCCATTAGTCAATAACTCTATTGCGTCATACACATGCCTTATGTAATAATTTTATTGATTTCTACTCACCATAAATTTTTTGTTAGCTTTTTTCGTCTATCTCACTTTGTTGTTGAGTTCGTTATTCTAACTTTATAATTTATCCGCTAGGGGCGCTTCACTACCTTTTAACCGATCGGACATCACTTTAATACTATAAACAGACCTAACGTGTACACTCATGAACTTTTCTTTACAAATTTATTTGGGTAGGAATGGTACAGCCCAGTGGTTAGCGAGTAGGGATTGCACTCGGACAACCCGAAATCGATACCTGCTTCTGCCGAAACTGTTCCCGTGTTCACACAGAGTAAGAGCACGTTAAATATGTGCATCAGTAAGTCCGGAGAAATTGGTGTTAGATGGAGGGAGCGTGCGGTCCCTATGAATACCGCATCCACTGGGTTCCGATCTAAACTATGTGGCACTGCCCGGCCGTCCCAACATATATCTCACACCTTCGGCTAGGTCGGACGGCTTGGGTCGAAAGAAAAGAAATACTCGGGTACTTAAAAACTTTCCTAGGAAATCTTAATAATAGAGTGAAACGGCAAAGCACTTACAGATATAAAATTATTGTGTTGATCAAAATAATACAACAGTAAGTGATTAAATGTCAACATTGCATGTGCAAAATCGTAACTGGATAAATCTACATGCAAAATGCAATTATCAAAATTTACCAGGCACAATAGAGACATCGGGAGGAATTCGTGAATTATGTCACATTCATAATTTAATGTATTCAATTTCTGATGGCATTATAACGATCAAAGTAAATGTCCCATTGTGCATAAATGCTGATTTTAATTCTAAAATGTAGCGTTTCGAAATGTCCCCTATTTATAATTAAAGTTGTTGGGTATTTGTTTGGATATTTAGTTTGCCGTTGGGCACATAGGATTATAGACAAGTGTGCAAATTAAAATTGACTTTTTAATTGATTTCCACATTTCGTGCAACTAAAACGTTTCTTTCAACCTGGTAGCATTCAAAGTTTGCCGTTCGCGATGAGAGCGAATAGGATCACTTTCAACTCAAACTACTTCTTCTTACACAATAAAAGAAGATCCCTGTCCGTCTGTCTGTGGAAAATCAAAGTGCCGGACAGCGGCGAAATTTCCTACTGAGGTGCTTCACATTCCCGTACGATGCCCCTCGGCGAGATTTTTCCTTTTATAAATTCGAATTAGTTCAAAAGTTACGAACATTTTTAAGCCGAAGACCCGTCAAAATTTCGACTTCAGAATTATTTTTATTCCAGACAGACATGTGTCAAACTTGCTCAAAATTTCACTTCGACATTAGAGAAAGAAAAAATTGTTACAAAAAAAAAAACACCTCAGAGGATCATCATCACCCAACACAACCTCAGATGGTTTTGTACCACATTTTGTACCACAGTGCGCAACTTATATTTATCTCTACATTGTCAGCAGGCGGACCGATGGACGGAAGCTAATTTTTTTTTTTTTTTTTTATAGATTCCAAAAATCTCTAGCGTGATATAAAGCATCCCAATTTCGAAAATGTCCCACCAGCCTTTGAGAATTCTTTGAGCTAGAGACATGCTTATGTTTGCAAAGTTCACTTCGACTATAAGAGCTTGCATTTTCGTCCCAGTAGCTCAACGGTAGAGCGTTGGCTGGCCAATTCGGAGATCCAGGGCTCGATTCCCGGTTGGGAAAGCAAGGTTTTTTACAATGCCGCCCGAGCGAACTGACCCTGCAGGTTAGTGCAAAGATGTCGGAGCTTTGAAAGTGACCTTAGTACGACTAGCACGGATTCAGTGGACTCTGAGATATTGAGCGCCGATTTTAAATTAAGAGGACAGCGACCACGGAGGGACTAACTTGGGTAAAAATAGTAGTAGCAAGACGCTAACCTGAGGTAAAAATAGCAGGAAGTGGTCAGTCAGATTGCCAGTTGCCCGCCAATCTGGCATTAGAGGGAACAGAATGCATAGTCCACTTCGACGATAAGAGCTTGCATTTTGTCCCAGTAGCTCAAAGGTAAAGCGTCGGCTGGCCAATTCGGAGATCCATTGTTCGATTTCCGGTTGGGGCAACAAGGTTCTTTGCATGTTTTCTTCTATTGGACTATATAGTTCTTCAAAAAAGAACCTTTTTTTTCCATTTACAAATAGAATAAGATGTGAGGATGAACAAGGCTTACCAATTAGTCTGAGGAGTTTAACTGATTGAGAAGGATCGTCGTCTTCTTCAGAAATCCTGAAAATACAAAACTTGAATGAAATAACTGCTGCATCACCGCATATTTACAGAACAACATGAGCAGGAGTTTCGCTCAACTCGACTTTCTCATACCATATTCCATTTTTAAGTAGTTTGTAGTTTTTATTTAAATTAAATTTTACAAGTAAACTTTTGAAAATTCGGTATCGCTGATCCAATTGATTAGAATTATAGCGCGTTATCCTTCACTTTAAGGGACTTGACAAAATCTTTCGATTGATACCATACTTGACCATGTACCTCTGGGGGAGTAACTTGCTTCCCCCCCCCCCGACGGGGGCCAATGACGTCACGGACACAAAAATTGCATATGGGCTATTTTTCAACAATGATTGAAACTATAAAGTCTTGAGCATTGAGACTTATCAATGAGCCAATTATGTCAAATTTCGTCGAATGCTGCCATGTCAAAAAAATATAAAATTTCGAATACATTTCGAAATTTTTGCTGGAATTTAAAAAATTCTATCGAGTTCCATATTTTTGGATAACAAAGCCGGATGTAATGTTTCATAAATATCCAATAATATTTGTAGCAGCTTTCGTGTACACAAGAAATCAATCACAGACAGATGGACAGACACACGGACATAACTTCAAAAATAGTCTAAACGTACTCAGGAAATCTTAAAACATATATTAGCATCAAAATCTTGAAATAAAAAATTTTCGTATAAACAATATTTTCTCAATACTACGTATCAGAAAATTGAGTAACTCTGCTACTCGCTACAGATTGATTCGAAAGCATATTTTGAATAGAAATAGGTTAATGTGTGCATATTTCGAATAGAAAAAGTGTAATGTGTGTTGCTCTTTCAATGATACCAGGTACCAAAAACAGCTTTGACATTTTCTAGTTATTTTTATTAATTTTATTTATTTATTTATTTATTTTGGAAAATTATACATTTTCGATAGATTGATAGAATGCAGTCTTTTTTTCGTCCGAAGCGGACCACAAACGACGATGTTATCGAAGGTGAAACGATAGGATGTAACGTTTGCAGTCACGCCACCGGACTAGCGTACGTTCTCTGTAAGAGATGTACGGTCGCAAGTCGCTCAGATGCCGATGCACAGATGTCGCAAATTAAAATTTAATTTCTTTTTTGCACTTTTCTACGAGAAATGTTTTATAATACAGCTTAAAGGATATATATAATCGGGAAAAAATAATGTATTAGGTTCTACATTGAGTTCGGCTTTGAAAGTGTGGTGACGCTTCCATAACATAATTTCGTTTTATAATTTCTATACAATATTATCAGAGTTACCAATTAAGCCATTTTATGGCCAGATTTATTCAAATATTTAATATATTTTGAGCAAAATTGGCTAAGTTTGCAACTACTTATAATAGCTATCCAAGAAATAGCCATGCAGTTCATCTTCTGATGAAAAAGTTAATTCCTCCGGTTGATTAGAGTTGATTCTTCTGCTCTTAACTTTCATTCTATAAGTGGAATTTTTGCATTGGATTTACGTTTAAATACTGATTGGATACTTGTCTGCAATATGAAATCTGAAATAAAACCTGATATTTATAAAATTAGAGGGGCATATTTCTCTTAAGTTTAAATATATTTTAAATACATCTAAAAATTCACAGAATTGTGCGAAGACAATACATTTTGCATTTTAAGAAGTTTTAGAAAATAAATTTCGACGTAGAATAAAAGCAAAACAAAGAATTTAAAATGCTTCGCACGTCAAAGCTCCTCTCAACGTAACTTAAACCGATCGCTGAACTTCAATTTCATTCCGAAACCTTCAGCCCAACTTTCAAAGAACGTTTTTATCCATTGAATAACGCAACACTATAAGATGGATGAAAATCCAAGCGCTCCGGGGGAGATTATTTTTTCATTTCCCAACAATATCTGCCATAAAAATTGAAAACAAGCGCTGCCACTACGGTATTTCGGAAATTAAGTTTGGCACGTTATTTTAAAAAGAAATTTATATATTATTTATAGTAGTAGTTATTGGTTTCAGAATCAGAAAAGCTTATATGTCGGCTTATATGAAAATTTTGTTCTTTGAAGGTATTTATGCTTGTCAGAGATTAAATATTATATATTTTTATTACGTCCTACTGTTTTTGTGGCATATAAAAATTAAAAGAAAATTAAATATTTCTGAAAGAAAGGTCATATATGTAATTAATTTTTCCGCACAATATATGTAGAAAAATATTAAGATGAAATAAAGAAACCGAAAACTTCATTTAATAACCGAATATTTGTTATTGTTTCCTCTAAATATTACAATTCGTGTATTTATAGGGATATCATAGGGATTTATAGGGATGCATTCGTGTATTTATAGGGATTTATAGGGATATCATCGTGTATTTATAGGAACATCAGTATATTTTTAGATAAATAGATAAATTTCTAATGAAATTTTACATTTGATTAATTTAGCAAGAAAAATTATTATTGTCTCAGGTATCAGAGCCTGTTCTACGGAAGATAGTTTCCCGCCTAGTTGATATTGGGAGGCCCTCCCAAATATTTTAAAATGCAAGTGCACAGTCAACCGCAAATAAATATAAGTAGAAATTTTTGATTCATCAGATTACAACGATAATTACTAATTAGTAGAAAACAACACCAGTAATGAGTAAAACGCATATATGGAAGCAACAAATATCCATCAAAATGTCGTCTCATCAGGCATGTAACATTGTCACATTTGCAATACTTGTCAAAATAATAGTCTTTCTAGAAATCAAATGTACATTGCTGCTGATGAAAGACACGTTGAATAAACTGTACATTAGATTCGCGTGTAATAAGAGTTGTTTATTTTAGCATATCTGAATAAGTCACTTATGACAGTGATTTGCCAGTAACATTAATGTATCAAACGTGTACACTCATTTACCTATCTTTTAAAAGCTAATGAGGTGCTAAAAATCTTTCCTAAGAACCCTGTATATTTATTTTTGCATTCATGCATATTTCAACGGCCATCTTCCCTTAGAGCTTACAAAATGGCAGTAAGAAATTCTCATCCGGGGTTTTCATTCCTTCTACAAAGAACTTAAAAAGCCAGATTTTCTGCAAATATTTTAGCATTATTTTGGACGGTGTGGTTTTGTTTTATTATTGAAAAGAAAAGAAAAAAATTTGACTTTGGAGAGAGATTTTATGTGACTTAAGAAAATTATTTAAATTACGGAGATGCCCTGAATAAATTACAATTTTTCAATAAATATTCGAAATTCTTCAATAATTGCATCACATTAGCTATCTCTATTTAAAATGCTTTCAAATTGTTGTACGAGTATAAATCACTAAGGAAATCTTCTGTAGGACAGCACATAAACCTATGTTATAAATATTTTTACTTTCACATACAATTATATAGAAAAAATGGCTGATAATAATATTTTCCCTTTACATATGTGCTAGATATTTTTAGAGAAGTAAGTATGCATAAAACAACAGTCTCAAATCAGACACAAAATGAGGTATTATAATATCCATTATTGTAAATAAATAAACAAGAAAGATCAATCATGCATAAAGCATTGATAATGAAACGCTTTCCAATTAAAATGCAAAATCACCGCCTCCTTTAGAAGCTGCCTGTTCAGCCAGCTAGCTGCTGGCGCTGATTTTGAGTTATGACACATTGTACCGCGTGAGGACGCCCCTTGCGTCGAATGTTTTTTGCGGTTTACCCATATGTTTAGATTGGTTTACGGTAGAATATTAAAATTCAAAATTGAAATTGAAATTTTTAGTTGTTGTTTTTTCTACTTTTATCATTGGATTTTATCCTTAATTTTATTGTTAATTTGATTTTAAAGTTAAGTTTATTGCTGATTTGATTTTATTATTGGATGTTCTTATATATATTTTTATATTGAAATCAAGGTTGCGTGTGTTAAGGGAAAATTAAGGTATGTGTATTTTATTTTATTATGAATTTGTTTCATTTTATTGAAAAGAATTGTCTAATATTATAGATTTTCCATATAAAGGATTTATTTTATTTATATAACAATACTGTAGTCAAATACAAATTATGGATACTTTTATACACACAAATTTTTAATGCAATTCAATTTTGCTATTTGAATGACACTTTTATTTTATAAAAAAAATATAGTAAAACTTGTTTTCACCACTCTCATTTCTGGACTGCATCCTAGGCAGGTGATCAATATACAAAGGACTGTGATCTAAAGTTTTTAATATTGTAGAGTCATAAAATACTTATCATGGTTATGTTACTAATAAAAATACACAAGTACATACTTTAAAAGAAGATTATGGGTCTGAAGGGAAGGGGGTGTAACTTTTTATATGCTAAAATATAGATATTGAATAAAATAAAGAAATTGTAGACCACAATTCTTATTAATGTAGCCTAAATATAAAATTTTTTCCAACATAAATGACCAGCCTATTATCACTTAAATTAGGCAATCAGTTATATTGAAAGTACTTTTACAATAGACATGAGGGAAAGAGATCAATTATTAAAGTATTATTACATATTTTGCATCCCTGGGAGGGGGGGGGTCATACATAATCTATACTCATGTCCTAAAGCTAAGAATAATTACATGCATTTCAATAGGAGAAATACACATTTTGCTCTGCCACTCTTAATGTACTTTACATAGAAAAAAACTTTCTACAGGAAATAAAAGATCTTAGAACACTTAGCAGATATACAACAAATTGAAATATTGCATATGTATTTCATGAAGTGTATATCCATGATTAAAAATTGAAATAGAAAATTCATTGAAAAATGATTTGGACTAAAAAATTTCTTCATATAAAAACATGAAAATTCATTAAAGAATAACTTTTCATTTTATCACAAATTTATTATCTGAAGTCATTTTTCTATGATTTTTATGATTTAACTTATATATAAATTTTTGATGAAGGATTCACATATTAAATGCATGTAAAATTTCAATTTGTTGTGATTTTGTTAAATGTGCGAAGCCCTTTAATTTCAAGTATTTTTTCTTTAATTACAAAGTGGGTTTATGAAATATTATATGGATTATAATTCTTTCTTCTCCTGGCTTGTAGTGTTTGGAATTTTTTTCTCATAAAGAAATTATTATCCAAAGAATTGCAAGGAAAGAAAAATCATAAAACTAAATTTAAAAATAAAATTTAGATCATAAAAATCTTTTTTTTGTGTGTGTGTGTGTAACCAATGAAAAACGTCGTTCATCCTAGTTTCACTACGTCCTCGTGTTTTTATACCTTTGCTTTCGCATATATCATGTTTGTAAATTAAATATTAAATCCTATTTCAAACACTTTTATGTCCCTTTTCAATATTAAGCTGTACCACTGTATTCAACCGATGTAGCGCCATCTACCGTAGAATGTTGTCCTTACGCAAATCACCTTTTACTAGGGAGAGACTGACTGTACAGGCAACATCTAAAGGAGACGGTGGCAAAATGCGATACATTCAGCATTGGCATTTTTTATTTATACACAGAACTACGATAATTTATTTTACTTGAAAACCTTAAAATTCGCCGAAAAACATGAACTTTATTCAAATGACGTCATTAAAATATAAATTGTCTGGTTTCCTATGTAAAAGCAATGAATATTTCATTCATGCACTTTTATTCCACACTCCAGAGTTAAATAATTTTACGTGAAAAACATTCAGCAATTCTTATGCAACTCATCTTTACATTCACATGTTTACATTCTCCATCCATTAAAATTAGGCTTCATTGTACAAATAATCAAAGTTTAATGATCATTTAAACTATAAATATTGTAATTGCGTTGGCGCAGAATCTAGATGGAAAACAATTAAAGAAAAAATAAAGAGGTTTTAGGACAGATGCAACATAAAATATAAATTTAAAAGAACTTTAAAAATCATTTCTTTTACTCTGGGAAAAAAATGGATACCATATTTTATTTTGAAGTGGGTCATATGATCACTATGACCTTATGATATTATATGGGTGTAATTATTATTTTAATTTTTATTTAAAAAACTACTGAATACATTTTTCTGAAAATTGTTTTATATATTTTATGGGATAATTTGAATATTTCCTGAAACTTTCGAAGCAATTTATGAATTTCAAATTCGCTTAAAAAGTGTTTGAAAAATTAGTTCCCATAGGGTTCAATGTATTTCATTTTTTCAACCCGAGTTCAATCCAAAACTAATTGGATGATATTATTCATTTATATTCCCATATGTCCCACAGACCGACCGTCTCAATAACATACTAAAATTTCATTTTGATAAAGTCATTTTTACGGCAGTTATCGTGCGAACGGACAGACAGGCAGAATGAATGAACAAAGTCATAAACACTTCTCAACTATATTGTAAAGGGTTAAAAATGATGTTAGCTTCGTTTTCGGTATATAATATCATACGTAACGTAAAAGCTCCAGAATTCTCCATTGTTATAAGGTTAAAATTGAATCCAATATCCAACTTCGTTTTCAGCATTTGATGTCATACGTAACGTAGAACTCGAGAATATCTTCTTTACATATAGATAAATATAGGACTATGGTAGTCAAGTCGTGATTTGTACAGCAGGAAGATTGTAGAAGAGATACGTTTTCTGGCATATTCGATTCTTTGTTTTATATCTAAGTCAGCAATGACTTCCTTAAACATTATAAACATATGCAGAGAAAATCATATTTTGGAATGTAAATTCCAGGACATTTACACATCTCATTTGTTTTTGTATCCCTAATACTAACCTTTCTAATCTCATTTAATAATTTTATTCTTCGCCCGAGAGTTCCCACATAATTTCATTCTTCAGACGTATTGTCAAACATTCAATAGATATCCACATGCAAATAGAGATGGATATAATTGGCGATTATTTATTTTATGCGCCAAAGATAAAGTTTGATTTTATAAAGAACTTTCTTGTATTCAGAACAATATACAGTATTGTGGCAATTAATTGAGAAATGTCATTTTTTTCGTTTTATCCCACGTAAGCTTAGGAAGAAGCACTCCAAATTAGCTCAGAGTTCAAATTGCAGTTATTATCAAAGTAGCAGGTGTTCGCATGCACCTGGTAAGTAGCAGGTGTTCAAATTCCTCCGCCAGGTGGCAGGTGTTCCGCAGTGGTAGTTTCTCAGTTGTTGCGGGGCTCATTAGCGTCATGGATATCAGCGCGGAAACACGTGCTAAAGTGATTGCGCTTAGAGAACACACTTCTGAGACGTTCGAGGAAATAGGTAAAATATGTGGAGTGAGTACAGCAAGTGTCGGGAGGATCTGGAAGCGGTTTCAGGAAACAGGAAATGCTGGAACCAACCGCTCTGGAAGATGCGGCCGAAAAAGATCAACTTCGACTCGTGACGACAAAACTTTACATCGAATGAGTGTTAAAAATCCTCGATTAACCAGTTTTGACCTGTCTAAGTCCATAGTGGCAGCTGGTGTTGATATTGCACCTTCAACAGTGCGATACAGGCTGTTAGAACGCGGACGGAGAGCACGTCGACCGTACAAAAAGCAGCTTCTGACGCTTCGCATGAAGAAAAAAAGGTTGGAATGGGCACGAAAATACAAAACATGGACTGAGAAGGACTGGGCGAAAGTTCTCTTTTCTGACAAACACATTTTGTGGTTCAGGGATTTAGATCTATGTTCGTGAGAAGGAGCCAAGGAGAACCTCTCAATCAGCACCACATCAATCAAGCATCCGCCCAAAAAGATGTTTTGGGGTTGTTTCAGCGTTTTGGGGACAGAATCTCTTGTTCCCGTAGAGGGAATGAAGAACAGTGCCAGTTACGAAGTCATATTGACCCGAAAAGTGCTTCCAACCATGGCTAAACTGTGGCCGAACGGAGATTGCGTTTTCCAACAAGACAGCCCGCCATGTCACACTTCGAAGCGAATCAAAAATTTTTGCTCAAAAAAAAAATATTACCGCACTGGATCGGCCCGGGAATTCACCAGACTTGAACCCCATAGAAAATTTGTGGGCTATTGTCAAAAAACGGCTTCACAAATTTGACTGTACGACGATGGACAAGCTAATTTCGGCCGTTATTGACATATGGTTCAGAGACGTTGAAATTAAAACTACATGTGCTAGTCTAGTACATTCCATGCCGAAACGTGTCTGTGATGTTATAAAGTTTCGGGGAGGTCATATCACTTATTAGTTTTAAATGTATCCATAGAAAACTTGAATAAAACTGAATTTTATAAAAAAAACTGCATTTCTCAATTAATTGCCACAATACTGTATTAATTGAATAAGAAGCAAATTTTAATTAAACATTAGAAATTATTTAATTGATCGACTTAATTTTTAATTAGCCCCCTACCCCCACCTTCCCAAGAGGTAAAGCAATGGCTGTGAAAACGGATGTCTTAACAGTTGTACCTGAAACAAGAGCCCAAAAAGACTGCACTTTATTTCTTAAATTATTCAATCTCTAATTTAGAAAGTTCTGGGGAAGTTGAAATTTAGATTCGTAGCCTGGCGGAGATGTTCACACTATGAAAACTGTGCGTACTGTTTGTTCCAAACGGTTCCAAAACTGAAGACTTTAGTGCCATTAGGATACCAATAGGGGTTGATTTCTGCAAAGTGAAATTTCGTCTTTAAAAACTCTCGACAGTATATAGTCTGAAACTTCTGCAAAAGGGCTCTGCTTGGGGTTCCATAACCGAAAATTCGAGCTGTTAGTAATTGAGCTTTTAGTAAAATCAGGAATCAAAATGAGGTGACTGTACGATACGCCGAGTTAAGGGTATTGTAAAATATGTGACTTTTTAATTCACATATGGGAGTATACAAAATGTACACGAAATTGTCCTGGATTTAAAATGATCTATGCCACATAGTCGTATGTGCAACTTCGCAACAGTTTTTTTAATTCAATTTTTGTTATAAGCGATTAAAACATTATTTGGTTTTTAGAAACTCGCTGTGAGTTTCGGTGCAGTATCAATCAGAGGTTTGCATTTTAAATCCAGAGCCAATTCGGATACATTTTCTGGTCTAAGATAAAAGAGACTACACATACTCAATCACTACCTTGCAATATTATTATTTAGCAAGTATGTATATTATTATTTGTAAAGTGTATTAGTGATATTAATACGTCTTAACAAATGATATATTCAAGTAACTAATATTTATGTATTCCTGAACATACCACCAGAATAAAACAAATTGACAATGATATCCTTCATATAAAGCTCAAAAGATGAAACAATCTTTATAAACATTAAAAAGTTTAATGATAACTGAGATGTAAAAATAGGAAAGCAAGAGCGAAGGTTTTACATCAGATTACATCTTCGCATGGACTTCTCACAGACAAACCTAACAAAATAAATAAACATAAGAATAAATTCTTCAGGGTAATGTTCAAGTGACTTAAATAACAAATTTAGAGAAATTTCAAAGTAAAAGTTTGGAAGTAGGGTGGATACCGTACGCTACACAGACACATACACAAACACACGTCATGAAATGGTGCATTTGTGGTCTTGAGTGCCCGAAACGTCTGTAAATAACTCGATTTCCAATTTCTGACAGTATTCCAATACTTTTCCTATAAATTATTATGTATAGAAGGGAAAGTAAAAAGGATGGGAAAATAGAAGGGAAAGTAAAAAGGATGGGAAAATAGAAGGGAAAGTAAAAGAATACTGTATATAGTACCTACAGTACAGATGAATAGCACAAATGTGTTTAAATCGTTAGTTTTACAACAGTGAGCAAGTATACATATATTTTAAATTTAGATGTAGTCTAAAAAATTTATTCTTATGTTAAAATATCCACATATGACTACCGCAACCGTTATTTTAGATGTAGTCGAAACATTTATTCTTTCCTTTAAATATCCACAGTGTTCCGTTTTGATTTCGGAATCAGAAGTATTCAGATTTTATAATCTGAGTACTTCTGATTCCGTGGTGTAATCAATTGTTCAAGGAAGACACCTTGTAACACAATTGTATAACTGTTTATTTACAGTTCTAATACGTACACTCTTTGCTTTAAATCACAAAATAACACTCAAAAAAACATTTGTGGCTATTAATATTTATGTGTTATTAATATAATTGTGGCTATTAATATAATGTGTTATTAATATTTTTTTAAATTCGAAAAGTAATTCAAAAACCATTTTCTTTACGTACATATAAAAAACTAGACTGTTGCCATTTTTGCAACTTAACTTACCAAATATATCAAAACAATGATAATAATCAGGTAGAGTATCAATCGGACACACAGCACCATGTGAGAATACTGAATAACTCAACTTTCTTATTCTCTTTGTCAAAAGCAGTATTTTATTTCGCCAAGTGAGACTGGGCCAAGCGAAATCAAACATTAAAAGAATACCACCATTATTTATATCGATGGAAGCTGATATTGGATCTAACTTGCTTTTTAATTAATATATGCAAAATATAAAAAACAGAACACATTTCCCACAGCACAAATAACATTCGTTTTGAACTGGAATATATCCTAGAATTAGATGTACTCTCAAGATTTATTATTCTAATTGTTTATTTTGTCAAGTTTCTCTGTAAGACGTGCATGTAAAAGCGTAAACTGAATTGGTAAATTTTGCCCTCGTTCTCTTTTTTTACATCTCAGATGTTTTTTGAATGCACTCGGAGCAGTTCCAGATGCATAGCTAAGCATATCAAACTTCTAAAACTTTTACTTCGTGAAATTACGAAATGGCGCAGTTTCTATTCAAAGAACTTGAGAACACAGAAAATAATCCATTCAATTTTAGAAAGAACCGAAAAGACGCCGGAATCGATAAGAAAAGTTCTTTCCGAAATCTTATGCAAATCTTAATGCATAAAACTTGGTGTAGTTTTTTTTTTATTTGAAATGCGAGAAGTAAAAGTTTGACTTTTAGAAGTGATTGCATTTGACTATATGGAAAGATATTCCGACCATGATCGATTGAATGAAATAGAATTTTGCATTAAATATTTGAAATTCCTCAAACAATTACCTTAATGGTCCCGTGTAAAAAATTGCAAAACTACTGTATAAAGAAACACTAAAGCTGATGAAGCAGTGGTGCCATTTGCTGATGAAGCAGAGCATTAATGCTATTTGCTGATGAAGCAGAGCAGTGATGATATTTAATGGTGAAGCAGTGATACTCTTTGTTGATGAAACAATTAATGATACTATTCTATGCATTACTTTATCTACATGCATTTACAGGATGTTTAAAAAACATTACACGAATAAATATCCCTTAACCTTTTGCTTACAGGTGGGACAGTGTCCATCCCAAGCCAAGAACCTCTCAAAAAGACAGGTATTTGACATACCCTATCCCAAACAGTTCGATCCCGCTTTGCAGGCATTGGCGTCCATGGAAATCGCTGACAGAAACATTGCACTTGCTGCAGCAGGTTTTCGAAGGATCCGGTCTTCGAAGGATCTACGAGTTTCGAGACCTCTAGAATACAAAAAAATCTGATGTGGGCAGCACATGACTTTCCCTGCAGACCTATAACCATGTTCTTTATATTTTAATTAAATTGAATTCACTTTTAATTGAATTTTCCTTCTCATTTGGTAAATAGACTTATTTTCAAAGATGGCGTAGAAAAAATACGAAAAAACTAAATTATCTCGAGAACGGCTGGTCCTAGTGTAATGAGGTTGGTCTTATTCTTTTATTCGTTAAAAATTACGTATTAAACAAGCATTTAATGGATATATTTGAGCATACGTAGTTTTTTATTTTAGATTTTGGCGATTTTTGAGGGCCATTTTGCAAAAAAAGCAGGTTATTTCTTTCCGAATCATACCAAAATCTAATCAGCACCAGGGTGTCCCACAAGTGACTTATTTACCGAATTTTGTGAAATTCGGTCCATTGGTTTTTCAGATAGAGTGAATACAAGCTTTTGCGGGTCATTTCGCAAAAAAAAAGACGGGTTCTTTTATCCCGAATCGTACCCAAAGCTAATCAGCACCAGACTCGCCCACAAGTGACTTACCTACCAAATTTTATGAAATTCGATTTAGTTTTTTAGTTAGAGTGGATACAAAATCTGCACAAACAGACACACAGACGTCACGCTAAAAATAGTTGCTTCATATTCTAGAGGTCTTGAAACGTGTAGATCCGTCGAAAACTCGAGTTGCGATTTTCGACATGATTCCAATACTTTCCCTATACAATACCATGTATTACAGGGAAAGTAAAAACTATTTTTAAATTGACGTTTGTGTGTGCGTCTGTCTGTGTGTGTGTCTGTGCAATGTATGTATCCACTCTAACTAAAAAACTAACGGACCTAATTTCATAAAATTTGGTAGATATATCACTTGGGTGAGACTCTGGTGCTGATTAGTTTTTGGCAGGATTCGTAAAAACAGAATCCGCCTTATTTTGCAGAGTGATCCGTAAAAATTTCATGTATCCACTCTAGCTAAAATACTAATTGACCAAATTTCACAAAATTCGGTAGATAAGTTACTTGTAGGATACTCTGATGCTGATTAGATTTTGGTAAGATTCAAGAAAGAACAGACTGCCTTTTTTGCAAAATGGCCCGCAAAAATCGTCAAAATCTAAATTAAAGAACTACGTATGCTCAAATATATCCATTAAATGCTTGTTTTATACGTAATTTTTAACTAAGACCAACCCCATTACACTAGGACTAGCCGTTCTCGAGATATTTTAGTTTTTTTCTCTACGCCACCTTTGAAAATGAGTCCAGTTACCAAATGAGAACGAAAATTGAATTAAAAGTGAATTAAATTTAATTTAAATAAAGAAAACTTGTATATAAGTCTGAAGGGAAAGTCATGTGCTGCCCACATCAGATTTTTTACGATAATTTTGCATATTAAAGAAGCGGCTTTTATCCAAAAATCTTTAACTGAATATGGAAACATTTTATAGTTAGAACTTCCTTTGTAGAGGGTCCGTATAGAAAAGTTATGTTTTGTACTTTTTACTAAAACTTACTTGTCTCATGACGTAAACTGTCATAATCTGAAGGCTTATTTTATTTAAAGCATTTCTCAAATTGAAATCATGGGTCTGAGACAGTTCCTTTAAGAGATATTTTGTCATACAAAATTTTTAACCTCTTTGTATAGGTAAAATATTTCAACTTGTACACGGTAAAAATATACACTTGGCTTTCCTGTAAGGTAAAGTTTCGCAACAGCTCATTAAGGTCAAAATGTCTTGTTAAACGAAATGTGCACCTAAACGAAACATATACCTATATCTAGGATAGATTGTATTATTTTAGCTCTCTACACAGTTATTTTATGTCCACTATTTTGATCAGGGCCTCCCTTTAAATGTGGATTCAGAACCATTAAGATTTATTTATCTTGTATAGCATTATGTTGGTTAACTTATGTTTTTACTTTCCCTGTAATACATGGCAATGTACAGGAAAGTATTAGAATCACGCCGAGAATCGCAACTCGAGTTTTCGACGGATCTACACGTTTTGAGACCTCTAGAATACGAAAATACTATTTTTAGCGTGACGTCTGTGTGTGTGTCTGTCTGTGTGTCTGTGCAATGTATGTATCCACTCTTAACTCAAAAAGTAATGGGCCGAATTTCATAAAATTTGCTAGGTAAGTCACTTGGGCGTGACTCTGGGGCTGATTAATTTTTAGTACGTTTCGAAATAATAGAACCCGCATTTTTTTGCGAAATGGCCCGCAAAAATTGCCTGTATCCACTCAAGCAGAAAAAATAATAGACCGAATTTCACAAAATTTGGGTGATAAGTTGCTTGTGGGTTACTCTGGTGCTAAGTAGATTTTGGTACGATTCGGAAAAAATAACCTGCCTATTTTTGGAAAATGGCCCGCAAAAATCTTAAAATCTAAAATAAGAAACTACGTATGCTCAAACGTATCCATTGAATGCTAGTTTTATACGTAATTTTTAACGAAGAAAAAATAAGACCAAGCCCATTACACTAGAACTAGCCGTTCTCGAGATATTTTAGTTTTTTCGTATTTTCTCTACGCCACCTTTGAAAATAAGTCCAGTTACCAAATGAGAACGAATATTGAATTAAAAACAAATTAAATTTAATTAAAATAAAGAGAACATGGATATAAGTCTGAAGGGAAAATCATGTGCTGCCCACATCATATTTTTAATATTACGAACAAGCACTTCAGATTATTTAATTTATAAATAGGCCAATGATTTAATTTGTGTAACTACTTTAGATAGTAATAATATAGATGCCTATACAAGCAGTTTTGATTTATATCTAGGTTAACCAAATGCGAGTACTAGTGAATAGTGTTTAAAATTTGTATTTAAATGTAAGTACAGACTCATATATAACTTAATAAATAAGTTATACGATAAAGATCGCTTCAAATTTTATATAAATATGTTTGATTCATGTAATTGAACATAAAAAAATATGTTTGTGTGTGTGTGTGTGTCGTCTGCAGCGGAAAATCTAAGTTCTCGTTGGTAACATGCCTTCAATTAAACTTTCTTTTCATTATTCAAAATTGAAACAAGCAATAAAAGAACTGAAATCAAACTATTTTTGATTTAGATACTGTGCACATATGTAACTCTAATTCCTGTCGTATTCGAATAGTGTTAAGGCATGATTAGAATCATTTTATAATGTTTATTTCTTTACTCCCATTAATATGTATTTATATTTATTTCTTGATTTTTTCTAGTCTAGTTATGTATCAATTAGTCACACAATAATCCAATGTATCTCATATGACACTCTACAGATGACGCTATTTCCCCTTTTCAATCGTATCTAATTTTTCTAAATGTACCGCTTCCAAAATTTTTACGTAATCTGTATAAAAAGATACGTCCTGATTTTATGATTTTCTCTCATTTTATTTTTTACCCTTATGTTTAATATGGTAATAAGTTTGTTATATTGTATTTTATTATATTCTCCCTAACATTTCCTTTTATCCATTTTATTATTTGTATTTTAAATTGTGTATCTTTGTATAATGTTTCAACCACGTATGTTGCTTCATACTGCAAAACACATTATGAGTTTTTTCATGGATGTAAAGGTCCCTGATAAGCAACATTTATGGAAATTCTGTTCAATTCCATCTATTGATTACTTCGTTTCATAACTTGATTATATTTTATATTATTTTATTTTCCCTTGAGCTTTTTAATTATTTACTTTTAATTTAATCATCTATTTGATGTTAGTGCTTATGTCTAGCTATGTAATAGCCTTTCCTAATTGCTCGTGTAATATCTATAGTATATATCTTGTTGATTTTCATATATATATATATATATATATATATATATATATATAAATTCCCAAATAGGACAAGTAGCAATGTACTCGTAAAATTTCTAGATGAGTGACAGAAGTAACGGCCGGGGGGAGTTGCGACCCCCAACACTCCGGTTAAAGCTTTTTTCCTCCATGGCATACGCTCCCGGTAGCCGACACTCCCTACTCTATTTTCTTCATGACTCTTATAAAACCGTAAAAATTGCATACATACATACATACATATACACTTTCAATAATATGTAAAAATTTAAATGCTTACTATTCTGCGCTAAAACAAACCAAAAAGCCCACTATAAAAATATAACAATTTAAAATACTAATGTATGAAATCACTTCACACGTGGTTATTTAATACCTTATGTGTGATATATGGTGATAATATATATATATGGTGATAATATTGTCAATAAGTCTTGTATCCAATATTTAAAAATAACCTCTCAGACTTGGATTTCATTAGTCTAGAATATATTGATTTTAAAGTATTAAATAACCACGAGTGAAGTAACTTCATACATTAGTATTTATATGCCGATAATGTTGCCAATTGGTCTTAAATCCAAATTTTTAAATATAACCTCTCTAACTTGTATTTCAAACATTATTTTTGAATATATTGATATTAAGGTATTAAATAACCACGTGTGAAGTGATTTCATACATTAGTATTTTACATTGTTATATTTTTATAGTGTGTTTTTTGGTTTGTTTTAGCGTAGAATAGTAAACATTTAAATTTTTGCATGTTATTGAAAGTGTATATGCATGTATGTATGTAATTTTTACGGTTTTATAAGAGTCATGAAGAAAATAGAGTAGGGAGTGTCGGCTACCGGGAGCGTATGCCATGGCGGAAAAAAGATTTAACCGGAGTGTTGGGGGTCGCAACTCCCCCCGGCCGTTACTTCCGTCACTCATCTAGAAATTTTACGAGAACATTGCTACTTGTCCTATTTGGGAATTTATATGGGTATACACATGTAAAATTGCAGCATAGCGCTTTACAAGTTGTATTATAAATTATTCTTTTGCTTTTAGCTTTTTAATCAATTCACTAAAAATTGTAGCAATTTTTCAAGTTTTATATCATATATATATATATATATATATATATATATATATATATATATATATATATATATATATATATATATATATATATATATAGCAAGCCTATTGGTGGATCAATATTTAATTATAATGAAATTTCACAATCTCTCTCTCTATAGATCATGATTCTAAGTCAATTTTAGATACTGAATGTATTTGTAAAGTAAACGATTATGCTATATTCCTAAATCCAGACTTGGGGCATATAGTTACAGGAAACTTAGGTATCGTTAAAGGCAATTCGTTAAGAACCATTATGTCTTTTGGCACTAAATTCAGGTTACCCTTTTGTAATAATTATTTCTAAATTTTGAAATAAATTAATCTTGATCTTGATAAATATATATATAAATTAGCTTCTAAATATGCTATGTCTTCAGAGGCATTTAATATGTGGAAATTTACTTTATTAGAATCTATTAAAAATGCTATTAATAGTATTGAATTATCTAGATGTAGATCTATATATAATAGTGATAATATTAAACACACCATTAATGATTTACAATCTTTTGTTATCACCTATGTTGACAAAGTCTCTAATAATTATGCTATTATCTATTTATATACAATTTCTGTTAGATTATTTAAAAAATAATAGTCTTTTTAAACTAGATTTACATTCCATTAATAGTATAAAATTGAAAATTATCAATATGTATAGTGATTTAAATATTAAATATAAATTTCTTAAATTTCCATATATAGTGCTTATTCCTAAATTTCATAAAAATCCTATTAAATTTGGAAGAGTAACTAGTGGTCATAACACTTACTCTACTACTACGAGTAAATTACTACTAAATTCTTTAAATCTATTGATTGATAGTTTACGTCAGTCTATCAATAATTACCTTATTTTAAATAATAGTAAAGAATTAAAGAATAAATTGACATCACTTAGAAAACTAATAGGATTTCAAACTTTGGATTTTAAAGATCGTTTTAATAATATTAAATCTCAGATCTCCTGTATGATGTAATTTTAGCTCTTTATAATGCTTCCATCAACTCAATCTTCATCAACTCAATGCTTCCATCAACTTCCATCAACTAATCCATCAACTCAAACCAATTTTATAAATTTTCCTAAACTTCTTCACATTGTTATTTTCAGTAATTATATTTTTCAGGGAAATAAATTATACTTACAAGTCTCAGGAGTTCCACAGGGTGGCTGCAGTAACAGTATGTTAGCCAATTTATACCTTTATCATTATGAACAGTCTTTTACTTCAATAAATTATACATTATACAGATATGTTGATGATATGCCTTGCTTAGTATATACTAAAAATTATGTCATAGATATAGATTTCTATCCAGACAATTTGGAATGAATTCCTAATGAAGCTACTATTAGTAATAATATTATTTTTTTTATTATTTAAATCTTATTATTGAACATTCTAATAGATTTGTTAATAATTTATATGATAACAAGAAAGATCAATCATGCTTAAAGCATTGATTATGAAACACTTTCCAACTTCAATGCAATTTTATTTAAAAAAGTCGAAAATGCAATACATTCCTCGGTAATATTTTAAAACTTATCACAATACTACATTGATTTATTATATTTGAAAACTTAAACCTTCATTGAAAAAAATGAACTTCATTCAAATGACGGCATTGAAATATAAATTGCGTGGTTTAAATATCTCTAAAATGCAATACATTCCACGGTAATATTTTTAAATCTATCATAATACTACGATAATTTATTATATTTGAAAACTTCATCGAAAACAACTGAAATTAATTCAAATGACGTCATAGAAAAAATAACACGCCTGGATCTCTCTATAAAAACAGGATTTCATTCATTTCATTCATCACAATACTATAATAATTTATTTTATTTAAAAATTAAGACCATGGAGCTACAATTCATAAACTTTATGCTTAAAACTTCATCGAAAAAAATCGTCCTTCTGTTTATAAAATCAATTAATATTTCATTCATATCAGCCATGCAGACTCCATGGACTGAATTATTTTGTGTTAAAGAAATACAGTAATTCTAATACAACTCATTCTACATATTTTGCTGTTTACATTTTACATAGGTGAAAAATAGGCTTAGTTGTAGACATAATCAAATTTGAATGAGAATTTAAACTCAAATATATTGTCATTGTGTTGTTTTAGTATGTAGATGCACAGAATTTAAGCAGAAATAAAGTAGTTTTAGGATGGATACAACACTCAATATGAATTAATAAGAACTTTAAAAATCACGAATTTGAAACAAGATGGATGCCATATATCATCTTGAAGTGGGTCATGTGATCGTTTCATATCATGGTCACGTGATCGTTTCATATAAGATGTGTAATTATTATTTTAATTTTTATTTAAAAAACTACTGAATATATTTAGCTGAATTTTTTTTTATATATTTTATGGAACAATTTGACTATTACCTAAAATTTTCGAAGCAATTTGTGAATTTTAAATCCACTTAAAAAATGTTAGAAAAATTAGGTCCCATAGGGCTCAATGTATTTCATTTTTTCAACCCGGGTTCAATCCAAAACTAATTGTGTGATATTATTCATTTATATTCCCATAGGTCCTACAGACCGTCTGAACAACATACTAAAATTTCATTTTGATTAAGTCATTTTTACGGCAGTTATCGTGCTAACGGACAGACAGACAGACAGAATGAACAAAGTCATAAACACTTTTCAACTTTGTTGTAAAGTGTTAAAAAAGACTACTTCAATTTTAACATTAATAAAATCTTACCATTTAATTCCTGCAACTCGATTCTATTGTTTAGAAATATTATACTTAATCAGTTTTTTAGAATTTGTAGATTATCTGATAAAAAATTTCATGCTATACATATAAATAATCTAAAAATTACCTGCAATTTATATAAATATCCCTCTTATTTTGTAAATGGTATAGTTAAAAAATTTAGATTAGCTGGATTTTCATGAATTCTATTCATAGTTTTTATATTTGCCTGACTTCTCCATTCTCTTGTATTAATAATATTTTTATTTTTACATCCACTTAAACGTTAGCCTTTCTATTATTAGCCCCTCCTTTTAGTAGCTCTGATTGTATATTATCACTTATTCTTGCCTTTTCGCATTACTGTTATTTATTTCTTACGAATGGCTACAGTAGATCATTTCTTTTTCCTTTGCGAATAGCAACACTTGTTTCTTCATTTTGGGTTCCCGGGTTCAACAGGTTCGTGCATTTGTAGTGTTATTTTCCAGGTATTCTTGTTTCCTTTTATTTTTTCTTCTTTATGTATGTTGTCTAAGTAGAAATAGTTTATAGATATAATCTATCTATTTCTTCAGAAACATGCATTTATTGTGTTTGCTTCGACAAAATACTTGGACCCGAGGAACAGTTTTGGAAAAGTGAACAAATCCATGATTTAGGCCTAGCCCTTATCTACGTGTATAGCATTAATGCTTGGATTTCATTTGTTTTTCTTTTATCGATTCAATACCATTGATTTTTGATGATTTTCTTTAACTTGATAATTCGAAATTTGTATTTTTTTCCATTTGATTGAAGATTTGCTGATTTATACTTTTATTTTGTAAGCTTATTAGAAACTTAGATTTTTCGAGTTGCAGTTTCTCACTATTCTTTTATTGGACTTTCAAACTATTATTATTATTATATATATATATATATATATATATATATATATATACTTTCAGAAAGGTTTAAAATCTTTAACATAAATAACATTCTTCTTTTTTTGATAATATCACTCAAAATGGAAAATTTAAGATTAGTTAAACTATGTTCATTCATATAGAATTCTTTTATTTTATTTATTCCAAATACCCTTAATATTCTAAATTTATGCAAAAGTAGAGCTTTTGAAACGATTGTTGAAACAATACTTGTCTAGATTTAAATTAGATTTGACTTTAAATATAACTGAATTAGAGCAAATTTTATACCTTAAAAAATAATATATCCTAAGCTATAAATTTAACATTCTTACGTAAGCTGCAAACACAAAATATTCGGCTAGACAGGAGATTAAATTTATTTCCATAAAATCTGACTGCAAATATGTATTATTTAAAAGTAAAGTAAGACCATATATAAATATACAGAATTTTGAAGCAACGTAAGATAAATTCAAATTTTCATGCAATATTCGAGTTGCTTAAGTTTGTGAATTTAAAATTATGAAATGTATATTTTAAGCAAAAATATCTGGACTGGTCGGCTCCACTCACTATTCACATATTTATATTCCTTACTGCTTATGTCACCTTGTATTATATATTAGTAACAATTGTTTCGAATACCTTAGCGCCTGATAACAGCACACAGTTTTTGACCCGAAGAAGAGGGCTTAAAACAATTGCGATAATTGAAATCGCTTTTCTTATGCCTGAATTTATCAAGTAAGTATTAAAATGTTTTACATATTATTTTAATTATACTACTATCAGAGTACTTTGAATTATGATTATTTATCCATACTAAATATGAAAAGAAATTATTAGATTAAAAAAAATTCGTATTCTAATTGTTCAAATTTTAAAAAATCATATAAATTTTCAGTATTTTACAAAATGTATCTGCACATGAAATTTCATGGCAATATGTGCATTCATTATTGATTTATCACGTCCACATACACACACACTGGAATGTTAAGTATTCGAAAAGTATTTAAATAGTTCTTTTTCCTTTAAAATTTCGAATTCAAAATGACATTCCCTCTCTACATAAGGATTTTACTTCATTCCCAGCGAAATTTTCAAAAGTCCGTATAAACTTTAAAAATTCATTAAATATGGAAAAATCATCGCATTGAGGTACGGTTTGTACCATAAGTATTGATAGAACGCGGGGGAGGGGGTTGACGTGAAAAATTTTGTAGTTTAAAGAAACACCTATAGGTGGCGCTGATTTCCTTTCTTTAGATTTTTCCTAAATCGGAATTTTCGCAAAGCATCTGATGCTGATTCTCAGCTCATGTAATACAGCTTCACTAACAATGTTTTCTCGATCAAAGTTAACATTCTCGCAAAAACTTCTTTTCGCCGTTTACTAATGAATCAAATGAAGAATCTACAGAGCACTACAGCTCTTTTATAACAGCCTCATTTGTATACTTCTGGAAGTATTCGTGTAAGTGCCATCTATACGTGATTTTTTAAACTACAAAATTTTTTCACGTCAAAAAAAAAAACCGTCCTGGCAGTACGTATGGTGCAAACCGTACCTCAATGCGATGATTTTTTCGATTTTTAATGAATTTTTAAAGTGTATACGGACTTTTGAAAGACCCTTACAGTGGCCACGTGACAATATTTTTGCAAAGAGGCCAGACTTCGGTCAAACTGTGAAAATATATTGCGAAATATACAGAATTGTGACTAATAACCTACCAAAAATCGAATGTGGGCATGACATGACATCCCCTATATAACGCCCTACATGATGATTTTGCTTCATTCACAGCGGAATAATAGTATACAACATTCACAGAAAAATATTTTTGTGCCTGAATTAGCACCATGTAAATTTAAATTGTGCACTTTTGACAACGTATGAGTCCAACCAGAATGACTTATTCACATTCAAGTGCAAAAGCCTCATCAAAATGCCATTGGCATTTCATTAATATCCCGTGGAATAAACGACTATTGACGAATTCTTGAGCGTCAAAATACAAAACTATTACAAAAAGTGGCTTCTCTTGTGAATGAAACGAATTAGGTGGACGAGATTGATATTAACAGATTTGTGGCATAAATTTGTATATGGAAAGTCAACATATTAGTTTATACTTTTTGATTTTTATATTTTTTAATAAATGTATTTAAAAAACGCTCAATATTTCGAGAAATGTTCTTGCTAGTATTCTAAAGTTAGTGTCATTTATGTCCTAATGAATAATTATGTCTGACTGCACATTTGTCATTATTAAAGGTCTTTATTTTTTGATAATTTTTCTCAAAAATCCATTCAAAAATTGAGTTTTTTCAAACATGATATTACATTTCAAATCAATAGGTTTGAGTATTCATTAATTGTAATACTCACACTAAAGTATTTTCTGAAACGCTTCATTCGCTCGTGAGATATCGTGTCTACAAACTCACGGACACACACACACACAGACATCACCTCAACTTTCGATTTGTCTTCAAGGATGCTTAAATCGTGCTCTCCGTCGAAAACTCGAATTCGAATTTTTGATTTTGTCGCAATACTATTATTAAACATTATACTATGTCGTAGAAAAGGTAAATATAAATGAAACAACAGATCTAAAAATGGAAAGAAAATATTGTTTGGGGGCGAAACTTTTGAAATCTTCAGCGTTTCGCTTTGTTCCTTACATACAAAATTTTTCAATTCCTTTTTATTGCTTTCATATTGCTAACATATACATTTGTCTAGCTCATTTGGGTATTTTTCTGTTGACAGATTTTTTTCGCTTTTGGTGCAGTGCTCTGTCTCAATTATCCTTACGATGGTGGCCCTTTTCCATTTTGAAACCGCTTAATAAATTTGACCCTATACTCACGATGTATTTTAATGTTCAGATTATACATAGCAGTAGTTTAGTAAAATATTTTATGCATACGTTAGGTCACCAGAAAATTTTTTAATGCTAGGTCACAAGAACGTTAGAAAGCACAAAAAATAGCATTTTATTATAATATTACTAAAACTACATAAAAGGCTAAAATAAATAATAATGATTAAAATTTAAAATAATCTTAAATTTATTACAATTTTGATTGTAATTTATAAATATTATTTGACTGTAATTTATAGCCACTTTCAAAAACCAACATGGTCGCTTTTTATGAAAAGCACTTAACTTACAGTAGTTACAGTAGCTATCCCCACCGCGTAGACGCCCGCTGCACGGGAGTAATATGCCTTAAATAAGCACCTAAACATGCATTCGCCCTCTGTGCCATGTCCACTGCGTGATCGTAATGCACCTTAAAAATCTCCTTCAGATGTCCAAAAGGGAACAAAGTAAATACTGAATTAGAAATCAAAATACATGAGTGGTTAGCGCGGGAGCAGATCCAGTTCGAAATGTAAAAAAAAGGGAAAACTGAGTATGGCAGTAAAAAATGCATATTAATCGGAGCAATAGGGGCTGAAATAAATGATAACGATACACCAACTTAGAACAAAAAATAAAATTGGAAGCTTTCCGTATTTAAAGTATTAGTAAAATGGCAACATGGCACTTCCCAGTTGTGACGTTATGTAAAAACTGGGTCTCACACAACGATAAGAAATGCTTAATTGCGAAAGTCAACTTTTATAGTCCCACTTAAAAGTTTCTTTGACATCGTATAACTTAAAAACTAATTCGATTATTATTTTTTTTAATAGCTCTGGGGGTGTCTAATCAAATTTCGTAGTTGTGGATCCCTTAGATTTTTCATAACAGACAGAATAAATCACAGAGAAGAAACAGAATAAATCACAGACATCTTCTTTTATTATTATAGACTAGTAAATGTACCCTGCGTTGTATTGGAATTATAGCAGGGATTAATTGATTCATGTATTCAAGTTTTCAAAGACGACTAGGCTAAGGAAAGAAACTAATTTGATTTATTTTAGCAACTGGCACCATCAATCCAATTGGCGGAATTTCAACGATTTCTGTAGAAATATGACACCTACAAGTTTTTTCGTATTTTCGCAGTTTCAAGTAGAAAAAGGAATTAAAGTTGATAAAGAAATCAGAATTGATTTTTTTTTATCAATAACATACTGTTTTTGTTTATTAATAAAATACTCGGAAAAATTGTTTCAGTAATCGGGAAAATAATTTAATTTCAGAAACGTGCAATAGATGGCGTCACCAATCCAATTGGTCCAATTTCGACTTTAACGTTCCTAACTTTTTAACTAATTCGAATATTTAAAAAAACTCGAACAAGTGTTTCCTTCCTTGCTGTGCTTCGATTAGAGTTTCCGCTACAGATGATATTAACAAGCAAGCACGTAGAGACATCTTTTATTATAATAGAAGTTGATAATTAATCTTGATGTATTAGCTACATTTAGTCCTATGAATAAGCGAATAACTCTAAGTACGTATGAAATGCCATGTTAATCACATCATATTATTTCACTAAATATTTGCACAGGCGTTAATTCATCTTTAGTAATTTAAGGAGTTCAGAGAAAAACTAACACTTGCAGCTTATCTATCACATTCATCATGGTATAATTAAGTCACATAAAGTTTTGTTTCTTCGTTGTGTTAATTCAACTGAGAAAACACTTTATCGTAATGTAAATCTTCAGATTTATTTGAACAGCGAGCAATTAAGGACTGACTTGTTTGCCTCTTTGTTGGACGAATGAATGAATGCAAAGGTGCCGAGATGGGGAAAATATAGTTTGCGATAAATATGGGAAAGTTAAAATAATTGATGGTAGAAACTAAAGTGAAATAAATCGAATTTTTATGACATCGTCCGATATTCTTACGAATATGTATAACGTTTCACTGTGCTTTTCCGTCTCTCAAGGAGAAAACACTTCTACAGTCATCCCTTGCAATCGCGTGAAAGTAGGGTTGCCATGGTTTGGCGACTTTTCGGGGCATGGGTGCCAGATTTGGCGATATATCGCAAACTTTTTTAAATGGAATAGGCCTAATCTAAGATCTACCTTCAACCAATTTCGAGATATTGATGCTTAAAAAAATGAAAGGTTTTACCCCGGAAGTTGAAATTCTTAATGAATTCCCGATCTCCTCCGGAATCTGATGCTAAATTCATACCAGTCATCATCTAGCCTCTATCTATAGCAGATCTTCACAAAGAATTTAATAAAAACAATAGTACGGAAAAATTTGTACAAACAATAGTATGGAAAAGCACTGAATGTAATCAGTTTTCCACTACTGATTTAGTCCTACTTAATTACTACTTCTAGTAACACTAATTCATATTACTAGTATACTACATTAGTACTACTTTTTATCATGAGATCCGATTTAGACGAAAAAGTCCTATGTTGATCTTCAAAACGCATTTTGAACTCTTACCAGAGTTTTGTCTCCTTCACGGGTGTTGTTGTTGTTGAGACCCAGACCGTCCGACCTACCAGAAAGGTGTTGAAGACCCAGACCACACGACCAACCCAGGGGTTTATGGTAACAAGTTGTGTGGCCGGGAACTACCAGAAAGGTGTAAGGTAACTGTTTGGACGGCCGGGAAGTGCCACCCAATTTAGACCGGAACCCAGTGGGGGAGGCATCCACAGGGACCGTACCCTCCTTCCCCAACCACCAACCTCTCGGAAGGACTTACGGACCCACATGTTTAACGTGATCGTACTCCGCATGAACACGGCGGCAGTTGTGGCAGCGTGCAAATCTAACGCGCAAACCACGGGGATACCGCACCCGAGATGTGCCAACAGCACGCGGTGTTCCCAGGTGGTCACCCACCAAGTACTAACCGCGCCCGATGCTGCTTGACTTCGGTGATCTAACGAGAACCGGTGTTTTCAGCACGGTACAGCCGTTGGCTCCTTCACGGGTGTGGACACGACAACTCTACGAATGCCTATAGCAACGAAATTTTATATGAAAAATGACACACACATACATGTTTGCATGCCCACACTGTGGTAGCGGGAAATCTACGAGTCGTATGATCATAAAATTTGGTACACAGATTCTTCAGGACCCGAATAAGTGCACTTTTTTTGAAGTTATATTATGTTTCACCCCGAGTTAGGTCAATATTTACACAAATCGATTCCTTAGCGACTAAAATATTATCATAGAATTTCCATCGAAGATCGAAAAATTTTCTTTCAAAAAATCTTTGAACTGAGTTCATACAATGAATAGGCAAATTTTAATGAATTTTTTTAAATGTATGTACTTTTCGTACGTTTTAAACCTCTCCGATTTTTATATTACAATATATTAATATTAACAGCTGCTTAGAATATCGCAGAGCTATCCAGAAAAAAAAATTTCATAAATCCATCCTTAATTATAAATTTTTTTATCCGAGACATGTCTTTGATTCCCACTGGAGGTCGATACATACGGGGAAACGGACCAGACTCATTTTGTTTAGGGGAGTGGATATTTTGGGATTAGGTGAGAGGGTGTGCGTGTTTCACATTCTCATTTTTTTTTTGCGATTTGAAGCGTGTAATTTTGGGATCTAAGTCATTTTAAATTGTATTCAAATGCATTATTTAAGCAGCGAGCACTTATTTATTTATTTATACGTAGTGGACGCTTAGATATCATGATATTTAGAAAATATGGTGTGATTAGGTGCTTATTTAGAGCGAGCATGTGCTCGAGTGTGTTTTTTAATTTAAGCGTCTGCTCGCGCAGCAAGCGATTAAACCTTTGGATAACTTTAATGAATTTAATCAATCCCTGATATGAATCCCGGGAAATTCCGGGTACAGTTTCTAGTAAAATATATTCGCCATTGAAATTGCACAAAATATTTAATCTCGACACAGACAAATAACTCAATATTTAAACGAAAAGCGGAAGAAGGAAGAACTTCAGTTTTGGGCAGACAGTAGTACACAAAATTCATTGTGCGAAAAGTTTTATTGATCCATTTTCGTCGCGTTTCTTCATCCGTTCCAAAGGGCAAACGTGATTAAAGTGGACAATTATAGCGAACTTTGGATGCACGCAATTACCGTAGCAGATACGGAATAAAAGGAAGATTCGCAGTATACCTCATACGCTTGAGAGTGAAATGATAATTCGGAAGTTTAAAATATTCAGAGTCCACTTCGACGAGAAGAGCTTGCAATTTCGTCCCAATAACTCAACGGTAGCACCTCGGCTGTCCAGTTCGGAAATCCACGGTTAGATTCCCGGTTGGGGCAGCAAGGCTCTTTACAATGGCGCCCGAGCAAATCAACCCTATAGGTTAGTGCAAAGATGTCGGAGGTCTGAAAGTGACCCTAGTACACTAGTACGGATTCAGTGGACTCTAGGATATTGAGCGCCGATTTCAAAATTGAGAGGATAACGACCACACAGGATACTAACCTGGGTAAAAATAATAGTAGCAGGAAGCAAATCTGGGGTAAAAATAACAAGAGGTGGTCCGCCAGATTGTCTGTTGCCCGCCAATCTGACATTAGAGGGTGGAGAATACAGAATCTATAAGAGCTTGCAATTTCGTCGGCTGTACAGTTCGGAAATCCAAGGTTCGATTCCCGGTTGGGGCAACAAGTTACTTTACAAATATGTCGTGTTATTCAGGAAATCGAATATATAAAAGTGAAAAATTTAATAATCTAAAATACCTCCAGCACCAAGCGATGCATTTTAATTATTTTATTTTTCAGCCAGTGAAGTTACGGAATTTCAGTCTGATGTAAGTTTTATGAAGCTACAGCTAAGTAAAGAATAATAAGAGTTAAAAATCTGTGTCTGTTTGTTTATCTGTCATGAACGTTTATAACTCCGGAACGGCCTAAACTGATTTTCATGCTCTCATACATGGTTTGTTGAGCTTAATAAGAAGCAATGTATATCGATGAAACTTTTTCAAGTATTTCAAGGAGTTCCACGGAAATGAGGGAAAATTCAGGGAATTTTTACTATAAGCTTTATTCTCATACATCTACTCGTAGAATGTGAAATTAAAGTACTTATTTTATCAGTCTGTAATAACCATGATGTTTCTCAGCAGTACATGTATTCGCTCTTAATTACCATGTCCATCCCTCACTGACATACGCACATAAGCACACAACACACATACACAGACGGCTATTTTTCCGAAAATGCGTATAACATATTCATGTCTTAAAATATGCTTTCATAATTGCATTTCAAAATATTTTAAAAGAGCAATTATTTCTCAATATAATAGCATGATGAAGTAAATATTCGATCTAAAGCTTTACAGAATGCAAAAGCTTTTTTTTTTCAAAATACCACCACACAGCACTTTAATACATCTTCAAATTTACATACTTCCACAGATGCATTTTTTTTCTCATTTAGAAATTCATTATTAAAAGAAAAAAGTCTTTATACTCCTTTAATGAGATATTTTAATATTTTATCCCTCACCCTATTTATTCCTTTCTCAAAGCATCTTAATTGCTGCTTTTCAGCCCCTTAAATTTATTTATGACACCTTAAATTTATTTATGACAGTCATTTTAATTATTTCTACTCTCTTAATTAGACGCAAGTGCTTTTTTTTCTGCTGCTTCTGAATCCCTTGAAAATTGTTTTTGTTAATTCATTTAGACTTTATGTTTTAACTACTTAAGTTCTTTTTTGATGAATTTTGCATATAATACTGAGTATATTGATACAAATACCTGAAATATTGTTAAGATGTATCCTCTCAAATCGTAGGTGTAAGAGTATAAAAAATGAGTCCGAATATTCAGATAACTGACGCTTTCATTTAAAAGCAGAAATAAACGTAATCAAGAACAATTTACAACTAATGTCACTATAACTATTAAAGGTTGAACAAACTCACAAAATAGCCGAAACTGTTCTAAAAACACTGACATATCTCACAGTTCAATTCGACTCATATTGCGTCAACTCTGTCAAATTGAACAATGACTTCCATGAATACTCTCCCTAGAAAATACTAGAAAGAGGGCGTATCCTCGAAACCAATGAATAAATCCAGAAAGTTCCCCCGGATTCGGAAACTCGCCAAAAGGTTTGCGATGCTTCGCCAAATCTGTCAATCAGGGCATGAAAATGTCGCCAAGTTCAGGCAACCCTACTTTCACATAACAGAAATGGCTATCTGTAAAAGTGTTTTCTCTTTGTGGAAAGCCCATCGAGGGAAAGCCCGTGTCGCTTCATGATCTTGGCGGCAAATTTAGTAGCCTCGATGACAACTTTAGGCTAAATATCGCCAGTTTTGCGAGTTTGAGAAACTCCTAGAATTTCGTTGTTTGGTAAAAAATCTGGTCATTGTATGATTTGAATAAGTTGACGTGATACGGGCTAAAGTGAATTGTGAGATACGTCAGTGTTTTGAAAATAGTGTGGGCTATTTAAAGATTTAGCTAAGCATTTAATTGTTTTTTAACACTTTTCAACCGAGTTGAAAAGTGTTTATGACTTTTGTCTGTCTTGTTGTTTGTCTGTCTTGTCTGTCTTGTTATTCTGTCTGTCTGTCCGTTCACACGGTAACTGCTGTAAAAATGACTTTATCAAAATGAAATTTTAGCATGTTGTTCAGACGGTCTGTGGGACATATGGGAATGTAAATAAATAATATCACCCTATTAGTTTTAGATTGAACCCGTGTTGAAAACATAAAATACATTGAACCCTGTGGGGTCTAATTTTTAAAACATTTTTTAAACGAATTTAAAATTCACAAATTACTTCGAAAATTTTAGGATATATTCAAATTATTCTATAAAAAAAATTTTCAGCAGAATATATTCGGTTGTTTTTTAAATTAAAATTTAAATATTAATTGCACCCATATTATATGAAAATGTCACGTAACCCACTTCAAAATAAAATATGACATTCATCTTGTGTGAAAATCGCGATTTTTAAAGTTATTTTTAATTTATATTTAGTGTTGCATCCGTCCTAAAACCGCTTTATTTTTGCTTAAATTCTGTGCATTTACATACTGAAACAAAGCAATTACAATATTGAGTTTAAATGATCATCAAACTTTGATCATTTCTACAACGAAGCTTAACTTTCACGTATGGTGAATGTAAACACATCAAGCTGTAAGGTGAGTTATATGAGAATTGCTGAATTTCTTTAACGCAAAATTATTTAGCTCTGGAGTCTGCAATTTATATCTGACATGAAATCAACACTCATTGATTTTATGTAAAGGAACAGACTATTCCATATTATTGCTTTTTCGATGAAATTTTAAGCCTGGAGTTAGAAAGTAATTTTACCTCCATGGTTTTACATCTTTAAGTAAAATAAATTATTATAGCGTTGTGATAATTTTAAAAATATCGCCACTGAATAAAAGGAATGAAAAAAAGTTTACGAATGAAATATTCACTACTTTTATATAGAGAGCCAGGCGATTTATATTTCGATGATGGTATTTGAATAAAGTTAATTTGTTTTCGATGAAGTTTTCAAATATAATAAATTATTATAGTATTGTGATAATTTTAATATCACCGCTGAATGTATCGCATTTCAGAGATGTTTAAATAAAATTGCATTTCAGTTAGAAAGTGTTTCACAAGCATTGCTTTATCTTTCTTGTTTTACCTTACTCCGTCATTTACTTGAAGCAGAGTTCTTGAAATGTGAAACGGATTTTTGAAATTATCACTTACATTAACCGAAAATATTTTATACAAATACATCGATAAAATATTATCGGTATATATTAAAGGTCCGAACAAATATTTCATTTTATACTTTGAGCAATTTCATGTGTTGTGGGCGATAACTGTTATCTATTAGCGCAAATGACTGTCGCTAGAAAATTGAACAATTGACTTTTCGGCTATAAATATAATAAAATAAACATTTAGACTAGATATGGCAGAATTAGTGCCTATACGAAATCCACGCCGAAAAGTTAATTCAATTTTTGAAATTTTCCGTGGTCACTTTTCTACTTTCCGAAATAGTGATTCGTAATCAAATCATTTGATTAAAATTTTATAATCTCCCCATTTTCATATTTATTGAAAATAAACACCATTTCAATACTTAAAGATAACTCCGAAAGGAAAAAAAATGGGCGTGGCTAAATAAACTATTGATGCATGTTGGCCCGGATTTTTACAATTAAATCTGGTCGATATTTTCACAATAATGCTTTTTAACACTTTCCAATATACTAGTTGAAAAGTGTTTATGACTTTGTTCATTTTGTCTGTCTGTCTGTCTGTTCGTACGATGACTGCTGTAAAAATGACTTTATCAAAATGAAATTTTAGTATATTGTTGAGACGGTCTATGGGACATATGTAAATGCATAATAGCACCCAATTAGTTTTGGATTAAAACCGGGTTTAAAAAATTAAATACAACATTGAACCCTAAGGGACCTACATTTTCAAACATATTTTAAGCACAAATTGCTTCGAAAATTTTAGAAAATATTTAAGTTATCCCATAAAATATATTAAAAAAAAATTCAGAAATATATGTTCGGTAGTTTTAATAAAACTTGAAATAATAATTACACCCTTATCATATGAAGAGATCACGTGACTTATTTCGAAATAAAATATGGTATCCATTTTTTCCCCCAGTAAAAAAATCGTATTTTTTAAAGTTTTTTTAAATTTATATTTAGTGTTGCATCCGTCCTAAAACCCCTTTATTTTTGCTTATTTTCTGTGCATCTATATTCTGCGCCAACGCAATTACAATATTTTTTAGTTTAAATGATCATCAAACTTTGCTTATTTCTACAAAGAAGCCTAATTTTAATGGAAGCAGAATGTAAACAAGTGGTTGTAAGATAAGTTGTATAAGAATTGCTGAATGAAATTTTTTCCTACAAAATTATTTAGCTCTGGAGTCTGAAATAAAAGTGATATGAATGAAATATTCATTACTTTTACATAGAGAACCAGATGATTTATATTTCGATGACGTCAATTAAATAAAGTTCAGTTTTTTCGATGAAGTTTTAAGTTTTCAAATATAACAAATTACTGTAGTACTATGATAATTTAAAATATATCAGCGCTGAATGTATGGCATTTTCGAGATGTTTAAATGAAATTGCATTTCAGTTGGAAAGTGTTTCATAATCAATGCTTTATGCATGATTGTTCTTCTTGTTATTGTATCTCATAGTTTTTTGGCGATCTCGTAAGATAGTTATCAAGCTGTTTTACTGTATATTGATTCTGTTAACGCATAGCTTTCCTGCATATGTTAATTGATGCATAAAGCATTTGTTATCTAGAAATTTAATCTTATTTTTGTATCCTGAAAATACACGCACGATTTCAAAGAGAACATTATAATAATATGTAATTGTTGGAATGGCTTTGAAAACTCGACTCAGATTTTGATATATACTCTTTAACAAAAACACCGACGCACAAAGAAGGAGTTGTCCTATTGTAATGAAATTTCGTATGCAAAGATATTTTGAGCGAACATGCAAATGAATAAAATTTGGTGCCCAATGAATAAAGAGTGGGAGCTCCAGCGCATCGGAACTGCACATTCAGCAGGTGTACATCTGGGCAGGAGTATATCTGCAGGTGGGTATGGTCTGAGGTGTCATTTCCTTTGATAACCGAACTCCTTTGGTAATCATTTCTGGCACACTGACAGCACAACGCTACTTAGACAACATTCTACAAACGGTTGTGTTACCTTTCTTTTTGCGACACCCCGGACTTACTTTTAACAAGATAATGCCCGGCCGCACACGGCACGTGCTGCTCTGAATTGTCTTCGAGCTTGCACAACACTTCCTTGGCCAGCTAGGTCTCCTGATCTCTCTCCCATAGAGTACATTTGGGACGTTATGGGAAAGGGATTGCAACCATCCCGGAATGTTGACGATTTAGCCTGACAGTTAGCGACAATTTGGCAAGACCTTCCGTAGGACACCATCCGTGAACTTTATCAGTCTATGCCACGCCGGGTGACATCTTGCATCCTGGCCAGAGGTGAACCAACGCCTTATCGACTTCCTCCCTTTGTATACGATCAAACTCTAAATCATTAAATTGTTCTGAAATTTTAATCGTTTCTTTTTCTATGTATATGTTCTTCACATCCACCAATTTTTATCACAATCGGACAACTCCTTCTTAGTGCGTCGATTTTCTCGTTATAGAGTGCATATTTAATTTGAAATCTTTTGCAGCTTCTTATACTGCTGCATGCTTCATACACCCGAGTTATTTCAAAACCCGGCTTTTTGCTGGTATCAATTTAGCTTCTCTACCGAGAACCGTTTTGGTACATTTCTTCCGAACATTAGGTGAAGCTATTTATAAACAAAACAGAACAATCAAGCATATAAAGCACTGATTATGAAACATTTTCCAGAAATGCAATTTCATTTAAACATCTCTAAAATTCGATACATTCAGCTCTGATGTATTTTAAATTATCACAGTACTATAATAATTTATTATATTTGAAAACTAAAACTTTATCGAAAAATATTAACTTTATTCAAATGACGTCATCGAAATATAAATCATCTGGCTCTCTATTTAAAAGTAATGAATATTTCATTCATATCACTTTTATTACAGACTCCAGAGTTAAATGATTTTGAATGAAAAAAATTCAGAAATTCTTATGCAACTCATCTTACAATCACTTGTTTACCCTCTACATCCATTAAAACTAGCCTTTGTTGTAAAATTAATCAAAGTTTAATGATCATTTAAACTCAAAAATATTGTAATTGCGTTGGCACAGAATATAGATGAACAGAAAATACGCAGAAATAAAGCAGTTTTAGAGCGAATGCAACACTAAATATAAATTTAAAAGAACTTTTAAAATCACGATTTTTACACTGGGAAAAAAAGATGGATGCCATATTTTATTTTGAAGTGGGTCACGTGATCTCTTCATATAATATGGGTGTCATTATTATTTTAATTTTTACTTTAAAAATTAACAAACATATTTTGCTGAAAATTTTTTATATCTTTTATGAAATAATTTGAATATTTCCTAACATTTTTGAAGCAATTTGTGAATTTTAACTTCGCTTAAAAAATGTTTGAAGCATTAGGTCCCATAGGGTTCAATGTATTTCACTTTTTCAACCCAGGTTCAATCCAAAACTAATTGGGTGATATTATGCATTTACATTCCCATATGTCTCACAGACCGTCTCAACAACATACTAAAATTTCATTTTGATAAGGTCATTTTTACGGCAGTTATCGTGCGAACAGACAGACAGACACAATGAACAAAGTCATAAACACTTTTCAACTATGATGGAAAGCGTTAAAAAATTATTACCAGCACATTTTAAGGCGTTGCTAGTACAAAATTTTGTCATAAATTCCATATTTGGAAACATTTCATTACCAGAAATAGTTTCTCAGTATTTATGTTCAGTAAATTAACATAACATCAATGCACTTTTAACATTCATAACAATAACATTCATCATTTTAATAATATTATTAATGAGGCTTATGTTTTATACCAACAGTAGTGAGTGCTTTTATACTTTCTTCTTCAGTCTTCTAGAAATTTGTCTCCTCCTTTAGCGTCTTAAAAGTGGAAAATGCATATTTAATTTATTCATGACTTTCCCGGTAACTTATTCTTTTTAAGATAATTTAGACTTCAGTTTTTATAATTTGTGTGTGTGCGTGTTTTGCACATTTGTTACAATATAAATGAAAACACAGGCACTTTTTGTTTGACAATATTTGTCAAAGCATACTATCTTACAATAAAAGTGGTAAATCGCTATAAAATAATTTGATACAATTATGCTAATCTTTAGACACAGAAGATATATTTATTTTTTAAAAGATCAAATAGGATAACCAATCCATTACTTTAAATATTTTTCGAAGAAATAAACAGCAGCATAAAATAATGATCTGCTAAATAATTTTAGCAGATCATTTTAAGTAAATAGTGTTTTCTTATATCATATGTTATTTGAAAACAAGTGAAATCGTTCATAGAACGCTAACACTCGCCTCTAAACGCTCAGCTTGAAACTAAACAGCCACATTTTAAGAAATAAACTATCGCACTTTTGAAACGGTCTCACTTTTAGAACTAAATCGTCAAACTTTTAAAACAAAACCATTTCATTCTTATAACTAAACCATCATGCTTTCAGGACTGAACTGTCCGGTTTTCAAAATTGAACCATCAGGTCTTTAGTAGTAAACCGTCACGTTTTTTGAGCCAAACCGTTAAAAATTATAAATAAGTATACTTCATTTGAATACTGGTTCAAATTGGGTTCAGGGATATCTATCTTTAATTGTATTCTGCACCACATATTGAAATGTGAATAAAAATCTAAAACAAAAATATTCCATTAGCGACAATATGAAGAGTTGATTAAATGAATCAACAGGTTTCAAAAGAACAAATAATTTTCTTTGTCAGTATAAATGACACCAAATAGGCCAATATAGATAAGGTGAGCAAGTTTCGGTCCTGATAAAAAAAATTCTCTATCATTTTGTTTTGTTTCTTTCAGTTACTGTCTATTAGAAGACCTTAAATAATTCAAAGAGATCAAAATTGTTTAATCACAGTGAATACTTAATGATTAATATACAGGATGATTATAATTAAAGTTCCCGGTTTGAAAATGGTCTCAAATAAAAAGCACTGGTCAGAATAATTTGAAATTTTGCGTGAACACTCTTGGAGCAATGGAATTTTGTTTGGTGAAGATAAAAAACAGTAGTTCAAAAGTCACCGCTAGGAGAATAATTGGCGCTTTACTACACTAGAATGCAATGCAAAAGTAATAAACGTTGACTTACTCATTGGTTAATGACGTAATAAATGTTCAATATGCTGTCCTCGCATTCTGAAATAAGCTGAAAGCGCAGAATAGCCTATTCAACAACAGATTTGAGTGTTTCTGTAGAGATATTGTGGATGTGATGCGTGATGCTAGCCTTAAGTTCCGCTATATTGGTAATGTGTCCATTAAACACTACATTCTCGATGCCCCCAAAGCCAAAAATCACATAGATTTAGGTTAGGGGAACGTGCTGGCCATCTTACAGGAAAGTGGCGACTGATGATTCTGTCATCTCCAAAATGACTGCGAAGTAGCCGCTTCGCAGTGGTTTTGAGTTATGTGGTGGAGCCCCATCCTGCATGAAAATAAATCCACTTGTTGTGAAGAAGATACGGCTTACTTTTGCTTAGAATTTAACATTGTTTCAATGGATGAATTTTTTTCATTACTTGCATGCATATGATGATGAAAGATCGACTTTTAATTCAGTATTCGAAGGACAGCATACATTTATTACATCATTAGCCAATGAGTAAGTCAACGTTTATTACTTTTGTATTGCATTCTAGTGTAGTAAAGCGTCAATTATTATCCTAGGGACGACTTTTGAACAACTGTTTTTTCTTCACCAAACAAAATTCCATTGCTCCACGAGTGTTCATGTAAAATTTTAAATCATTTTGACTAGTGTTTTTTGTTTGAGACCATTTTCAAACCGGGAACTTTAATTATAATCACCCTGTATATATATATATATATATATATATATATATATATATATATATATATATATATATATATATATATATATATATATATATATATATATATATATATATAATTGTAAATCCAATGGTTGAATGTAAGTAGTAACACATAATACACTATCTTAAAATTTGCCTACAAAATGCAATGAAATAAAAGAAACTCAACCATAAAGAGGAAATTATAAAACGTAATGCAGGTCATAAAGACAAAGACATATATATATATATATATATATATATATATATATATATAGCATATTACCATTTTGGTCTCTTTGAGATATTAGAACATAAATTTTAAGGGGAGGCATATATCAGATATTGAGATGACGGACAGTTAATAGAAAAATGTGTCTCTTCCTGAAACGCTGTCAGATTGTACATAAAATAGCTATTAACAAGGAATTTATGAAGGAACCTTAATACGGTGACAAACGGTGTGTACACTTCAATTTTGGCGGAACGTCTAAGCATTTTTGTTCTCTTTTGCATACTTATTTCGTACAGTCGTACAAATTTTCGTGAAAACCAGAAATGGCGTTTTCAGAACCAGAAATGGATATCCTTAATGAACACTCTTATCCCCTCAGAAATTTAATTCTGAATTCATATCGGTCTTATTTTCACACCTATATATAGACAATCTTGAAAAATAGCGGTTTCAAGAAAACATTTTTAACCGAAAGTGACAAAAATACCAGAAGTGGAAATCCCTCGTGAACCTCTCCATTCCAATCAGTAATTTTATGCTGAACTAGCAGCATACCCGTTCTTCGTACGGAGTATATAATATAAAGAAACTTGAAATTCATAATCATGCCCAAATTCTTATAGTATACTAAATGACATGTTTAATCAAAATATTCTGTTAAAATATTTAATATAATGCTCCTAGAAAGAAGTTTAAGAATCTATGTTCTCGCTATATAAAATTATCTTCATGGACATATCTGAAGAATAAAACATCTTGGACCCCTTATGTAAGCAAATATAAAAAAAAATATGGAATTGAATCAATATATGCAAAATAAAAGCGTTAAAATTGTATGGGACCCGTACTAATTATATACGCGAATATTAGAAAATATAACCTGTATTAGTAGATTACATGTATAAATTGAAAATACCAATAAATCCGTAATCTTTAAATCTGAAGACAGTCATTTATTCCAATATATGTCAAAATTAAAGTGCTAAAATTATATGGGAAGATATACACGTACTACTTATAATGTCCGATTATTAGTAGAAGATTACCCGTTTTGCAATATGAGTCACAAATGTTTTTTGGTAAAATACAACAGACGACGTAATAAATTGAATATATAATTAATCCCCTTAATCTTCATACCAGAAGACTGTACTTGATTCCAATATATATGCCAATATATGTCCAAATATTTGCCAATATACCTGTACTACTTATATTCTCGTAGGTTAGAAGATATACCCGTGCATTCCTAGAAGATTACTCGTACAACGTACAATATGCGTGTGTCAGCAATTTTTGCCGCATTAAAACAATGGCGTAATAACTTAAAAATATCAATAATCCCTGAATCAATAATTCCGGAAAATATCAATAATAATAATGTTTTAACCTGAAGAGTATAATTGATATTATCCAGTCCAAAATGAAATGGCAATGAAATTTATTTTATATACATATCTTCATTATTCAAATCGGAAAGGATTTAATAAAAATCGTCTGCCGCATAAACACATTGGATTTAAATCCGTTGCTAAGCGACATGATATCATTTGCTTCAAATAAATTGGTAGAAAAAATATCGTCTAAATAGTTATATTTCTATGGAACATTTGGCGACAGTTTCGTCAAATTAGCGACATTTTAAAAAATCGCCAAATTTATCGCCAAGTGGGACTGTAGAACTGACAGTTCCACTTTGCGACAAATTGACGAAATATCATCACAATACTATCCCCTAACAAAAAACAATTAATATCATTTATGTAGCGCAATTTTATCAATTTCAAGATATTTTTATAGATTTGAAAACATTTTTATCAATTTGGTGACATTTCAAAAATTCGCTAAATGTATTACTAAGTAGGATGGTTGGTCTGACAAATAAATGCTAACCAAACATCATTTCAGTACTCTCTTCTAACAAAACAAAAAAAAATTTCATTGATATGTAGAAGACCCAACCCACACGACCAACCCGAAGTTTTATGGCAGCTGTTTGTGTGTCGTTTATATCAATTTGGCGACATTTCCGTCAATTTGGCAAAGTTTAAGAAAAGTTGTCAAATTAGCGATATCCCTCCAAATTCGTAGCTTTGAATTTGCAGATCTGAATGAAACATTCTTATCCCGTTTCAATATACTAAATGAAAACACTACAATTGTATTAGAAGATATACCCGCTCTACTCTTTTTCTGTTTCAACAATCGGCTATATGAATTTATTGGCTAAACACAATATATGAGTTTAGTAACTAAATACGATATAAGCTTGAAAACTCTTTGCCAAAATAAATGCAATTGATGTACGCAGTCAGCAATTAATATAATTAAAAGAAAAATCAAACCGTCCATTCATAAGATATACTTTTATATCCATTTATCCATTTATTTATTATTTAAATCGAAAAAAAATAATAAAAACATTAACAAACACATTTAATTTAATTGCGATGCCGAGCAACATGATATATCCTCCTAAAATGTTAAAATTTATTAACCACTAACAGCACACCCGTTATTCGTACGGAGTGTATGATTTAAAGAAACTTAAAGTTTGCAATCATGTGCAAATTCTGTTAAAATATTAAATTTATTGCTCCTAAAGAGAAGTTTAAGAATATATGTTCTCACTATGCAAAATTATCTTCACGATCAGATCTGAAGAATAAGACATCCTGCCCCCTTTTGTAAGCAAATTTACAGAAGAAAAAATAGGAATTGAATGAATATATGCAACCCCGTACTAATTATATTGTCGCAGATCAGAAAATATGCCAATGTGTTAGTAGAAGATTACCCGTATTACAATATGCGTCTCAAAAATATTTGCCAAAATAAAAGAGATGACGTAATAAATTGAAAACATAAATAATATCCGTACTCTTTATACCAGAAGGTCGTAATTGATTCCAATATATGCCAATATATATCAAAACATATGTCAATATACCTGTACTACTTATATTCTCGTAGATTAAAAGATATACACGTGTATTTGTAGAAGATTCGTACAACATACAATATATGAGTTTAAACAATTTTTGTCAATAAAATAATTGCATTATAACTTGAAAATATCAATAATCCTTGAATCAATAATCCCCGAAAATATAAATAATAATAATTTTTAAACCTGAAGACCGTAATTGATATTATCCAGTCAAAAATGCTATAAGAAAAATCAAATCGTTCTTTTCTAAAATATATTTTTATATCCATTTATTTATTATTCAAATCGAAAAAATAATTATTAAAATTAACAGACAGATTTAATTTAATTGCGTTTCTGAGTAACATGATATAAGATAGAATCTTATAACATGTTAAATATGTCATGTCTTATAACATAAACTGCGAAATTAAATAACGATTTTGATTTCTCTATACTTCTCATTGTTCCGTAAAAGCTTGTTTTAAATAAACCATGAACCATGGAGATAGATTTCCCCTTTAAATCATGTTTCAAACAATTCATGTTTTCAGAAAGTGACTAATTAACGCAAAAAATCTCCCATCAAACTCAGAGATTAAATTTTAATTCACTTTCAAACGATTTTCAAGCTTTTCGTTTGGATAAACCACGGAGTTAAGGAGTAGAACTCCTAGGAAAAAGTTCCGTTTTTCATTAATATCTCGACAACCCCAGGTCTTAGAAACTCGAAACTTGGACAAAATTTATGGGGGGATATTTCAAGGCTATTCACCAAATTTCATTAAATTCGGTTCAGCCGTTTTTCCGTGACGATGAGACAAACGAAAATTTCGTTTTTTACTAATATCTCGAGAACCACTGGTCGTAGAAACTCAAAACACAGATATAATTTTAAGTAGGGCTATTTCTGGGCTACCCACAAAATTTCATCAAATTCGGTTCAGCCGTTCTCCCGTGATGGTGTGACAAACAGACAGACAGACAGACAGACAGACAGACAGACAGATTTTCATTTTTATTTATATAGATTCATATCAGACATCATCTATGATATATCTATAGCTGATCCCAAGCAATAGATATATAAAAAGAAATAAATTTGACATTTTTCTTTTCAAATTTGGTATGGTTATTCTCTACTTCACTGCGGGTAATAACGTTACTCTTATGTGTTTTTAGGAACAGGGGTTGTCAAGGTACTATTAAAAGACGTTTCCATTGAAATAGCATTATGCAGACGATATATTTTCCGAAAATTTTATTGAAGAAAATTATACCATGCTGCTTCTCAACGAAATTAAATCAAATGTGTTTAAACGGCAGATGATTTTATTTAGTTTATACAGTTTAAATATTTAAGAAATGGATATAAAAATACATTTTATAAATGAACGATTTTGAATTTTGGACTGAAATTACTGCCTTCGACTTTAAAGGTTACAATAATTATTGATATTTTCAAAAACCGAAATGTTTTACTTTTCAGGTATGACATGTGAAGATAATTTTGTACAACGAGAACAAAAATTCTTATGCTTATTTTTAAAGCAATAAATATTTTGATAAATTGTTTTGAAAATAGTATCATTTAAACTACAGAAATTCACACATAATCACGAGCAACGCCAAGTATATCTCCTAGTTTACTATAAAGTGATATATTAAGTTACAGACATGAAATCACATATATACACTACATGACAGTGAACATGAGACACCAAGAAGGAATGGGCAGAAAAATATGCAAATTGCAGTGTAGAAGCAGCTCACCGAGTTATGTAAATGATGCGAAATTGTAAATGATGCGAATTGGGCGTCGCTTGCGTGCGTTGCTACCGCCGCGAACTCTGGCAAATGGTTGACAAGAAATAAGCAGCCATCCCTCAGGACACCATCCGTACACTCATTGACTCTGTACCTAGACGTGTTGTTGCCTATATCGCCGCCCGCGGTGGTACTACAACCTACTGATCAGACAGTGCTATCGCTCAGTGTATAGGTATATCATGTTTCAATAAACATCACTTATTGTTCGTTGCTGTCTCTCTCTCTGTTTGCCGATTTTCATCACTATCTTCTTGGTGGCTCATTTTCACTGTCACGTAGTGTATAATTGTCTAACGCATTTAACTTCTGTTTTGTCTTTCCAGCTCCCCACCCCCACCTCAGAAGCCTCCAGCTGATCTAGAAGACTGAATCTTTTCATATTTACAGCATCGACTACATTTCACAACCAAACGGAGCTGTCTTAAACTTACCCCCTGAGGGCGAAGAAACGCGGGATTTCGAAAGATCCCGAAAAGTAATTTTAGAAGGTCCAGTTTTCAATTGACCCCCTGGAGACTGAGAAATAGGATTTTCTCGAAAAGTATTTTCAAACCCTGCAGAAGTCCAACTGGTAAACTTGGATCTTTGCATATATATAGAATCAATCATCGGGCAGAACCTTGCAAAGCAGGATTTTTGATATTTCGTCCGAAATGAACAATATAAGAGGGAGGGTTAAAGCCTCTCTCAGAATTCTCCGGGAGCCCTCACCCGGAACATAAAATTCTGAAATTCGACCACTGAACAGAACCTAACTGTGCCAATTTTTAATTGAGACAACTGTTTGCACCATATATTGATAAGTAAATTAACATTTATTAATAAAAAGTTGCAGCTTAATTTTGAGAATGTTAGTTTTCCTGTCTTTTACAAGGTTAAATATTTTACATTATATATTTCGCCTCCCTGCATTTGATTTTAATGTAGACGGTGTTTCGATTGTTTTAAAAACTAGGGAACGTAATCTCTGGTTCATTACGCTCATCAACCCTCGTTTTCAATTTATATAGGCAAAAAATTGTAAAATTCGCTGAGTGAGAACTCTTGGCTTAAGGGTGTGGATCAATAGGTGATCTTTCAATTTAATTTTTATTTACATGGTTTTTTGTGATTGATTTAATGTTTATTTACATAGTTTGTTATGATTGATTTAATATTTATTTGCATAGTTTATTGTGATTGAGTTAATGTTTATTTACATAGTTTATTGTGATTAATTTAATGTTTATTTGCAATGTTTATTGTGATTGATATAATATTTATTTACAAAGTGTACTTGGTTTGGTTAAATTTAAATTTGCCATCTTTACTTTGTTTGAATTAATTTTGATTTACTCATTTTCTTTGTAAATTACAAATTCTTGGTTATATACAATATCAAAAATCATTACAATACGTGCATATTTTATTAAGTTATTGTATCCATACTTCACCCACAAACGCACACAACCGCATACACACATTCATTGATCATTCCAAAATGTTCGAAATTCATTCATGATGTCATGAAGTGCTTATACCGTCAATTTTCGAATTTAAGAATAAAACTATATCCAATTTAAGAAACCCATATTCGAATAAAAACTATACTTTTCTCTATACTGTAGCATGAGAAGGTGAAAAGGTTAATGATAAACCATTTCAAATAAGAAATGAATATTTTGATATACCAAGAATATCAAAAATGTATATTAAAATTACCAAGCAATTTTAAAAGAAAAAAATTAGATTCACTAGACGCACAATGATACATTTCATGCTTTTGTAAAATTCCATGAATGTAGATGCAATAAAATTCACATCAGAGTACCAAAGCAGGAAAAAGCACATTTTGAAAAAACGCTTTTCAAACTGCCCTTGGAATAGACGTTTGTTTACATCGTTAAGCTTATGTTGTTTACTTTTCATGCAATGAAAAATACATAAATTATATATTTTTGTAATCAATAAAAAATATGTTTACCTACTGAACGAAAAATATTTTTTTAATGTTTATCGCGTTTTGGTCCCCTTAAGAATTTTTTTAAAATGACACAATGGGCAGTTTTTCGTTTTCACAAGAGATCTATACATCCGTTTCATGCAATATCAAATTAATTTTCACAAATCTCATTATTTAGAGTCGTTTTCGTTTTTCTCTTACATTAATCAAACCAATTTTGCCTTAATTATATTAAACATTGAAAACGTAAAATACACGTTAATAAACACCACGTTTAAAAAATTAATTACCGCTTTGGTAATTATTACTTTAGTGTATCGATAGAATTCATTATTTGACAATATTTTACTTTGTTTGACAATATTTTACTTCTTGCATTAGAGACGTAAGTAAAAGATGGCATTAATTAAACAAAGATTTCTTCACTCGCTTGTGTGATTAGTTCAAATATTTGCTGAAGATGTGACATGAAATTTCAAAAGAATGTATGTAAACATACATAAATCGCTGCAAACCTACTTAACTAGAGATGAAGAATTAATTCCCTTATGATATCATTTGTTACTTTTTCATGTTTTTGATTCCTAAATGTGATAAAAACAAAGTCGGATAACCGAGTGTAGGCAGGGATTTAAAGTGAAATGTTAAGTTACGTTCAACTAAAACTGCTGCTAATGTAATAAAACAACAAAAAAGAAACTTCGTTTAAAGCAACATACAACACAAAATAATAGTGTCCACCGGTTGCGGCAAGAAACAGCTTTAAGGCAAGAGCTGTAACCGATGTTAAAACAGTAAACGTGGCTGAAGGTTGCCAACGGTGAGAGAAGAAAATAGAGATAAAAAAAACCCAAGAATGGAATGGGTAGTAAGACACTATGAATGAACAGTAAAATACCAAAGAAGAAAGTGAACGGTAAAATACCAAAGAGAGAAAGTGAACGGTAATATACAAAGAGGAAAGTGAACAGTAAAATACCAAAGAGGAAAGTGAAAGGTAAAATACCAATGAGGAAAATGAATAGTAAAATACCAAAAAGGAAAGCGAACGGTAAAATACTAAAGGGGAAAGAAAACGATAAAATACCAAAGGGGAAGGTGAATGGCCTTTGTTGGACATTCACTTTTCTCTTTGGTATTCTAGTCTTCATTGATAGTGTCCTACTACTTGTTTCTTCTACTATATGTCTTCTACCTCTTTTCCTCCCCTCGCCGTTGGCAAACACCTTTCTTTGCTTCAGTTACGTCTGCTAGTCTAACGTCAATTGCCGACTTTTCACCAAAAAGCGAAAATTGCTCTTGTTTGTCCTAACAAAGAAAGTCGTTTGTTGCTCTGGAAACCGATCGACACGATTAATTTTTTGTTGTATATTGCTTTAATTTATTTTAGCTTTAAATAAGTTTTAAATATTAGCAATTTTTTTAGATGTTAGTACATTTTAAATAAATAAACGATTTCAAGGGAAACGGCAATTTTTAATACAAGAGATAAATGTATGCTATTAAAGTCGAAATAATTGGAGGTGAAAGGTTGCTATAGATACGCATTTTATCGAAAATTCTGTAAGTCATGCTGGCAGAAGGATCCGAACCTGTGTACTATCTCTGTACTTTTCCCGGGCGGGGAATAAGCTAAGCCTTTCGACGAGACTCCGGGTCTGGGCAGTGAATGAATTAATCTACTGAATCTAATGTACGGTCTGTTGAAAATGTCTCCATCAGTAATAATGCACATTCGAGAAAGACTATTACCAAATACTATGATAAACAATAAAGGCATCATCAAGTTGCAAGCGCTGATGCGACTTATTAGCAGGTATTTATTGCGTTTCATATTCCCGTTTCAAGCGTTCCTGATGTGGATCCCTATACTAATTTGACAATTCTATACAACTTTGTAATTGGATTTTTTCTTATTTTGTTGCCGAGTTTGTCCTCCAAACATTCTAAATTCTCCCCTAGGGGCGCTGAAATAACTTCTATTTGATCGATCATGGTCGCTTTACTATAGCTAGACCTAATGTTTTACTATAGCTAGACCTAACGTTTTACTATAGCTAGACCGTTTTACTATAGCTAGACCTAATAGGTCGTTTTACTATAGCTAGACCTAACTCATTGATCTTTCTTTATAAAGTTATTGGGATACTCAAAGACATTCCTCTGAACTGTATATTCATCTTTATTAAATCATATATTAATAAATATTAAGAAAATAATAAATATTATTAAAAATTTATCGATAACTTATGTTTACAATATTACGAAACTGTGCTTTCACAAATATGCAGCTTGAAAAAATCGATTAAACTCATATACATCTCTCCATTAAAAACAAAGTTTGGGATCATATCAATTTTCCTGACCTAATAGTATTAAATTGCCTGTCATACCCATATTTCTCAGAAAACCACTTTCGGTTGACATATTGCTTTTATGTCATTTTCGCCAGAGCAACGTAAATCCTTCGAAGAGCCCCCTCTGACACGGAAGATGACGTAAGCACAGTGATTCAGAGGAGAAAAACTGAGTTTTTTCGATCCTAGGAGCAAGACATAACTCTTTTGATAATGAAGTATGACATTGTCGTTGGACTAATGCATGAGGACGATCATGGTATTAGAAGTATATATTTTGAGATAAAGAACTAAGCAGGTTAATGGAAATTATTCATTTCAATATTTTGGTGAATAAGCATGTCATAAGGCCGTAATAAACCCATTTAGATACTTTTGAATAGTTGGCCTGAAATAGAATTGGCCTTTTTGTTCGAAATGGTTTGCAAAAATCTGTAACATCAGAAATGAAGGAGTACATATACTTGAATAATTATTTAAATACTTGTTTTATACGTAATTTTTAATGATAAAACTAGTAAAACCAACTCCTCCATTACTATAAGCAAAATAGATAAATCGAAATAATTCCGATTTTTATTTCTATTTGGGTCATTTCAAGAAGCTCAACTTTGGCAATTGAAAATGAAATAATTTTGAAATAGCAAAATCGATGTAATTTCGAATAAGTATCCATTTGATTTTTTTTAACGTTTTTGAGGTAATGTGTGTATGTGTGTTAATACATATTCCGTCAGATTGTGGACGTGATTATCTCACGAACGAATGAATCGTTTCGAATATAATGTGTAACGTTTAATATAATCAGTGAATACTGGAACCTAATTCATTTTAAACGCAATCGAATGTTTCGGAGATCCCCCACCTCCAAATTTTCAAATGACTATTTGAAAAGATCATTAAAAAAAATCTTATGTGGACAACACATGACTTTCCTTATATAATGCAATGAATTTACAACATTTACAATAACAAAAGAGGTTTTTATTATTGTAGATATTTATATTCTTTCCAAGATATTGAATTTTCGTCAATGAGTCGACATTTTCATTTATTTAGTGTCATTTCTATCCATTTGGTGAGATTTTCGTTAATTTGGCAACATTTAAAAAGGTCGCCAAGTTGGCGACATTCCGTCAAATTCGGCGCCAAAATCTCGCCAAGCTTTATAGACAGAGAAATAAGTTATTCTTATAGCAGATAAATAACTATTAACGTTCAAATACAAAAGTATTACTCAAAGTATCTTTTCTCATGAGTGGAATGAGCTAGATCCACGAGAATAATGTCACCTAATTTATCGCATTATATTACATATGAAAAGTGAATATGTTTCTCAACAGTTAATATATTTTTTTTTAATTTATGGGATTTTTTGATAGATTTATTTAAAAAATGTGCAATACCTTAAGAAAGATTCATGCTAGCGTTCTAAAGTTTATGTCAATCTAAGGGAAAATTACATGAGAAATGTCTATTTGTGTAACTTTATTAAAGGTTTTGATTTTTTGACGATTTTTTCAAAATTTCAGTCGAAAATTTAGGGGGGTTCTAAACATTCGATTACATTTAAAAACAATAGGCTTCCAGTATTCACGGATTGCGATTTTTGAACCCAATTTCATTCGAATCGCTCAATTTGTTCGTGAGATATCTTCTCCACAGACTCACTGACACACACACACACACACACACTCACAGACATCATCTCAAAAATGTTTGATTCGTGATCAGGGATGCTTGAAACGTGCTCTCCCGTCGAAAACTCGAATTCGAATTTTCGACCCCGTCACAATACTTTCTTTATACATTATGTATATAAGGAAAGTAATAACAAACCTTCAATAATGTTAAATAAATAGTCAATTCATGCGTAATTGTTCATTAGAAATCGAATGAAATAAATCTTAGAACTGTTTTCCAAACCCATGAACTATTCTCCGAATATTGCGAGTTTTTTAAATAAATTTTTCAAAACATCACATCAAATAAAAAGAAAGTAGTAAGTTTCAAAGAAAATGTTTTTTTCCATATAAAATACTGCACTACAAATCTATTAACATCATTCTCGTGGATCTAGTCTGTTCCATTCAGTAGATAAGATACTTTTTATAATAGTTTTGTACTTTGATGTCAAAAAATTCGCCGAAAGTCATTTATTTCAGGGAATAATGTCACATTTTGATGAGGATTTCGCACCTGAAAATCATTCTGTTTGAAATAAGTCATTTTGTTTGGAATATCTTCTATCAAAGACTGCAAGTAGTTGTTGTAAAGTAGCAGTCGTTGACAACAAACAGTAGTTGTATAGTGTATTTAAACACCAACTTGAAGTACAGGAAAATTTTTCAAAATGCCATGGCGCTTTCAGACATCATAAAAACCATCATCAATGGCAATGTTAAGGAATTGACAAGCATGAGCTTTAATGCAACCCGAAATCGTGAATCCAAGTTTGCATAGGGTAAACAGAATAAATCGATACTATATAAAATCATCATAAATTACAAATAAATAAGTACATAAATATTCAAGCAAAAATAATTCAATTCAAAACTCATGCACATAAATAAATCAGGCTAATATGGAAACGTAACGCTAGTAGCGAAGCACTAGATTTCTATAAAATCATATGAGGGTTTTACACGCACAGAGGCGAGAATAAAACGCCAGGCATTAATTATTATTTAAACACACACACATTAATTATTATTTAAACACATTAATTATTTAAACACACTATTTTAAGTTGCTTGATATTATTACACTTCTCTCCAAAAAAAGGAATGAATCGTTAGTAAATGCCATAAAGCTATTATATGATGCGTAGTTAATAATGTGAAGTTATTAAATGATGTGTATTTAATGTGAAGTTATTAAACAGTGTGTATTTAATGATGTGATGCTATTAAAAGCTGTGTATTGAATGATGTGAAGTTATTAAAAGCTGCGTATTTAATAATGTGAAGTTATTAAATGATGTGTATTTAATAATATGAAGTTATTAAATTATGTGTATTTAATGATGTGAAGTTATTAAATGATGTGAAATTGAATCTGTACCAGGATGAAAGGTTGACATTGGAAAAGTGTGAGCTCTTTCGGCAAATAATAACCGTATAAAAAAAATAGAAAACTTTGTTCAAATACTCGAAGGTAGCACTGGTAATTCAGATCTTACTTCAGATCCCTTCAGTCAGCTCGTATTATAATGAGTCCTTACACATGTCAAATACGCTTCTATTACCTTCATTGAAGTCGAAACATAAGTTTCTATTCTAAAGCACATCCAAAGTGACAAAAGATAAAGTTTAATTTTCAAGTTCAGTGCAATCGCGAAAATAAGTAAGTGATTTCATAAATAATTGTATGAAATTGCCTTAATACCTCTATATAGTATTTTAAAATTTTTCAAACACCATGCATTTAATAAGAACATTTGCAAGCTCTTGTCATTTCTAATTAATACGGTAACCCGTGGCTTTAACGTAATAGTTACAAAACGTCTAATCCACTGATGCAAATTATTAAAATAAATACATTTTATAATCATTTCTACACTAATCACAATAGATTCAAGGTTATTATATCTATAGCTTTAATTACCTAAATGGATGGAGAGGCGTCTGTCCAGTTTGAATCCCGTTTGGGATTTGAATTCTTTACAAATTCTTCTTAATTTTCTTCTCTTTGAAACCTTTACAGAATTTACTTCATTTTATTTCGCTTTATAGTATTTTTTTTCAAATTCTTCTTAATTTCCTTCTCTTTTGATTCTTTACATATTTTTCTTCATTTTTTTTTTCATTAAGCTCTTTACAGATTCTTAATTTTCTTCGTTTTAGACTTTTTACAGATATTTTCTATATTACAGCGAAACAACAACAAAACTTTTGTAATCTCAACCCATTTCTAATTAATAATTTAAACTGAGATTCAGCGTAGTAGTTACAAAATTTCTAATCCACTAAAGCAAATGATTAGACAATTAAATACATGTTATGATGATTTATACCTTAATTACATTAGCTTCATTTACCCTTTGATAACTAACTTATTGGAGCGCAACTTATACAATAAAGTATTTTTATAATCATATGAATAATCGATGAATGCATCTGATAATTATTAAATGTTAATTAATAGTTTTTCATGTCCTAACCATGCGGTAACGACATAAATAACATTATTAAATGTATGTAGAGAAATAGTCTGAAAAGTTATTTAGAAGGAAATATTTATGCATAATTTGCGTCGTGGAGAAAGATTAATAGCCCTGAGCGTACCTAAAAGTGTCTTTAGCAAAGAAGGCAGAAATATTTGAATACATAAATGTTTGTGACAGTGAAATGATATATATTCACGTAGCAAAAGTAAATATTGTGTAATGCAAGAAACTAAAATGCAAATGTAATGCGAGCGAAATTAAACTCGCAGAACGGCATAGACATTTTGCTTCCAAAAATATTTCAAGAGGTGTATTAAATTAAACGCAAAATACCCTTATTTGCGTATTTATTTATTCCCCCGAAAAACTTAATATAATTAATGTGTAGGGAAAGTTTATTATGACGAGGTCGAAAATTTATATTTAAGTTTTCGACTAAAGAGCATGTTTCAAGCATCCCAGAACTCGAATCGACCGGTTTTTGAGATGATGTCTGTGTATAGATGTGGGTGAGTGTATGTATGTTAGTGTGTGTGAGTGTGTGTCTGTCTCGCGAACGAATGGAGCGATACGAAAAAAATTTGGTATGATTATTGCAGTCAGGGATTTTATTATTACAAATACTGATTTAATTCAATGAACCCTATCCATTTTAAACGCGACGGAATGTTCGAAAAAAACCATAAATTTCGAATGAATGTTTGAAAAAAACATTTAAAAATCAAGAGTTACAATAATGCTAAATAAATTATTACTATAGACAGACCTAAGGTGTACACTCGTGCACATTTCCTTACAAAGTCATTAGGGTGTGTAAATACTTTTTTACGAACATTGTAAAAATATAAGGTAAAAACCTCATTACAAATACAGCACATAGCAAAGTATTCACTGTTTCAAACGATTTGGGAAATCAGGAAAACTTCTCCTTCATAGAGACCAAAAAAAAAAAAAAAACAAGAAAGATTATTCATGCATAAAGCATTGATTATGAAACACTTTCCAACTGAAATGCAATTTTATTTAAACATCTCTAAAATGCGATACATTCAGCGGTGATATTTTTAAAATTAACATAGTACAATAGAAACTTCATCAAAAAAACCAATGCTATAAAACCGCGTACTTCTCTATCTAGGTAAAATCAATTAAAATCCATTCATATCACTTATACGAGGGTCATACTGAAATTTTTAAGATACGGCTAAGTGATGCAAGTTGAACTTACCAACTCTTAAGAGTGTTCGAAGTACTCCCCTTCAACATCAATGAACTTTGTAAGCGAATTTTCCAAAGATTAAATTCTTCAAGACATCCATTTCTTGGAATCGATGAAAAATATGCTGTTATAGTCTCATCAATCTCATCTTCGGAATGAAAACGACTCCCACGTAAATTTCTTTAGATTAAAAAATAACCAAAAGTCACACTTAGCAAGATCGGGAGAATAAGGTGGATGCTCTATCACTTCGATGTCTTTTTGTTCAAGAAATTCGACTATCATTCTAGCTGAATGAGAAGATGCATTGTCATGGTGAAGCATGCGTCCCCTAACATTCATTTCCTTAAGAATTTCTAGAAGACACTTAGTAGTGTACCAGTTAGCTGTAACTGTCTTCTGTCCCTCTAGCTTTATATGGCTTTGACCAGACCTGTACTTCTGAAGAGCACGGCATACAATACTCTTTCCATTGCTCGTTGTCTTTACACCATTGTTGGTTTGGGGTCATCTTCAAAGACCCATACTTTACTTTCTTTACGTGTTGGAACGCCAAAAAACGGTATGTACGTTTCATCACCGGCTATGATTTTAGAAATAATGCAGTATCCACCATCATTAAGTAATTTTAGGGTTTCTTTACTGATTTTGACAAGCTCCGCTTTTTGGTGTTCTGTTAAATTATGGGGGATCCAAAGACAAACTAATTTTTTCATATTCAGTTCTTCACAAATAATTTTATGTATAGCTGCGGATACAATGTTCCTTCTGTATCATTTGGCAGGTACAGCGATTATCGTCGATTAACATTTTTCGAATGGCCGACACATTTTCTGGGACTACAACTGACAAAGGTCTTCCTGTGTGTTCTTCATCCAGGAGAGAATTTCGACCTCTTCTAAACTCTAAACCATCTGGATACAGTGGCACGAGGTGGAGCATCATTTTCATATGCTAATTGTAGATGTTGAAGATATTCTTCTTGATATAGACCCACTTTAAAATCATAGAAAATTATAGCTCGATAATGCTCTCGCGTCAACTCCATTTTCTTTCCTTTCAAAATTTATTCTACGATAGCTAAATTGTAATTGTTCCTACAAATCATCGTCTACGAACATAAAAGTGTTCAAATTTAAATATCCGACCAATATTTTTTTTCTAGCGCATATCGTCTGCCCCTGCATTAAAAATTTCAGTGTGACCCTCGCATTTCAGACTCCAGGGCTAAATAATTTTACGTTAAAAAATTCAGCAATTATTATACAATTCATCTTACAGTCGCTTGCTTTGTTTGCATTTTGCATACGTTAAAATTAAGCTTCGTTGTAGAAATAATCAAAGTTCAGTGATCATTTAAAATGAAAAATATTGTAATTGCGTAAGCACTGGATTTAGAAACACAGATAATATGCAAAGATAAAGCGGTTTTAGGAAGGACGCAACGCTAAATATAAATACAAGAAAGATCAATCGGGCATAAAGTATTGATTATAAAACACTATCCAATTGTAATTTTATTTGAATTATCAAAGAACTACAATAAGTTATTTTACTTGTAAAATTAAAACTATGGAGGTAAAAGTACGTTCTAACTCCATGCTTAAAACTTCATTCAAACTTTATTCAACTGACGTCATCGAAATATAAATCGTCTGACTCTCTATGTAAAAGCAGTGAATATTTCATTCAGACACTTTTATTCCAGACTCCAGAATTAAATAATTTTGCTTGAAAAAAATTCGGCAATTCTTATACAACTCATCTTGCAATCACTTGTTTACATTTTACATTCATTTAAGTTAGGCATCGATGTAGAAATAATCAAAGTTTGATGATCATTTAAACTCAAAAATATTGTAACTGCGTTAGCGCAGAATATGGATACACAGAAAAAACGCAAAAGTGAAACGGTTTTAGGATGGATGCAACAATAAATATGAATTAAAAAGAACTTTAAAAATCACGATTTTTACACAAAATGAATGAAATATTTCATGTTGAAGTGTGTCACGTGACCTCTTCATATTATATGTGTGTCATTATTATTTTTATTTTTATTTAAAAACTACCCAACATATTTTCTGATTTTTTTTTTTTTTGTATATTTCACGGGATAATATGAATACTTTCTAAAATTTTCGAAGAAATTTGTGAATTTTTACTTCGCATAAAAAATGTTTGAAAACTTAGGTCCCTTAGGGTTCAGTGAATTTCATTTTTTCCACGCGGGTTCAATCCAAACTGAATTGGGCGATATTATTCATTTACATCCCCATATGTCCCACAGACCGTCTCAACAACATACTAAAATTTCATTTTGATAAAAGTCATTTTTACAGCAGTTATCGTGCGAACGGACGGACAGACAAACAGACAGAATGAACAAAGTCATAAACACTTTTCAACTATGTTGTAAAGTGTTAAAAATGGATGTCTACACAAGTCTTATTGTGTATAGCGCCATATGGGTTTCCTATACACTTGCATAAAAAATATACGATAATCCTTCTCCAGCTCTGGGCTTGGTCCATTAGTTTCCTTGACATCCTATATATACCGTCTGATAATTGCAAAAAGGGCCTTGTACTGTAATCTTGAAAGAAAATAACTCTTGCAAGGGTTACGGTAGCCCTACCTCCCATAAGTTATTAAACAAATTTAAAATTCTGACAATTATGTGCAATTCGAAAACCATCATTAATTCCTAGATGCATTTACAAAATTTAATCATGAAATGCGTGGCAAGTATCAATTGTGTATATGGCCACGCCCACATTTTTCCACTCCCATTTATAACATTGGGTGTTTTCTTGGCTCATTGAAATAGTGTTCATTTACAATAAGTGTAAACAAGAAAGATCAATCATGCTTAAAGCATTGATTATGAAACACTTTCCAACTTCAATGCAATTTTATTTAAACAAGTCTAAAATGCAATACATTCCTCGGTAAAATTTTGAAACTTATCACAATACTGCATTAATTTATTATATTTGAAAACTTAAACCTTCATCGAAAAAAATGAACTTCATTCAAATGACGGCATTGAAATATAAATTGCCTGGTTTAAACATCTCTACAATGTTATACATTCCTCGGTAATAGTTTTAGAATTATCATAATACTGCGATAATTTATTATATTTGAAAACGTCATCGAAAACAACTGAAATTAATTCAAATGACGTCATAGAAAAAATAACACGCCTGGCTCTCTCTATAAAAACAGGATTTCATTCATAACTTTCTCTCATTCATTTCATTCATCACAATACTATAATAATTTATTTTATTTAAACATTTTGTTTAAGACCATGGAGCTACAAAAAATTAAACTCTATGCTTGAAACATCATCGAAAAAAATCGTCCTTCTCTTTATGAAATCAATTAATATTTCATTCAATTAATAACTCATTCTATATATTTTGCTGTTTACATTTTACATAGGTGAAAAATAGGCTTAGTTGTAGAAATAATCAAATTTAGATGAGCATTTAAACTCAAATATATTGTCATTGCGTTGTTTCAGTATGTAGATGCACAGAATTTAAGCAAAAATAAAGTAGTTTTAGGACGGATACAACACTCAATATGAATTAAAAAGAAAAAAAAAATCACGATTTTGAAACAAGATGGATGCCATATATCATTTTGAAGTGGGTCATGTGATCGTTTCTATCATGGTCACGTGATCGTTTCATATAAGAGGTGTAATTATTATTTTAATTTTTATTTAAAAAACTACTGAATATATTTCGCTGATTTTTTTTATATATTTTATGGAACAATTTGAATATTGCCTAAAATTTTCGAAGCAATTTGTGAATTTTAAATCCGCTTAAAAAATGTTTGAAAAATTAGGTCCCTTAGGGCTCAATGTATTTCATTTTTTCGACCCGGATTCAATCCAAAACTAATTGGGTAATATTATTCATTTATATTCCCATAGGTTCTACAGACGGTCTGAACAACATACTAAAATTTCATTTTGATTAAGTCATTTTTACGGCAGTTATCGTGCTAACGGACAGACAGACAGAATGAACAAAGTCATAAACACTTTTCAACTTTGTTGTAAAGTGTTAAAAAGGGGGTACATTTTTAAAAAAGAGGATTTCATTCCAATTCGCTATTTTTACGGGTAGTAAAATGACGAGGAGAAAATGCGACAATTAAAATAATATTTCGACTTGGATTTTTAATATTAGTACTCATTTTGCTATTTCAAGTCTAAATTTCATTTCATTTCCTGTACAGCCAGGGAGATCATAGGTACTTTCATTTTCGACTACAGCCATTTGGACAACCCCCCAGCTAAACCGAAAACTGATAACATTATTCTACCTCCCCAAAAAGAGATTTAAACATAATTTTTTGTACTGTCAATATATATCGATAACATTCAAAGAGTATATTTTATTTAAAAATTGATTTCGTTTAAACTATAGGTTCAGACAAGAATCCAAATCTGAATCCAGAAAGCTGTTCGTATAAAACAGCAATCATCACAATCCATTCCAGCTCACTATGAGGAAATGTGTTGCGTGGCATGAAAATCCACTGTCCGTTGTATAGAAATAGTTCATTTAGATTTCGTCAATATAAATTTAGAATAATTAATCACTATTTTATAAATACCTTAAAATATCTCATATACTGCATTTTATATGTCTACTTCCACAAGGCTATCCCGGATGCTTCCGGGATCCACATCCTATCGTAACTGTTCGGAAATTGTTCGTAACTGTTCGAAAAAATAATAAAACGTTTTAAACCAGTGATTTCCAACCTTTTTCGTTTGGAGGAATTAGGGTGTAAACAAGTTTTTATGTGTAATCAAAAGTGCCTTCACGGCATCAAATTGAATAAAGGTTTTTCTACTTTGGAGTTAATATGTTACTAAGCAATATGTAATTAAACTCTTTAAAATTAATATGTAAACAATGTGAAATTAAACTCTTACCTGAGTAATATATTCTTATGATATTAATATGCCTACAGGCCTATTACCATTCTTTCCCCTTTTCCAAAAGTTTTTGAATATGTTATGCATGAAAGGATCTTTTCCCAAATTAAGCAATGGATTTCTCCGTACCAGCATGGGTTCATGCCAAGACGACTGTAACTAATTTAGCAACTGTAACTAATTTAGCTTGTCTGTAACTAATTTAGCTTGTCTGCAACTTTAACTAATTTAGCTTGTCTTACCAGTGACATTGTTGATGCTATTAAAACCAAGAGAAAAATTTATGTTATTTATACTGACTTTAGTAAAGCTTTTGATCACATCGATCTGGGGTTATTAACCCGTAAACTGATTACTAGCGGTTTTAGTGTTGATTTGTCGACTTGGCTTTTATATTTCAGATAGACTGTATTCTGTAAAGTACTGTGGTGTAAACTCTAGACTATACAGTAATTCCTCTGGTATTCCTCAGGGTTCTAATCTGGGCCCACTCCTTTTTTTAATTTTTATTAATGAAATTCCCCGGATTTTTAAAACGGCTAAATGTCTTATGTTTGCAGACGATTTGAAGTTTTATATGAAAATCAACTCATTAACTGATTGTGAACTGATGCAGAGAGATCTAGATGAACTGTATAACTGGTCTGTATAACTCCATTTAAATATTTCTAAATGCTATGTTATGAGCATTGCTAGGATCCATAATATTCTTAATTACAATTATATTTTAAATAATTCATCTCTATCTCGATGTACTCATATTATTGATTTAGGTGTCACTTTCGATGATACTTTCATCTTTCAGAGACATATCGATAATATTATTAAAAGAGCGTACCAAAGACTTGGTTTCACCTTAAGACGATTTTTGCCAGTTCTGATACGATTATTTGTATTTATAATACCCTTGTTAAACCAATTTTGAAATATTGTGCAATGATTTGGGACCCTGTTTACAATCTGCATTCTCAACGGATAGAAATCGTGCAAAATAAACTATTACGTACTACTATTGATTACAGATTGACTGGCTATTATCCTTATGATATGCATACAAGGGAACTCAGACAGAAATATAGTTTAATGTCTCTTAAAAAAAGAAGAAGCTGGTCCTGCCTCTTGTTTTATTATAAAGTTTTAAATAATACTATTGATTGCCTTATTTTACTTTCTTGCCTGGAATTTCACATAGCTGTCAATAATACTAGGAAAAAACTCTTTTTCACAATACTACTGTTAAACACAACTGCATTAAATGCTATTCTATCTATAAATTTGTTGATCTATATAATACCTATTTTGCTGATATTGATATATTTAACTTGACTCCTGCCTGTTTTAAAAAAGCCTGTTTCAATGCGCTTGACATGTTTACTACTTAGTATTCTTGTATCCTATGTTCTGTACTTTTTAATTTCTTGTGTGGCTACTGTAACTGGATTTCATCTGTAGTTGCCACGTAAATTGAATAAAATAAAATAAATAAAATAAAATAAAATAAATAAAATCCTTTGATTCGCCCCAAATACGCTTTTCACCCTTTATGTCTGCGCAGTGCGCTCCCCACAGCCGGTGCGTCATGGACGCGTGTGGGTGGCTGTCCGCTGAGATTTGACGTATGGACCAACCTGCCCTTCTAAGTCTGGTCACTATACCCCTCGTGAAATCGACTGTCTGCTGGAACTGCCTGGGTTGACGGCGGCCTGGCATTTTCTGCTACTACACGTTTCCTCTGAGACAAAAAAAAATCCAAAATGAATTCCCTGGCAGACAGAGTGACGCGACTATTGCCTATTCTGCAGGTTCCTTCCCTTATATGTCATTCAACGTGCGCGGGACAGCTGCGCATTTCGCATCATTTAGATAACTCGGTGAGCTGCGTCTACCCTAAAATTTACATAGCTTTCTGTCCACTCTTTCTTGCTGTTCACTCTCTGGTGTCTCATTTTCACTGCCACTTCACTGTCACGTCAAAGTCATTTATAGTATCCAAGAGCCCCACCGATGTATTTAAGGGGAAAACGCGATTTGTGATTAAATCAATGACACGATACTTTTCTTAGACTGCATCGATTAAAGTAAAAATGTTGCCTAATCAACTATAAAAAGCCTATCTATCAAGAAATGTAGTACAAGTTATAATTACTATCTTACCGTACTATCGTCTAACACACAGAAAACAAATTTAACATTTGTAGTATACTTACCTCGATATTCTTATACATTCTAATTTTATGATAGTTATTTCTGCATGTACATATTATAAGAAGTATTAGAATAAAAAATCTACCTTTTCATTTTATGTATATTGAAATGATTCTTTTAAAGTGATTTGTAAAATTTCTAATTAAATTCAAGTTAATATATACTTTTTACGACATTTTTCTTCCACATTGGTTAAGAAAACTTTTAGCCAGTATCAGAATGAAAATAATGTCATGAACTTTTCGGCCAAAATTATTTTTTTTTCAAAATTTTCTTTGAAATTGTTTAAAAATATCTTTTTAAATTGGCAACAGTGCTATAACGCCAATATACTGAATTCATGCCGTTGATCTATGTTACTACATATTTAATACCATCTGCATCCATATACCGTAGTTCGAATCAGCCATTTCCTGCGTAGACTATACTTGCGTAGAATATTCATTATTCTAAACCTAATTCTCTTTCTGAACAGTAAATAATCATATGAGAATCTTAAATCTCACTTAATAAAGTAAGATGTTTGTCTGTGTGTCTGTCAGTAGTGTCGTCAGTAGCGGAAAATAGAAATTTCGGACCACGGCGAAATTATTTCAGGTGCCCGGACAATACGGTTCGGTGAGCTGTTTATAAAATACGAAGTAGTTTAAAAGCTACGGATTTTTTCGAAAAAATACGGAGGTCGAATATATCCAATTATTGCCCATTCCGTCCAATGTATTTATCCTGTCTATGCATGTCTATGCGTATTGCTATTTCTGTGTTTTTCCCGGGCGCCTTTTGTAACTGCTTTACACTCTTTGGGTGAGCAGGACGGCTTGGGTAGTGATAATAATAAATAATAATAATAAAATCTGATGTGAGTAGAACATGACATTCTCTATGCGATGCAACAAATCAAGGAACAACGTACAAAAATTAAAGAAAAACACAGATTCTATTGGGTGCGAAAAATTTGGACTTGTGTATGTTAAACTTTAAAATCAAAGACAATCAAAAATAAGTTTAAAAGTCCTTTAATGAAATCTTCTTTCCTCGACGTTCAAAAGTTACACGGCCAAAGCCCTCCGGCCACTCAACCAGCTGCTCATACCCTACGATGACTCGGGTGACCTGGGTTTTTCAAGGCCAAAACGCTATCGGGCATCACCATGCCTTTCATTAGTGGTGAAGTGAAAATATGGTACGAACAAGTGCTTACATGCCATAAACGCCAGGCAAAATTTACATATCACCAATTTATGATTTTGCAATTGTTACATTTTAAAAAAAACAAGGTATTTAAAATTTAAATAATTATAATATACAAATGACAATAAAGTAGAAGGTTCATAAACAAAATGAATGACAAATTACATCCATTGCTAAATTTTCAGAAAATCATATAAAGGTTCGACACGCAGGGAGTCGAGAACGAGTCCCCAAGCATAACTCAGGGTCTGAACTGGATTAAAATTACAAATAGACTCACGGTAAAGATGAATAATAAAAAATGATTCATACAATAAAATATTAACTGATTAAAAGAAAAGTTTTAGCAAACATAGGATGAAAATTATCGTTAATAACATACTGGGTGAGAGCTGTAGACAGTATGTTAATTGCTGGCTTAATCAATACGCAATGTATAGTAACGTATCAAATCAAAATAATTATGGGAGAGCACATAAGAAAGGTACGCATGATATTAAAAAAAGGCCTTGCACATTCTACAATGTTAGAAATCGTGATGGAAGGGAAAACCAAAGAAATGAAGATGATGGTGACACACATTATGAGAATAATTGAAATAGAAAAGGGAACGAGGCCGTGAAAATTGCAAATCTAAGCAGAGAGTAATGCTAAAGAGTTCGAGGAAAGCCCAGATGGAAGCAGAGGATCAGTGGAAATTGCGCGTCGAGAAGATTTACTAGTGATTATAATAACGGAAGCTCATACGACAATCGCGAGTGGTTCAACTAGCGGGGGGACTTTGGAATTAGCGAGAGTGTTGACAGTCCGGATAACCAGGATGAGCTTGTGCTGAAAGGGCCAGCATCTGACGACTTAAAATAATATGATAGAAGCACAGGTACACATTTGACCATTCAGAACGATATTTGGCTCAATTTATGAATTTGGCTCTTAAGGCGACCACATTTCTATCTGTCATTTGTCATCACACCAGCATTCAATGAATCTGATGAACAATGTAAGTTGAGTACTTGAAACGTTACAGTGAATAATATAATTAAATAATTTTACATAGAAGAGGGGTAAAAGAAAGAGAATAACACAGTATTATTTAGAAATATTCTTTATTTACTTACACATTACTTCTTATTTGATCGAGACCGCCTGATCTATCCAAAGGTGTAAAGTGTCACCCCATTTAGACTTGAAAGTGCCCTCGCAATTTAGACTGGAGTCTAGTTGTTGTTGTTGAGACCCAGACCGTCCAACCTACCAGAAAGGTGTAAGGTAGACCGGAGTCTAGTGTGGGAGGTATCCACAGGGGCTATACCCTCCTCCCCTACCACTAACAGGATTTACAGATCCCCATATTTAATGTACGTATTCCGCGTAATGTGCGTATTCCGCGTGAACACGGGGATAGTTTAGGCAGAGCCGGGAATCGAACTTGGGTCATCCGAGTGCAATCCCTCCCTGAGTTGTATCACCTCCTTCTGTATTTACCCCTTTATATGCATTGCAGGAACGTCTTTTTTAAAATATTCTATAATTATTTTCTCTGACCATCAGCAGATATCTGTGATGAAGCCGTTATTCCCGCCAGCGCTTCATAAACACGACAGTGGTCTTGCTGTGTTGTTCTACATATTTTAGATCAATTTCCAGAACGGCTGTTGCTTTTGTAGGAAACATCACTGCCTCTGGATCATCGATTTCACTTTTACCAGATTCACATTGATTTCACTTGGTTTCAAAAGATAATGCCACTGTCAGTATAGTTTTGCTAATTTTTGTCAAAAGTTACCTATTCTATTTTGTTATATAGAAATACATCTTTTCTGCAGAGAGTTTTCATATACTGCAGAACACCTTGGTCCATAAGTTGAAGTAAAGGGGTCAAAACTGTTCTGATGTTACCCCGGATAAGTTTGGATTCAAAAGGATACGATAAAGCACTGCTATTAACAATAAGGCTTCTTCAGGTAGCCAGTAAATTCTCTCAATATAAGTCTGAGTAGCCTATGAACATTTGAGTAACAATTAGCTTGTATTATAAATCTCAGTAGTCCATTACCTTAGGAGCAACTGGTAAAATATGTCGATATGTTCTACACAGGTACGTGACTTTTTGGTCTCGTGTTCTAGTTGCTTTTAAAGTTTATTTTCGGCGAAAATGGCTGAGCAATTTCAAAGGTTTGGGCTGACTTTGATGTGAAGGGCAAATGTTCAGTAGGGTTTTTGTTTCGAAAAATCTTCTAATCCGAACAACTCACTAATCTGAGGGTATACCGGTCCCAATTAGTTCAGATTACAGGAGTTTTACGGTAAATGATTTGCGACAAAATTTTAATTTCGGGGAAAAGTTCATTAAGTTTGATAATATCAAGTAGAAATTGATGCGGAACTAAAAATCTGATGTGGGCAGCATATGACTTTCCCTGCAGACTCAAATTCATTTTTTCTGTATTTCTTTAAGAACTCATTAAATTGAGTTTAATTGCACAAATTAACACTGCATTTGCATTTTCAATTCAATTTCAAATTTTATTTGGTAATTGGACATTTTCCCAAAGGTGGCATAACAAAAATGCGAAAAATCTCAAATATTTTGAGATCGGTTAGTCCTAGAGTAATAGAATTGTTCTTATTCTTTTTCTCGTCAAAAATTACATATAAAGCAAGCATTTAATTGATACATTTGAACATACATAGTCTTTTTTTAGATATTGGCGATTTTTGCGGGCCATTTCGTAAAAAAGGTAGGTTGTTCTTTTCTGAATCGTGCCAAAATCTAATCAGCACCATAGTATCCCACAAGTGATTTATCTACAAAATTTTGTGAAATTTGGTCAGTTAGTATTTCAGCTAGAGTGGATACATGAAATTTTTACGGGCCATTTCGCAAAAAAAGCAAGTTCTTTTTTCCGAATTGTACCCAAAAACTAATCAGCACCAGGGTCACACCCAAGGGTCTTACCTATCATATTTAATGAAATTCGGTCCCTTCGTTTTTGAGTTAGAGTGGATATTTGGCACGTGCAAATCTGAAACTCTTGGATATATTTAAACATGTTATGATAGATATAAAAAAACAAAGTAAGATTATGATAAAAAACGGACAAGAAGTGATAAACAGGCTTAAATATTGTCACAGGGATATATGCTTAAAAAGCTATGATTTTCGTAATTTATTTAATAATATAGACTTAACACAGTTGCATTTGATTTTAAAAGAATTACATGAAGAATACCACTTGAAACAATTCATTACCTATCGAAGATATTTGGACCTTGTGGAATTGGTTTTAAAAGAAAATATTTTACATGACGGGAAGAATTTTTACAGACAAATTAGAGGTATATCCATGGGAGGATGCTGTTCGTCTATGCTCGCAGATATATATTTATCAAAATACGAAAAGGGAACCCATATTTTATCAGAAATATCTTACTTCCGTTATGTTGACGATGTGCTTTTGGGGTATTTTGAGCACACCCCAAACTTTGATTTCAAGTTTAATCCAAGTGAATTAGAATTAATCGAAAATCAAGTAAAAGAAGACGGAGCGGTGGATTTTTCGGATTTGTCAATCAGAAAACATCGGCAATATGGGATATTCACGATTCTACATGACAAACGAGATTCCTGCAAGATCAAGATCAACCCTATAATTGATTGGAATTCTAATCTCACAAAGAATGTTTTCAGAAATATCATTATCCGACATTTCAAAAGAAACCTTATATATAATACATCCAAGAAGGACTGCATAAATAACAGCCAAAAAATAGTAAAGGAAGCCATAAAAAAGCATTATCCATTATACTTCTTAAAAAATTATTATAATTCCTTTTTCAAAGAAGACAAAGACATTGATTAATTCAATTGTGATTTTGAGCGTATTTAAACGTATCTGCGATACTGTTATAAAGATATCTCAACACGCATGCGCGAATTGACTTACTAATACTGTGGAATCTGGGAACAGTAATCTATGGCGTCTTTACCCATTCCAGGTCTCCTTTTTTGATTTTGTTACTGTTGAAGTGCTTCTGTCTTCGCACATATGGAGGACTGATCATTGTATTACATTGGTACCGTGAGCGTTGCCCGGACGGTAAAAGCTGCTTTAAACGGGAAAGGGGTGTCGCAATCCACCCCTACCATTTTATGAAAGACATATGGTCACCCCCGTTCTATACTTTCCATTTGTATCTTTATATATATATATATATATATATATATATATAATAAGCGATAAAAACTGCTTGTGTTTAAACTAAAGGCATCAGAATATTATCATATAAGAACCAGGTGGACGGATGAGTAAGACACCTGCGGGACAACGAGCTAGTGAGAAGACAAATTTGCAAGAAATTTCCTGCTTCTCACCTGAAACGAAACGATACTGAGCACTGTAGGATTCTCTTCACTTGAAGAAAGGACACTGTAAATGTGTAAACACTGTAAATGTGAGAGTAACAATGAAAAGAACATCAGATGGCAGTTACTGCTCCCTCGTTCCAGCTTGTCCAACGTACTAAAAGAGATACATGACAGTCCTGCTGGATGACATTTTGGCATTTGTAAGATGCTGAACTCTACCTCTGGTGCAATGCGGGGGGGACCAAAAAAGAAAACACGTAGCCTTCTTCAGTTTTACAATGTCACAGCTCCTTTCGAAAGAATTGTACGGGACATTTTGGGGGCACTACCACGAACTTAACAAATATGTTCATCCTAGTAGTAATGGACTACTTACAAAAAGTGGCCCAAAGAACATTTGTTGACCATGAAGAGACATTTTAACCTCGGTGTTATGTGGCTGCTGAGAAACAATGTAAACAGTTCTGTCAGAGCTAAAACTTGTGAGAGCAGTTCATATTTTCACCGCTACACTGTCAGTTTGTCATGTTTACACAAGACGCTATTTCGAGCTAACCTTGGAATGACACATGCCAACATTGCTTGGATGCAAAGAACGAGAATTAAACAGGGATTAGTATAATGAAACATTTTTTATGAACTACAGGTGAGAAATCGATGGATTCCACTTACCCCAGGTTTTTAGGGGGTGAGGTAAGTGGAACCCATAAGAAAGATACAAGTGGAAACTAGTCATTCACATGCCTCGATTTTTTGTTGTGTGTTATATTATCCTGTTCAGTTTTACTTTCAGTGAAAAATGGTGTGCAATTTTGTAAAAAAATAAGAGCCGGCCGCGTATACTGTGCAGCAACTGTAGGCATTGAAAAGCAAGCAAATGACCGTGTACAGAGTTTATGAACATTATAGTATACCAAAGGTAACTTTCCGCGCGCAAACCGACCTTGGCGTCGAACTCTCTCTTGGCGGGTTTGTTTTGCGCCTACCGCGCCAAGAATTAATCAGTTATCAGTTATGATGAAAGAGGTCATACCATCCAGCACTGAAGCCTAGATAATATCATGGGTTACGTTACTCAGTAAGAGTTTAATTTTACATTGTTTACATATTAATTTTAAAGAGTTTAATTACATATTGCTTGTCAACATAATAACTCCAAAGTAGAAAAACCTTTATTAAATTTGATGCCATGAAGGCACTTTTGATTATACATAAAAACCTGTTTACACCCTGATTCCTCCAAACGAAAAAGCTTGGAAATCGCTGGCTTAAACCGTTTTGTTATTTTTTCGATTTGAATAATAAAAAAATCTGATGTGTGCAGCACATGACTTTCCTTACGTAATGCAATGAATTTACTACTTTTACAGTAAAAAAAAATAGATTATTTTTATAGTAGTTATTTATAATTCTTTCCAAGATATTGAATTTTCATCAATGAGTTGTGATTTTCCATGTCGTCGTCATCAATGAATCGTCATTGATTTAGCGTCATTTTTATCCATTTGGTGAGTTTTTCGTTAATTTAGCAACATTTAAAAAAGTCGTCAATTTGGCGACATTCCACCAAATTCGTCGCCAAAATCTCGCCAAGTGTTATGGCCGAAGAAATAAGTTATTCTTACAACAGATAAATGACTATTGGCGTTCAAATACAAAAGTATTACTCTAAGTATCTTTTTTCATGAATGGAACCAGCTAGATCCACGATAATGATGTCACCAAATTTATCGCATGGTATTACATATGAAAAGTGAACATATTTCTCAATGGAAAATATTTTTTTTTTATTTTATATGACTTTTTAATAATTTTTTTGAAAAATGTGCAATATCTTGAGAACGGTTCATGTTAGTGTTCTAAAATTTATGTCAATCGTTTTCTAATGAAAAATTACATAAGAAATGTCTATTTGCGTAACTTTATCAGCGGTTTTGATTTTTTGACGATTTTTTCAAAATTTCAATCGAAAATTTAGGGGTTCTGAATTGCGTATAAAAACAATAGACTTCCAGTGTTTACGGATTGTGATTTTTGTACCAAATTTCGTTCGAATTGGTCCATTCGTTCGTCAGTTATCGTCTCCACAGACTCACTGACACACACACAAACACAAACTTTCACACATACACACACAGACATCACTTCAAAAATGTTTGATTTGTGATCAGGGATGCTTGAAACGTGCTCTCCCGTCGAAAACTCGAATTCGAATTTTCGACCCCGTCACAATACTTTCCTTATACATTATGTATATAAGGAAAGTAATAAATGGATATAAAAATATATCTTTTTAATGAACGGTTTGATATTTCTTTTAATCATATTAATTGCGGACTGCGGAAATCACTTTCATTTATTTTGGCAAAAAGTTTTCAAACTTATATATTGTGTTTAGCCAATAAACTCGCTCATTTAGCCGATTGTTGAAACAGAATGAAAACTGGTAAATCTTCTAATGCAATTTTAGTGTTTCATTTAGTATATACAAACTGGATCAAGATCTTTTATTCTTCAGATCTAAAAATTCAAATATACGAATTGGGCGGAATATCGCTAGTTTGGCAATTTTTCTTGAATGTTACCAAATTGATGGAAATGTCGCCAAATTGATAAAAACGACTCTAAATCAATGAAATTAATTTTGTTTTGTTAGAAGAGAGTACTGAAACGATGTTTCGGCAGCATTTTTCTGCAGTCCAACCATCCTACTTAGTAACACTTAGCGAATTTTTAAAATGTAACAGTCAATTTTGAAATTGATAAAATTGCGCTAAATAAATGAAATTAACTGTGTATTGTTAGTAGATAGTATTGTGATAATGTTTCGTCAATTTGTCGCAAAGTAGGACCTTCAGTTCTGCAGTCCCACTTGGCGATAAATTAAGCGGTTTTTTAAATTGATGAAAATGTCGCCAAATTGATGAAATGACGTTAAATTTATCAAATTGACACCAAATCGATGAAAATTCAATATTTTGCATAATTAAGTACGATTTTCGAAATAATCTCTGTATTAATAAATATTTTTTTAACTAAATTTGTTTACAAACTGGACCAGGATGCTTTATTCTTCAGATCTGCCTGTGAAGATAATTTTGTATATCGAGCCCAGAGATACTTATATATTTTTTTAAAAGAATTAAATTAAATATTTTAATAGAATATTTTGAATAACGAAATCATTTAAAATACTATAGGAATTTACATGTAATTGTGAATGTTAAGTTTCTTTATATTATATTTTCGGTCCGGTGAATGAGTATACTGCTAGTATTAAATAAATTTAGCTTACTGTTTGACAATTTCGCGCCCCTCGAGTTTTTCCATTTCGTACCACAAAACTATACTATACAACAACATGAAATTTGTAGATGAATGTTAGGGGAACCCGCTGAAATAAACCGTATTTTATTTAGTGACTTAGTTAGGATATTTAATGACAAAACCAAATAAAGCATATTTCAAAGGCAGGTTCGCGTCCTCGACAGACTAACAATAGTAAAACTGCGAATTTTTGCAGGCATGTACATACATAGTTGAATTTGTGCAAGAGAGAGAGAGTACTTTTTAAATGTCCATTTAGTTTATGAGTTATTTTATTTTTATGCACTTCTGAAGTGAAATTTTTCCTTCAGTATTGGTAAAGATTTAATTGCTCGGGACAATTTCCAACTTCTTTGTGATTGACTTCTGGCAGAAACGTCACAAAGATGACCTAGGGCTGAATTATTGAAGCACGGATAACATTAAAATTATAGGTACATGAATCTAAACTGAATTATAGCACAATAAAATATAGAATTAGCATATAGCATCATACACTTGAAACAATACGAACAATGATATGACTAACTTGTAATGTTTAAAAACAAACAGGGCGTTTCGCAAATATTGCTGTGATAAACAATTACTGTTAGCATGTAATTATTATAGCACTACAGTTATATGCCTTATTGTTGCAAACATGTAACAGAAAGGTACATATTTCTGGGACGGTGTGAAAGAGATTCATGAGCTGAGAAGTGTCTGCGAGCAAATTGTGAACCACAGCGGACGTATTAAGCTGTATGTACAAAGTGAACTTCGGTGATTAGCAGGGAACGTGGGGCGACGCTCCCGAACTCGGAGCAGGGCGTGTGCTTACGTCCTCTATACGGGTCAGGTGAAAGAGCATGCGAAACACGTTCTGGGGATTGGTGAGCATTAACGAACAAAGGGCGAAGCCCCATCAGCTGTATTAATACTGCATAGTAAGCGTTACAAAAAACTCATGTAGCAATCTCCGGCTTTAATGAGCTCCTGCGATTACTAAGAAGAAGCAAACAAGACGCAAAGCCATTGAGCTCAGGGTTTTAACGAGCGTCAGTGACCAAAGGATACGAGGACGATCGTGTCAAATGGCCTAGAGGAAAGAGCTCATAATGCAGGCTCCTGGGGTTTCTACCCGACAGCGAACAAAGGGGAAGCCTCTAGCAGGCATATTACGACTGCATAGCAGGTGGCACTGAAGAGTTGTCAGAGCAAGCTCAGCAAGGCCACCATCCTCTAGTTTATTTTTTTTTTACATTTTTTAATTTAAGATTATATCTTCAAGGTGTGCCTATCTATTGAAAAATAAATTCCAGGGCATTTTAACATTCAAATTAAATTTTTCCAGTGCATTTAAATAAACAAACTAAAAAATATTTCCAGTGCATTTTATTATTCAAATAAAATGTTCCAGTGTTGTTTATTTGTTAAATTTGTTATTTTGTTAAATATGTTAAATATGTTATTTGTTTATTTGTTAAATGTTTGTTTATTTAAATCATTTAAATAAACAAACTAACCAGGATTAAAATGCAATATTACTATCTCAGTACATTAAATGAAATGACAGTTCTGGCAAACTCTTCTTTTCAATATTACATACCCTTAACTAACTAAATAAATTAGAAATAGGTAGAGATTGCTAAATATTCACTATATTTTAATTATTACTTTCCTTATATACATAGTATAAGGAAAGTATTGTGACGGGGTCAAAAATTCGAATTCGAGTTTTCGGCGGTAGATTACATTTCAAGCATCCTTGAACGCAAATCAAACGTTTTTGAGGTGATATCTGTGTCTATGTGTGTGGAGACGATATCTAACGAATGAATGGAGCGATTCGAACGCAATTTGGTACAAAAAATACAATCCATGAATACTGGAATCCCATTGATTTTAAACAACATCGAATGTTCAGAACTTTCCTAAATTTTCGAGTGAAATTTTGAAAAAATCATCAAAAATAAAAACCTTTTATAAAGTTAAGCAAATAATAATTTCTTATGTAATTTTTCATTAGAAAAATAAATAATTTCAAATAAATTTATCAAAATATCACATAAAATAAGAAAAAAATATCATATGTAATATCATGCGTAATATCATGCTTTTCATGTGTAATATCATGCGATAAATTTAGTGGCATCATTCTGGTGGATCTAACTCGTTCCATTCGTGAGGAAAAATGTACTTTGGGTAATACTTTTGTATTTGGACATCAATAGTCATTTATCTGCAATAAGAATAACTTATTTCACGGTCCATAACGTTTGGCCAGATTTTGGCAACAAATTTGGTGGAATGTCGCCAACTTGGTCACTTTTTTAAATATTGCCAAATTAACGAAAATGTCTCCAAATTGATAAAAATGCCGCTACATCAATGAAAATGACAACTGGGAAATAATATAAGATCTACTATAAGAATAACCTATTTTTCCGTCCGTAACGTTTGTCAAAATTTTGGTGACGAATTTGTCGGAATATCTCCATCTTGGTGAGTTTTTAAATGTTGCCAAATTGACAAAAATGTGACTCAATTGAAAAAAATTCACAAAATTAATGAAACTCATTCTAAATCAATGAAATGACGACTGATTGATAAAGTTCAATATCTTGGAAAGAACATAAGAATAGACTATAAGAATAACCCATTTTTTCGTCCGTTCATAACGCTTGGCGAGAAATTTCGTGGGACGTCAACAACTTGGCGACATTTTAAATGTTGCTAAATTTACAAAAAATGTCGCCAAATTGATAAAAATGACACTAAATGGGAAGTAATGTTTTGTAAATTCTGATTTCCGTCATATGACGGGTAAACCTTCTAGTATATAAGAAATGCTATTCTTTTCGTTTGTCTGTAACACTTGGTGATACATTTGGCGAACTTGGTGAATAATCTAGCAAAGTATTGCCAAATTGGCGATATTTCAACATAGATTGACGAAAATATTGTCAAAATTGCAAAAATGACACTAAATTAATATAACTGGTACCTAATTGTTTAATTAATTATTAAAATATTTTAATATATGGACTATATCGGTTATTAGGGATGCTATTAATATTGATAATTGTTTATTTCGAGTGTGCAAAATGTAACTTAATTGGGTATTTTGAAATAGTTTTATAAGTTGTAATGCGGAAAATAGCCAAATGTGCAATTCAACGTTACAAACAAAGTACCGAGGATCTTATGCATTATTATTTTTTTTTTTTGTAAAAGGAGTAAATTCATTGCATTATATAAGGCTAGCCATGGGTTGCCTACATCAGATTTTATTTAACAACAGCATCAAAATTATTAACATTCATTTGCAGCAATTCTCTTAATTAACTTTCAATGATTTGCTTTCCGAAAATATATTATTGCAATAGGCTGGAAATATCGCTTTATATAATTAACACCACTTCGCCGTTTTGGCATCAGTTTTAAGTATTTACATTGGCATAATCTACATCTCGCTATGATTTAACATTTGCTTCAAATGGAAGAAAATGTTTCATTTGCTCGCGGGTTAAAGTCATCAGCACTTTCCCATGTTTATTTCTCCCAGTTGTAAAATTTAAATAAATGGCGTAAAAAATTAACACTTCATTAAAACGCTAAAGCTATTTCCGTGTTTTGAAAATGAAATATTTCAAGGAAATTACTGTAGAACTTAATGAAAATTCTAATGGTCATTCTTTAAGATATTGTCATAGTAAACTAACTTGTCATAGTAAATCTTTTATGAAATAATGTACATAAATATTAAAACATTTAAACTCAAAATTTTAAATGCATGTTTTCTTTATTTTTATTTTAATTCTTTTATTTCATTCATTCTTTAATTTAGTTCTTTAATTTTCGTTTCATTCTTTAATTTTCATTTAATATAAATTTTAAAAGATTTTAACTCAGAATTTTAAATACGTGTTTCTTTTTCTTTTTTTTACAAACTCTCAAAGTATCCACGGGTAACAATAAGATATTCTTTTTTGAATCCATCTTAATTTCAAAATAACACCTGCAGGATGAGTGTATCTTACAGCTGCAAAACACGGAGGACATAGATAGGAAATTATTCCCCTAAGAACATGTGGACTATATTCCATACCAAAACCATACAGTGGACAAATTCCTATATAGAAGCTCATAGCATTTTCACATAATCTTCGCAAACTACAGATTAAATTACAACTCGCAAACGAAGCAAGTTCTCTGAGAAAACCATTATTTCGGTCAAATATTCAACAGGCGAAAAATTAAAGTACGAAAAGTCACCCCTCCCCGACACAACTGAGCTGGAACAAATATTTGCAGATGTTTTAAAGTACCCAAAGGGCAAACAAAATCTAATATTTTTTTTTATTTTAGAATAGTATAAGAGTATAAGCAATAGCCAATAAAACCAATCGAAACCAGCCGGTAGCGAATTTTATTCCACTACCGGCCAATCACGTGAGAGCTTATTTTACAGCACCAGACAAGAGCATGCTGAGAGCGTGAGGGAACTTAAGGGTGTTAGAGTGTAACAAGAAAGACAGTACGTTTTGGCCGGCCCTATACCCGTTCAATATATATATATATATATATATATATATATATATATATATATATATATATATATATATATATATATATATATATATATATATATATATATATATAAAATGAAAGATTTTAATCGAAAATTATGCATAAACTACTGTATGTACAAAAAAAACCCATCTCTAGCATATCTGTTACAAATGAGTAACTATAGACCAAGACTAAGGATAAAGATAGAAGGTAACATATCACTAGAATGGAAAGGGGGATGAGAAGAATATTAGGATACAAAATTCACAATTAAAAGTATATAAATATAAATAAAAATAAAAAAGAAAACACGGCAAAAATGAGAAAAAGCAATAATAATTAGCTCAAGGTAAAAGATTAAGACATAGAGAACAATCAATTGAAACTACACAAAAAATGGCGGTTAGTTCGAAATAGCATTCTCATCAGGACAGCCATACAATTCGAATTAAAACCGATAGAATAGCCAGTTTCTGACAATGGCGATAGTATTTAACTATAGACACCATTGGAACTGTCTACTGGCTAGTGGAAGGAGAAAAATAAATCAATTGAATTACGAATCAGAAAAATAATACCTCCTCGAACAGAAATATGAAATCATAAGCATTGTTACCACGTGTAAGTTGAACAAGCGACTGAGCATTTCACCTCACTTCGTGAATGCGAGTGGGCACCGGAATGAATACATTTGAACACTCAATACATAATATGTATGGAGACTTTCAAAAACAGTCATCAGTATAGGGCTCAGGACAAGTGGAAAATAGTCATTCGAAAATAGTAAACAGTATTAGACTCAGGCCAAGTGGTAAGTTAGGTGATAAGAATGGATGAATTCTCTAAATTGAGTTATCCAATCAAAGATAAATAATGCATGTGTAAAATTATTACGTAGTATATTTGAAATTATTAATAATATTATTTACAAATACTTCCGGATATTGGTAATTTTGACAAATGCGTTTAAGATTATTCATGTGGAGAAAGTGAAACCGAGGATCAGAAAGTCAATGTATTCGAAATAGCTGGTTTAAAATGATGTTTCTAAACAATTGAATAGAATTACAAGATTGATATGATAGCATCTTTATGATAGTGAAGTTGTAAGAATCTTTTTTATCATATAGATTGGTGCTTACATGATTATTGAGGGTATCTAAATTTAGGTCTAAAAAGTTTACAGTTTGACTAACGCTAGGCTCATTAGGAATTAAATCAAGATTAGATGGGTAAAAATGAAAGAAGAACAAAAGGAGAATGGGGATGCTTACAGGGAAGTCGAACGGCCAAGGGGGATTGCGATCCTTTTGCTCCCGGTTAAATCATGCTTTTAAACCCAGGAAACGTTCCCGGCATCAGACTCGTCTGAAGCAATCCTCCAACTGTCAACATTGGAAAAGCAAAATCCAAACCGGTGAAAACCGAACGTGAAAACCCAGATCGATAAAATGGAATAATACGAATAGCAAGATAACATGGATGTCCATACAACCTATAGCATCCATATCAACAATGACTTTTCATTACGTGCAAGTCCGTATATAACATGTAAAGGTTAAGTTTTGTGTTACGGTTAAGCTTCTTGAATGCATCGTGACGTAACTATAATAGCTCATAGAATTTTGCATAAAATTTCTTATCATACTTTTTGTATGATTTTTCATAATAATATTTTAGGAAATGAATCGGATAAAGTTGTTTCGTCCCTTCACGTACCAAATTACGTTCACATATAATGCGTTCCTTCTTGGTTGTATTTAATCTTTTAAATCTATTAAGATGATTGAGTATTAAGTTACGTAGTACTCCTATGCTTAATTTGGTATTCCAGTTGATTCCATATTAGTGCCTATATTGTTTGTGCTGCAATGCGCCTTATATTAATCTGGGCATTTTTCAGTTGCAAAATTTCTTGTAATAGTTATATTTAACTAAACATTTGTATGGTATATATATATATATATATATATATATATATATATATATATATATAATAAAAATAATTTTAAAATTCAATGATAGAATAGAGAGAAGTTGTAACTAAAGAAACCCTAACTTTAAAATATGTCTACATAATGAAAAGTAGTATTAAATAGGGAAACATCAATCATGTGGAAAATAAAATGCAATTTTTTAGTCATCAAGCTGAAGATATTCAACAAATATCAATGAAATGGATTCGATAATAGAAAATCAAATAAAATCAAAGCATTAAAGCTATACACGTGGATAAGCACTAGGCCTAAATATATTTTTCATTTCGAAAAATTCTTTGTCAAGTCCAAGTATTTAATCAAAATAAACACAAAATATGCATGTTTCTGAATTGTTAGATATATTATATCTACAAACTAACAATACTTGAAAACGACATGCATAAAGATTGAAAAATTATATGGGAAACAAGAATACCTGAAAAAACACTGCATATGTCCTATCCATCGAAGTCTTGAATACAGAGATCAATGTTGCCAATCGCAAAGGATAAAAGTAGAGAACTACTGTTGCCAATCGTGAGAAATAAACAACAGTAGTGTGAAATGGCAATAAAAGCTGATATTCTACAGTAAGAGCTACAAAATAATGGGTCGTTTAATATAATAGAAAATATAGAGACTACTTTAGTCTTTTATAAAGGGATGTAAATACATTGTAATGCTTATTCGAGAGAAAGTTGAAGTCTGGCTAATATAAGATACTAAGGAGAGAATTTAAGAATATTCAGCTAATCCAAACTTTTTAACTATACCATTTACTAAATATGTTAGATATTTATATAATTTGCTGGTAATTTTTAGATTATTAATATGCATAGCATGAAATTTTTTATTTGATAATCTATAAATTATAAAAAGTTGATTAAGTATAATATTTCTAAACAATTGAATCGAGTTGCAGAAATTAAATGGTAATAATTTATTAATGTTAAAATTAAAATAGTCTTTTTTATCATATAAATTAGTAACTATCATATTAGTAGGTTCAATAATTAGATTTAAATCAAAAAAATTAATATTATTACTAATAGTTGGAAATTAATTCTCAATTATCCGGATAGAAATCTATATCTCTGACATAGTTGTCAGTAAATGCTAAACAAATCAGATCATCAACCTATCTGTAAATTTTATAATCTGTTGAAGTAAAAGATTTTTCATAATAATAAAGGTATAAATTAGCTAACATACTGCTACTACAGCCACCTTGTGGAACCCCTGAGACTTGTAAGTATAATTTATTACCTTGAAATATAATATATAATTATTGAAAAGAACAAAGTGAAGAAGTTTAAGAAAATTGGTAAATATAGTATGAGTACATTTATTTGCAATATAAGCATTATATGGATCTAAAATTACTACATAAAGATCAGAGATCTGAATATTATTAAAAAAATCTTTAAAATCAAAAGTTTGAAATCTAATTAGTTTACATAGTGATGTTAATTTATTATATATATATATATATATAATAAGCGCCAAAAACAGCTTGTGTTTAAGCTAAAGGCATCAGAATACTACCCTATAAGAACTAGGAGGATGAGTAAGATACCTGCAGGCCAACGAGCTAGTGAGAGGACAACTTTGAAAGAAATTTCCTGTTTCTCACCTGAGAGGAAACGGTACTGGACACTGGGATCCTCTTCACTTGAGGAAAGGATTAATACACAGTAAATGTGAGAGTAACAATTAAAAGAACATCAGATGGAAGTTACTGCTCCCTCGTTCCAGATTGTCCAGCGTACTAAAAGAGATACATGACAGTCCTCCTGGGCGACATTTTGGCATTTATAAAATGCTGAACTCTACCTCTGGTGCAATGCGGATGGATCAAAAAAGAAAACACGTAGCCTTTAGTTTTACAATGTCATAGCTCCTTTCGAGAGAATTGTACGGGATATTTTGGGGGCACTACCGCGAACTTAACAAATACATCCTAGTAGTTATGAACTACTTCACAAAGTGGCCCAAAGAACATTTGTTGACCATGAAGAGACATTTTAACCTCGGTGTTATGTGGCTGCTGGGAAACAATGTAAATAGTTCTGTCAGAGCCAAAGTTTGTGAAAGCAGTTCATATTTTCCCCTTTACACTGTTAATTTGTCATGTTTACACAAGACGCTATTTCGAGGTAACCTTAGAATGACATATGCCAACATTGAAATCACTGCTTGGATGCAAAGAACGAGAATTAAACAGAATTAGTATAATGAAACATTTTTTAAGAACTGTAAGAGAGAAATCGATGGATTCCACTTACCCCAGGTTTTGGGGGGTGAGGTAAGTGGAATCCATAAGAAAGATACAAGTGGAAACTAGTCATTCACATGCCCCGATTCTTTGTTGTGTGTTATGTTCTCCTGTTCAGTTTTACTGTCAGTGAAAAATGGTGTGCAATTTTGTAAAGAAATGAGAGCGGGCAGTGTATACTATGGAGCAACTGAAAGCATTGAAAAGCAAGCAAATGACCGTGTACAAAGTTTATGAGCATTATAGTATGCCAAAGGTAACTTTCCGCGCGCAAACCGACCTTGGCGTAGAACTCTCTCTTGGCGGGTTTGTTTTGCGCCTACCGCGCCAAGAATTAATCAGTTATGATGAAAGAGGTCATACCATCCAGCACTGAAACCTAGATAATATCATAGGACCTCAGACACCATTAATTATTTGCATAAATTGTAAATAAGTTGTAAATAGTGTATATAGTTTGTATATACTCTAATAAATCATATTAAAAAAAGTCAATATATACAGTCCATTACTGAGTTATCGTCGGACAGCAATCTTGTTCAGAAGAGCTTGGGAATATGAAAAGTGTCTCATTGGGAAGATCTCCATGTATGATCCCCATGAAATGGAAGCCAAGTTGGTGGCACACATAAAAAAATGAGGATCCTGACTTTCCAGAAATAAAACTCTTTTAGCTCGTGCATAATATGTGAAAAAGAACGGTTTGAAAACGCCATTCAAGAGTGCCACCTAGGAATAATTACTTATCCAAACTCAAATTTTACTTATTTCGCTTATACCAACACGGTTATCAACATGTATCATGAGGTAGAAGTTTCACATTTCAATCCCTATTTCATTGGATCACTATGGTTTTTAGTAGATTTTTTCTTATTTACATATAAAATTGAAGTCTTACATTTTTAAATGCGTAATTCCATTTCAACTTGCCCCTGTTTCAGTTTTGGATAGCTGTTTGAGTAATTCAGGACAGGTTGACTATTATGACCTATTAATACTATGGTTAACTATTACAGGTTGACTATGTTGCACTATTATGACCTCGAGCCAAAATTAGCCAAATTATTCATTACCAGTTAAATATTATTTTCACCGAATTTGGTAACCCGACACTCTATATTTTTTCAACACAAATTCCTTCATATTTATTTATTTATTTTCAAATGCATCGAAATATGCATTTTTTATTTTCTTATGTCGTCGCATTCTTAATACATATTATGCTGACATTTGTGTTTTTATTTTGACTCCTGCCAATCTTTAAACAGCCTGTTTTAATGTACTTGACATATTTACTATTTAGTATTCCGGTATTTTGTGACCTACGTTTTAATGTTTTGTGGTTGCGGTAATTGGATTTGTAGTCGCCATGTCAACTAAATAAATGTACAAATGAATAAAAAATAGTTTTATGTAGCGAGCCTTTCTCAAGCTGTAATTGAAAGAATATTAGAACAAAATATTCAAGGATTTATTAACTTTTCGAAAAAAATTCCAAGATTTTAAATTTTTCTCTTTATTTATAAGAAAATTCCCGCGTATATACAAAGTTTCAAATTTCTACCTTCAGCAGTTTTAGCTGTGTAATCCACCCCTTAGTCAGTCAATCTCAATATATTGATATCTACCCGATATAATGATATAAATACTTACTGGCATTGAAGCCCTTTTTGAATGATTTGAATCCGGGGAAGCAACGTGTGACTATAGCTCTAAAAGTGGGGGGGGGGGGCGGATAATAAGCGAATGTAGGAATAATTTTAAAATGAGCCGAAAATATTTTAGAACAAACAAAATGTTTGAACAACAAAAACGAACAAACAAAAGAGACGAGCGAACGAAACTATGAGCACCTCATCTTTTTAAAATTGCCTTCAAATATTCTACAGCACATAATGATTGCTAGCTTTTTATTATTAATTTTATTTTTCCATACAAGAAAGTATTAAGAATTAAGTAAATATTCACTATCAATTATTTCGATTAGCAGCTGTAATGTAGCAAAACGAACGAACAAAACTGTCCGAGCACCTCTTCTTTATAGAATTGCCTTCAATTACTCTACAGCTCATAACGATTGCTGGCTGTTTCTGTTATTAATATTATTTTCCCATAGAAATAAAGTATTAACAACTAAATAAATATTCACTATCACTTAATTTCATTAGCAGCTGTAATGCAGCAAAACAAACGAACAAAAAAGACGAGCGAACAAATCTGACTGAGTACCTCTTCTTTATAGAATTGACTTCAATTACTCTACAGCTCATAACGATTGATGGCTGTTTCTGTTATTAATATTATTTTTCCATACAAAGAAAGTATTAAGAACTGAATAAATATTCACTATCACTTAATTTCAGTAGCTGCTATAATGCAGCAAAACAAACGAACAAAAGAGACGAGCGTACAAAACTGTTCGAGCACCTCTTCTTTATAGAATTGCCTTCAATTACTTTACAGCACATAACGATTGCTAGCTGTTTTTGTCATTAATATTATTTTTCCATACAAAGAAAGTATTAACGGCTAAATAAATATTCACTATCATTTAATTCCATTAGCTTCTGTAATACAGCAAAACAAATGAACAAAAGAGACGAGCGTACAAAACTGTTCGAGCACCTCTTCTTTATAGAATTGCCTTCAATTACTCTACAGCACATAACGATTGCTAGCTGTTTTTGTTATTAATATTATTTTTCCATACAAAGAAAGTATTAACAGCTAAGTAAATATTCACTATCATTTAATTCCATTAGCATCTGTAATACAGTAATCAACATCCATCTCGTGCAAACACATTTCTCTTAATTACTTTTTAACTATTTATCCTGCACAACTAAAACGACTGCTTCATTGAGATAGAGAGTAAACATTGCTTATAATAACACAATGCATTTGAGTTGCCTCTTTGGCCCAAGTCTTCAGAACTTAAGCTGGCCTAATCTCTGTCACACTTTGTTTGGTTTTTTAATTTTACACGCTGAAGGGTAAAACATATAATTTGGAAAGATATGGATAGATTTTGCAGTGTTTATTACTTGTAGCAAAATAACAAAATTAAAATAAACTATGTCGAGAATTAATGAAAGTGGATTCCATAGTTTAATCCGGGGGGGCGGGAGGCGAGTATTTATTTGAAGTAAATGCGCTACATCCGAATTAAAATTTCGGAAAATGAGGAATATGAAGCGCTCCATTCGGCATTCTCATACATTTATACCAGTATGAGTATGAAAACATATGGGTATCAGGTACATTACTGTTCCACTGACTTCTTTCGCATTTTGTCACGTCTATATGGAAAAAATTCTAATTTTAATTGGGCAGTTTAAGTATTAAGCTTCCGCGCTACACTACGTATAAGTCTCTTACTGAATAGCTCATATCCAAAATATTTTAGCACTTTCTGCACCAACGCTGCGAATCTGTGGCCCAGTGTCTTTTAATGAACAGTGTCTGTTGATAACTTACTACCCAATCTCTGGAATGTGAACCTCCGTTCAACTTTTTCAAGCATTAATATTCCATAGTATTTAATTCCGTGCATCTCACAATCATTATCAGAATAAAAGTATCACTCTCGCACTCTTAATATCCCCAGACACATGCGTATTCATTATTATACGATCATCTAATGAAACATGAAACATATATACATTTAAATTAAATTAACTTCGGATCAAATAATATATAAAATGTATTTATAAAAACGTTACAACAATTATGACAAAATCTTGCCCTTAAAATGCTCATCATTAAATAACTATTTTGAAGTCATATGTTTCATTGTTGTGCTAAAACCTGATGAAAAATATGAATATTTTTTAACAAAAGCATGGATCAATACGTATAAAATTTTAATTCTTTTAAATTTTTTACAAAATATTGTACATTATTTAAATTACTATTGCATAATTTCCTACCTTATTTAAAGCATGTTTGCAATTGGAACTACACGTCTATATACTCTAAGTCCTCTGGACGAGTCGGACGGCCTGGGGCTTTCACGTCTATAACTAACAATTCAATAAAACTTCCGCTGTTCATTTTTTTTAAACCTATATATTAACACACACACCTTTAATGGCTTGGCCTACATCGTGTCCATGACTCACAGATATACCCTCATACATACACACTCGAAAAGACATGTTTGCAAAGTGTTCGAAATCTGTTCAGGAAGTCTTTAAAACGTGCTTCTCCATCAATTCAAAACCAAACCTCAAATTCGAAAATTTTCGGGAAATTCTACTTCTCTATACAATAGTATGAAAATGTAAAAATCACTAGGGGCGGATTTTTAAGCGTACCTTTTAATTTTATTTTAACAGAATGTGAAAAAATATACTTTCATATTTATGGCTATTTCTCTCACATTTTGTAACTCAAAGCTTTAAATCAGACATTTCATGAAATATTCTACTTGTTTCAAGTGTTCGCCTAATCCTTTTTAAAATCACACATTTTTATTAAAACCATGTTATATTAATTTTTAAAGCTGGTAGAAAACAAAAAAATTTCATACATATTTAATTAAAAGATAATATTTAACTTACAAAATTCTCGTCTTAAAAATTTAAGAAAGTTGTTTAAAGATGAGAGTTGTACCAAATTCCCAGTAAATGTGAAGAATAATATAAAAAATAAACCTTAGTATGCTTTAATTATCAACTATCGAGAAAAACGTCAAACTGAGAAAATATATTTTTCTCCATCAACTTATTTTAATTTATTTAAGAAGATTTAATATAAATAACATATTAACTTCTTGACGTCCAGACCGTTTTATGCATATACGTATGTATATACCAGCTTTTAGTGTAAATTTGTATTTTCTTATTCTACATCCAATATTCTAGATCCAACCTTACCAGAAGTCACTTCGGAGAAAGGAGAAACTTACCACAAAATGAAATAAGACACCTCAGATAGGAATAACATATGACGTACGCGTTGTAAGGCAGGTAGTGGTCTACGGCCAAGGTACGTCTACGGTAACATCATGACGCACGCAGCGTACATCATGAATGTCAAGGGGTAAAAAAGGTCTATTTTCTTTGAATCATGAACCATTTTGCCGTGGCATGACGTTGACCAGGCGCACCACAGGGGGGGGGGGGGGATAACAATTAAGAATACACCCTAACCTGATGCTCCAATACATACAGACTGGCGCAAACGCCATTATTGAAACCGGTCCAGTCAGTTATCGTCTGCCTGTGTTATTTCAATAGCTTGTTCATGGTAGATACATGGCTGATATTTAATACGCAATTTAGCTACAACAAAGTGTTTCTGCTTTCAAATGATGTACCAATCATTTTAGAAAGTAGTTGTGGAGTGGGACAGTCCAGTGGGTAGCTCGCGGGAATTGCACTCGGACGCCCCGAGTTCAATTCCCGGTTCTGTCCAAATTGTCTCCGTGTTCACGCAGAGTACGGACACGTTAAATATGTAAGTCAGTAAGTCCTTCCAAGAGATTGATGGTAAGTGACTGAGGGTACGGCCCTGTGGATACCGCCCCCACTGGGTTGCGGTTTAATTGTGTACACTTGATGGCCGACCAAACAGATACCTTACACCTCCGGGTAGGTCGGACGGTATGGGTCGAAGAAAAAAGTTGTTTAGAATGTTTTTATTTTTTTCGAGATCTAGAAAGGAGAATAAGAAAGTAAACCTCTTTTCGCCATGCACAGCTATCACTTCAACTGTGAATCAGGATGTTCAACATGGTCAGATGTTCAGCTGTTGTGCCAGCATGTATATTTAGGATCCTTACCCTAACCCAGAGGTCGCCAAAGTGGTCTATATAGACCCCCAGGGGTCTATTTAACAAAAGCGGGGGTCGATCTGAGCCAGGGGGTCGATTGGGGGTCGAAGAAAAAACAGTTCTTAATACGAAAATCACACATACGTAATCGCGATGATCGTAAAATTTGTGAATTTTTTTATAATTGACTTAATATCAGTTTCTTTATAGAACATAAATTAATCAACGAATATTTATTCGGGTGAAACAAGTATTGACGTACCAGCGCGCAGTGGCACGAACTCTGCACTTCTGGTTTATTGGTCATACTCATATGTTGAATCTCCACTGTTAAGCTGTTTGGTAGGGCGTTACCGAGGTTTTGCTACATTTCTCAAAGAAAAAGTGCCCGGTATACGTACTATTCATTGTGTGTTGCATAGAAACAACTTAGTAGCAAAATATCTGAGTCCAGAGTTACATGAAGCCTTACAGTTTTGTATTAAATGTATCAATCAAATTAAAGCTCAACCTCTTAAATCAAGATTATTTTCCAAACTTTGTCAAGAAAACGACGAGTTATTTAACCAATTACTTCTGCACACCGAAGTTAGATGGTTGTCTAGAGGTGTATGCTTGCAAAGGCTAGTTGAGTTATTTGACTCCACGACCGAATTTCTCAGCGAAATAAACCCTGTTCTGAGTGATGAACTCCAAAACAATAAGAACCATATATTTTATTTAGCAGACTTGTTTTGAAAATTTAATGATGTCCAAACAAAGCTGCAAGGAAAAGATGTTACAATTATTCAAGCTCGAACAATACTGTTAGGCTTCCAAGTAAAATTAAATGCATTTAGATCTTCATTGCTACGTAAGGATTATCAGTATTTTACAAATCTGCGACAATTAGAAATAAAAGAAGAAGACTTGGAAATATATACAGGTCATCTTCAAAAATTGAGCGACGATTTTAAACTGCGCTTTGTTGATTTGGAAAACATTGACATCCCTGATTGGATTATTGTGCCATTTTCTGCTCAAATTGAAAACGTGGACATCAACCTGCAAGATGAGCTTGCTGAATTATTATCGGATCTTGAAGCAAAGACGCTTCTTAGAAATTTAACAATAAGCAAATTTTGGACAAATATAAATATAATGCAAAAATATGTAAAACTTTGTGAAATAGCTCAACCGTTTATGCTAGCATTTCCAAGTTCCTATATGGTTGAAGCCGGTTTCAGTCACGTAAATTCAATCTTAACCAAGTACAGAAATAAATTAAATGTGGAGCTTCGAGGGGATTTAAGACTAAAATTGACTAATTTTGAACCAAATATAGCGAACCTTGCAAAAATACACCAGGCACACCCATCTCATTGATTAAGAAGCAATAAATCTGTAGTTACTTTACTTATTATTTCTACTTATTTATAATTACTCATTATTTAATAAATATTAAGGTTTTTTAAATTATATAGGGGTCGATGATCAAAAAAGTTTGGTTTTTTAAATTATATAGGGGTCGATGATCAAAAAAGTTTGGCGACCCCTGCCCTAACCAAACGAACACTACAACATCCATACACACAGGTGAGATTTAAACGCACAATCAGACAGTCGAGAGAGCACGAGGAAACGCTTGCCTTATACCTCTCAGCTACCAGGCCGGCACATTTAAGAAGGTAAAGATAGTCCTATTTATACATGAAAATATGTTATGTTTTTGGAGAATTAAACCTCAATTTTCTGTGTGACGAGGTCGAAAAATCTAATTTGAGTTTTCAAGAAACGAGCACGTTTCAAGTCTCCCTGAATTCAAATCGTAAGTATTAGAGGTAGTGTATGTATGTATGTATGTATCAGCATGTATATGTGTGCATATGTACTCACATCATATTTTTTTCTTTTACAGTATGATGATTAATACAGCTTTAAAGATATAATATCTTTCTGCGCATCCCATTAGTATTAATAATTTCATATAATGCCATCCATAATGAAATCATAAATGTTTAATATATCTTAATTCCGTATAGCATTTGTAAGTCTGGGATCAACAATCATTTGGCTCAAATACATTCATCTTAATTACTTTCTAACAATGTACTTTTGACAAATAAATCCACTGTTTTAATGCGTACAGCAGGAGAGATTGCTTCATTAAATAAACTCAATACTTTCCACTTCGCAGTTATGGCATTAGTCTTCAGAACCTGAACTGACGTATTTTCTGTCCCGCTATTATGCATTTCGTTACTTAACTTCTAAAACAAAAAATAATTTGAGAAGTATGCATATATTCCCGTGTCGCACGTTAAAGTTTCCGTGGGTAAAGAAATTAACTCCTATACAGAAATCTAAATCATTATATTTGACTTAATATTGACTGATTATAATATTGGCTGATTATATATTATAATATTGACTGATTATATTGACTGATTATAATATTGACTGATTATAATTTGACTGATTATAATACATTTAATCTGACATATCATTCGACATTTTCAAACGTTGTTTAATTTCAACCTCGACATTTTTTATACCCTTAATTTTCGAACTCTACAAACGGGATTTAGTTTTTAACACTTTACAACAAAGTTGAAAAGTGTTTATGACTTTGTTCATTCTGTCTGTCTGTCTGTCTATCTGTCTGTCTGTCTGTCTGTCTGTCCGTTAGCACGATAACTGCCGTAAAAATGACTTAATCAAAATGAAATTTTAGTATGTTGTTCAGACGGTCTATAGGACCTATGGGAATATAAATGAATAATATCACCCAATTAGTTTTGGATTGAACCCGGGTTGAAAAAATGGAATACATTGAGCTTTATGGGACCTAATTTTTCAAGCATTTTTTAAGCGGATTTAAAATTCACAAATTGCTTCAAAAATTTTAGGCAATATTCAAATTGTTCCATAAAATATATAAAAAAAAATTCGGCGAAATATATTCAGTTGTTTTTTAAATAAAAATTAAAATAATAATAACACCTCTTATATGAAGCGATCACGTATCCATGATATGAAACGATCACATGACCCACTTCAAAATGATATATGGCATCCATCTTGTGTCAAAATCGTGATTTTTAAAGTTCTTTTTAATTCATATTGAGTGTTGTATCCGTCCTAAAACTACTTTATTTTTGCCTAAATTCTGTGCATCTACATACTGAAACAACGCAATGATAATATATTTCAGTTTAAATGCTCTTCCAAATTTGATTATTTCTACTATTAAGCCTATTTTTCACCTATGTAAAATGTAAACAGCAAAATATGTAGAATGAGTTGTATTAGAATCGCTGTAATTCTTTAACACAAAATCATTTAGTCCATGGAGTCTGCTTAGCTGATATGAATTCATTGATTTTAGAAAGAGAAGGACGATATTTTTCGATGAAGTTTTACGCATTGAGTTTACTTACTTGCAGCTCAATGGTCTTAATTTTTAAATAAAATAAATTATTATAGTATTGTGATGAATGACATGAATGGTGGAATTATTTATGAATGAAATGTTGCTTTTATAGAGAGAGCCAGGCGTGTTATTTTTTTATGACGTCATTTGAATGGATTTCAGTTGTTTTCGATGAAGTTTTCAAATATAATAAATTATCGTAGTATTATGATAATTCTAAAATTATTACCGAGGAATGTATCACATTTTAGAGATGTTTAAACCAGGCAATTTATACTTTAATGCCGTCATTTGAATGAAGTTAATTTTTTTCGATGAAGGTTTAAGGTTTCAAATATAATAAATTAATGTAGTATTGTGATAAGTTTTAAAATATTACCGAGGAATGTATTGCATTTTAGACATGTTTAAATAAAATTGCATTGAAGTTGGAAAGTGTTTCATAATCAATGCTTTAAGCATGATTGATCTTTCTTGTTGTTGTATAATGCGTGACATCAAGTATCTCTGAAAACTTTTCAGATTTTTTCATTCATCAGTTTCTTAAAGTAGTAAAAAACAATGCGATGTTTTAACAACTCCCTCCGGCAATGATTGTAAAGATAGAAAATTGGTATTTTTCTCGTACTTTTAATAAATCTTTATTTACAGTCCAACCACATATTTTGTTTTATTTAATCCCCGCAGCAACTTCCCGCACTTTATTTCACAGTCCTTTTTATAATTACATTGATGCATCATGTATAAAAAGAATATTAAATGTCCATATTATAAGTCATATTTAAAAAGCATATTATATAATGTATATTGTATGTCCTGGTATTTTGTTCTTGATGCGTCCTACTTTCGACATGTATTTTATAAGTCTTTTGTTTTTCGAATATTTACATTGCTCGTTTAAGTTCCACCCCATCCCCATGATCCTTCTCTTTTACTAATTAAATTTAAACTTCTGTATTATTTTTCTTGTATTTGGGTTGGGTTGATATATTTCTTAAAAATTGTTTTAAATGGGATGGTTTTGTTTAATTTATCTTCCCAATACTATGAAAAACTGATAACTTGATGTTTTTGCTGCCAGGTGAATTTAAAAAAAAATTTCATATTTCACTCTTCGTTCTGATGCGGTCTATGCTTTTACACCCAAATCGAATATTTAGAGGCTTTTACATCCCCCCTCGAATCCCTCATATTTTATTACTCCTCTCTTTTTCTAATCTACGTAAAGTATCTTTTTTTCTCTACATAGTACAATTTATACTGAAAGTTTTTTGAAGGAATCAAAAATTTGAATTCGAGTTTTCGACATATTTACACAATGTATCATCTCTGAACTCGAATCAGATATTTTTGAAGATATGTGTGTCTGTTCGAATGACTGTGGACACGATATCTCACAAAGGAATGTATTATTTCTAATGAAATTTGATACAATTATCCTGGTCAATGAATACTAGGATCTATTGATTATAAACACCATCGAAGATTCTTAATTTCCACAGACGTTCAATGATTATTTTGAAAATTCATAAAAAAAGTCAATACCGTCAATTATTTTAAAGAAGCATTCATTTCATATGTAATTCTATTAATTATAAACATAATCGAAGATTCTTAAGCAATTCTCAAATGTTCAAATGAGTATTTTAAAGAATCACAAAAATATCATGACCGCCAATCATGTTAAATAAGCAATCATTTTATACGTAACCTATTGATTATAAATACGATAGAAAATTCATAAGCCCCCAAACATACGAATGATTATTTAAAAGAATCATAAAAATATCATGACCGCCAATCATGTTAAATAAGCAATCATTTTATACATAACCTATTGATTATAAATACGATAGAAAATTCATAAGCCCCTAAACATACGAATGATTATTTAAAAGAATCATAAGAATATCATGACCGCCAATCATGTTAAATAAGCAATCATTTTATACGTAACCTATTGATTATAAATGCGATCGAAGATTCATAAGCTCCTAAACTACGAATGATTATTTTAAATAATCATAAAAATATCATGACCGCCAATCATGTTAAATAAGCAATCATTTTATACGTAACCGATTGATTATAAATACGATAGAAAATTCATAAGCCCCCAAACATACGAATGATTATTTAAAAGAATCATAAAAATATCATGAACGTCAATCATGTTAAATAAGCAATCATTTTATACGTAACCTATTGATTATAAATGCAATCGAAGATTCATAAGCCCCCAAACGTACGAATGATTATTTTAAAGAGTCATAAAAACGCACGACCAACCATGAATCATGTTAAATAAGCAAACATTCTTCACGTAATCCTATTAATTATAGATGCGACCAAAGATTCCTAAGCTCCTAAAACGTGCCAATGATTAGTTTTATAGAATCATAAAAATATCATAACTGTCAATCATGTTAAATGCGCAAGCATTTCTCACGTAACCCTATTGATTATAAACACGGTCTAAGATTCTTAAGCATCTGCATGGAATAAAAATGCATGAAATACTCAAGTGAAAACTCGCACTCTGAATAATTTATGGATCAATTGATATGAAAAAAAGTTTGAACGAAAACAATTAACGTTCCTATAAAAGCCTTAAAGAGTGACGACTTTCTTTTAAAAGGACAAAATAAAATAAATTAGCATCCAATGAAATCGAATATTTACTACCTTCTAATTGGATACTGGATTTGTAACTCAATAATCAACTTTCATTTGGCACAGTCATTTTTTACTCTAATTACATTCTAACAATGTATGTTTAGATAAGCAGAAAAATTGCTACTTTTCACTTTGCAGTTTGTTATAGGTTTTAATCCAATTTATGACACACGTCATGAGATTTAGAAAAACATGAAATCTTCTAATTTTTTCAATATATGGTGAAAAAAATATTCAATCGCTGTTTTGTAAAATCAAATTTAGCTGTCTTCGGTATTAACTTTTTACTCGTAAAACGTTTATGTTTTACTCAAGTGGAACAAAATTAATAAAGAAATTCACAAGGGCATATTTAATAGTGGAAAAACAAATTATATCTAAAGATTGTGTTACAGTGAACGTTCTTTACGAGAAAAGATGCATTACTTATTAAGACAAAATGTAGGATATACTATTATAAAAAAATTACGTTTAACAAGAAAACTGTGTTCAGTCTAATGTTATTGTGTTCAATAAGCTTTACATCAGTAGAACTTTCAAAACATAATTTTCAAAACCGAGATTTTTCCAGAAAAGCACACTTTTAGTATTAGTGTTAGTGTGTGTGCATGTGTGTGTGTGTGCGTGCGCGCGCGCATCCTTGAATCTCCCTGAACCCCCTTTAAGTATCCTTGAATATGAATGCAAATCAACCATTTTCTCCAATCATGTCTGTGTGGTTGTTAGTGAGACTGTGGAGTTAAACAAAAGAGATAATTAAATGAAAATTGGCACGATTATCTCATCTTAATCGGTGAACGTCAGAGATCTATTGATTTTCAAAACAATCGGATCAGGATATCTTAATTTTGTTAAGATTTCTTTCGAAAATCGAAAGAAATTACAAAAAATATGTTAGACATTACCACAAAAATAATCTTCTTATGATTATAAGTTTTTATTCAAATGGGACTAATATTATTTAGAAAGCATTAACTTGTGCCGTTTTCAAGAGATTGAACATTTTCTAAAATGGAAGAAAAGTAAAAAAGATTATATTCACGAATTGTAATGTGATAATTCTTTATACATACATTGAATCAGACATAAATTAACACCAATGTTTATATGTTATCATAAAGTTTTCTAAAGATAATGCGGAAATGTTATTTTTCCACATATGCTACTCACTATATCTCTCGAACGAATTGATCGAAACGAATGAAATTTAGAACTATTATTCTAATACATAAATATCATAAGTCTTGGTTTTTGAAGAGCTTGGCCGAAAAGAAAGATTTCCATCTTTCGAACATTTTTTCAAAAATCAAAAAATCATATAATATATAAATAAGTTAACATTTTTCACAAAAATGCTTATTTCATATGTATTTTTTTACTTAGAAACTAATAACACAATTTACAGAATAATAAAATCCGCCCTTCATAACATACTGCATGTTTTGGATATCAGATTGCTCTTAAATGATCTCAGGCTCATGTTTACAACACAAATGTATTAATATCAAATTTAAAAATTGACCCAAACTTCAAACAAAGGCTCAAAATTCGACTTTAATGGATTGCTAATACCTAGGAACTCAATTATTTCAAATAGCTAAAATTTTTCAAAAGTATTAAAATCCAATATTGAATGCTTTATTTCGTACCACATAATCTAAAGACAAAATGTATTTTATCCTTTTCCAATAAGTTAGTTCACAAAGTACTTCGAAAACCTTCTTTAATCTGTCTCTCTCTTGAAGGTGCTTAGAGAAATACCCCTACTTTAGTATTTCTTTTTTGTATCTCCATAGAAAAGGCATCAAGGGTCTTAAATCTTCATAAAAGGAAGAAGAAAGATATCTTCTTCGCTGCAGTTACGAGCAACATATCACTCCTTTATTTTCTCTCCCCTCAATCATCAAAGTGCAGGTAAACTTATTATTTGTGTATTTTTCGGATGAACTGGTTGTGAAAGATCTTAAACGAACCTATTTGTTACGCACTTTGTTTTGTTTGTTTTTTCTATTTTGGAAAACATAGAGTGGCATCAAATAATCTGGTGCAAATACAAAATAAATGTATTGATTCTACTTATCGGTGTCATGCTTCTTCGAAGCAATGATACTGATAAGTAGAATCTAATGATCGTAAATAGTGATCTTAAATTAGTAATAAGTAGAATCTAATGTGGGCAAAGCATGGCTGTATATAATGTAAGTACTTTCTTTCTTGGCGAAATAATGACGTACGAGGTCCGCGACACAATGTTTTTAACGTTGCAATATTAAAAATAATATTAAAATATTAAAAATATTAAATATAATATGAATTATATATTAAAATTTATATATTAAATATATTAAATATAAATACAGAATATTGAAAAATAATAATTCCTCAAAGCGAAAGGAATTATCACAGAAATCGAACTTTATTTCCAAGATATTGAATTTTCAACAATTTGAAGTCACTTTCATTAATTAAATGTCATTTTTTTTTTAAATTAGCAACATTTTGCTAATTTGACAAGTTTTCAAAAAGTAGTCAAATTGACGATATTTAGTTAAAGTAGTCGCCAAGGTTAAACTATTTTACAGTACTTACTACGTCTTTATTTTTAACTTTATTTATGAGTTTACCCGAAAACGTGCTACACCTCAAGAATATTCTATGCTATAGCTCTAAAGATAGAGCCATTCGTTTTCTAATGATAAATTAAGTATGATACGATTATTTATTTAGCATTAATAAAGGTCCTTATTTTTAATTGTTTATTTTTCAAAAGTTCATTAAAAAATTTAGGGGGGGGGGGGAGTCTTCCAAACATCTGATCGCGATTAAAATCAATAGAGTACCAAGATTCACTAATTGTAATAATCGAAACGAGTTACATCCGAAACGCTCATGGGATATCCATAGACTCACGAACACTCACCAACATACATACACATCTGCTAACATACATGCTCAAACACTAACACACTAGCATACACATACACAGGCAGCATCTCAAAAACCTTCGATTCAAGTTCAGGGATTCTTAAAAGGTGCTGTTCCGTGGAAAACTCTATTTCGAATTTTGACCCATCCCAATAATTTTTCTATATACACTATCCGACACAGAAAATACAACCCCATGAAAAAGAGAATAGAGTGTGATGATAAAGGACACACAGACAGAGATGGCATATATAAATAAGTGATGTTAATTCCAGAAGGATAATGCAATACAGTAATGGTATAAACAGGAGTGATTAGTAGACAGTAGTACCACCTCTTGCGGCTATATAAGTAGCAACCCTTCGAGGAACAGATGTAATGAGCGCGAGAATAGTTTCCTGAGGGATGGATGACCATATACCTTCAACCATCCTCCACAGATCGTCCTCTGTTTGAGGCGGGGGCAGGACAGTCACACGAAGGCAATCACGCCCCATACATACTCGATGGGTGAGAGGTCTGGAGACAACGGAGGCCAAGGAAGCACCTGGATACCTTGCAAGGTCTGTCTTACCGTGTGCGGTCGCACGTTATCTTGCTGGAAAACGGCATTTTGCAATCGCTGAAGGTAGGGAAGTGCAACCGACCGCAGTACCTCATCCACATATCGTTATGCCGTTGTGCCTCTGATACGAGCGAGAAGTGACCGGCTATCGAAGCGGATGGCACCCCAATCCATGATACCGCGTTGTCATGCAGTATGGCTTTGAACAGTTGCAGAAGGATTAGATCTGTTTCCACGTCGCCTGCAGATTCTCACACGGCGACTGTCATTCGACAAACAGAACCCGACAGCATTACAATCTCTCACGTCGATGTCTTGTCGTCAATGGCAGTCTTCGTAAAGGACGGTTTGAGTGCAAGCCACTTTCGATTCATCATCGAGAAACTGTTCTCGCTGATATTGGAACATCCAATGTACCCTGCAAATTCTGCAGATTGTCGACAGTCGTCGTTTGGAGCTGCCACCGGATGCCTTCGAATGTGTTGGTTAAAGCGTGCTGACGTACATCTGGATGGACCTGTATCACTACGACAATTCACATACCCTTATTCAATTTATCTTCTCCAAATCCTTTGCATAGTGGACACATCTACGTGGGTTTCAGCGGCGATACGCCGATACGACCACCCAACCTTTAGGGCGGGACCCTATATGGCCCTAATACGACCCTAAAATGAACCTCCTAGCATGATCGTCCAAATGCTAAAGCGGACCTCGGCGTCGTCAGCAAGGCATCTCTTTAACAACACGTGTCTTCTGAAACGAAAAACAGCTCGGAAAACGAGTTTCCGTAGGCGACAGACAGTAACAACTGTTGGATCATCTGCCGTTTCCATCCCTTTTATCCCGCGCCATAATCACGGGACCTACTTGCATTTCGGATCATTTGCATACATTGGCCAGCGGCGTTTCTCTTGCAATTTGCATAATTATACGGCCAAAGCTTCATGGTGTTACATTTCTATGTTGGGTAGTGTATAATGTGTACGTTGAAAAAGTAAAAATTGACTCAAACTTCAAACGATGCCCAAAATTCACCTTATGCAAATTGCAAATATCTAGCAATAATATCTAGCTAAAATAGTTTACATAATAAAAAATTTCCAAAATGTTAAAAGCCAGTATTGAATATTTTATTTAGAACCGCACAATCTACAGACTAAATATATTTTATCCTTTTCCAATAAGTTTTCCCTAAAGTATCTTCAAAACAGCCTATGATCTGTCTTCCTTTTGCAGATGTTTAAAGAAGTACCCTACTTTAGTACTGTTTTTACCTTTCGCAAAAAATGCATCAAGGGCCCTAAATCTTCATAAAAGAAAGAGAGAGATTTCCTGCACTGCAGCTACGAACAATATATTACCTTTTACTTTCTCTTCCCCAATCACTTGAGTGCGGGTAAACTTATTATTTATATATCTTTCGGATGAACTGGTTGTGGAAGACCTTAAACAAATCAATTTATGATGCACTTCTCTGTGTTTTCTGTTGTGGAAAATATAGAGTGGCATCAAAAAATCTGGTACAAATATAAAATAAATGTATTGATTCTTTCAGTGTCATGAATCTTTGAAACAATAGGCAGAAAAGATTTAAAGTTATCAAAAAGAAAAAAAATCTAATATGAGCAATACAAGCCTTTCTTTACACACCATGATGAATTCTTTTGATATACACTAACAGCTGCCTATAACGATATTCTAAGGATCGGGAAAAAATATCGTTATAAACATTTTATCGTTAAAGACAAAGTCGAACCTGCTACACTTTATAAGTTCTTTAACATAGGTGTAACATTATTTTTAATAACATCATGTTTTTTAAATAATATTACAGATTAAAAATAGTATATTAGATAAAAATATCATATGGATCTAATTCTAGCTCAAAAATTTAACACTTGTATTTTTACTACATTTCTATTACTCTAAAAATGCATGTTTCTCATTCAAAGATAAAATAAAATACGTTACTACACAGAAACAAAAGAAGAATCATTACTAAATAATCAAGTTAAACGTAAATTAAAGAGAATCTGGATTATTAAACGTGCACCAAAAACATAAGTCTTCAACAAGAGAAATAATAGGATATTTTCGTTTACCTCGTTTTTGTAGAGAATACACCTTATATGTACATTTTTCAAACCATCTAGCGAATTTAGATATACATCTGAGATATACGATAATATACGAATGAAATTCTGCAATGTTTCAAATAGTGCAACAACATCTACAGCCATAAAGTTAGGGAGATCATTCCTTAGAACCAACTGCCTTTCTGTACGATAGTCTTCAGCATTAATGGATTGCTGATGACTCTATTGCTTTGAAAATACTTGGACACAATGCGTAGACAAAGTTTGATATATAAAAAATCATCGTTATAGACAAGTTCAGTATGCATTACTGCTATAAAAAATCCGCCGGGAACACAGAAAATATAGTTATGGACAGGTTTATAGTTATAAGCATATATAATCGTTACAACCAGGTTTCACTGTATATAGAAAAAGATAATTCTCATACTCATGATAAAGAAATGGCTCTAAAAATTAAAATTCAAACTTTGTTGGCTAAATAAATTTTTATTTTTATTTTTACATGAACGTGCAAAATCCAAATCGTAACAAAAAAATTATAATAGAGTCTTCATCTGGTGACAAGTGGCATTTAAACTTCATCTTCGAAGGAACTATTAAGTAATTTTATATTATTCCTACACACTTACTGACTGCAGTCAAACAAATTTTCAAAAGACATCTCCAGAACATCTCCAGAACCGGAAATGAAAACCCTTAGGGAACTATCCTACTCCATCCAAAATTCTATGCTGAATCTACATAAATCATCACCTAAGCTCTATCTATAGCCATTTATGAGAAATAGATATTGAAGGAAAATTTTCGAACCGGAAGTGAACATTTTAAGCAAACCATCCTACTTCCTCCAGAGTTTGCTACTGAATCCATATCAGTATCCAATCTCTATCTATAGTCAATCTCGAGAATCCAAATTAATAATATCTGCCCTATTTATAGCCAATCCTGAAAAATAGATATTACAAGAAAATGTTTTGAACCACAGGTGTTAAAAACCAGAAGTGAATATCCTACCCTTTACCTCCTCCGAAATTCTATGCTGAATCCTAGTCAGCTATTATATAAGCTCTATCTATAGCCAATTTTGAGAAATAAATGCTGGAAGAAAAATGTTAATTTTTTATGGAAAGTGACATCTTCATAACCGGAAGCTAAAATCCTTAGTGAGACTCCCTCCCTCTTTGGAATTTGATGCGAAATCCATATCGGTCATCATCTAAGCTCTATCTAGCTAGAGCCAATCCCAAGAAATAAACCTCTCAAGGAAAATTTTTGAACCGGAAGTGGAAATTGAATCTTAAATGAAAATTCTTAATAATCCCCACACACACACACACACACCACCACCACCACCACCACCACTACCACCACAACCTCCTCCTCCAGGATTTGATGCTGAATCCATATCACTTGTCATCTGAGCCCTATCTAGATGTTTTAAAGAAATAGATGTTTTAAAGAAATTGAAAAACATTTAAACGGAAATGGGAAAATGAACAGTTAGGAGAAATACCCCCCCTCCCCCATATTTTCCATAATTCAATGTTGAATCCATATCATCCAACATCAAAGCTCTAGCTATAACTGATTCTGAGTAATGGATACTCTAAGAAAAGCTTTTAATAAAAACAATAGCATGGAATATTTATTGCCATATAAAAAAAGTAATTATTAATATCAATTGAAAAAAAGTAAATTTTGGTGTATTAATTAGAGTTGAAACACAAAACTTTTATCTTTTCTCATGGATTTGTCTTTTTTTTTTGTTTTTTTCTTCGATAAATTCTCGAAATTGATATTAAATGAACTTGTCCCATACTATTTCATATAGAACGCATACTATTTCATGTACCTTTTAACGATTCTTATCACTTCTTTCATTCTACGTAACTTGTTTTTTATACATTTATTCGAAAAAGCGTGTAATATCTCGAGAACGGTTTACACATAAAAGAGTTTGAGTATCAGCTTATTGTGATAATCCTACCAAATTTCTTGTCCATAGACTCACATATACCAACATCACTTCAGAAACATTCGATTCAAATTCATGGATGATCAAAACGCGTAAATCCGTCGAAAACTCAAATTCGATATTTTTGACTCCATCACAATACTTTCTCATTATACATACTAAAGAAAACTAATAAAAAAAAAATTCTTAATAATAAGGTCATAGCATAAGAAAAATTTTACTTTAAATTTGATTGACCTAACTGAATATTTACAACGTTGCTTATTGTACTATTGGAACTGAAGATGCAAGACGCGAATTCAGTAATAAATTTAAAACGAAAAACGGTTTGTTTCATAGTATATTTCTATCATTCTTCTACAGATGTACCAAATTCCATATTTTCCTATGCTATAATTTTCGCGGTGTCAGATAGAAAAACTCGAGATATGCGAAATTTGTCAAACAGCGAGTGCGACATCAGCTATTATTTATAATACAAGAAAATATATCCGACGTTGATCATCAGTGAAAGCAGGGTAGTTATATAAAATAACTAAATAAATAAATTTCTTTCGTATAAATAACAGCGATACAAAAATAGTATGAAATAACAGTGTACATCGGCACAACGGCCATGATAATATCCACCTCCCCTTTCAAAATCTACTCTAAAAATTAACAAATCACACAATTCAAATCTTAATTTCAATCTTAATTTCAATCTTAATTTCAATAAACAATCTCAGCGAAATTAGACCAATTCGTATATTGGCCATATCATCCGCAAACAACGTAATTTTCATATTTTCAATAAATTAGCACCCGCTACTTAAATAATACAGATACAGATAACAGCACTCAAATTTCCAAATCGTCTGTTTTTAACTACAATCATTCTCGCGACACAAATAAATGAAAAACACTCGAAATCGCAAGAGAAGTTCCTTTAAACCCGAAAATGATTGCTATTTCTGAATTTTCGTCCAATTTCTGTCAAATGTTAGCACAATATTCATAATGATAATATAATACCAAATAAAAACATAGATGAAATATTTTGAATTCACAAACTTAGAAAATCCAAAAATGTAAATGCACTTAGTGCAATCAGCTGTTTTATTTCATCCAGACCAAATGTTTGCCAAACTGCTCCTTCATGTGCGGATCTGCAGCAGTGTAAAGGTTTAACTTTAAAAATGGCGGAAAATCGTAATTTCAGACTGAAATTCATGACTAGAAAGCAAATTCGAATTTAAAAAACAAACACACACACAGACATCTTCTATTATTATGTAAGATAATGAAGTATTTGAAACATGTGTATGGAATGTATTTGGAATATACTTAGAGTATACATTTGTAATATGTTCTTTTGTAAAATATAATTGAAAAAAATTATAGAATATATTTGGAGAAAAATTGTATAATATATTTGAAATATTATGTTTGGAATGTACATTTAAATATATTCTTTTATAGAATATACTTAAAAAATATTGCAGAATATATTTGAAATATGTTTGAATTATGTTTGGAATGTATGCTTGGAATATATTATTTTTGTAGTATATATTTGGAAAAAATTATAAAAAGTTAAATATGCTCCCTATTAGAAAATAAGTGAAAACTTTACTTATCATTAACCAAAAATCTAAGGACATCATTATGTAAATTGCATAAAAAATTTTGAACATTATCAGCTCCATGATTTGTGTTGGAAAACTAATTGAATAACAAAAGTATTTTTTGATAGAGATACTGTTGTTGAGACCCAGACCGTCCGACCTACCAGAAAGGTGTAAGGTAACTGTTTGGACGGTCGGGAAGTGCCACCCAATTTAGACCGGAACCCAGTGGGGGTGATAGAGATACTGTGTAAAATTTTACATTTTTCTAAAAAATATCTCCATGGAAATCAAACTGTTATAATTACTTACGTTCTTATGAACATTTTTTTAATTTGCATTATCTATATATCTCTGTTATGTAAAACAAGATAACTTTTAGCTACCTTTTTGCGAAACATATGTAATAAATGTACACTTGTTCAATATTGAGAAAATATTTAATACCAAAACTTTAAAAGCAAAATAATATGAAAACTCCCTTTCTTCGTAATTCTCTAAATGATCTCTAAAACCTGCCACCTTCTTTCTGGTGATTTTGAGAAAAACCCTCCATGTCACTCTCCTGGACGTTATAGAAACCAAGTCAAAAGCCCTAAATCACATTTACAGGAAAAGTGATGTCATTCTCCGCAACTGTGGCGATCTATCACCATTTAATACTTCCTTCCCCCCACCTCCCTCTAAAGCCTCGAAGCAGAGAACTAAACTTATTATTTTTTATTATCCTCTGGTTTTTGGAAGCACTTAAATAAATTCATTTACAGATCCAGAACCCGCCTGTAGGAGGTCTCCCTAAAATTTGATAACACTCTCATTGCAGCTCACAACATCCAAGGACTGGTTTCGCACTTTTTATATCAGCATGGAATATCCATCACCTGCAATGGCAGCAAGAAAGCTTGCTTTGTGTCACAATATTGCGAACCTATATGAGAACCAATAAATTCACTCCTACTATGGAGCAGATTTCAAATATCTTAATTTAGTTCAGGCTACACGACGCTGCAACGGCCAATGGGAACGTAATATTAAATTTGGGAGCGCACCCTTATAGGTGGATTCTGTAACTATAAACTAGGTCGATGCATCCTCGTGTAGCCAGGCTGATTGTAATTTTCAAGAAATTGGGAGTAGGCAGTGTGGAATAACTGAATTTGTTGATTCCCATAGAGGTTCCCAGTATTATGGCGCATTGCAAGTTTGCTGTACCAACTGTCTGTCCCTCAGTCAGACCAAATCGATTTAGACCACATGACTTTGCACGTCACTTTTACGATTCCATTCGAGCCAACTAATTGAGGGGGCGTGTCTGGCCTCCAACATAAGACGGATCCGAACATCTTCCAAATGGATGTGCCGAAAAAATCCAACCAAAAAGAGAAAAAGAAGATAGACAAGCAGTTGCCAGTGGCAGTTGAGTTGCATCAGTGGAAGCGAAAGTTGATTGAGAGAGTAACAACGGCTACCAGGAGGTTTGAAGTCGCGCTAAAGGTTCGCCAAGAATGTATTAAGCAAAGTGTAAAGGCTATACTCCACTTGAAATCTATTCATCGACTAAAGCGCGAGCTAATATACCTATTACTTTCCTTATATACATAATGTATAAAGAAAGTATTGTGACGGAGTCGAAAATTCGAGTTTTCGACAGGAGAGCACGTTTCAAGCATCTCTGATCACGAATCGAACATTTTTGAAGTGATGTCTGTGTGTGTGTGCGTGTGTGTGTGTGTGAAAGTATGTGTGTGTGTCTGTATGTGTGTGTGTGTGTGTGTGTCAATGAGCCTATAGAGAATGATAACTGACGAGCGAATGGACCGATTCGAACGAAATTTGGTACAAAAATCACAATTCGTAAACACTGAAAGCCTATTGTTTTTATACACAATCGAATGTTCAGAATCCCCCTAAATTTTCGAGTGAAATTTTGAAAAAATCGTCAAAAAATCAAAACCTCTAATAAAGTTACGCAAATAGACATTTCTTATGTATTTTTTCATTAGAAAACAATTGACATAAATTTTAGAACGCTAACATGAACCGTTCTCGAGATATTACATATTTTTCAAAAAAATTATCAACAAGTCATATAAAATAAAAAAGAAATTTTCCAATTGAGAAACATGTTGACTTTTCATACGTAATACCATGCGATAAATTTGTTGGAATCATTCTCGTGGAACTAGCTCGTTCCATTCATGAAAAAAGATACTTTGAGTAATACTTTTGTATTTGAACGCTAATAGTCATTTATCTGTTGTAAGAACTTATTTCTCCGTCCACAACGCTTGGCGAGATTTTGGCGACGAATTTGGCGGAATGTCGCCAACTTGGCGACATTTTTAATTGTTGCCAAATTAACAAAAATCTCGCCAAATGGATAAAAGTGACGCTAAATCAATGAAAATGGCGACTAATTGAAGAAAATTCAATATCTTGGAAAGAATATAAGTATCTACTATAAGAATAACATTTTTTTTAACTGTAAAAGTAGTAAATTTATTGCATTATATAAGGAAAGTCATGTTTTGCCCACATCAGATTTTTTTATATTATACTAGGAGGTAAAGTAAATTACCATCAACGGAATTTCAACTTATTCGATTTCATAAAGCTCAATATCTGGTCATCAAGCTTCCATAATATTTTCGAAATTAATGGATAATATTTCTCCTTAATGCTAAATGTTTAAAATTTGATGATAATGTACTTAAATAAATAAATTCATTTTATTAAAACTATATTCAGTGAACTCATATTAATACATTTTATATTTAGCGAACGGCAATGGTAAGTATTCCAATGCAGTATAAATTGCATGATTTTACGGGCACACCCTTTATAACGGATAAGACGTAAAGCTCATTAAATAATAATAGTCAACATCACATAATGGGAATGCACTAATTAATAAAATATTACTTCGTAAATGTTAACATAATAATAATATTTACCGCGCTGTATATGAATTCCTCATTAACAAAATGGCATAAATATTAACACCACACTTTAATATCTTCCTTATTATGTTTACCTTTACAGAAACATATCAAAAAATGCCCCATATCTTCTTTAATGGCAGAGAGAAGGCGATGTATCTTCCTTTACTGCACATTCCAAGCACACCCATACAAAAGCTAATCTTATTTGTATATTTTAGGGATGAAACTGATTCTTAGAAGAACTTTTACAATTCAATTTAGGAAATTTTTCGTTCTCTTATCAAAAAGAAACTGAAGAAAACAGACTTTGATAATAAAGTGCAGAATTGAAATAAAATGAAATTTTTATAAATAAATGCACATTTTTCAATTGATATTTGAATAAGTAATATTTCTATTGATTACTTTTTGATAAATTAATTGTTTCTCGATTCTTATATTAACGACATATTTATTTTTACATTGTCTGCAATGCATGGTATGTATTAAAAGAGAAGGTATGCATAATATATTAAATGAAAAAGTATTGTGATGAAGTCAAAAATCCAAAACAATGGTTTAACGCTTTGCTATATCATCCCTCCTACGAACTGCCCCCATGCCTCAATTGCTATGTCATCTCTGGAAACGAACTCTCTTTTCCTCAATGATATAGCAATTATTTAACTTTCATATTTTTTCAGTGTCATAGTTTTAATTCTATAAATGATCCTTCTAATCATAAAAATTACTTTTTAATAATAAAATAATATAAAAATGTTTTTGTTTTTATTTAAAAGAAAATAAAGAGACTCAACTATTTAAGAAAAACATTTTCAAAGATTAAAATCAGAGCAAAAACTTCCTCTGGCCAGGTCTACCAGTTAAGTTTTTTATCACAATTAACTACATTATCAGTGGATTTCCCTTATAAAAAATATCTTGACAACGTTTTGGCTTTGTTTGTGAAATATATATATGTACCCAAATGTGTAGAGTATATTTTTAATCCGAAATAAATACACAATGGCTTTGTTTTTATGTCAGATCCACGACCTGTAATTTGTATACAATTTAAATAAAAGCTATATTCACAACACACCATTTGACAACACTTTTTGTTGATGTTATTTCTTTCATTCGAAAATGACATGTAGTCTTTTTCGGAAAATGAGATGTAATAAAATTTATACTTTTTAAAGCTTTAAAGGTCAGCGCCATATTTTTATTCCCTATCAACTCCATTCAGAGTATATAATATTTGCTAATAATGCTGAAATAAACTGTTTCTATTTAATTTTTGTTTAACTCTTGTTTCGGTTCGTTTTTTTTTATTTATTTAAAGAATGCGATTTCGAGGCTTGAATTTCATGGCATTTAATTCAATACAGTGAAAATTTTGAAATGGTTCAAAGATGTATGGTGTTTAAAAAAAAGAAAATAATTATGTACTCTGTTGATGTAAAATGCTATTCAAATATGATGTGTTTAGGAAAATATCAAAGTTTAAGTGAAGTAAAAATGGATTATGTGAACAAATAACATGCAATTCAGAATGTTAATAATGTCAAAGAATGAATCTAAAAGGTTTAAAGAAAATAAATTCGTAATCTAAACTGCTAAAAAAAATTATAGAAATGCGTCTGAAATCGTAGAGGTGTCAAAGGATTGTGTGATTGTATAAGTAATGAATAATGAAAATATAGAAACTCAGTACTTAAGATGTGTTAATGGTATACCATAGATGTCTATAAATTTCGAAATGCTAAGTATGAGTGAATGTGCATATAAAAATTATATTGTAAAATAGTCAAAATTTAATTTTATGCATTGTTTTAAACTACTCGACCTAATGTATATGTAAGATTAGTAGATATTAATGATGATATAATGCTGTAAAAAAAAATTTCAGTGGTACAACAAGACAATTACAGACTTGTCTCAGGTGTCAAGTGAACTCTTCCTTGGTACATGATAACAATACAAGGTGTGCATAAAAACTTTCAGTGGTGCACAATGACAGTTATAGACTTGGCAAAGTCAAGGTGAACATTTCCGTTCTGACTATTTTTCAATAATTTTTCCGTAAAGTCATTATTTCATATGTAGTTTTTACGTGTTCTTTGTGCGAGGGCAAAGTGTGAGACAAGGAGGCACCTTATGTAGTTTTGATGTTTACAACGAAACAAAGCGCAGACTTTTAGTTACCGTTTTATGACAGTCTTGGCCCGGAAAGTCTTGACCTCAATAAATACACATCACACAAACTGCAGGTGTGGTTGGGGCAAAATATTCTACAGATCTAAAATATTCTATAAGACTTCAACCAAGCTTCATTGGAAACTGAAAGGGACAATAATGCAAAGATACGATATCGCACTGAGGAGCATCCAGTGAGAGCAATGATGGCGTTGTTGTTGTTGAGACCCAGACCATCCGACCTACCAGAAAGGTGTAAGGTAACTGTTTGGACGGCCGGGAAGTACCACCCAATTTAGACAGGAACTCAGTGGGGGAGGCATCCACAGGGATCGTACCCTCCTTCCCCTAACGCCAAGCTCTCAAAAGGACTTACGGACCCACATGTTTAAAGTGATCGTACTCCGAGTGAGCACGGAGGCAGTTTTGGCAGTGGCGGTAATCGAACCCGGGCCTACCGAGTGCAATTCCCGCGCGCTAACCATTGGGCTACCACTCCCAAGCAATGAGGGCTTATCTGAACGCCAGGCTGAATGATTTTACTACAAGGAGGAAAGCCAACAAATACAATTAAATAAATTTCAAGAGTCGAAAAGAGAGAGTCGTGATTTTCAAGCAGAAAAGAATTCAGAGAGAATCGTTATTCATTTGAGTAGTGAGAATGTTATAGAAAAGACGAAGTCTGACTCCAAATGCCAGAAAAAGCATCGGAAAAGAGTACACTCATTATGAGCTACAGACCCGAAATACAGAGGTATGTGCCAGTCTTCATGTATGTTAGGTCAAGTTTTAATCTTTGGAATAAGATTCAAATGACTTGGTCTCACACGGTGCCTTTCTCCTCTTTAAAGGTTTGTTAAAATTGATGTAATTTTAATTATAACAATAATAGAGGCGTGAATAAATGATAATTTATTTTAAAAGGTTAAAATGTAGATTTTAATGTGTAGTGTATTGATTTAATGAATATGTTAAGCCTAGTGCAAAGAAATAATGGTGGGTTTTGCGCTCACAATAGCAATGTACGAATGTTACGATTCACGACCACTTTAATTAAAATTAATAATTTAATCCACAAAAGTAATTTAAAAAGTAAACACACTTAATTTTTTTTCACCACATAAACATTGACGTTTCGACAAATAAAACCTGGTGAAAATAATTTGCCTAATCATTCCCTAGGTGCTGACATAAATTTTAGTTGCTAAACTATTACAATTATGGTGAACGGGGAACTTTTGTAACAGATTTATACCAGCTAGTTGGATTGCAAATGTTAGCAAAAAATTTTTGACGACTGAATAAAACACGAGTTGTTATATGGAAACTTTACTTTTTTAGCCGCATAGAACAATAACAAAATTCGTTAATAAACTTGAGAACGTTGAATCTGACATACGATATGAACCTAATTTCCGTTGAAACTTCATATTTTTTATCTGCAGCTAAAATACTAAAACTTCTACTCGAAAAAGATGTAAATGATTGATTTGTTACAAAAAGAAATAGTTCGTAGGATAAGCAATAGATGGCAATGTATTTCCGTATATTTGTCTATACACAACGCCATCTATTGTGAATCCTGCGAACAATTTCTCTTAGAAGCAAATCAATTATTTACGTCTTCAATGAGGAATTTTCACGGTTTTTTTTCTTTATTTTTATCGTGTAGTAGAGAAAAAATCATGAATGATAGCATATATATTTTTTTTAATGTTTGAACTTAGATAGTTAATATAAAAATGTTTAAACTCGCACTTAGCAATCCGGCGTGAAAACGCTGTTTCTGTAATGGCCGCTCTTGTGACGTCACTATGCATGTAAACAAAGAGCGCAATACACTGTTTAGTGTGGATTCCGAGAGGTGCTCACTTGATTCTCCGACAAAATATTTTATTTATCCTATTTTTATATAGAGTGAGATTCTAAAACCGACCAACAAGTACTGTTTAGTACCTTGCTGCACAAATACAACGGTTAATTCAGTTGATAAGCTGTTTTTTAATGTTCCAAAAGATCCAATTAAACGATAAACATGGACTAAACTAAAGCAATAAAAAGGGACGAGCAGAAAATCCAAAATTATCGAATAAAACATCTCTTTGGTGTTGTGAATATCATTTTTTGGTAAGTAAACATTTGCCTCTGTTTGAATATTATTTACTTGGATTTATGGGCGTAACCAAGGGTTTTTTCGAGGGTTCAAACCCCCAAAATGAAAAAGTTAACATTAAAAAGGTAAAGATCCATCAAGATATGAAATGTGGGTTTAACCCCCCCCCCCCCCTGAAATCAAATCCTGGATACGATCTTGCTTGGATCAATAATAAACTTTAAATAAACCTGTGTAAATAGTAATTTAAAATTAAAGAATTTTGTGGTCAAATTAGGGATTGAACAATAAAACATATTTTAGCTTGTATCTCAAAATAATAAGTTTTAAAAACATAGTATCAAACCTTAAAAATATCTCATAATTTATTAAACAGGGATGGCTCTAAAATGTTAGAATGTGCCCGAGGGGGGGGTTGAGGTGGCAGTAATAAATATCTTAAAATGACGCCAGCGTTTTTGGCGCCACCCGTTATTAAGCCAAACAATTTATTGAAATAAAGAATGGCACATTAATTTATAATTATTTCTTTTTGATGATATCTATTGTATAATTAGAAATGTTAACATTATATAGTAATTTATAATAATAAATGGCTGTCATTCCTTGTGTAACAAACAAGTTGTGATCCTAAGTTGTGCAACCCTCATTTGTGAAATAAAAATATAGCTTATCAATATTCATCTGATATATATATACTACTTTAACTATTATTTGTCAGTATAAATGCATTATATCTTCAACTTATGCAGTGTTTATACAGTAATGGTTCTATCAACTTTTGTCCCCATATACAGAACACAAAATCTCAGTGCCCCCCCCCCTTCATCTGCTAATAAAATAAAATTTCGGAGAAATGCACCCATTTTGAGCCGTCATCAGAGAAGGGAGAACTAATCCCAGAGGGGAGCGTTAGGTGATCTCTGATATGAAGAGCTTGGAAAAAAACATTCCAAAAAGTTTAGTCCTGGTGGTCCTCAAATTTTGGACCAGAATATATACACGAAAGAGACGCTTTTGAGGAGAGGCGAGACAATTTTCGTAGAGAGAGGTCGCACTTTTGGTGCTCCTGATGCACAGGTTCTCGCCCTCACCAGAATGTTATTCTGTAACCTTTGATATTCCTTGTCATGCTATAATAAAAGCTTATTTTCTTTATCAACGATACCTGTTTTATCCAGACTTAGAGAAATTCATTATTATTATCGTTTTGTCACTGATTCGAACTCATGAATTTCGAAGGGAACGGCTACTTGCATTTAGGTCGGTACATTTTACCTTATGTGCGCTGACCGGACTAACGCTACTGAATCGGCAATCATGCAGAGGTCTGAAAGAGAGCCGGAACGAAGAAACAAATTTATAACAATAAGCATGTATACTACTTACAGTTTTTTAAATTTCTGTTTTACACAGATGGTAAAAATCGGTTTTTTAAACTGTTTCTAGTCCGTAAAGCATTCTGTATCTACTCTACCTATTCGGTATAAACTTTTTAATGTTATTTTTCGCTTCCAATGTCTTTACATTTTTCATAACGCTCAGATATCAGTTAGAGATACCCTTATCATAGATGCTATTTACTTCATAATCATGTTTTTTAAAACTGTTTCTAAACATTACCGTTTCGACAAATAAAACCTGGTGAAAATAATTCCCAGTGAAGGAGACATTCGCAGGGATTATATCTTTATTCCCTTAACCTTTCGAAAAAACTTACGGACCCACATATTTAACGCGCTTGTACTCAGCGTAAACACGGGAACAATTTAGAGAACAGTCGCAGGGAATTGAACTTGAGTCATCCGAGTGCAATCCCCGTGCTCTAACCACCGGACTGTCCCACCCCTTTTTCACATGCACGTTTAGACCCTGTTTTGGAAATAATTTGAACACAGAGCCTCTACCACTTTTAATATGTGTGCTTTAGGTACGACCCATATGTACGCTGGTAGTAATGGACTAATTTTTGCGACAGTGTCCTTTTCTATGCTTCTGCGGAGTCTTTAGGGCTCCACGGAACACAGATACTGATTTGGATTCTCTTTGTCCTAGAAAAAAAAAACCGTATATCTCCTAAAATACTCCCTAACTAAAATACCCCTCTGGAAATTTGAAGACTTTAAAATGCCCCTCTGGAAATTTGAAGACTTTAAAATGCCCCTCTGAAAATTTGAAGCCTTTACAATGCCCCTCTGAAAATATGGAGACTTTCTATAAGAAATCTGTTTATAACTCTCCCCACCTATTTCATGGAACTTCTCGGTGCTCATACTTTTTACATAAGATGTTTTTATTTTAACAGTTAGTGAGTTAATTGTAATCTGGTTGCATAGTCAATTATATGGTTAATCAATTAATCGTATGCAATTGATTGTAACCGTCACATAAAACCGTCACATTGTAGCCGTCACGTTTGTTTCTTTTCAAAATTTCTATTTTATTCCTCCATCTCTGCATGTTTCTTAATTTTTCCTAAGTAATAGAGGATGGGGGATCAATAGAATCCCACGATAGAATACTACTCTTATCTTTTAAGTACTCAAAATATTCGAAAGTCATTCATAATTTTCTTAATGTTTCTGTGCACATAGAGGCACATAAGACCTTTCGCAGAAACAAAAGTTCTAGGAAAATAACTGTTTCAAAAGAGTCCGAAATATTGATGGTGTTAGACAAATGGGCGCATTAAAAATCGCAGAGCTCAAGCATTTGCCGAATATTCTCATGGTAAAAGATTGCCCATTATCTTCTAGGACAATGTTTTATAAACAATCACGAATCACAAGCCATTTGTTCTAATTCTTTACTAAAACTGTAGTTAAAAATTTACTGTGGATCATATCTTTATCAGCAAAAATGTAAGGGTATCAACTGATGCATTTCTTTTAATCTTGGAAGCAAAACAAACCTTTTACGGGATTCAAAAGACAAATAAGCGAGGTGCAAAGTGGTGCACTTCTACAATATCTTATCTGGAGATTTTGAAAACAATTATGGAAAAGTTATAATAATTTAATTACTAAGTTGATTAAAAATTTGACGGTAAACTGACTAAAAAATAAAAATAAAACAATTGATTAAATTAAAAGGGAAAACAGAAGCTAATTAATAGAGACTTTTTAAAGTTACATAATAGGAAATCTATGAAATCTAAGACGTGCAGTAAACCATACCGTTCGAGTGGACGATCGATCATTTGTATAGCATTTTTAAAAATTAATATTCATTACTTTTAAAAATGCGTAACTTCCGGTTTTTCCGAAAATTAGTATGACGATACAAAATTAGTGGGTAAAAGAGTACAAAAATGTTTAATAGTTTCTTCAAAAATGTAATGCAAGCACCACTTACCCCCACATAAAAACTCCTTCATAAATTTCTTGTTGCTACGTTGTGTTTCCTCCCGTTTCTGGATACCATGTAATCGAGGAAAAGAGATTCTAAACTGGCAGCAACTTTTAAAGTACATCTTTGGAGGTCAGTATATTATACAAATACCGGACACTCAGGGAACTGGAATTTAACACCCCCGCATCCGACCGTTTAAATTTAAAATTAACACTCTACAGACACAGTTACCGAAGCTGTAGTGAAAGTGGGGGGGGCTTGCACACGCTAGTCTCTCCCCATTTAATTTATCCTCATCCCTTTCTCTTTGCCCAGCGAATTATCCTATCTCTGTGAACCTATCCATCTCAATGTGACAGAAAAATATACATTATACAAACGTATGTTTTCTCCAATCCTGAATAATATGTAGCAGTCAACGATTCTCTAAAAACATGTTCTATCCGCTATACAAACACATTACCTTAATGTAACTGCAACTTTATTTGATCACTGCCTTATGATGGGTGATCTTATCTATTTTTACTAATCTTTTCGTGTCTATACTGAATAACATTACGATGGCTTATGGATTTTTCTGGTTCTTTAATTTGGTTGTTTTTGAAACGTTTCTGTTTTTATCCCTTCCTCCTGCAGCACAGTAAAATGTATAGGGGAAAATATTATGATGGGATGGATAATCCGAATTCGAGTTTTCTGTGGATTTTGACATTTCGAACACCCCTGAACTCGAATCCAATGTTTTTGAAGTTTTTAATTTACTTATTTATTCCAGAAGGGTGAGGGGGACATCATCATCAAATATTTTCAAATGATATATATGTATGTTTGTATGTATATATGTATTTCTAGGTGTATGTGTGTATATGTGTGTGTCCTTGGGTACACGGAGTTATTTGGAAAATTCTTAAGTACCCCAATAACTTTGCGAGGAAAAGTCCATGAGTGTGCATATGTCTATCTATAGTAAAGTGACCATGCTAATAAAATAACAGTGAAGAATCACTTTTCATAATGCAAATCTTTCTGGGCGTGCTAAATCTTTGATTAAACTTAAAACCACGAACATAAAAATTGAAAATGCTAAAATTATTTGTAAAAAATAGAGCTGAATACGAACTTTATATCATTGCATCCGGCTCTTCCCAAACTGTCCCCAAGTTCGCGCTGAGTACGGACACGTTAAATATGTGTTCGTAAGTTCTTCCGAGAGGTTAGTGGTAGGGGGGGGAGGATACTGTCCCTATAGATGCCGCCCCGAATGGGTTTCGATCTAAGTGGCCCTTCCCAACCGTCCAAACAGATACTTAACAGTTGGCCGGATGATCTGTGTCGAAGAAGAACAAGAACTCAAAACTACCGAACGCGCCCTTCTCATAGCATGGAGACTACGTGCACATGAAGACTACAAGCTCATGGAGATTACAAGATCATGCTACTTAGCACAGCAAACCCTCAACTACTTCCCCCTCGGTAATTCCGTTTTCGGAAATTTATGGGTCCATTTTGTAAACATATATTACATTGTCAATTAATAATTTATGTAACTTAATTTATTGTGGAATTACATCGTTCTATTTCAAACCTTCCCCAAAAATTCTTTTAAATAAACTTTAACCACAAATTAAGATTCTTTTTAATCTGTAATAACATAATAGTTTGTTTGCTTTTAACAAAGAATGCGCACTGATCAATACTTCTCCTTTCAGAATAATGTCTTTTGTATTCCTTTCACTTTACTTAAAGCATATTTTTAATCATCTGTGAGCAAGATGTAATCATGCCGAAAGCCATAGATTGCTCCGCGCACAAAAGAATCTTTTCTCATATAACATTCTTTTCATTATTTGGAAATATGAATAAAAGGGAATGAGTTACAAGAGTATTCATTTCATTTCAGCACAGAGGGTTACTCCTGAATGCTTTGAACTTGAAAAGAAAGAAATCTTTCAGAGAATAAAACATCTTTACCTTTCAATAGAAACTTGTCAAATTTCTGAAGTATTATACGTATTATAATGCAAATTCAAGCTTCAAGCAATGAATTTGTATAATAATAGTCTAACGTGCTTTTCTCTTTCCAAACCCTCCAGAACCCCTCCGGTGATATAGAGGACTGGATATTTGAGCACTTATAGTATAGACCAGTGATGCCCAATCCATCGATCGCAATCTATCAGTCGATCGCCATACTTTGCCAAATCGATCGCCATACTTTGCCAAATTGATCGCCATACTTTGCCAAATTGATCGCCATACTTTGCCAAATCGATCGCCATACTTTGCCAAATCGATCGCCATACTTTGCCAAATTGATCGCCATACTTTGCCAAATCGATCACCATACTTTGCCAAGTCGATCGCCATACTTTGCCAAACCGATCGTCATACTTTGCCAAGTCGATCTTTGGATGACTTGGGAGGAAATTGGGAGTTTTTCATAGTGCTTTACGGGAATTAAATTAAATTTTACCTTAAAACTCTCATTAAGTAAAGGAATGAGGCTAAATACTATATTTATATTTTGTTTAACTTTCCTTTGATTAACCGAGCTGAAGAGGAGACGCCATCGAGACGTTTATCAGCAACAGGTATAAAATCTGACATCTTCTGCGGTGGTAGGAGCAGTAATTTTACTATCTGGCCCGGGTACCGTACTAGCTGCAGCTCTTAACCCTATCACATTTCTTTCAGGATTCACACGCCCTCACGTCGCCGGCCACTCATTCAGCTGCTCATACTTTTGGGTAAGTCGGGTGGCCTGGGTCCTCTAGGCCCTCACGTAGTAAGATGTTTCATTTCAAAAAGGGTTTGTTTTACTGAATGGCGGAAACAATTTGATTTCGAGAGGAAATAAATATTTGGGGGATATATGTTCCTCGAAATCTAATCAAATAATTAATCGATAATCACGTTTAAAGCTTAGTTGACACATGATGAACTTGGCAGTCCGTTTATAGAATTTAAAAAAAAATTAGAGTTAGTTGCAGAATGCATCTAGTATAATTAATCAATTTAAGGTTTAAGGCAACAAAGACACAAACATAAGTGAGTACTTGAGTGTTCTGCATCCATTTAAAATCTTGAATGGAAATAAAAAATTAACTATCCTTCTATTCTTAAACGAAAAATCTGGTATGTCCAATAGATGACTTTCCCTGCAAATGAACAAATTTTGATTTGTTTTAAAAATATTATTGTAGATTTCTTATGACTCAATATCGTTTAAAATCCAAAGGCTCATCGTGTTATTGGTTGAATTCACATTCTAAATTCAAAGTAAATCGCTTGATACGTTCGTGAGATATCCAGCAACTGTAAAGAAAATAAAATTTCAATTATCTCGAGGACGGCTCTGGATAACACTAAAGTGTCATTCCTATCTGATTAAAAGTATTTACAATGAATTCACTCATTTGATAATAACGAGAATTTTTCTCTGACATCCATTGACTGAAATATTCGCATCAAATTTCATTCCATTCGCTCAACTGGTTCGAAAGATATCGGGCTCCAAGTGGAGAAGTAATATTTCCCAAACTTTCATAACAGCTCGTACTAACTACTAAGCAATGGAATTTATTAAATTCTAACTAAAATTACTTTTTATTTATTCATTTAATAGCAGTGAGAAAAATTATTTTTAAAGATTATTACTATTTTCGATACAAAATGTCCATAAAATAGCTTTTCTGAGATATTTTTCACCATATTACTTTCCTTATATACATAATGTATAAGGAAAATATTGTGACGGGGTCGAAAACTCGAAATCGAGTTTTCGACGGGAGAGCACGTTTCAAGCATCCCTGATCACGAATCAAACCTTTTTTAGGTGATGTCTGTGTGTGTGTGTGTGTGTGTGTGTGAGAGAGAGAGACTGTGGAGACGATATCTCACGAACGAATGGAGCGATTCGAATAAAATTTGGTACAAAATTCACAATCCATGAATACTGGAAGTCTATTGCTTTTAAAAGTAATCGAATGTTCAGAACTCCCTTAAATTTTCGAATGAAATTTTGAAAATATGATCAAAAAATCAAAACCTTTAATACAGTTACACAAATAGACATTTCTTATGTATTTTTTCCTTAAAACACGATTGACATAAACTTTAGAACGCTAGCATGAACTGTTTTCGAGATATTGCATATTTTTCAAATAAATATATCAAAAAATTCCATAAATTAAAAAAAAAATATTAACAGTTGAGAAACATGTTCACTTTTCATATGTAATATCATACGATAAATTGGGTGATATCATTCTCGTGAATCTGGCTCGTTCCATTTATGAGAAAAGATACTTTGAGTAATACTTTTGTATTTGAACGCCAATAGTCATTTATCTACTATAAGAATAACTTGTTTCTTAGTCCATAACGCTTGGCGAGATTTTGCCGACGAATTTAGCGGAATGTCGCCAACTTGGCGCCTTTTTGAAATGCTGTCAAATTAACGAAAATCTCGCCAAAATTATAAAAAATGACGCTAAATTAATGAAAATGACGACTAATTGTCGAAAATTCAATATCTTGGAAAGAATATAAGTATCTACGATAAGAAAAGCCTATTGTTTTTACTGTAAAAGTAGTAAATTCATTGCATTATATAAGGAAAGTCATGTGTTGCCCACATCAGATTTTTTATCTTTATAACGTTCTTCGATTTGCAAAAAAAGAAAAAAAGTTCAAACATTTCAAGGCCTTCCTTGCTCCGCTCTATCCAAACAGAGGCCTATTGTGTTTAACAATTGAAAATTCAGACCAAATTTCATTTTAGTTGCTTGATTTATTCAAAAGTAATCGTTTCCACAGACAAACGCATGCATCATTGAAAAAATGGTTAATTCGTAATCAGGGATGCTCAAATTAAGTAGATCCATCGAAAGTCGTGAGTCAAAATTTTAACCTCATCACGAAACTTACCCTTTATACAGGGTGTCCCAAAAAGATTGAAATGCGCTTTAATTCTTTACCTGTTAGATATAAGTGAGCAATGTAAATTGCAAAAATTTTGAAAGTAAGGTAGGAAATAAGACTGCGTTAAGGAAATAATCTTCCCATTAATTTTCAAAAAGTTACACTTTTGAATTTTTATACGACCCCCTTAGACAAATTTGGCCAATCGGAAAATTTTTATTTTTAATGAAACAAGATCATTAAAAGAAACCGCATATCTGTATCTTTAAAATTAAGCGAGTTATATTGAAAATTGAACATTGTGAATTGAGAATTGAACACTGTGAATGGGGACCATATATCAAGTTAAAAATGTAAATTTGTGACATATCACAAAAAAGATGAAACTGGATGATAATACATAGGATGCCCAACCGCGTAGTGAGTACCACTGCTTTATATGATCTCTGTCAGTGTAATGCTTTATTTAGATGCATTTGTGATAAAAAATTTTGACACATATTAACGTATTTTTGATCTAAACAATTTCCATCGTCAATTTGTTTATGATCCCTATTTTCACTGATGAAACAGCCTTTCACATGATACGGAAAAGTGGCATAAGTCAGATTTTTTCTTTTATCAGAATTCAGTTGATTTTAAAGATACAGATATGCGGGTTTTTTAATGATCCTGTTGCATCAAAAATAATAAAAAAAATTTTGATTGACCAAATTTGTCTAAAGAGGTCGTATAAAAATTTAAAAAGTGTAACTTTTTGAAAATGAATAAGAGGACTATTTCATTAACATAGTCTTATTTCCTACCTTACTTTTAGCATTTTTGCAATTTACATTGCCCACTTACACTATATGATCAAAAGTATCCGGACACTTTGGATGTTAGAATTTTTCTGAAATTTCTAAACAAATACTTGACGAAGTGTTCTGTAACGTTGGCGATGTGAATAACATGCTTGAACGCACACTTTCTAGTAAAGTTTCAGTGACTTGTGCATTTAGGGGACCACCAAGATATTGAAAAAAGGAAAAAATATATTTGATCACCCTGTATCATAAGGAGCTGGAAATGATTTGTAGCTTTCACAAAATAGTTAACTAGCTTTGTTTAATGTGTATAAGCATTTTCGTAAAACAAAATTGTATATTCATGAATATATAAACGTTTCTTTAAAAAAAACAAATTTTGTTGCATATTTTTTGCTTACAATATTCATAGGTTTCAATCAAATTTCACGAAACTTACAGAACATTTTTCAACGTCCAAGAAAAACATTATACTTCAATTGAAAATTAAAGCTTTGAATATACTATGAGAAATAAGCATTTGAAGAAACTGAGTTTTTACTGGCGCGAAACAGCAATAGTTTTCTTTCATGATTTTATAGTGAATACTGTAGGGCAACTTCTATAAAAAAAAATCCACTGGAATATCGTGAAAATTCACAAAGATATCAACGATGTGCTTATCAGTTTTTCTCTGATTCTCTGAAAGTACCTGGATGACAAGGGAATTTCCAAAAATTGACATTTTGCAAATTCATCGGACACCCCTGTTCTGAAAATGAACTAGTACAATTTGATCATTAACTGCATAATATTATTTACATAAATAATTTGCATTATTTGCAAATCATTTCCAGTTGGTTATGATACAAGGTGAACAAATATATTGTCCCCCTTTTCAATATCTTGGTGGTCCCCTAAATGCACAAGTCACCGAAATTTTACTGGAAAGTGTGCGTTCAAGCATGTTTTTCACATCGCCATAATTACAGAACAGTTCGCCAAGTATTTGTATAGAAATTCGAAAAGCATTCTAACATCCAAAGTGTCGGGATACTTTTGATCATATAGTGTATCTCCAGCAGGTAAAGAATTAAAGCGCATTTCAATATTTTTGGGACACCCTGTATATATTATATTCCCTTTACATAATTCTATGTTCGTTTTTTATTTCAGAAAAAACAAAAAATAAGGAATTTATGTATAATAATTACTATTCCTATTGAGTAATAGAGCTTTTAGTATTGTAAATCTTACATCTACTGGTATTAATATATATATACTCTTTTTGAAGAAATTTTGGAAAATAACCTTAGCCATAAATCCACAACTCTTTTTAATTCTGTAATAAAATGAGCATTATTGCATTGCACGTGAATTAATCAAAACTTCTTCCATAACAATGCACTTTGATTCCGTTTGATACACTCGAACATATTTTTAATCATCTGTAGCAAACATATAATCAATGCAAAAGCCATAGATTATAGGCTACGAACCAACGACTCCGGAAATATTCATAAAACGGAATGAATTACAATACATATTTCAATTCAGAAAAGAAAGAATACGTATGACTTTCAACCTCCATTGTTCATACAAAAAATATCGTGTTAAAAAATATGACGTCTGCGCCATCGAGAGTGAAAATTTGTTAGACAATGTTCTTTGTATGTTTTCCTTTTATAGGACGTAATCAGGTGAAAACGAAGTGATTTAAGTGCAATAAATCTAAAAGATGTTTTGGCATTTCTTTTCGCAAACCGTAGAATTAACAAAGCATTGTATTTTGGGAAATAATTGGTTTGTAGATAGAAAAATATTTTTGATGTAAATATATTTTCAATGACCTTCGCAATACGCTTCGGTGACATCTAAGAATTCAAATGTATAAACGTATTAAATCGGTCTGAAATTTGAAGGCGAATAATGTAGGGTACACTTCAACTATAGAAAAAAGATTATTGTCTCAGTATCTGTAATGACAAATAACCCACATAAGAATAGGGAAACGAAAAAATAGCAGGAAATGTTCTTAAAGAAGTCAAGAGGTCACCAGGATTTGCCAACATTAGTTAGAATTGACATGAGAAGAGTCAATGTTTCAGGATGGCAAACAACACTACGAGGATACGGAGAGTAGAAGTAATCCCCGCGTCAACCAATCAAGGGACGGTCCAGTATTATCGAGGAAAGGTCCAGTATTAAAGTCTAGTACGAGAAAAGGCCCGAAATGTGTACACATGTTAATGCTCTACGAATAAATGAAAGGGTGGTCCGGGCTTAGAATTTTATCGTAAGGTCTTTGCGCAATACCCACTAACTTGGCAGTAGGACGTCTTGGATTCTACCTTTTCGTATATATAGTGAAAAATTACTTGAATAGAAAAGTGCTAAAACGACTCTTGAGAACCAGTATGATTCAATGAGGGGAATCAAATAATCCAGTCCAAGCGAAACCGGAAATAGGGACAATTTTTAACACCCAACTGCATATTGCAACTCAGCAACAAGTTATTTCATTCGACAATTTACACTCTTACCACGAAACAATGTCCGCAAATGTTCTTTTACAACAATTACCCCCTGGACAGCAAATCAATAGTTGCTACTCAACCATTTAAGTAGCAAATACTCAGCCATGGTATATCATTTTGTTTACTTACGAAATTTTATTTATTTGTTTATTTGAAATACACTTCTCAACAGACACTAGTCCAGTTATAAAAAAGGCAAAAACATACAGTCAATGTAAAATACACACGCGAAGGAACATGTAAACACAATAAAATGAGTGCTTGAAGCTTGAAAATTAAAATAAATAATTCCGAAACATATTTCACATTACAATGCAATCATTAGACATTTTAAAATATTAAAACTTACATCATAAAAATTAAAAAAAAAATTCTATGAATCATACAAATTATCAAAAGTTACAAGTAAACTATTACGCGTACTGACAAATTTTGCTATAGGTTGATTCCTTAACAAAATTTTACTGTGAAAGGTTTCAATAAGTATAATCCTATTTCTATGTTGTACAGTAAGAAAGCACACAGATATTTTTCTCAGTAAGTTAGGGCAGTCTCTATTATTATGTAGTACATTACAAGAGATTATGAAAGCAAAAAATAAAAAATTATCTGCATTCCAAAGACGTAATACTATATTTTAACCGGAGCAAAATAAAAGATATGAAACTATTACAAAAACTATTAGATTTGTAAAAAATGCATTTCAAAAATTTACTTTGAACTTTTTTAATATCACTATTAAGAAATTAATGTATATTTAATCAAGAAAAGTAATCCTAAATTAAAATAAAACTATTTTAGTGTTTTGACTGCTTCCCTTTAGCTTGCATTTACCCCTTTTATCTCTACCGTGGATAAAATACAGTCATGGGCACAGTCATCGCTTACAGTGAATAACAACTCAATGAATAGAGCGTCCGTTGGCCGGGCTAAGATCCGTAATTCAAATCTCGCTTGGTGCATGTGATCTTTACAATATATTTTCGAAACAATTATAATCCCTATAACACAATTTTACATTGTGATATTTTTGAAATTACGGAAAGAATTATTTGAAAATATAACTACCCTCGTCTTATCCTTGTGTATATTAAGACTCCTAAATATACAGGCTGGCGCAACAGCGGCCATCTTGACTCCCAGTTGAAGCGATAGCTGTTCATGTTTAAAACAAGATTACTTTCTCATCCTTTTCTCGGGATCTCAAGAAAATCAAAACATTCTAGACTAAATTTTTGAAAGCAAAAGCACCCATTTTATAGTTAAATCGAGTATCAAAAATCAACCATGTAACATGCACACGCCGTTGAAATAGCACAGACAGGTGATAACTGATTGGACCGCTTGGAATCAAAATGGCGGTTGCGTTAGTCTGTATATTTAGGAGCCTTAGTGTTTACTGAATGAAATAATCATACACTCTTACAATCGATTGAAATAATCGTATAACATTGCATTGAAATCGTTCACATTTTTCTAAAGATTTCTTGACCATAGACTCACAGATAGACAGACAAACGCATGATTCATAAATTGGTTGATTCGCGTTCACAAATGCCCAAACATTGCAAATGCGCCAAAATGACAAAAAATATGTTGTTTTTACCCCCTCCCCCAAATCATAATTACTTTCCCATTGTATACAGTAAGTACTGTGATGAAAGCAAAAATAAACAAAATTATTAGTTACAGAACTCGCTAAAAGAGGTTGTCTTTAAAGGTAGAAATTGCGCTCCCCCCCCCCCCCCCACTAACACCACCACACACACACACATCGTAAAAACCAATTTCTGCCTTTTTACACTCCAGCACAAAATAACCGACAATTGCTTTGAAAAAATTTATTTATTTTTTTTTTTTTATTTTTTTTTTATTATTATTGTTATTATTATTTTTGCGTCTGACGCCATTTTGTAAAACAATGTCACTAATAGATCGTGTTAAATGTGTTACTATTATCTTGATGTCATTACATTTATCAGCTATTTCGCACAGAATAATGTTAAAAAGTACAATACTGTCCACCAATTAAGACTTGAGCGATGTATTTAAACACAAACAAGATAAATAATACAGCATACGGCTACTTCTAAGTTACTCTGTATCCCTTTCTGGATATTATTAAATATAGGATATTATTAAACATTATTAAATATATATATTAAATATATAATAACTATTAAATATTTATTAAATATATAATAATTATTAAATATTTATTAAATATTAATTATTTATGCACCAATACGTACAAAGTTTTTGTTAATCCTTTGCACAAAGTACTTGTTTACTTATTAATTGTCCACCAATTTTGATATCAACAAATCCTATATAAAGTCATAGTTTAAAGTCATATTTCATAGTCATGGTTCAATTTTGTTCAGTTTAAACAAGTCGCCATTTTGATTCAAAATCCACTGCTTAAAGATATTTACTCCTTCTATTCCATTAGATACAAGTCACAGACTAAATTTGGAGCTTCTGTTTGCTTGGCAAACAGTTCCTCAAGAACTAACATTGAACATCATACGCTTGAGGCCTTCCAACGTACATGAAATGTTCGAATGGTGAATTCAGATATAGAAAATCGAACAAAAATATGTTTAAACATATATTATTTCGTCGTCTGTGTTTGAGTTTGATATTGCGGATATTTATTATAAGTAATATCATAACTTCTCATCACTAGTTCTTAAAAGATTGAGTTTGCTATGTTATCTACTTGTACTTGCAATTCCCACCATAAAAGTATCCCTGTAAAAATATATTATTGAATTTATTGCTGTTCTCTGAGATGGAATTAGAAATGTAAGATGGAATTGGAAATATAACATCATATTTGTTATTATATAATTAATCTAACTCAAGTTGGCGTTTTCTGGAGTTTATGCTTGTATCAGCTTTGAGGCATATGCGATTCTTTTACACAATTTCTTGAAATTCCTTATGAAATTCATTAAATGTTTATTTTTTTCAGCTTGGCAAAGCTAAGTGAGGTCGATTAATTTTTTGCATTTCAATGATTTGTGTTAATATACACTATTTTAAAAACATTCTACATCCATGCTATAGTTTAAATCATCACTTTTCTTGCAAAGAAAATACTATTATCATATCATATCAACCATTACCATTATCAACGAAATGCTGCTGATGGTAATGATTGACCCATTCCTCTTTTGGACTTCAGGTTTGTTACTTTCCCTGCAATATATGGTAATGTACAGAGAAAGTATTGAAATCGAGAATGCAACTCGAAAATGCATGTCGAAAATTGCACCTCGAGTTTTCGACGGATCTACACGTTTCGAGACCGCTAGAATGCGAAAAAACTATTTTTAGCGTGACGTCTGTGTATGTGTGTCTGTCTGTCTGTCTGTGTGCCTGTGCAATGTATGTATCCACTCTAACTCAAAAACTTATGGACCGAATTTCATAAAATTTGGTAGGTAAGTCACTTGGAAATGACCCTGGTGCTGATTAGTTTTTAGTACGATTCGAAAAAGAGAACCCGCCTTTTTTTGCGAAATGGCCCCTAAAAATTTCATTTATCCGCTCTAGCTAAAATACTAATTGACTAAATTTCTCAAAATTTGGTAAATAAGTTACTTGTTGGATGCTCTGGTGCTGATTAGATTTTGGTACGATTTGGAAAAGAACAACCTGCCCCTTTTTACGAAATGGCCTGCAAGAATTTCATGTATCCACCCTAGCTAAACTACTAATTAACCAAATTTCACAAAATTTGGTAGATAAGTTACTTGTGGGATACTCTAGTGCTGATTAGATTTTGGTATGATTCGGAAAAGAACAACCTGCCTTTTTTTTACGAAATGGCCCGCAAAAATCGCCAAAATCTAAAAAAAAGATTAAGTATGCTCAAATGTATCAATTAAATTCTTGTTTTAAACGCAATTTTTGACGAGAAAAAGAATATAACACAATCCACTATACTTTAGGGCTAACCGTTCTCAAGATATTTGAGATTTCTTGAATTTTTGTTACGCCGATTTCGGAAAAATAATCAATTACCAAATAAACATAAAAATTGAATTAAAAATGCTAATTTAGTGTTATTTAGTGCAATTAAACTCAATCTAATAAATTATTAAAGAAATAAAGAAAGTATGAATTTGAATCTGCAGGGAAAGTCATGTGCTGCCCACATCAGATTTTTGGTTCTCGTGCACTGACGAAGAGGATCCAACGTATCAGCGGAACAACTATATGCTGTTTTATTTTATTGTTTGTGCTTATTTACATTGCTCTAGTTTTCCTTAACATTATCACTGCTCTAAAAATTATCAAGTTATTCCATAGGTAAAAGAGCAATGAAAATTTTAAACTTCGAATAATTTGAGTTTATTAATCATGTGAATTGTGAATTAAAAAATATATATGGTAAAGATATTTCTTGGTTCGTAAAGCTTTAGATTTCCTAACAGGAAACATTATACTTTCCTTTAAAACAGAAAAATATATTACAGTCTGCCTTACTAGCTGAATTATGGTTCAATCAACAATTACGAAAAATAACCGTCGTCGTCTGTTTCCTATTCACGCAGTTACTAAAGTTTTGCATTCTATTAACTTTAACGTAAAATTATCATAATATGCAATATTTCTCCGCGAAATTTTATATTAAAATATGCATCATCCTCGCACCGTATGTGGCTTCCTCCTCGTGCATACTAATAAATTATGCTGATAACGGAAAAGAATATTTTTCTAGTAACTTTTCTTAAAGATTTTATGTCTTCACACATGACCAGTTCTCGCCGCAGAAAAAGCGATTATTCTGATCTAAGCAGAAATTTTCATTCCATAATAAAATAGAATATGGTATGAAAAATTAATACAGTATAATCCAAAAACAGTACTCTTCATATTTTGAAATCATTTAGAGATAAAACAAATCCATTTCTTTCCTTAACCCGATTAGTTAGCCTCCTTTTGAAAATTTGAATTTCTGAGTTCCATTGATTCCTGTGTTAATTCCTGGACAACGCCAGGTACATTTTATAATTAGCAAGGGGATTCTGCTCCCAGCTCGCTAACCCCCGTAACTCGCTTCGCGAGTCGGAAAGTTTCGTGAGCTGTTTCAAGCAAAACTACAGTTTAAATTTGAAAACGATTTATTTAAGCGTATTCAAAACTAAAGTTTAAATCGAAAAACGATTTATTTCAGCGTATTCAAAACTAAAGTTTAAATCTGAAAACGATTTATTTCAGCGTATTCCAAACTAAAGTTTAAATCGGAAAACGATTTATTTCAGCGTATTCCAAACTAAAGTTTGAATCGAAACACGATTTATTCCAGCATATTTTCAACCTAAAGTTTGAATCGATAAACGATATATTTCAGCGTATTCTAAACTAAAGTTTAAATCGAAAAACGATTTATTTCAGCGTATTTTTTTTTAATTTTGTAAATTTATCAAAAAATCCCATAGATTAAAAAAATATATTAACTGTTGAAAAACATGTTTACTTTTAATATGTAATATCATGCCATAGATTTGGTGATATCATTCTCATGGATCTAACTCATTCCATTCATGAGAAAATATACTTTGAGTAATACTTTTGCATTTGAACGCCAATAATCATTTATCTGCTATAAGAATAACTTCTTCATAACGCTTGGCGAGATTTTGGCGATGAATTTGGCGGCATGTCGCCAACTTGGCGACTTTTTGAAATGTTTCCAAATTAACGAAAATCTCGCCAAATGGAAAAAATGACGTTTAATCAGTGAAAATAAGACTAATTGACGAAAATTAAATATCTTGGAAAGGATGTAAGTACCTACTATAAGAATAACCTACTTTTTTTTACTGTAAAAGTGGTAAATTCATTGCATTATATAAGGAAAGTCATTTTTCAGTAAAGATTTTCTTTTAATATAGAGAGAAATATACATGGTTCATTCATTAGATAGAACTCGTTCATTAGGTAAAACTCATTCATTCAGTGGAACCATTATACATCATAAACGATAAATACACCAGAATCAGTACATAAAATGGAATACTGTGCTATATCTAAACCTCTTGTTGTTAGAAACATAAAAAAATATAACTAGAACACTGTTATTTTCAGGGAGTCGCTATTGTTTCAATATTACTATTCTATCTAGGCAAACAGTACGAGAGCCTTTTATCTTAAATGCACTCCAAAATTGCCACAATGGGAAGAACATTTGAACATTTCGAACACGAAGTTCTCGCAGTACACTAATGAACTGCCTTTGACTGTAGGTGGAGAATGTATTGCCCGGGAGGTCTATTGAAATGCAAATAAGTACTACAAACTAGAACTTCCACTAAAGATGCATGGGGTTGTTAAACGTTCGAAAGCGTTTATCTTAGAAAATGTACTCGCCGTTGTCCGGGATTTGATGCAACAATTGATTAGATTCATTCATTCAATTTCTCAGTCACGCTCCGCTCGTTTTTTTAACAATCATATTTTTAAGCAAATGAGCAAGAAGTAAGCGTACATCTTAAATAAGCGCATTTGCACCACTTTGCGAACACTCATTTAGCATGTACATGAAAAAATTCAAATCGCGGAATTTTCTGTTCTAACAACCTTTCAGCTATTACTCATTTAAATTCATTTTCAACACAATCAAGCTCAAAATATATATATATATATATATATATCCTAAATTTTCTTAATTATTTCCGTTAAAGTCGTGTACTGCCCACATCAAACTTTTATGCATTCATTTAAAACGGTTTTTAATATTCCGAAACTTTTATTAGACGTATATGTCACATTTCGTGATCGTCTGCGTAAAGCGTGGGTGAGAATGGCTTGTTTAATATATATTTTTAAAAACAAACGCTGATGCGTATAAGAGCGAAAACACTCAAAGATTTCTAGACAGCTTTTCTATTTTACAAACGCATATTATTTTTTTTTTAAATCCGATTAGATTAATTCTGTCTAACGGTCTCATGTCAAACATAAGAGGCATTATTATACCAATTCTATTCATAATTAATTTCGAATGGCACAGTGATAAGCTTATCCCCTTTTAAAACAACTCAAAGATTTCCTGCAGACGATAAATAAATTATCTTTCAAAATTTCACGCTGTTAATTAGAAATAATTTGATTTGCATGAGATTAATTATTATTAGGAATTACCATAATCGGATTTACTTAACTAGAAATATTACGCAAACACATCAGAAATATTTAGATGTTGGATTAGTAGTCGAAACTTTAAATTCCTTAATTATGGTTATGACTAGGATTATTTAAAGTCATAAAATTTTATTTTAGTTCTTGATTCTGGTTATTTCAATTCCTTGGTTACGCAATACCTGATAGTATTTTTCTATTTATAATTTATATAAGAAATTTTCAACATATATTGACATTCTAGTATTTCAGATATCTTAAGTATGTGTGTGTTTGTAGAACGATAACTCACGAACAAATGTTCCTTATACTATTAACTTTTATATGTAGATATATTATTTGAATAACTGGAATTTGGTATAATTTTTTGTAATTATTATGAGTAGAACTCGAATTATTTAAATTTTAAGATTTTCATGGCATAATTTCCTTTAGAAAACAGTGATAATTCCCAGAACTAGTATAGTGGTATCTATACTATAAAATGCACTTATTGAGGAGGTGATGTATCAAAATTATCGAGCACTTTTACTATGTCTAAAATCTTGGTTTTGGTGTCATTCGAGCTGTCTTGGCTTCGATATGGAGGGAAAACTCGAAAATTTCGATAATTCGAAATAAGGCTGGCGGGTAAAGAGATAACCAAAACTCTAAAGACTACTTTTTGGAATGATGGAACACTTCAGCTGGAAACAGAATCTCGGTTTTGGTCTCATTTGATACGTCTCAGTTTCCAGGTCAACGAAAAAATAAAACAATTCAAAAACTCGAATTAGGAGGAGTATTACAAAGGAATTTCTGAAAAAACATACGCCTCACTGCTTCTCAGAAGTAATAATACATGCACAATTTTGTCATCCGGCTGCAATCAGGAATTAAAACCAGAAAAAAAGAATTGTGAGGATTCTATTATTTATTACCATTTTATTCTAATTCTACTTTTTCCTGATTTTAATGTATATCCTAAACTTCTCAATTTTCATTCCGAAGAATCGCATACTCATGATTGGCCAGATTTATAAGAGGGGCAGTGTTTAAATTTACAGATCTGTCACTCTGCCGAGTTCACGCGTGTGTGTGTTCTGATCATCCATAGAAGGTAGCAGCGAGAGTATAGCCTACAATCTTGTGAGTATATATATTGTGTCGTAGTTTGATCATCATAGGTTCAGATTGAAGTCAATTTAGTAATAATTTAGGATTAAATTTCATTGTAAATTAGTATGCCTCGGGTAGAATTTGAAATGCTAGTACTATAAATAAGTTGTATATAGAATTGCATTTTATAAGCTGTGTTTTAAGTTCCCAGCAAAGTTAGCTGTAAATAAATTTGTTTATTTGTTAAATGCCGTAATTCCTTCGTCGAACTCTAGTTATTAGGTATTAGAAATTTTATATTAGATTGAAGTTAATTCAGGAATGAGAAAGGTACTTTGCAAAATCTTTACAAATTTCACTTGATATATTTTTTCCAACTGTTTAAAATATTGTTTCACAATAATTAAACAATTTTATCGAGTGGAAATAATATTCAATATATTCCAGCCATAAATAATAAAATATACGAGCCATAAATAACAAGAAAGTTCAATCATGTATAAAGCAGTGATTATGAAACACTTTCCAACTTCAATTTTATTGAAACATGTCCAAAATGCGATACATTCCTCGGTAATATTTTTAAAATTATCACAATACTACGTTAATTTATTATATTTGGAAACTTAAAACTTCATCGAAAAATATGAACTTCATTCAAATGAAGGCATTGAAATAAAATTGCCTGGTTTAAACATCTCTAAAATGCGACATAATATCCTCGGTAATATTTATAAAATTATCATAATACTACAACAATTTATTATATTTGAAAACGTCATCGAAAACAAATGAACTTTATTCAAATGACGTCATCGAAATCTAACACGCCTGACTCTCTCTATAAAAGAAGCATTTCATTCATTAGCATTTTTCAATTCATTTCATTCATAAACATTTTTCAATTCATTTCATTCATAAACATTTTTCAATTCATTTCATTCATCACAATACTATAATAATTTATTTTATTTAAAAACTTAAGACCATAGAGCTACAAGTAATTTAATTTTATGCTTAAAACTACATCAAAAAAATCGTCTTCTTCTCTGTGTAAAATCAATGAATGTATCAGCTACATTGCAGACTCCATGAGCTAAATAATTTTGAGTTAAAGAAATGCAGCAATTCTTATGCAACTCATTCTACATCTTTTGGTGTTTATATTCTCCATATGTGAAAATTAGGCTTCGTTGTAGAAATAATCAAAGTTTCATGGTCATTTAAACTCAAATATATTGTAATTGTGTTGTTTCAGTATGTAAATGCTCAGAATTTAAGCAAAAATAAAGCGGTTTTAGGACGGATGCAACACTAAATATGAATTAAAAAGAACTTTAAAAGTCAGGATTTTGACACAAGATGGATAGCATATTTTATTTTAAAGTGGTTCACGTGATCTCTTCATATAATGGTCACGTGATCTCTTCGTATAAAGGGTGTAATTATTATTTTGATTTTTATTTAAAAAACAACTAAATATATTTTGCTGAAATTTTTTTATATATTTTCAGGGATAATTTGAATATTTCCTAAAACTTTCGAAGCAATTTATGAATTTTAAATTCGCCTAAGAAATGTTTGAAAAATTAGATCTCATAGGGTTCAATGTATTTCATTTTTTCAATCCGGGTTCAATCCAAAACTAATTGGATGATATTATTCATTTATATTTCCATAGGTCCCACACACCGTCTGAACAACATACTAAAATTTCATTTTGATAAAGTCATTTTTACGGCAGTTATCGTGCTAACGGACAGACAGACAGACAGACAGAATGAACAAAGTCATAAACCCTTTTCAACTACGTTGTAAAGTGTTAATAAAAACACAATTTTATATCCTTCCGCTGCCGATCAAAAAATTAAACAATTAAACCAATTTGTCAAGTATTGAGATAAGATTCGATATATTTTCCTGTTAAACAAACTGGATCATAAAATGTGCACCATTTTTATTAACACTTTGCAACATATTTGAAAAGTGTTTATGACTTTGTTCATTCTGTCTGTCTGTCTGTCTGTCTGCCCGTTAGCACGATAACTGCCGTAAAAATGACTTTATCAAAATGAAATTTTAGTATGTTTTTCAGACGGTCTGTAGGAACTATGGCAATATAAATAAATAATATCACCCAATTAGTTTTTTATTGAACCCGGGTTGAAAAAATGAAATACATTGAACCCTATGGGACCTAATTTTTCAAACATTTTTTAAGCAAATTTAAAATTCACAAATTGCTTCGAAATTTTTAGGAAATATTCACATTGCTCCCTAAAATACATAAAAAAATTTCAGTAAAATATGTTAGGTAGTTTCTTAATTAAAATTTATTTAAAAAAGGGAGAAAAACAAATTCAATTAAATTCTGACTTTTGGGATATCCTCCAGAAAGAAAAAAGAGATATATTATAGTATAATAAATATCTTTCCAAGAGTTGTATATGAAAGAAACTTCACATTTAAAAATAAATTTGGTAGATAACAATTTTTAAATTTTTTTTAAGTTTTATATAACTCTTCCTGATATACTTATTTGATGGCATTTCTAATGCACTTTCCTACGTCCTACAGAGTTAAAATTTGGTACACAGCTTAAATTTGTAGAACATTTTATTCTACAAAAATTTGGTGAATCTTTAAATATAGATCCTACATTTTTTTCGAAATGGCCTGCAAATAATCCTCGTTCACTTCTACAAATCATTGTTGCAATGTTGTTAAAAATTCTGATGTGGGCAGCACATGTCTTTCCCTACAGACTCATATTCACGTTCTCTTTATTTCTTCAATAATAATTTAAGTTTATCTGCACAAAATAACAGCTATAAGTATTTTAAATGACATTGAATTTGCACGCTAAACTTAAATTTGGTTCTCATTTGATAGCTGGATTTATTGTCAAAGGTGGCGTAGCGAAAACGCGAAAAAACTAAAATATCTCAAGAACGAGTCCTAGAGTAATGGAGTTAGTCTTATTCTTTTTGTTTTCAAAAATCACGTATAAAATAGGAATTTAATTGATATAATTGAGCACACGTAGTCTTTTATTTTTATATTTAACGATTTTTGCGGGCCATTTCGCAAAAACAGCCCGTTCCTTTTTCCCAAATCGTACTAGAATAACCTACAAGTGATTTATATACCAAATTTTGTTAAATTTGGTATATAAATCACTTGTAGGTTATTGAAATATTATACACTAAATATTGTTAAATTTGGTCCATTAGTTTTTAGCTAGAGTGGATAAAGACAATTTCTGCCGGCCATTTCGCAAAGAAGGCAGATTCTTTTATTACGAATCGTACTATAATCTAATGAACATCAGAGTTTCCCACAAAAAACTTACCTACCAAATTTTATGAAATTCGGTTCATTAGTTTTTCTGTTAGAGTGGATGCAATATCCTCACAGACACACAGAAAAACACACAGATACACCGTTACACTCACAGACGTCTTCCTAAAAATAGGTTTTTCGTGTTCTAGAAGTCCCAAAACGTGTAGATCCTTCGAAAATTCGAGTTCCGATCTTCGGCACGATTCCAATACTTTGAATACATACACACACACACACATATATTATCTGTGTATCTGTGTATTATCTGTGTATCTAAATTCCGTGACTACGCAATTACAATAGTTGTAATTTTAAATGATCTTTAAACTTTTATTATTTCTTCAACGAAGCCTAATTTTAACTTATGCAGAATGCAAATAACTCAAGCGATTGTAAGGTGAGTTACATAAGAATTGCTGAATTTTTTTCACATAAAATTATTTAGCTCTGGAGTCTGGAATACAAGTTATATGAATGAAATGTTCATTGATTTTGCATAGAGAATCAGATGATTTATATTGCGATAGAGTTTTAAATATTTAAGTATAATAAATTACTGTAGCACTGTGATAATGTAAAAGATATCATCACGGAATGTATCACATTTTTGAGAAATTTTAAATGAAATTGCATATCAGTTGGAAAGTGTTTCATAATCAATGCTTATGCATGATTGATCTTTCTTGTTTATACTTGAATCTGAAAGTGTTTTAATTTTAATATTCAGAAAATTTATCAACAACTTTAATTAAATGTCTATGTGTCACGCTTAATTATCTCTAGATATTGCTAACACACGAAGCTTGGATAGAAATGACTAGTATAGTAAAAAAGGTTAGTATAATATAAATTTGATAATTTGTATTACTAAGCATGTTAATGACATGAAATTATTTTTATTAACACAGATAAGCCAAACGCATCTGTGTTGCATGCTACGTTCCTAATCAAGAGGTAACCAAGTCTTTAGCTGATGAACATTTTTGGGACTCCATGGTTTTAATTTTTCAGAAGCGAGGATAATTTTTACACCAATTGAAATGTGACTAGCCGAATACCCGTTGAAAATTTACAGTCTCGCAATAAGCAACCCCCGAATAATGTAAAATTTTGAATAATTCGCGTTTCCCATTTATTCGGCAAAGCGAATATTTTGGTGTGCAGAACCCCTTGAAACATAAAATATTGGAAAACTTAAATTGCACATTTCTGTTTTACTAACTATCTACCCGTACACCAAATTAAAGTCTTCCCGAAGCAAGGTTTTTCTTATCAATTCATCTTTCGAAAGTTTTTCTCTGAAGCACCCCTTAAACGAACATTTTTGAAATACTATATTCGCCATGGGTGTTTTCAGTAAATGATTATCCCATATACCAAATTTCAAGTTTCTATCAAATTTTAAAGGAGCCGTTTCTCATTTATTCGGCAAATCAAACATTTTGAGGTTTCCCACCCCCTTAAGTAAAAAATGTTGGAAATCTGAAATTGCACATTTTCTTCCTTTCCAATGATTTACCCATACACTAAATTTGAATTCTCTTTCTCATCACAAAACATGCTTTTTTATCATTTCACTTTTCGAACGTTTTGGTATGGAGCACCCTCTCTACAGAACATTATCGGAAAAAGACGATTTTTCCAGAGGGTTTTATCGAATGATTGACCTGTGTACCAAATTGCAAGTCTCTATCTATTCGGAAAGTACCTAGAAAAGCGTGACAGACGGACAAATACTTTACACGGGCAATAACTTTACACAAAGATTACAAAGCTTGCTCAAAATGTTTTCCATCCATGCCAATTCAGAGCTGCATTCGCCTGATAACACTTCTGTGCCCTCGATCAAGTTCTTGTTCGGTGATGTCACGACAACCATCTTGAATGCGTTGTTTAAACTCTGCTTTATTTAAGGGAGGTGACGGACAAACAGTTGCGCGTAAACGACACCCCAAATAAAAATCCATTGGCGTTAAATTAGGTTATCTAGGGAGCAATTCGACTGGCCCATGCAAGCCAATCCACTTGTCTGGAAATTCGTTATTTAGCCAGTGTTTCACAACTGTAGTATGGTGAGTTGGAAATCCGTCCTGTTGAATCCATACATGTAGAAGTACTATTAGGGGCAGTTAATCCATAAAATCAGGAATAACCGCATTCAGAATCTCATTAACTTATCTGTCACCCATCAACGTACCATCATATAATATGGGTCCAAGCAAACGGTTTCTAAAAATACTACACCATACATTCATAGAAAATTGTTTCTGATGATGAATATCACGTACCACGAATGGATTTGTGTCGGACCAGAAGTTGTCATTTTGAGGATTTATGCATCCATATTGTTTAAAACATCATTCATCAGTCCAAATTACGTTTCTCAGGAAAGAGGGATATGCATCTTCCTGATTTGGAGCCCAATTGCAAAAATCCAGATGACGTTGATAATCTGTTGGCTCCTGTCCTTGCACACCATGAATGTTAAACGGATGCCATTTATTCCGCCTCGGTATTCTCCACACTGTTGCACGTGGTACGTTCATTTCTGAAGCAGCAGTAAGAACACTACTATGTGGATGACTTCAAAAGTAAGCCAAAATATCAATTTCTACATCAGTTGAATGAAGTCTGGGCCTTCCTAGTCCACCTACACGATGTACGTACGCTTCCTCTTTCACGCACTCGTTGCACCAATCGGGAAATAAATCTCCCAGAAGGATGTCGAGAATTGGTAAAAGTACGCTGATAGTCCCGTGCAGTTTCGTTAGCATTGCGATTGCATAAACTGTACAGCATAAGCATTTCAAAAAGTTTTTCGTTGCTGTATTGCGACATATTGTCGGTACAGACTAACTACACTCTCAAAATGTAGCAGAAAAGTGAAATACTTAAGGGTCGCTCAAACTGCCGCGCTGCGCTTGTGTAAACCAGGCGATTGATCAGTGACAGAGCATAAACAACTTTCTTATGTATGCGTCTGCCGCGATTGTGAGACGCACTGATCAGAGAGCAGATATTTGCATATGGATGCATTTCTAAGCTGCTTTATGTTCATTTTGATTGTGCCATTTCCAAGTTTTATTCTGTAATTAATCATGTAAAATTATGAGGTATTTTTCAGGAAGCATATTTTTGAAGCATTGTAAATAAATCTAAAGGTAAGAGACAAATATTATTTGGCTCTGATGCATTTCTGCGTTGCGTCATTTGCACTCTTGCTGTAAGCATTTACATTTTAATTTGTGATTAATCCCTCACCAAGTTTGTTTAAACATATCTTTGGGACTTTTTATGATAAAATGCTGAAATTTTGTTCATCACATTATTAGTGTATGGGACACACTCATTGGAAATGTTTTTGTACGGGGGCCGTATAAAAATTTTAATTTTGTGTTTCTTCAAATTTAATCCCCTGAAAATTTTTATCTATTTCATAAAATTCTATACCCTTTCTTATGCAACTTTGTAATTTATTATATATGTCTAAGATCAATATTTAAGGAATAAAAGCCGAGATCAATGTTTTTAGGACATCCTGTATATAAATGTTTACTTACTTGAAAATTCCTCAATTGTTTCTCAGTCAAACTCCCTTGGGAACGATTTTGTCCCTTCTTCCCCTTTGCTTGGAAATCTCTGATGTAATTTTACCTTTGGGGCTATTTCCTTCATTTTGTTCGAGCAAATTTGTCTTCCATTTTCCGGATTTTATTTATTTTATTTTACGATGTTAGCTCATATAGCCTCCAAACCAGTTGTTCCTTTCGTATTTGTTTTTCCTTTTATTCCTGTTTTTTCCGAATATTTTAGTCAAATATTTCTGCAGATTCCTTAGATAATTCAAGATATCTGACTCAATCGTTAAATTCAAATTGAGTGAATAGTTGAGGGACATCATCGTCTATACTACACTGAAAATCTTCATCAATAGTACCTGAATGAGAATTAGCCAGTGATCTAAAGTTTCTGGTAAAATAGGGATAGGAATTTCTGGATCATGTGGAACAAGTCGCAAAACTGATGGATATAAAATAAATTTCTGGCTTTTAGAGTTAAAGCCACTAACATCCAATGCGCGCAAAAACTACAATCATCAGTGTTGATTTCTTCAACTGATTCTACTTCATCTGACGGAGCATGGGGACCAACCTATCGGTAGCTATTGGCTTTCAAAAATACTTTCCACTCTATATTCAAGTCTGTTGAATAACAACAATCAATTTAAATTGGACGCTGTAATTACAATAAGCAAACTGTAATATGGCTGGTATATAATAAAAATAAAGTTTGTGAAAAAATGGTACGTAATTCATATATATACATATATATATGTGTGTATATATATATATATATATATATATATATATATATATATATATATATATGTACCAAAAGTTAAGCATAGTTGCTGTTTATGTAAAAATTTCAGGAAATCTACATCAGAATGGAAGGAAACGCGGTATGCGGATGTAATAGGGTTATAAAAGAAGTAAACAATGCAAAACAAGGATAATAACGACTTTTATTATTCAAAGAAATAGTTTGAAAGACAAAGAGTCACAATACCAGTGTCAACTCTAGTGAAACAGAATGATTAAAACAATGTGATGCTGCAGTTTAATATGGTGTGGAGGAACCTTGGGCAGCCACGCCTGCTGCACAATGATTTCCCATACTTTTAATGAGTGTGGATGAGTTGTGTGCTCAAAGAATTCCAAACCTCAAGAAGAGCCGTTTTCAGAGCATGGTGGGTATCAGGGGGCTGAAAGATGTCAACCGAGCATATCCCACACATGCTCTATTGGATTCAGGGATTCAGGAGAATTGGCAGGCCACTGCTTGTGCTGGATATCTTCAGTTTGAAGGAAGTCGTCGAAGGCCGCACGGTGAGGAAACGCGCTATAATCTATGAATATGAAATCTGGACCAACAGCAATCTTTGACCGGTAACCGACCCCGTGTCAAAGATGTGGAGGTCTGTGAGGCCGTCCATCATGATGCCTGCCCAGACTATGACTCCCCCAAACGGAAAACGATGTCTTTCCGTGATGTTTCCCGGGTGAAAATGCGTTCCACGTTCTCTCTAGATCGTGGTACGACGAGAATCAGTTTGCAGACTAAACCTGGACTCGCCACTGAACATGACATTGCCCCACTGTTGTCCACTCCCCTGCCGATGTTCCAAACTCCGCTGTAAACGCGCGCGTTTCTGTGCAGACGTCAGGGGAATGCAAACTGCTAGTCGTCTGGCAAAGAGGCCAACGTGTCTGAGTCTCCTATAACCAGTTTATCTCGAAGCAGTGACTCCTGTGGCGGCTCTCAGGGCTGAACCAAGTTGTCTAGCAGAACGGTTCCTCTGAAGTCGCGCAGTTATCACCAAATATCGGTCTTGTCGAGCGGTTGTTACCCTTGGCCGACCTGGTACTGGCCTTCCGGTAATATATCCAGTGGTTCGGAACCTTTGCTACAGTCTGGAGATCACACACTAAGGCACATTCAGAAGTCGAGAAACTTCGGTTTGGGATCGACCGAATTCCAGCATTTCAATAATTTGTCCCTTCGAAAACATGTTCAGTTGGTATCTTTATGACATCTTTCATCCTTTTTTACTGTTAACAATGCTCCGTACCACAGCGATTGCGAAATTCTGCCTCAACTGGCCATGCCGTTCGAGGGCATTTTATACTCGTTCCGACTTGCGCCGGTGCTTTGCGCATGTCGACGTCTGAACTGTTTTGCATATGCACAATGATTTACCTTTGTCCCACGATTCTCCACAACTGATTGTGAACCATTGTATTCATGTTAACTCCAAATTTTTCGCATTTTACGAATTATGCTTAGTTTTTGGACATGAGTGTACATATATATATATATATATATATATATATAGTATATATATATACACACACACGCACATATATATATATATATATATATATATATATTGTGACCTTTGAGTTAAGTGACTAAAATCAAATTAAGGACAACTAGAGTCATCAAAAAGTTTTTCATCGCAAACCTGTGCAACGTATTTTAATATAATAAATGGAGTACATTGCTTAGCAGATGTTAGCAATATTTTCAATTGTCGAGTTATATTTGATCGCCTTATAATGTAATTTGGTAACTTTGGTATTGTCATCCAGAAAAGCGCCCAGTGTACTTTTCAACGTTAAAAACATTGTACCGTGAATCTTGTCCATTATTTCTCTTTGAAAGAAGGAAAATACTTCCATTATATGGGAAAGTCATGTGCTGCCCACATAAGATTTTTGATTAATATGTTAGTCAGTAAATGAAAATATTAAATACATCTGATTAACATATTACAATTGTGTAATTACTAAAATGCAATTAATTATTCACATTTCAACACCGTTTCTTCCCGACCGTCCAAACACCTTACACCTTTCTGGTAGGTCGGACGGTCTGGGTCTCAACAACATTTTAACACCGTCAAGTTAATATCTTTATGCCCAGAAATTGGAAGGTATGCGGCCACGCCCTTAAAACGCAATGTATGTAAATGTAATGTTTGTTAAGGTATTAAATTTTAATTTATTTTAAGCCCATAATAACAAACAATACATTTACATGCATTATAATATATTTTAACAGTGAACTTCATAAGAAAAGTCTATTTTTTGTTCTCCTCAGAATATCAAAATGTGTACATTTGCAGAGAAAATCATGTGTTGGATACGTCAAATATTTTGTGTTGTTGCATCAAAATACAAAACTAGCACAAAAAGTGCCTTCTCTCGTGAATAGAATGAACGTGATCTACGGGAAATATCTCGAAAACAGTTCATGTTACGATCTAAAGTTTATGTAATGCGTTTTCTAATGTAAATTATGTTGGAAATGGCATTTTATAATTACTGAAGCTGGTGATCTTTTAGAGAATTTTTCAAAAATCCATTCCAATTGGAGGCGTCTTCCGAACATTCGATTGTGTCAATAGAGTTTCAGTATTTACTGATTACAATAATCGCACCAAAATCTTTTCTAAACGTTTCATCCGCTCGTGAGATATTGCGCACACGGACACACACACTAACACACACAAACATATACGTACACATTAACACAGACAAACACACTATAGTATATACGCACACACTAAAATGCATATATATATATATATATATACACTCCTTTACAAAAAAAAACGAAGTACCATGAAGACAGTGATTGTTTTTATTGAAATTAAATATGCGTACAGCTCATACACGGGTAGTGAAATGATTACAAAATCAAGGCTACGGGAGTCATCAATGGCTAGCAATTGTACATTGAATTTTCAAATCAGTAATCGGTGAAACCCCCCTCCCCTTGGCGGCAATGCATACGTCTAAGTAAGGAGTGATAAAGCTTCCTAATGTCATTCTGCGATACATTCTGCCAGGCATTCCTCAATTGTTTCTCCAGATCTGCTACATTTCGGGGTGCTCGAAATGGGCGACCTAGCATGTCCCATACATGTTCGATTAGCGAAAGGTCTGATGACCTTTCTGGCCAAGGAACAGTATCAACAGCACGGAGACAGTCCACAGATATGTCAGCCGTATGTGGCACGTCATTATCGTGTTGGAAAATGGTCCCCAAATGACGTACCATGAAGGGTAACACAAACGGACGCATGATTTCACCAACATATATTTCAGCTGTTAAAGTTGTACGCAGGATGACTAGGGCGACCTGCTGTCGTAAGAGATAGCACCCCACACCATCATACTAGGGGTAATGGGTACACTATGCGATGCCAGTCTGCTGGCAGCCATGATACTCGGTTACGACACCACTCCAAATGACTCTGTCGATGTTGTGGGGTTATGGGCGGACATCTTACAGGCCGTCGTGAGAGTAACCCCACATCAGCCAAGCGCCGTGAGATGGTGGAAGGTACTGCGGATGGTTTGGAAGAGTCTGTAGCACGTTGGAGGGCGAGCAATGATACCGTTGAGTCAGTTCGGGCCTGTCGCACAATCATCCGATCTTGCCTCACATTCGTGCACCATGGCCTTCCAGAGCCTTCATTTCACCGATGAGTTCCTTGCAGCAACCATTGCTGCCAGAACCATTGCACAGCAGTGTCAGTTCAGTGCAGGTTGCGACCTATTGCTCGGTACGACCAGCCAGTTTCCCGCATCCGACTATACGACCACGTTCGAACTCGTCTAATTGCTTATAAGGTCTTCGGCAACATCGTAGCGGCATTATTGGTTGTGTCTCCACGGAACTGCAACGCAGATAACGAGCAAAGATAAACTGTCCACATTTTTAACCTGTTTTATAGGATGCTAGTTGCGCAGTAGAAACGTGCGCTATAACCGGAGTTAACGGCCTTGAAAATTAACCATTTGCATACTTGGTATAAAGGAATTTGCATGCAAAATTTCGAGATGATCGGATTATTTTTGGTGCTTCTTTTTTTTTTTTTTTTTTTTTTACACACACACACACACACACACATATATATATATATACTATATATATATATACTATATATATATATATATATATGCATATATATATATACACACACATGCGCAGAATGTGTGAAAGAGAGAGCCCTCTCAAAGCCATTCATCAAGTTCGGAGATGTCGGAGATGTTAGAAACGCGATCTTCTGTTGAAAACTCGAATTCGAATTTTCAACCCCGTCATAATACTTTACCTATACATTAGAATATATATGTAGTGAAAATAAAAAATGTTACCCAAAAAATAAATACTCATGTCAATATAATGTTGCCAAATTTAACTTTATCCTTACGATTTATTTTTAGAAACAAACGGTGTACAAATATTCTTTTGAATATTTTTTTCTCGGAGCTTTGCCCAACTTACATCTTAATCCATTTACGCAAAATGATAATGGAGAATTGCGAAACAAACACGAAAATATCCGAAAATATACGGCTTTTCTAGCGGATCAAGTCTTGTATTTTATTCCCGCAAAACAAAATGCTTGAAATATATGAAATCATGTTATAGTCAACAATGAACATAAATACGTTGTTGCATTGCCCATCTTTTCCCTGCATTAAATATCCCCATGCTAGAAAACAGCAGATGCAGTGATCAATTATCGCTAATCTGGTTATTTGACCTTGACGACAAATTTGGAGGCATATCGCCGAGTTTATGACTTTTGACGAGTATTTTTTTACAAAGTTCAAGAATTTTGATCTCAATTCACTGAGTTCGCCAAATATCACGTTTTTCATGTATATTTCCATGGAAGAATGCTGCTTCAGTGTTCAAACTGTGTTATGTGAATGCTTTTGCATTGTGATCACCTTGTGATTACATTGTTTAAAGAATGCAGTTTTCTTGATTTTGAACACGTTGAGCTGCTTTTATGTTGTAGCTTACACTGAGATGTGTTTATGCTATTTTATTCAATACTGTTTTATTGTACTAGACGGGTATACGGTAAAGTTGATATCTGCATCTTGTTCCTGTTGACGCTTATTGCTGCTTTAAATAAAGCTTATATTTTCAGATCTTTTGGACTGGTTTTTTGTATCATGAAACTACACGCCCTAATCCAGATGATGTGACGGAACAACATAATATGCTGAGAAATTTCTCTAAGTATTAGAATTCTGGCAAATATATCTTTATATAAGACTTGCAAAAATACTCTGCATTTCCATGAATAATACTAAAATAAAACTAATACTATACAATCTAAAATATGTTAACTATATGTTAGGTTAACCATATGTTAATATAAAATGTTTTCACCATAAACTTGCTTCCAATTATTACTATAACAAACCAGTGAAAAAATACGTAACCCCGTTGAGCCATTTTTGAGCAATAAGTGGTTATATTTAACAGACAAAAATATGCATTTCAATGGTCTTTGTTTCACAGACAAATGCAGGAGGATTAAACTTAAATCAAAAACATTCCAGGGACTCAGTGACGTCGCTAAGGAGTGTATTTTGGAGTCATAACCTCCAGGAATCCATTTGAACCAACTGCAGTTTGGCAAAGTTATATTTTGGGCCTCCCCCGTACTCATTTTTTTCTGGCAACGCTACTGCCTGGTGAACTCAGTGTCATTTCTTGAAAAAAGTTTCATGGAAATAGATTACATAATTTAGAATATATATAACTTGTAAACGTGTTTCGGAATTTTCACTTTTATATATTAAAGAGGAACAAAATTAATTAACTGAGTGTGGCTCAACTGGACCTTCTCATACAGAAATCATTTTTAAATAACTTGCTTCTTCTTGATTTTTTTTAATTTTGAAAATTTTGCCAGAAAAATTTGTATTGTTGGACTAAATGATCACAATTATAGCTTGCTTCATTCTAAAGGACTTGAAAAAATCATTAGATGTTTGACAATCTTTAGATGTTTGACAACCCCTTAAAAAAAAGTTGTATGGCGATATTTTTAAAACCGCAATGATTGAAACTGTTAACTTTCGTGATCATTGAATCATAAATAGCCCTTCTATGCATAATTATGTCAAATTTAGTCTTATACTGCCATGTTAAGAAAATATAAACTTTCGTATAAATTTCAAATTTTTTGCTCTAATTTCTAAAATTCTATCTAGTTCTAGATTTTTTTTCTTATAATAAATTCGAATATGAAATTTCATGAAAATCCATTAATTTTGTGGCAATTATTATGTACACCAGAAATCGACCACAGACAGTTACACAGACGGATATCACTATAAATTTAGTCCAAACGGGATCAGAAGGTCCTAAAACATATATTGGTATAAAAATCTCGTAAATAAAAATTTTCGTGGAAATAATACTTTTTCTATACTATATTCTATAGTTTAAAAAGTAAAAATATATGCAAACATAAACCTGCTCCCTATTAAGCTTCACAAGTTAAGCTTACTATATAGATATTAAAAGTAAAAGCCTGTATTGAAAATGTTCCTTTAATATACAATGTTCTTATAACAGTCCTTAGGAACCCTAATAATTTTGTAAGGAAAAGTCCCATGAGTGCACACGTTAGGTTTATCTACAATAAAGTGACTCTGCCTGATTGATTAAATATAAATGTAATTTCAGCGCCTCTAACGGAGAATTTAAAAACTTAGCATAATGTCAAATAAATGCCTTCTGTAACAGTTTTATGGTTGATTTCTACTTATTAAACAATTCTCTACAACTTTGTTATTGACATTCTTCTTCTATCTCGTTTGTTGTCGAGTTCATTGTCCTAACTCCTTTAATTATCCACTAGGAGCGCTTCAATCATTTTTATTCGATCGGGAATAGTCACTTTATTTTATAGATCTAAGGTGTACACTCATAAACTGTTCCTTTCAAAGTGTTTAAGTTACTTTCTTAAGAACTCTGTATACACGTTCTCACACTTACACACACGAGAGATCTAAAAACGCTCATTTTGTTCAAAATATCTCCAATTGATATTTCGTTAAATGTCCTTCTTATATCTTTATAAGAGAAAATAAAAATATCTGAAATGAAAAGAACCAATAGACTTTCTTATGCATTATGATTACATCTTCCGTTTAATCTGATATCATAACAATGAGAATTAAAAAGTGGCATTTTATAGATATTTTCATTATCAAGAACAGTCGAACTGAATTAATTGAATGCAGTTCGGAAAAAGGTGACAATTAAACAGATGATATAAAAGAAATTAACATCCACTTTAAAGATATAAAAAGCTTTTCCCTTTTCTTGCGTGTACATTATACAGTTTTGTGAATTATGCTAAGTGCGTATTTAAATAAAGTTGTGTGGTATAGTGAGTGATCTTAACTTCTTCACACTTTATGCATACTTAGGAATAGAAGTGCTAACTATAATGCCTCTTAAACTCCCTCTTAAACAATTCCAAATATTCCATTCTATGCAATTTTAACTATTGAGAGAGAATGACGGAGAAATGACCAAGGTCCAATCTTGTCCGTCCCATAAAGTGTGCTGCGTGCCAACTACTTAGCCAAGGCTTTTATCTATTATCGATTTTAGGCTAACAGCTCGTGACAGTGCCAGACAGTCAAGCTGCTACATTACATTAGGTTACCTCTGGAAATGAAGTGGAAGATTTCGCTCAATATCAACGACAAAATTTAATGCGTTTTCATTTGAAACTCTGCAGGTCTCACACATAGCACAAAGGTTCTTTAATATAAGGTTGGGCACTCAACCCGGCAACCAATCAAAATGTTGTCAGCTTGACGCCAGGGAAATTAAGTTTCGTCATTCGTGATGTCACGGTCCAAAGTAAACTTTGAGAGGAGTTGCCAAAACACAAAAGGTTTTCGCATTACTGCAGTTAAAAATTGTTTGTTAATTTTGAAGTGGCAATACCCAAGCGTAAACAACTAGAACAAAAATTTTAAGTTATGCTCTGCACACAGAACTCAGTGACGTCCAAAGAAATTTAGTGACATTAGTGGTGGAGTAAGATGACAACCGCAGTTAACATATTCGGTCCGTCGTGAGAGCCCGAAAACAAAATGTGCGCGTTCTTAATTCCCATGTCGTCATATGCACAGAACCAAGTAAAATGATGAAGTCAGTCGTTCTCAGAAAAATTGCCCCCTGCATTGCACCACGTATGCACATATGTACATCAGTGACACGGTGAAGCAGCTTCACGAAGACAAAACTTGAATCCCAATCGGGAATACAAAGTATAAAATTAAATGAACTCGGAAAACGAACGAAATCAAGATGCGCGACTTTCGCGGAGAAATAAGAACGTGACGAAGAGGGAAAAAGAGATGGAGTTCGACTTAAGCCCTGAGCATTTAAATTTCAATAAAATACTCAGATCGATGCGTATGAGTCTTAAAAAAGATTGCATGTAATGCTATGTTGCTACAGTAGTCCTCACTATTATCAATTACCGAAAAGAAATTCATAATGAAATCACCACTTCCTATCATTTGCGATATTATTCATTTACTAACATCTCACTCTATCACTAGCTTCCTTCCTCCAACACCATTCTTCACTTTTTGCAAAATTTCGGTTTTCTCAGTAATTTCGGTTTTTCCTTTAACTAAAATGGGATAAACCAATTTGATTTATCTGAGGCTAAGTTTTTTAAGCTGGCCCCGAACCACGTAGATACGTTTAATTTAAAAAAGTTTACCATTTAAAAAAGTGTTTTCACAGACTCTAATGTAAGTGAGCGTTTTTATGCTAATTATCAATTTAGAACTCTTACTAACTTACTATATTTCATTTTCCGAGTATCGTTTGAATCGCATAAATAACCAACTCCAACAAATATTTAACTGCTCTGCACTTGATAACTCATTCGTTTGCCGAATTATGCGATCATTCTATCATACATGACTTTTCAGATTTCTTGATCTCATCTTCTCCTCCTCTATTTAACTCAAACATTGCCACATAAACTTAAATACGCATTGTATATTTACTCATTCATTTATCGAATTATGCGCGCATTCTGTCATACATACATTACCAGATTTCTTGACCTCAACACCTTCTCCTTCCTTGCTACATAGACTTAGAAATCCATTGTATAATGAATTCTCCGGTTAAGGCGCAATCTCAGCACTCTTTACTTCCAAGAAAAATTATTTTGTTGCCTCATTCAGTTTGCGAGATATCTTCCCCTGAGCAGACAATAATATACTAAAATAGTAGAAGGAAAAATATATTTTTGGATAATAGAAAATTTTGCATAACCAGGACTCTCATGATCAACGGTCCACTGTAATCCATTTAAAAGAGATCAACCTGTTTCTAAAGTAGAATGAGAGTAAGAAAAACAGAGCAGCCATTTCAGAAGAAGCAGAAAGAATTTCTGTCTAATATAAATGATATCTAGTTTTAGCATGTATATTAGCTTTTAAATATATAATCTAAATATTTGTTAGTTATCACGACAACAACTTTACATACCCACGATTCTAAAATTAATTTAAACGTGTCCAGGTCACGAAATGCATAAGAGGGGGGAGTCATTAAAGTGTCCATGTGGTATATTTTCATCTTTATTGTGCTGCTACCTATCATAAATAAGGTAAACCAATGTATCTCAGATTAAAGTTTATAAGGTTGGTCCCGAACCACGTAGATACGTTTAGGTTTTACAATTAAAACAGTGTTATTTGCGAACTCTAACGTAAGGTAAGTGTGATTTTTTATGCCTATTATTGATTTAGTTTTTAACTTAATTAGTATTTAATCAGTAATTATTGAAAGTCAATCATTTATGCTATGGAAATTCATTGGAATAATGACAAACATGTCAACATAAATCATTATACTATTTAATAGAATTATATTTTCTTTCAAATTAATTAATATTTTTAAAAATTAATTTTTTCCTAGAGTAGCCACATTACACTCCCTTCCACTATCGATCAAAATTTCGAAAACTAAGATTTGCTGATAACAATTATTTATCTATTCTACTGACGGGAAAAGTACAAATATGCACTCATGTTCACAAGATATTGTTTTATCTTTTTCTATTATGATGTTTTATTCCCATGAACAAATGGCCAATAATAATACTTGCGGGTATTTTTTCCACGATAAGTTTATCATCTTGTCATCTTAATCCTATTTGCGAAATATGATAACAGAAAATTGCGAAACATCTACGAAAATAAATCTGGAAATGAATGTAGTTCTATCTGACCAAATTGCTTTTTATTTAATCGATTTAGTACCATTTTACGTTTTTACGTTTAGATAACATTAAAAACAAAATATTTTACGAAAAGAATGTGTGGATCTAATCGACTTTGTCATGCATTCGTGTTCCATTCCAGTTTCTGTACAAGCAGCCAACTGCTAGTTTAAGAAAATTGCTAATTATAAATGCACACAGGCCGCAATTCATCCCTTCAGCCACCCTCATAAGAATCGCAGACATTTCGCGATCATATTTTACGACATAATAATCTTCCTGTATGGTAAAAAAAATCGTCGATTATTTCTCTTAAAAAAACTAAGCATTATGGCCCGATTTCTCTACCTTTTCAATATAATTAAAAATCTATTAAATATTTTTATTTCAGCCGCTCTTATAAAAATCGAAAATATTTGGGGATAATCTTTAGCGACATAATAATTTTTCTGAACCGTCAAAAAAATCGTTAGTTATTTATTTTGGACAAAACTAAGTTTGGTCCTATTTCTGTAACTTTCCAAAATAATTAAAAATTTATTAAATATTTTGACTTCAGTCATCCTCATAAAAATTGCAAACATTTAGTCATAATCTTTTGGTACGTAATAATCTTCCTGAACCGTAAAAAAAATCGTCAATTATTTTTTTTTTCGATAAATCTAAGCATTTTTGCCCGATTTCTGTATATACATTTTCAAAATAATTAAAAATTTATTAAATATTTTGAACTTTTTAATACGTTGGACATATCCCCAGATCATTAACGCCAATCTAATCCAAAGAGTGACTTTCTATACGAAGTATTAACGAAAAAGAAGGCGAAATATATATTACTATATAGACGATTAAATAGGTAGATATATTACCCGGAAATGATTTAATTGAATGCATTGTTATATTGTTTAAGTCGAGATGTATCACAATCAGTAGTAAAATGGGAAAAATGAATTGCATTATGCATTTTCTTTCTCAAATTATTATTATCAAATTTTTCTTAAACAATTTAGAGAATTATTTTTCAATTTGGCAACTGGTGAATCACGCCGATTAATTGAATACAATTCATTATCTTGAATTAATATAAAGAGTAAAGTTCTTGAATTTTCCAATAATTTTGTAAGAAAAGTTCCATGACTGTACAAGTTGGGTCTATCTATAGTAAAGTGACGCCCGGTCGAATTAAAGTAATTGCTGCGCCCCTACTAGAGAATTTAATATATAATAGTTAATGTAAGAAACTCGGGAACAAAGCGAGACAAACTAAAAAATCCAATTACATAGTTGTAGATCATTGTTTAATTAGTAGAAGTCGACGCGAAGTATGAACAGAACTCAGAAGGCTATACCAAAGGAATACATACCAGTCATACTTAATCGATTACTAAATGTGTATCGCCATACTTTTAAACGTTATTGAACAATTTAAAAACGTATGCAAATAATGCCACTGCGTAGTGCCCAACTGTGAGACGAAAAACATTAGATTTCGGTGAAAGTATTGCTAATTGCTCCATTCCTGAATGAAAAGCAATTTGCACAAAATCTTATTGTGTCCAAAAAATGCTTTCTTAACAATTTTATTGTCGATTACCGCTAACTAAATAATACTCTACAACTTTCTAATAAATATATTTTCTACCTCATTTCGCTATCTTAACATTTTAAATTTTCCGCTAGGGGGGCGGTTATTTAGGGCGTATCAAAGGAGGTTATTTAGGATATATCAAAGGGGTTTATAGAGTATTACGCAATGGGAATAATTGTGCATGAAAAAAAACGGAGCATGGGAATTATTTTATTTCAAAACAATTAGAAATTGAGTCGTATTATATGTATATGTTATAATATAAGTACCGGATGCCTATTTAGAACCCGGGCCACGACGAGTAATTCGTTCTAGTAAAATAATAAATCGAACGACAGAAATTCTTCGACCTTTAATACCTTGTCCTTTGTCATCAAAACGGAGATCTTTCGTGTGACGCATTTAGGACAGTATACGTCACAGTCAGCTAAAAATACACTCATTCCTCTAACTCCTCTTCACGCTATATCCTGTTCGATGTCAAGAAAAGAGATTAGTTTTCAGCCGGGACTATTTTTGGTGTGTCCGGTGAATTCAGTACACCAGGAGGTAATGTTTCCGCATCTCACCTGCCCCATTCCAGGATATTAATATTTAATACATTTTCGTCATCTTCGTTCTTCCACTAGACATAAAATGATGTCACTTTCTTATGTTTAATGGAAGAAGTCCGGGGAGAATCAAAATAGTTTGTATTAGTCTAAAATTCTAATTGAATTGTCTCTCATTTCAACGTTGATCAGGGAGCTGTGGTAAAATTCTTGTGATGAAATTCCCAAGACCCGGCAGCTCAGCCGGTAGAATTTTAATCTTGAAAATCCAGAGGTCTGGAGTTTCAGCCGCTTTCTGGACACAATTTCGTGAGATAGTAATCCCGGCATCCAGACCAAAAAATCGGCTGTGGATCCAGTCCGATGGAGCCGAAGTGGTTTTATAGGTGAATAACATACTTCTTTGTATGGGTGCTTTGTCTTCTTCGGGCATGCATTTTCAAAACCGTTCAAAATATTAAAATACCAAAATTAAAATGACCGTTTCAAAATAGTGTACATATATAGAAATATCGAAATTAAAAAGACCTTTTCAAAATAATTTAAAATATTAAAATATCGAAATTAGAAAGACGTTTTCAAAATAGTTCAAAATATTAAAATATCGAAATTAAAAATGTATTTTCAAAATAGTTCGAATTATTAAAATATCGAAATCAAAAATGTATTTTCAAAATAGTTCAAAATATTAAATTATCGAAATTGTAATCACTGTATTTCGAAACCTGATCCCAAATATAATTATATATCCTTGTCAGGCTTTCAAAAGGCTACAAGTTACTCGCAAACAGTTTAAAGCTTAGCACTTTTCATGTCCGCTTCGATTTCAGCCGGAGACCAGAGACTTTATGTCACAATTTCAAATTATTTTACTAACTGGCTTGGCGAGATATAAACTGGAAGTATATATCAGACGATATTTAAGACTCAGATGAATCTATAAACTTGCCTAAGCGGCATATAAATGCGTGCTTGAATTTAATACTTCCATTTCTTCTCGTCAAACCTCATCAATCATTAAACATCTCTAATTCACTTATTCAAAAAATATCTCGTGCTTAAGCTTGTGCAGCAATATTTTACCAAGGGGGTTGCTCATTGAGCTGCATCAGCACTTCTGACAATTTAAATGTTACAACCCACCTAATAGAAAACTCGGAAACTCAGGTTAAAATATTAAAATATCAAAATTATAACCTCTATATTTCGAAAACTAATAACTCGATACAAAATTACCGATTATATAACCTTATAAATGCTACACTTTATTGCTTATGTTTCGTAATACTTTTAGATATAAGCATTACAAACTTTAAAATGGGGAAATTTCCCATCTTCTTCAAATTGACATGACAATTCCTCGAAAACTGTAAGAGCTTTGAAAGGAAATTAGCAATCTAGAAACTGTATTTTCTACTGAACATTTTTTTCGCTTACTGTTTATATCTATATTTTATAAATTGGAAGACATTTCCAGGGAAAATAAGCAAAGTAAAGCAAAAAATCGCTCTGCCATTTTTTATGTTTTCAAAATAACAACTCAAAATATTAAAATATTGAAATTGTATTTATATATTCAAAAATAGTATCCTCTTTTCGACTAAACCACTAAAAATTATTTACATTTTCAGCTATTAGGTTCGGAGATATATAAGCATAAAAATTGTTTATTTTTTTTGTAATTCTCCGATTTCTGCCAGAAATACCCCAACCATAAAAGTTATTAGCATCAAAATCGGCTGCGGCTGTGGTTCCAATCTATGTTGCAAAAGCGTCTTCGATCCCGATTAGCAGACATGCAGTTTCTATTCACGATTAGTAGAACAGAAGCAACTGAGTAAATCTGCTTATTTTGGGTTAAAGATTTGCTAAAATATCTCCCAATGATGGCTATTAATCTTCTTTTTCAATACTTCAATTCATTAATGGAAAAATTAGTTTGATATTCTTTACCTGCATGAACTGTTTGAAAGTAAAATTCCATTGCTCCAAGTCATAAAACTGAAAATCAAAAGATAATGGGCGAAGTAAATGGTGATTTGTTGAGAAAGCCTAATTAATCTGTGCACTGCAAAACATTTTGCAACCTTTGCTCATTTTTTTCAGCTACTTTGTTGATAATTTCGACAAACTGATAGGAAAAGACACAATTGCAGGCGTTCATGAAAATTCCAACTTCAATTCTGAAATATTCCTATCGTCTGCCGAAGCGTTATATATATATATATATATATATATATATATATATATAATTAACGGAAATCCAGGTGAGTTTGTATTTTTTTTTACGTTTGGAACATTTCCATTACGAGTTTAAATTTTCTCTCCATGATTAATGTGACTTTTAAAACTGGATATAAAAGTGATATCACATTTCACATTTTTATTCTACGAAATATTTCCTTATTTATATTGCTTTTTAATGTTCTTCAATTAAACTCCTATTTGCATTCTTTATGACTCATTCTACCGATATGGTACAATCATCAAAATGGCGTGAAATGTAATGTATGAAATTTTGGTGTTTAAAATATGCGATTCATTATGTGGCATTTTTATGCATTCTCAGTCATTATTTAGACGTTTATTTTAACCTAGTTCCTTAGTAACTATTTAAATATTTTTTAACATCTGACTTTCTAGGTGACTTTAAATTATTACATAGCCGTTATAAATGGTGTGGAACTTTTTGATGGCCAATATACTAGTATACGGAGAGATAGGACTAATATGGATAATCGAGATCTTCGTGGTGGGAGCGAATTGATAGCATTCAATTTTATTTGAACGTTGTGTTCAATGAGTTATTCCTGGGTGAAAATCAAATTGAATCGGTTTGGTTAAAAATTGATCTTAAATCTCTTTTGGTAAATGTTGTTTTAGTATAAAGTGCTATTTGTAAATGTATGTTATACTGTTTGAGTACTATCAAAATAAATATTATGATTTTAGAGATAAATATTGTAGTCAATGACCAAGGATTTACTTTTCAATTTACTTTTCAGATTAGGTAAGTCGACTATCGCTGTATAGAGGTACATTTAGAGAGTTATTCAATGTACGCAATTCTAATTATAATCATGAGGAAAGTTTATTTAAGTGCGATTTCAGCACTAATTTATATAATTTTTCAGCACATTGTCCATTTTTCACAACAGCAAATGTTACCAGATATACCTGACGTTGCTCGTGATTTTAAATATATGAAAATTTCAGTAGAATGATAAATTATAATTTTATTTAAACAAATTAAATTAAAATATGTAATTGAACACGCTTAAAAATAAATATAGGAATTTCTGTTCTCGCTATACAAAATTATCTGCAAGAAGATCAAAGCATAAAACGTTCTGGTCCCGTTTGTAAAGGAATTTAAAAATAATAGGAATAATGGTACGTACGCCAAAATGACAAATAAAGACATACAAAAAAATAAAGAAACTAAAATAATAGAAGATAATCTTATACCATTTTTATCCTGTTTCAACAATCCATTAAACACAATAGAAAATTTAGAAGTTTGAAAAATCTTTGCCGCAAACAAAACAGATGACTTGAAATTAAAAATTTCAATAATTCCCGTAATCATATAAGAAGGCCGTAACAAAAACCCAGAAAATTAACTGAAGTATGGCTCCACTCGACTTTCTTATATCAGAATCCATTTTTAAGTAGTTTTTTTTTTTTTTTTAATATTTTTTAAAGAGCGCACCCCGGTGTGGACTAATGACTTCACGAACACAAAAAATTGCATTGCGGCTATTTTTCACTACAGTAATTAAAACTATTAAGTTTTGTAATATTGAGTTATAAATAATTCCTTTTATGTATGATTATATCAAATTTTGTCTTATGCTGCCATGTTAAGAAGATATAAAATTTCACAAGAATTTAAAAATTTAAAGTTTTCACTCAATTTTAAAAATATTCTAAGTTTTTCAATAGCGAAGTCAAATATACGTGAAAACCTATTAATATTTGTAGCAGGTGTACGCAAGAAATCGACCACAAGCAGACAGCCAGGCGGACATCGCTCTAAAAATAGTTCAAACGTGTTCAAGCAATCCAAAAACATATATTGGCATCAAAATCTCGAAATTGAAAATTTTTATGAAAACAATATTTTTCCTATACTTCATATGAGAAAGTTAATATACATAATACCGTTCATTTGTAAAATGTATTTTTATATAAATTTCTTCATTATTTACATCGTATCAATTGAATAAAAATCGTCTGTCGTATAAACACATTTGATTAAAATCCATTATTAAACAGTATGCCTTCAAATAAATTTCCGGGTATAAAATCGATATTTCTTTGGAAAACTGATATTCTTATGGAAGTTTTATTTCTGCATTTTTCTATAAATATCTCAACAACCCCTGGTCTTAGAAACTCGAAGCATGGGTAAGGTAGAAAATAATCATACCTAACTAAAAAGAAATCCATTATAAATCTGTGGATTTGTATACGAAACAAACAAAAGAAAATCAATGTTATCTGCGTATAAAGAGCAGAGATTACAAGCCTAGGCAAAATACCCACGGGTATCACTCACGTAATTAGACTACTTAACTCACAATAAGACCCTAACACATCACAGCATTACCCAGACATTATACACCGCAAAACTGCGCAGCGCAAACTTTAGATATCAAGTTCTAAATCTCATCGAACAAAAATTATCGATTTTCTAGGAGGGTGGTCTAACAAGGTCATAAAAATGATTCCCGCACTAAAAACAGCAACTTATTTCTCCAAGTACCTATCAGGGTATCCTGTCATCCCTCGTCAAGTGTTTCCTGGGATTTTCTTATCCTCTCCTTTTAATTAACGTTAGTAGATGAAAGGAATCGATCTTTTTTGTTTTCTGCTTTTCATAACGCTCTTCAGAGGACATTTTAGGGGGTAATTCGGGGAATGGAAAGAAGAATATTTTATTCGCTGTTTCATTGATTTCTGATTCATTTATTTAATTATCTATATAAATAAAATTGAAAATATATCTGCAGGTGTGTTTGTTTGATTGTTTCATCATCATGAGAGAACGGTTGCACCTAATTTCATGAATTTTAGAAGATAGCCGTAAAAAAGCCCCACTTAAAATTTAGTCTGTGTTTCGAGATTTAAAGACCAGGGGTTATCGAGATATTAATAAAAACTAACCTCTGATAGAGATAGCAATATACAAACGATATTTTTTCGCACATTTATTTAAATAAAAATTATACCGAGTTGCTAAGCAATAGAATTAAATCCAATAAATTTATACCTCAGACAATTTTTGTAAAATCTTTTCTAGTTTAAATAATTAAACAAGAAAGATCGATCATGCATAAAGCATTCATTATGAAACACTTTCCAACTGCAATGCAATTTTATTTAAACATCTCTAAAATGCAATACATTCCTCGGTAATATTTTAAAACTTATCACAATACTACATTAATTTGTTATATTTGAAAACTTAAACCTTCATCGAAAAAAATGAACTTCATTCAAATGATGGCATTGAAATATAAATTTCCTGGTTTAACCATCTCTAAAATACAATACATTCCTCGGTAATATTTTAAAACTTATCACAATACTACATTAATTTATTATATTTGAAAACTTAAACCTTAATCGAAAAAAATGAACTTCATTCAAATGACGGCATTGAAATATAAATTGCCTGGTCCAAACATTTCTAAAATGCGATACATTCCTCGGTAATATTTTTAAAATTATCATAATACTACAATAATTTATTATATTTGAAAACTTCATCGAAAACAAATGAAATTTATTTAAATGACGTCATCGAAATATAACACGCCTGGCTCTCTCTATAAAAGCAGCATTTCATTCATCACAATACTATAATAATTTATTTTATTTAAAAACTTAAAACCATGGAGGTACAAGTAATTAAACTCTATGCTTAAACCTTCATCAAAAAAATCGTCCTTCTCAATGTAAAATCAATGAATATTTCATTCATATCAGCTATATTGCAGACTCCATGAGCTAAATAATTTTGCGTTAAAGAAATGCAGCAATTCTTATACAACTCATTCAACATGTTTTGCTATTTACATTTTCCATAAGTGAAAATTAGGCTTCGTTGTAGAAATAATCAAAATTTGATAGTCATTTAATCTCAAATATATTGTAATTGGTTGTTTCAGTATGTAGATGCACAGAATTTAAGCAAACTTAAAGCGGTTGTAGGACGGATACAACACTAAATATGAATTAAAAAGAACTTTTAAAATAACAATTTTGACACTAGATGGGTGCCATATTTTATTTTGAAGTGGGTCACGTGATCGCTTCATATGAAATGCGTAACTATTATTTTAAATTTTATTTTAATAACTACTGAATATATTTTGCTAAAATTTTCTTTATATATTTTATGGGGTAATTTGAATATTTTCTAAAACTTTCGAAGTAGTTTATGAATTTTAAATCCGCTTAAAAAATGTTTGAAATATTAGCTTCCATAGAGCTCTATGTATTTTATTTTTTCAACCCGGGTTCAATTCAGAACTAATTGAGTGATATTATTCATTTATATTCCCATAGGCCCCACAGACCGTCTGAACAACATACTAAAATTTCGAACACATTTTGCTGAATATGGGATAATTTGAATATTTCCTAAAATTTTCGAAACATTTGTGAATTTTAATTTCGCTTAAAAAATGATTAAAAAATTAGGTCCCATAGGGTTCAATGCATTTCATTTCTTCAACCCGGCTTCAATCCAAAACTAATCAGGCGATATTATTCATTTACATTCCCATATGTCCCAACAGACCGTCCCAACAACACACTAAAATTTCATTTTGATAAAGTCATTTTTACGGCAGTTATCGTGTTAACGGACAGACAGACAGACAGAATAAACAAATTCATAAACACTTTTCAACTTTGTTGTAAAGTGTTAAAAATGGTACGGGTATATCTTTTAATACCATTTTAGCGCTTTCATTTTGGCATGCGTGGATCTAATTTCATAGCGCGTACATGTACATTTTAGCATATATTTATCGAATTTCATATTTTTTGTAAAATTCTTTACAAATAGAATCAGAATGTTTTATTCTTTAGATATACCTGTGAAGATAATTTTGTATAGTGAAAACAGATATTCTTATACATCTCTTTTAGAATAAATAAATTAAATATTTTAATAGAATATTTTGAATAACAATGCCATTAAGAATATTATAGGAATTTGCACGTAATTGTGCATTTTCAGTTTCTTTGTACTATTTATTCCTTACGAAAAACCAGTATACTGCTAGTCATAAATAATATTTTGCTTGTATCACTCCATCCGTGACAACTTTTGAACTCTAATAGTTTAGAAAATAAACAATATTTTAATCAGCCTCTTTTCATCCAACATTACGTAGTATACGTATATAAAAGGAGCGTATTGGGAAAGGATTTGAATGTTATCTACACAATTCCAACATTGCAAATTAAAATTCATCTTTTAAGAGTAGGTCTTCATGGATTCTGTAATCTCATTTCTTTAGTTAATATTACAGCTACCGTATTTCATTAGTTATATACATATATATATTTATTTATTTATTTATTAACACTTTACAACAAAGTTGAAAAGTGTTTATGACTTTGTTCATTCTGTCTGTCTGTCTGTCTGTCCGTCTGTCTGTCCGTTAGCACGATAACTGCCGTAAAAATGACTTAATCAAAATGAAATTTTAGTATGTTGTTCAGACAGTCTGTAGAACCTATGGGAATATAAATGAATAATATCACCCAATTAGTTTTGGATTGAACCCGGGTCGAAAAAATGAAATACATTGAGCCCTATGGGACCTAATTTTTCAAACATTTTTTAAGCGGATTTAAAATTCACAAATTGCTTCGAAAATTTTAGATAATATTCAAATTGTTCCATAAAATATATTAAAAAAAATTCAGTGAAATATATTCAGTAGTTTTTTAAATAAAAATTAAAATAATAATTACACCTCTTAGATGAAACGATCACGTGACCATGATAAGAAACGATCACATGACCCACTTCAAAATGATATATGGCATCCATCTTGTTTCAAAATCGTGATTTTTTTTAAGTTCTTTTTAATTCATATTGAGTGTTGTATCCGTCCTAAAACTACTTTATTTTTGCTTAAATTCTGTGCATCTACATACTGAAACAACGCAATGACAATATATTTGAGTTTAAATGCTCATCTAAATTTGATTATTTCTACAACTAAGCCTATTTTTCACCTATGTAAAATGTAAACAGCAAAATATATAGAATGAGTTGTATTAGAATTCCTGTATTTTTTTAACACAAAATAATTTAGTCCATGGAGTCTGCATGGCTGATATAAATGAAATATTAATTGATTTCATAAAGAGAAGGACGATTTTTTTCGATGAAGTTTCAAGCATAGAGTTTAATTTTTTGTAGCTCCATTGTCTTAAACAAAATGTTTAAATAAAATAAATTATTATAGTTTTGTGATGAATGAAATGAATGGGAGAAAGTTATGAATGAAATCCTGTTTCTATAGAGAGATCCAGGCGTGTTATTTTTTCTATGACGTCATTTGAATGAATTTCAGTTGTTTTCGATGAAGTTTTCAAATATAATAAATTATCGGAGTATTATGATAATTCTAAAACTATTACCGAGGAATGTATAACATTTTAGAGATGTTTAAACCAGGCAATTTATATTTCAATGCCGTCATTTGAATGAAGTTCATTTTTTTCGATGAAGGTTTAAGTTTTCAAATATAATAAATTAATGCAGTATTGTGATAAATTTCAAAATATTACCGAGGAATGTATTGCATTTTAGACTTGTTTAAATAAAATTGTATTGAAGTTGGAAAGTGTTTCATAATCAATGCTTTAAGCATGATTGATCTTTCTTGTTTATTATGGAAAATGTAAGAATGCATCAAATATTGCTCAGTAAATTCCTTAAGACTGCATAGCTGAGTTCTCAGGTCTAAAGGTGCTGTCAGAATAAGATAAATGCTATTTCAAAAATTGTACAATGTGGATGAGGCAAAGGAAATAGAGCCACGGGCATTTGACTACTTGCCTATGGTAAAAAAAACGTCCGATTAAGAATACGATCTTCCTTTTGGGGAATTAATTGATCATTTATCGTTTGCCGATTTCTCGCGCTCGCACAGCAAGCAGGTGCATCTATCGGTACCTGTGGCTGCTAAAAAGTCACTCCTAAAAGTGACAGCTAAAAGTCACTCCTAAAAATACCTACTAAAAAGTCACTCCTAAAAGTAACAGCTAAAAAATTAATCGCTAAGTGACGACACCTCAGCAGACTAATATTAAAACATGTTTGAAATATAGATTCCAAGAAAATAAAAAGTTAAAATTTGAATACCTTTCACACGTATTTTAGAAATAATAATTACAATATAAAAACATGGCAACACGCCCCTGTAAAGAGTCATGCTTAAATGTTGCTAATTTATAATATACTAGAAAATGTATCCATCGTCAGCAGGGTCTTAAATAAGCACCTACTACCTAAATGATACAGATACACATAACACCACTAAATTTTCAAATAGACTGTTTTAAACTCAAATCATACACCCCACAAACACAAAAATAACAATCTGTTTTTTCATCATCTTCAGTTTTTATTTTTACACCGGAATTCAGTGGAGGCGACATCCACAGGGACCCTCCTTCTCCTGCACAAACCTCTCGGAAATACTTTCGGACCTACTGATTTAACGTATCCGTACTCCGTGTAAACACATGGATATTTTTTTGCTTCACCGGGGATCGAACTCTGGTCCTCTGAATGCAATACCAGTGCCTTAACTACTGAGCTATCCCACCCAATCATCATCACACTTTCTTTATTTATTTAGATCCAGATCGTTCGACCTACCGGAAGGTGTAAAATATCCTTTTGGATGTCCGGGACAACATCATCTCCAGTCTATCTTGGAATCTTGTTGCGAGTGGGCAGAAAATGTTTAGCAACACTTGCAAACCTGTGGACTGAAGAATCGGCCAAAAGGCTACACCATACACATTACTTCGACCACTGCGTCGGCCAAACCGGCCGGCAGAAATGAGAGAATTCCCACAGTCCAACAGTCCAGACAAATTACCGGCCAGCCACCCTTAACACATCAATTGGGCTTTACAAGCCTGACACGGTTTCAAGCTTTTTCACTGCTCAGGCCGCATACGGAAGAACGTTCTACCACTTACATGTGAATGAAAATTACCAAAATTAAGATTCCATTGGTCAAAATACCCCTTTGAATCAATTCTGACTAACCACAAGAATGAGTTGAACCAGTGCAACACCCTTCTTCAATGTTGAGCGCATCATAGACCCATGGCAAGCACTGATGTCAGTTGTTGGTTGGATTGTGCACGAACTGCTGCATTCGCAATCTCGTCTGCGTTGTTTCACAACCCCAAAAGGTGGAAAATAACTACTTTACAGAAAAAAATCACCCGTGACATCTAAACAAAAACTTCTTAAAGGATATGACTTATTAGATTTTTACAGCACAACGCGCAGAGCAACATTTATTCACTCAATATTGTATCTAACAAAAGTTATTGATTGTCCGGTCGTATGGTAATAACCAGGTCATAAAAATGCAAAAACAGTAACTTCATTTTCTAAGTGCTTAACAGAATATCCCTGCCATCCCCCGTCGAGGGAAATTTTGCTGTTCGTTTCGTCGCTCTCGTAATTGCCGTTGGTAGGTGAAAGGAATATCTTTCTTTCAGGATGGATAACGGATCTGATAGGGCTATTTAAAAGAGGTAATTTGGGACAGAAAGAAGCAAATGAAAATAGTTTGTCCTTGTTCTTTTGTTTTTTACTTATCCTGTAATATATAGTGCAATTATACTCCGATATACAACGTACTAACTTAAAGGTTAAGCGAATTAAGTACGTTAATACGTAATGCAACTGAAAGTCCAAGTGAAGCACAGCTACAAAATTTAATAATGCGATACTTCCGAACAAGTCTCTTATACATGGAAGCGATTTAAGACTCTCGAGACGCTCGTTTAAGACGCTTGTTTCTGTTTTGCACTTCTTTTTAAATATTGCTCGTTTTCGTTTTACACTTCTCTCAAGAGAGGTTTTTGTTTGCACATCTTTCAAGATATTGCTCGGTTTTGTTTTGCACTTCTATCAAAATAGTGCTTATCTTTGTTTTGCATTTCTCTCAAGATAGTGCTCGTCATTGTTTTGCACTTCTCTAAAGATAGTGCCCGTCTTTGTTTTGCACTTCTCTCAAGATATTGCTCTTTTTTATTTGCATTTCTCAAGGTATTATTGCAGTTCTCCCAAGATATTGCTCAGTTTTGTTTTGCACTTTTCTCAAGATTATGTTTGTCTTTGCTTTGCATATATCTCAAGATAGTACTCATCTTTGTGTTGCACTTCTCTCAAGATATTGCTCGCTTTTGTACATCTCAAGATATTGTTGCAGTTCTCTCAAGATATTGCTCGGTTTTGTATTTCTCAAGATATTGTTGCAATTCTCTCTAGATATTTCTCGGTTTTGTTTTGCGCTTCTCTCATATTGGTACTCATATTTGGTTTTCATTTCTCTTAAGATAGTATCCGTCTTTTTTTTTTACATTTCTCTCAAGATATTGCTCGTTTTTACTTGTATTTCTCAAGGTATTACTCCTATTGTAGTTCTCTCAAGATATTGCTCGGTTTTGTTTTGCACTTCTCTCAAGATTGTGTTTGTCTTTACTTTTCACATCTCTCAAGATAGTACTCGTCTTTGTATTGCACTTCTCTCAAGATATTGCTCGTGTTTGTACTTCTCAGGATACTGTTGCAGTTCTCTCAAGATATTGCTCGATTTTGTATTTCTCAAGATATTGTTGCAATTCTCTCTAGATATTTCTCGGTTTTGTTTTGCGCTTCTCTCATATTGGTACTCATATTTGGTTTTCATTTCTCTTAAGATAGTATCCGTCTTTTTTTTTTACATTTCTCTCAAGATATTGCTCGTTTTTACTTGTATTTCTCAAGGTATTACTCCTATTGTAGTTCTCTCAAGATATTGCTCGGTTTTGTTTTGCACTTCTCTCAAGATTGTGTTTGTCTTTACTTTTCACATCTCTCAAGATAGTACTCGTCTTTGTATTGCACTTCTCTCAAGATATTGCTCGTGTTTGTACTTCTCAGGATATTGTTGCAGTTCTCGCAAGATATTGCTCGGTTTTGTATTGCACTTCTCTTAAGATAGTTCTCGTCTTTATTTTGCACTTCTCTCAAAATAGTACTCGTCTTTGTTTTGTAAGATATTGCTCGTTTTGTTTTGCACTTTCTCAATATAGTGATCATCTTTGTCTTGCACTGCTCTCAGGATAGTTCATTATTCTTCTGGTCAATTATTTTAAGACTTTTACAGATATAAAATATGCATTTAATTTCTGTTATTAGTGTCTGTATTTAATTTCTGGTTATTTATTTCCACATCTACTTACTTTTACGATTAATTCTGTTTTTTATAAAATCTAACGCCATCCAAATCTTTGAACCTTTTCTGAACTTATACGATTAAGAGGATACAATATATATCTTATTTCACTTTACGATAAATAAAACATAATTCAAACTGAAACATACCATTTAATTCTATAATCCTGACAAAAACTATCCATCGCAATCCTAAGTATAGCTAAAACTTTATACACCTAACTCCTCTAACAAAAATTATCGATTTCCAGGCCAGAGGGTCCAACAACGTCATGAAAAATTATTCCCACTGTGAAAAAACAACTTATTTTTCTAAGTATCTAACAATGTATCCATGTCATCTCTTGTCAAGAGGCTTCAGGGTTTTTCCTGCTCGTTTTCCATTCAATCGTTCCATTAAGGTTTGCGAAAGGAAAATGATCTTTTATTTTTCATAAAGGAAAAACGATATAGAAAGGATATTTTAGGGCGATAATTCATGATAAAAAACAAAAAGCGAGAACCATTTTTTTTTTACTTTCCTCACGCTGAGCTAGAGATAGTGATTGTGACTTGTACCACTTTTGTTGGTAGATAAACTTTTAACAGTAGATTAAGTTTCATTTTTCATGTGAAACATCTGTATAGAGCACATCATGAAATAAATGGGAAGGGTGTAAACAGAAAAATGTAACTGAAATGACATTATATTGTTATAAATATGTAACATAAAACTATTGTCATAATTTAAAGATACGAGTTGCTTGATCTTGGCAATAAATTTGGCTAAATATCGCCAACTTGATGGTTTTTAAGCGAGTTCTAGAAACTTATCGAATTTTGTAGACTACTTTACAAGATAGACTAACGATAGACGGCGAATGCTCCAAATCTTAGAAAACATAACGACTGAGCAACAAGAAAATGAAGGAATCGAAAACGACAAGGTTCAACGCGAATTTGAATTGCGATAATTGGAAGTTTCCGCAAAGTAAAGTATTGGCACGTCTGTTTCTATGACTTCTACTGCTTTTGGTAATTTTAGAAACAATTATTTACTGAAATTGATTAATTTTTTCTACGCTGACGGTGATATAAGAATAGTGTTTCTTTCAAAACTTTTTGGTTCGTAAGGGGGGGGGAGCGAATCAAATTTTAGGGGAAGCAAGTTTTCTATTTGCCTTATATAAATATATCAAAATGCTGTGTCACATAAATAGAAACTAGGTTAATATAAAATGTCTCCGGGGGGAGGACGAATACTCGTCTCTGGGGAGCTTCGCATCCCCCAGAGGTATGCCTGAAGGAAACACTCAGCATATATCTTGCCCTTTTGGGCAGACAGATCGGAGGAATTAATGCTCTGAAAGAATTTGAGTTACCTATCTATTCCAAAGACACTTCGACACTTCGATTTATATCAGTGATGTACTTCGCGATTATTTCGACGCAAAAGATACTAGCCTGTATAAAAAAAATAAAAAATGAAAAAATTGTTCGAATCGGAAGTTTCACTTCGATCTGAAATCTGAACGAGTAGAATACAGAGTCCAACTCCAATATACAAAAGACAACAATATCGTATCAACAAATAAATGGAAAAACGTCGTCTGGCTAATGAATTTCGGTTGAGATATACTTTAGTTCATTAGACTATCGATAAGGCGTTTTCTACAAACTCCAATGCCCATCATTGGCAAATTGTTAAATCTTAAGACATCAGATCCATAGATGTTGGGTGAGTTTCCAGGTACAGGTGAAAGCTATGTGTATTCGTGCATACTCATAGAAGTTGATAATTCACTTTTAAAAGTAGTTCTCTACCAAAATAGTTTTCATGAGCATAAAAAGTAGAGCAGTAAACCAAGCAAATTTCTATAATCTTAGAGCTGCAGAAACCTGCAAAAGAAAGTTATCTTGTTACATCCAGTTCCTGTTCTTAACTTCTTCAATTCTCCACTAAAGATTGAAATGGTTTTTAATTCACTGTTCATCGTAGATCCAATTGAAATTTAGTCCTTGTATACACAAAAGGACTTAAATTAAATCAAAGGGCAATTTATTGGAAGGAAACAACATACATACAAGAGCGCATACAAGGGATAAATTGAGGGGAATTGTGCAAAACGTAAGTCCATTTTTAGTGATTTAAAAAAAATGTCCTACATGCAAAAGGCAACTACTTACATTTACCGCTAACAACATAAATAATTATAAAAAAGTTTGACACAAGAATTGCCTATTCGGATATTTTGGTTTTGTTTTTAAACTTGGCATTTTGGACTTATATGGTTCTTGAACCCACCCTTTCAATTCATAAAAGGGCTAAATACGTCTTGCGCATAAAAGGGATACATTTATTGGGATCAAATACAAATTCAATGCACCAAAACATTAACACTTTTATGTAAATGTGTTCTCCATGTCATTATTAACTGAAATTCTTCGAAAAATATTTGACGTAGGAACAATAAATCAAACTGCTGCTTGCAAGATAAAAGTTTACAAAACTTCCTTGACTAAAGCAGGCGTATGTCAATAATATGACAAGAATTGTTTCGAGAGCGCTATAAGCTCACTTCTTCAAGCCAAAAGTAAAGGTAGAGAACAGTATGCGCCTTTATCCACTGTCAAGAGCAACAGACCTCCAAACAATGGTTGTCACTTTAATGGCCTGCTTCATTGAAGGAAGTTTTACAAGCTTTAATTTGACGTAGTGTTTGTTTCTTTATTTTAAACCTTACCACATTACCCACCAAGTAATGTACTTTCCTTGTCTTCGTTTTACACTTTCACCTTGTTTTCTTCTTATACTATTACGTGTCTTGTCTTCCCATCATGTTTGAAATACTTTTTCCTTTATAAACAGTGTTGAACATACACAAAATCTAATTTAATCTATGTTCAAAGATATTATGTAAATAAAATGAAGAAAGTACTTATCTATTATGTCATAAATTTTATTTTATCCCTTGTAAGTTTAAATAAAATCTATTTTCATATAGTAATCAATATCCCATTGGTCTCACTAAATTAAATATTTAGAGAGAGTCTTCGTCGACTTTATATTCATATTCCATATTGTTTAGAACTATTTGTTTCGGAATCATTCATTGAATAAATAAAAATAGTGAGCAACTCTTACTTGCTATAACAAGCAAGAGTTGCTTACTATTTTTATTTATGTTATTTTATTTATTCTATTACACTAGACTGATGTGAACTCATCACTCCTTTCACATATTTCGAATGAGAAAATGCTGATGCATGTTGTGTCGTACAGACGTGTGTGTACAGTTGACCAAAAAATAAATCCAAAAACCTTTCTTTATTCCTGCGCCTTGGGTCGCACAATCAATCCAAAACTATCGTTAGACTCGAATTAATGTCCACTATAAATAAATGTGCATCTAATTTACATAAGGAGTAATCTTCATATTTAGTTGTTCATTACTTCCGAAAATTCAAATGACAATACCACTTTCTTAAGTCCTCATAGGATTTCTTATGTCAACATTATGGTAAATATAAGTTTGTGTGCGATTCCGACCAAAAATACGGAAGACATACAAAAAAATTTCGGGGTCCAGCTCCATATTTAAATAATAAAATGAAGATCACGCATACTCAGCCAGTTATATATTTTCTATTTTGTTTCTATGACACATTTTTTTACAAAAACATCCTGAAAATTTTAAGGGCAACATAAATGACATTTTTAACCACCAATTTGTTAATATTAAATGAAGCTCATTTAGGCGGCAAAATGTAGTTCCCTCGAAGCGGCTAGTTCATTTTCCTCCCACAATTGGGTGAAAATCATTGACATTTACTACGAATCAACCAAAAATTTATTTTCAATTTCTTCTTACGCTGATTCTATAAATTCAATAATATTTATGTAACTATTGATATTTTTATTTTTAGCACACAAATGCGTATCGCATTAAGACATTAAACGATATTAACATATTACTTTTTATTTTATTTTTCTTTCGTGTTTGGAACAGTTTGTTTTAACGTATTAATTAAAAGGCAAACTTAAAACAGTTGCTAATATATACAGAGAAGCTCAATACTCTGTAATTTAATACAACTCACTATAATCGCTAATATATACATCAAACATTACAACTCAATAAGACGTAAGGTTGCAGTTTCTGTCAATAACTTCTTGGATACGTTGCAGCATAGAATTTATCAAGCAGCGCAAACAAGATAAGTATCCTGCCGAAATAATTACCACACTACATAAACAGATTACCTAAGCTAACTCTCGCTAATATGTTATAAAAAAGCTTGTCTTCACAAACATAGCTACAAAGTATAAAATTTGCATATTAAAATGTTCTCCATGGTCATCTTTATGCCGTCTAAATACAATTAACCAGCCGAAAGTAATTTTAAAAAATTATTCTGTAAAGCATCTTTTACTAATTACTTGAAAAAAAATATTTTGATTGATACCAAGTTTGACAATGTTAAACGTTCGGGATGTAACTTGTCCCCCGAGGGGGGCTAATGATGTTACGAACACAAAGATTGTATCGCGGCTTTTTGTCACGACAATAATTGTAACTGCTCAATTTCGTGATCATTGAGCCATAAATTGTCCCTTTCGGGCATAATTATGTCAACTTTTGTGACTATTCTGCCATGTTCAGAAAATATGAAATTTCGAATAAATTTCGAAGTTTTTGCTCGAATTTAAAGATTTTTTAAATTTTATTTTTTAGATTTTTTGTTAACAAAGCCCAAAAAAAAAGTTTCGTGAAAATCCATTAATATTTGTGGCAGTTATTGTATACACAAGAAATCGACCACAGACAGACGACAGGCAGACATCACTTCAAAAATAGTTAAAACGTGTTCAGGAGGTACTAAAACATATATTAGCATCAAAATCTGGAAATCGAAAATGTTTGTGAAAACAGTACTTTCCCAATACTACGTATGAGAAAATGAAAATTACTACTTATTGTGGGTTTGGACATATAATTTAAATCTTGGTCACTCTATCAAGTCTATTCAATTACAATTTTTATTAAAAATCTCGTTATGTTACAGGACTTTACCAAATAATGAACATTTTACTATCCTCCTATCACACTCGTTCACGTTCCTAGATTTCTCCTATCATACTCGTTTACACGCCTAGATTCCTCCTATCATACTCGTTCAAAAAATAATGTACAATAAATTTCTTTTTTGGAAGAAAGAAATTAATTCAATTCTGTAATCAGAATATCCAACATCCTAGCTCTTTTGATCACGATAACTCTATTCATTTAATCCCTCCTAATCAAAGTTCTTTGACTTTTAACTGTTGCAATGAGGATGTTGATTGGAATATTTATACGGATGGGTCCAAGATTGATGAAAATGTTGGATTCGGAGTCACATCTTCAATATTCTCATTCTAAAACATATTTACTCTTATAAATTACGAGTAAATAGCTTAAATTCAGTATTCCAATCTGAAAGTTCTGCTTAAATTCTGTATTCTAATCTGAAAGTTCTGCAATAAACTATGCCGCTATAATTGGATCAAAGATAATAACAATGCCTCAAATACATTCACTGACAGCCTTTCCTTAATCACTGCATTCATTTCAGTTCATAATAAATCCAATTTCATTAATCATATTAAGGCTTCCTTTTTTATCGGAAAATATCTTGTCGGTATTCAGCGCGTTAAAGCGCACTCTGGGTTCATTGGCATTGAAATTGCCCATTACTTCGAGAAGATAGTAGCCATTTCTAGGGAGTTACAGGGGGGGCGGCGAGAAAATGGGGTTTGAAAAGTCCTTGCAAATCCTCCAGATGCGTCCATAGCGACCTATAAATCTGCATGTTTGCACATAGTATTGACTTTGTGGCAGAACCTAAATAAGCCAAATTTTCAATTTCCTAAAGAGGGCTGAAAGAAGAGGGGATTCTCTCCGAAAAGTCTTTCCAGACTGAAAAAAGGGGTGAGGTACTCTTCCCGGAAAGTATTTACAGACTAAAAAAAGAGGGAAGTGCTCTTCCTGAAAATTCTTTCCAGACTAAGAAAAGGGAGAAGTACTCTTCTCGGAAAGTCTTTCCAGACTAAAAAAAGGGGGGAAGTACTCTTCTCGAAAAGTCTTTCCAGACTAAAAAAAGGGGGAAATACTCTTCCCGAAAAGTCTTTCCAGACTAAAAAAAGGGGGAAGTACTCTTCCCGAAAAGACTTTCCAGACTAAAAAAAGGGGGGAAGTACTCTTCTCGAAAAATCTTTCTAGACTAAAAAAAAGAGGGGACGTACTTTTCCCGAAAAGTTTTTCCAGGCAGAAAAAAGGGAGGGTGCTCTTCCTAAAAAGTCTTTCCAGACTGAAAAAAAGGGGATGAAATTCTTCCCGAAAAGTCTTTCCAGACTCTCCAGAAGCTTCTGTTAACTTAACAAACTGAATCTTTGCACACATATAGTATCGACAATAAAACAGAACCAAAAAGAACCTGATTTTTTTTATTAAGATTACTATTCTCGATGCTAAGCGCCATTAATTATTAAAAATATCAGAAGATAACCACTTTTTAAAAAAATACGTTTTTCACTCAGAACTTTTTGTCCAGTGGAGCCAAAAAAGTTTTAAGTGAAAAACGTCTATCTTTGAGGATGGATTGTTATCTTTAAACATTTTCAAAACATTTCAAAATATTCAAATACCGAATTTAAAACCACTTTTTGAAAATAGTTTGAATATTAAAATATCGAAATTATAAGCGCTATATATTTGGAAACCTTGATCCAAATAATATATATTTTTCTGGGGCTTTTAAAGGACTACAAATGACTGGAAAACTGTTCAGAACACTTTAAGTTTTCGCTCTAATTTCAGTCGGGTACGTCAAACATAAACTGCAAGTCAGAATATAAAATTATTTTACTAACTTGCTTGGCAGGATATAAAAAACTTATACATATCTCTACCGATATTTAAAAATTTAGGTGAATCTATAACCTTGCCTGTCGGCACATACTTGAATTTCATACTTACATTTATTCTCTTCAAACCTCATCAACCAATAAATACATTTGGAATCCCCAAGTTCACTTCACATTCTAATTTCTTTAAAACAAAATAAAATATCTCGTGCTTGTGTACCAATTATTTATCAAGGAGGAAACACATTGAGCTGCAACACTAGTGACATTTTAAATGTTACACCTTTCCCTCTCATTGGAAAAATTTAATAGATCAAAATATTAAAATATCAAAATTATATACACTATATTTCAAAAATATACTCTTCATAGCCAGCAATATTAGTTTTCGAAATATAAGTATTATTAACTTCAGAGCGGAAAATTTTTCATCTTCTTCAATTGATAAGACGATGCCTCGAAATCTATAAAAGCCTTGTAAAACAAAATTATTAATCTAGAAACTGGGATTTCTAATGAACATTTTTGTCATTTACTGTTCATATCTATCTGTGGTGCACAAAATAATATTTAACATCTAGTTATTTATTTTAAATATTAAATAGCGAATTTGGGTTGTCTTAATTATTAATCCTAAATTGCCCGTAAATCGTATAGCCTTACATTACATTGTTGCCTCATTAACACACCATAAATTCTATGTGCGAGTTCCTGGAATATAATTATATTAAATACTACCAAATTAACTTCCACCATTTTACACTTTAAACTCAGCATTGTTTATTAAACATATACATCTAAGATTCACTTACATTAAATATATAGTTATATATTTAATGAAAAGATTGGGTGTGTGATACCGGACACTTATTTGCCTAAAATCATTATGACCTTTTATAACATCTGATTGATACACACCTCCTTTATATCATAAATCTACGTACATTACCACTACCAAAATGTCTCCTTAAACGACGCCCTAGTTATGTAAATAAGTAAAAATTATTTACATTTTTATGTATTATGTTCGGAGATATAAGCCTCCAAAGTTTTTAAATTTTTTGTAACGCTCCGATTTCAGCCAGACATACCGCAACCATAGATGTCCACATCAAAAAATAAAACTCATGAAATAATTGCAACTTTGCTTTTTAGGAATATTAGTCTTTGACAGGTTTTAATACAAGTTTATTATAAATCCAAAGAGTTGTAGCTAGTGACATAACTAGACGCAGGACAGAGGACTCGGGTTCGATACCCTAGTTCAACCTGATTAAATTTTACTGTCATTTTTCTATTTATACTTCAAATGATTTTTTTTCTCAGCAATCTTCAAAATGTTAATTTTGATATAAACCGTTTGCACTTGCATTTATCTTATACTTGTATCTTCAGTATTTTTTCTTAATAATAAATCGATCTTTCTTTGCTATCTATCACCCAAACTTCAGTTCCTATTTTTAACCGAAGTTAGATAGATTGGCGAGACAAAAAACAGCTTCGCAACAACTTGTCAACGTCACTGGCTAAGCGTTTAATATTTGGGACGGTGTTTCAACTACAGGCTTAGAAAACTGAAATGTCAATTCTTTTACAAAAAAAGCGGTTTTCAAAGTACTGAAGAATGGAAATAAAAAGATAATTTGCGATCTTTTGTGTTTAAAAACGGAGTAACGTAAATACTGCAAACAAATGTCTTGAAATGTGGTCATTTTTTAAAACATATTACTTTCCTTATATACGTACATAGTATAATGTGTAAGAAAAATATTGTGACGGGTCGAAAATTCGAATTCGAGTTTTCGACGGAAGAGCACGTTTCAAGCATCCCTGATCACGAATCGAACATTTTGAAGTGATGTCTGTGTGTGTGTGTGTGTGTGTGTGTGTGTGTGTGTGTGTGTGTGTGTGTGTGTGTGTGTGTGTGTGTGTGTGTGTGTGTCAGTGAGACTGTGCAGACGATATCTCTCACACGAATAAAGCAATTCGAATGAAATTTGGTACAAAAATTATAATCCGTGAATACTGGAAGCCTATTGTTTTGAAACACAATCGAATGCTTAGAACTCCGCTAATTTTTCGAGTGAAATTTTGAAAAAATTATCAAAAAATCAAAACCTTTAATAAAGTTACACAAATAGACATTTATTATGTAATTTTTCCTTAGAAAATGATTGACATAAACTTTAGAACGCTACCATGAACTGTTCTCGAGATATTGCCCATTTTCCTAATGAATTTATCAAAAAATCAAGTAAAATAAAAAAAAAATATTAACTCTTAAGAAGCATGTTAACCTTTCATATTTAATATCATGCGATAAATTTGGTGATCTCATTCTCGTGGATCTAACTCGTTCCATTCACGAGAAAAAATACTTTGAGTAATACTTTTGTATTTGAACGTCAATAGTCATTTATCTACTGTAAGAATAACTTATTTCTCTTTCCATATTCCATAACGCTTGACAAGATTTTGACGACGAATTTAGCGGAAAGTCGCCAACTTGGCGACTTTTTTAAATGTTGCCAAATTAACGAAAATCTCGTCAAATGGATAAAAATGACCCTAAATCAATGAAAATGACGACTAATTGACGAAAATTCAATATCTTGGAAAGAAGATAAGTATCTACTATAAGAATAACCTATTTATTTTTACTATAAGAGAAGTAAATTCATTGCATTATATAAGGAAAATCATGTGCTGTTCACATCAGATTTTTTTTAAATGAGAAAACTTTAAGTTAGTGGCATTTCGAAAGGATTAAATGATATGTGTGTGTATGTATGCCTTTGATGGTTTTGCAGGTGTGTGTGTCTCTTTGAGTTTCAAGACAATATCTCACTCAAATTGGCTGATTCTAATAAAATTTAGCACTTTTATTTAAATTAGCAAAAGCAAGAAGGCAGTTGAATTTCAAAGCCATCAAATTAAGGGAAAATTCCTATTTTCTTTTTTATTTCCCTACAATACATGGTAATGCATAGGGAAAATAATGGAATCGTGTCGAAAATCGCAACTCGGGTTTTAGATAGATCTACACATGTTGCGACCTCTGGAAGGAGAAAATATTATTTTTAGTCCAAATAATTAGTTCAATTTATAGTATTATGTCCAAACTATCCCCGTGCATATGCAGAGTATGGGCACGTTAAGTCAGAAGTCCGAAAATCCTTCCGTAAACTAATGGGTAAGGGAATGAGATGCCACCCTCCATTGGGTTTGGTCAGAATTGGGTGACACATAAAACGAAGTCAGACTGCCACTATGTGTGTTTCCAGATTGCTTAATCAAAGGCAGACATTCACCTCACCCTCCTAGGATAAGTAAAAAATAAATAAATTATCAAAAAGCCGTGTTTTGAATGTACAGACGCATACTTCATATGAAGTATGCGTCTGTACATTCAAAACACGGCTTTTCATACTTCATATGAAATATGCGTCTGTAAAAGATTTCGAATTGAAATTTAATTTAACAAATAGTTAAGCATTTTAAAGTAGAAAAAAATTGCTGTCAATATTTGAAAATTTTAATGCAAAAGAGCATAAAAGATTTTGGAATTAGAATATTAAATTAAACAAATAAGAAAAAGGAAAATAATGAAAAATAACGCATTTAAATAGCAAAAAGGATAATATACTGAAGCGCGTTTAAATCACAATGCTTGCACGTGCACACGCTTTGATTAGCTGTATAAAAGTTGTTTTGTTATTTGTAGTAAGCGTAGTGAGCATGTACAATATAAAAATGGACGTTTCGCCCTGTTAACAATTTATTTTAATAATTGAATTTGTGATTCTGCGAATCTTCTCGCAATTTTATGTATGTATGCAAAATTTCATTTTCCTACCTATTGTAGTTTTCGAATAAAAGGGATAACAAAATTCAGACAAATATTGATTTCGCTTCTTTGGGAATGGAAATGGAGAATGGACTTCGCTCCACTCGTCCGTAATAAACACATAATAAAAGTTTGTAATTGTGAGACCAGGAGGCACCATATGATATTTTTGATGTTTATGACGAAACAAATTTCAGACTTTTAGTCACCGTTTTATGACAGTCTTGGCCCGGAAAGTCATGACCCCAATAAATAAACGTCACACAAATTGCTGTTGTGGTTGGGGGAAAATATCATAGGGCCAAGACTTAAACCAAGCTTCATTGGAAAGTGAAAGAGCCAATAATGCGAAGATACGACATCGCACTGAGAAGCATCCAATGAGAGGAAGGAGGGCGTATCTGCACCCCAGGCCAAATGATGTGACTACAAAAAAGAAAGTCAAAGAAACATAATGGAGAATTTTTATTCAAAAGTGAAGAGAGAGATTTCTTGATAAATGAAATTATTTCAAGAGAGTCCTGAATTTCAAGCAGCAAAGTATTCAGAGAGAGTCGTTATTCATTTGAGTAGTGAGAATGTTGTAGAAAAAGACGAAGTCTGACTCCAAATGTCAGAAAAACTTCGGAAAAGATGACAGCCATGCTAAGCTGTCCCGAAATACAGAGATATGTGCCAGGCTTCATGTATGTTAGGTCAATTTTTGAGCTTTGGAATAAGATTCAAAAGACCTGGTCTCACACGGTGTTTAGCTCCTCCTTAAGCGTTGGTTAAAATTGATGTAATTTTAATTATAACAATAATAGAGGTGTGAATAAATAATCATTTATTTTAAAGGTTAAAATATGGATTTTAATGTGTAGTGTTTTGATTTAATAATTTTGTTAAAGAACTCGTTCAAAAGAGTAATGGTGGGTTTTGCGGCCACCATAGCAATGTACAAATGTTATGATTCACGTCCACTAATAATTTAATCCCACGTAAAATTAATTATTTAATCCACAAAATTTATCTTTAAAAAGAATCTCCATTAAATGTGTTTTTCACCACAACTTAGATTAAAATAGCCTTGCAAAAATACATTTAATGCATCATGATATACAAATGCATTTTAAAGGGTGGACTATACGCATCCCTCTGGCCCACACATGTTGAATAAAAAATGGCTAGTTCTCATTATTTATTGAATTCCTTTTCGGAATGTATTTATTTATGGATGATGTCCTCAGATCAACTCCGGTGAAAGGTTTGGAGTAATTCTACTTTTGAAAACAGTACCGCAAACAGAAATAAAATCTGATGTCGGCCGGACATGACTTTCCTTATGTAATGCAATGAATTTACTTCTTTAAAGGTGAAAAAGTGATGAAAAAATTCACGGCACAGTGTTTGCAACGTTAAATTGTATATTTGGTGCTTTTTCCGGATGACAGCATATAAAACTATTTCTGAACTAATTAACTTATATTTTACGTAACTCTATATTAACAATTATCAATATTGATATCATCCTCAATAAGCAATATAGTCCATATATTTAAATATTTTAATAATAAATTCATTAATTAGGCGTCATTTCCATTAACTTGGCGTCATTTTTACAATTTTGACGATATCTTCATTAATGTGAGGATAAAATCGCCAAGTTAACGATATTTATAAGAGTATTACTTATATAATAAAATGTATGCCCATCATATGACGAAATTAAAATTTTGCAAAACATTGCATCCCATTTGGCATCATTTTTATTTTCCCTTTGCGTACACGTGGGACGTGTCGTGAAAAAATCTAACATCGTGTTACTTTGACCTAAAAATTTATAAATCTGGCAATAACTTATTCCAACATTCTTCCAGTTATAACTTAAGAACAGCGAGATACAGAAAATTCGTTTTTATACCATCATACGCAGAAAAGAAATATCCTAAATTTCCTTAATTAAATCTATTGATGTACAAGCAACCATTTTTGAAATATTTTAAATTATATACATAGCAGACGATTTCTTTTTATTATATTTTATAATTCAATTTTATACAGTTTTTTATTCCATTTGAAACTATTGCAGCGGAGTTACGCTTGAAATACCAAAATCGTCAGCTCGATATTTTTATAATCAAGCCAATGAAAATATTTTTATTAATAATTTATGCTCAGAAAAAAAATATTAAAACTAAATCAACATATAGTGATCGGAGAAGAAATATTGTTTTACATGAAATAGTGTTTTTTATACCGCAATATCTATAACAGAACTATAGAATGCACGCCATTTTTATGCTTAAATTTGAAAAGGTTTTGATACTCAGAACTTCTATTTAGTCTGTAGGTGTCAAATTTAAAGACCATTAAATCTATTGATGTACAAGCAACCAATTATGAAATATTTTAATTTATAGCAGACGATTTCTTTTTGTTATATTTTATAATTCTTAATTATTTAATTATATTATTTATTTAATATTTCATTAATCAGCATCTATACTATTTAGCCAAAAGTTGAGCATTCAGCTCAAATTAACCAAATGCTTGTTTCTGAATAGGTTGGTAGTTAGTTACTGTGACCAGCATATGCTTCATAAAAAAGTTAAACTTTAAACTCTATTAAGAAATCAAGTAATTATCAGGATATCCAATACGTGTGGGAGGTAACTCACCATGTGCTTCATATCACGAAGTGCTGCTGCAAAAAATACAAGAAAGATCAATCATACTTAAAGCATTGATTAAGAAACACTTTCCAACGTCAATGCAATTTTATTTAAACATGTCTAAAATGCAATATATTCCTCGGTAATATTTTAAAACTTCTCACAGTACTACATTGATTTATTATAGTTGAAAACTTAAACATTCATCCAAAAAAATGAACTTCATTCAAATGACGGCATTGAAATATAAATGGCCTGGTTTAAACATCTCTAAAATGTGATATATTACTCGGTAACAATTTTAGAATTATCATAATACCACGATAATTTATTATATTTAAAAACTTCATCGAAAACAACTGAAATTCATTCAAATGACGTCATAGAAAAAATAACACGCCTGGCTCTCTCTAAAAAAGCAGCATTTCATTCATAAATAATTTCCCATTCATGTCATTCATCACAATACTATAATAATTTATTTTATTTAAAAATTAAGACCATGGAGCTATAAGTAATTTAACTCTATGCTTAAAAGTTCATCGCAAAAAATCGTCCTTCTCTCGGTAAAGTCAATGAATATTTCTTTCATATCAGCTATGCAGACTCCATGAGCTAAATTCTTTTGCATTAAAAAATTACAGCAATTCCTATACAACTCATCCTACATATTTTGCTGTTTACATTTCACATAAGTGAAAAATTGGCTTCGTTAGAGAAATAATCAAAGTTGGATGCTCATTTAAACTCAAATATATTGTCATTGCGTTGTTTCAGTATGTAGATGCACAGAATTTAAGCGAAAATAAAGAGATTTTACGACGAATACAACACTCAATATGAATTAAAAAGAACTTTAAAAATGACGATTTTGAGACAAGATAGATGCCGTATTATATTTTGAAGTTGGTCGCGTGATCGTTTCATATCATGGTCACGTGATCGCTTCATGTAAGAGGTGTAATTATTATTTTAATTTTTATTTAAAAAACTACTGAATATATTTCGCTGAATTTTTTTTTATATATATTTTATGGAACAATTTGAATATTACCTAAAATTTTCGAAGAAATTTGTGAATTTTAAATCCGCTTAAAAAATGTTTGAAAAATTTGGTCCCATTGGGTTCAATGTATTTCATTTTTTCAACCCGGGTTCAATCCAAAACTAATTGGGTGATATTATTTATTTATATTCCCATAGGTTCTACAGACCGTCTGAACAACATACTAAAATTTCATTTTGATTAAGTCATTTTTAGGCAGTTATCGTGCTAACGGACAGACAGACAGACAGAATGAACAAAGTCATAAACACTTTTCAACTTTGTTGTAAAGTGTTAATAAATCATCCACCGTTGCCACTCATAAGATAAAAACCAGGGTTGCCAACAAGGAATAAAAGTAGGGAAAACAATTTGAAATACAACTAGTAAACGTATGATATATCTATCAAATAACTTTCCTCACACATTAAGAAATTGGGTATTGTGGGAAAACAATGAAAAGAAATCTAGCATGGTGGTCCTCACGAGACTTTCTCATACATCCCTATTCCAAAGTCTGTAGTTCTGTGTGTTTCACAGTTATTATCAAAATACAAAAAAGATTTAGCAGCAGGTTTGTTATTTAAAAACATTTCGTATAAAACCTCTAAAAGTTTCTTTTAACTTTCTTCTTTCTGAGAAGAAAGTATAATAATAATGATTGGGACTTGTATCACTTTTCTTAATAGATATGCTTTTAACAATAGATTAAGTAACCTTTTCAATTTAACCGATGTAGCTTAGGAGAATTATGGTGATCGTGATATAATCACAAATCGCGATTTCGCCGTATTTCAAATCATCAAACCCCCATATACTATATACTGCCTTGATTGTTCCACGAATTTACGTTGTTTTCCATAGGGAATCATGCTGTGAACATCTGAAAATTCGAATTATTCGTGTTCTAATCAGGATAATTGCTAATAATTCGCATAACGTACCCGTATCTACACACGAAATTTGATAATGTCAGGCCCATTCGTTTTTAACACTTTACAACATAGTTGAAAAGTGTTTATGACTTTGTTCATTCTGTCTGTCCGTTCACACGATAACTGCTGTAAAAATTACTTTATTAAAACGAAATTTTAGTATGTTGTTCAGACTGTCTGTGGGACCTATGGGAATATAAATGAATAATATCACCCAATTAGGTTTGAACTGAACCCGGGTTGAAAAAATGAAATACATCCTATGGGACCTAATGTTTCAAACATTTTTAAGCGAATTTAAAATTCACAAATTGTTTCGAAAGTTTTAGGAAATATTCAAATCATCACATAAAAAATATGAAAAAAATTTCAGCAAAATATGCTCAGTAGTTTTTTAAACAAAAATTAAAATAACAATTACACCCATATTATATGAAGAGATCACGTGACCCACTTTAACATAAAATATAGCATCGATCTTGTTCCAAAATCGTGGCTTTTAAAGTTCTTTTTATATTTAGTGTTGTATGCGTCCTAAAACCGCTTTATTTTTGCTTAATTTCTGTGCATCTACATTCTGAAACAATGCAATTACAATATATATATCTGAGTTTAAATGATCATCAAACTTTGATTATTTCTACAACGAAGCCTAATTTTCACTTATGGAGAATGTAAACACATAAAGATGTAGGATGAGTTGTATAAGAATTGCTGAATTTTTTAACACGAAATTATTTAGGTCTCGAGTCTACAATATAGCTGATATGAATGAAACAGTCATTGATTTTACATAGAGAACAGACGATTTTATAGCAGACTTTTACGATGAAGTTTTAAGCATAGTTTTAAATTACTTTTATCTCCATGGTTTTAAGGTTTTAAATAAAATACATTTTTGTAGTATTCTGATGAATGAAAAAATGGAATAAAAGTGTATGAATGAAATATTTACAGCTTTTACATAGAGAGCCAGGCGATTTATATTTCAATGACGTCATTTGAATAACGTTCATTTTTTTCGATGAAGTTTTAAGTTTTCAAATGTAATAAATTATTGTAGTATTGTGATAATTTAAAAAATATTACCTCTGAATGTATCGCATTTTAGAGATGTTTAAACCAAGCGACTTATATTTCAATGACGTCATTTGAACAAAGTTCATGTTTTTAGATGAAGTTTTAAGTTTTCAAATAGTTTTCAAAGCGCTGAATGTACCGCATTTTAGCGATGTTTAAATAAAATTGCATTGCAGTTGGAAAGTGTTTCATAATCAATGCTTTATGCATGATTGATCTTCCTTGTTAAATTAACGCATCAACTCGTCACACCACACATTCACGCGCGCGCACGCGCACACACACACACAGAGAGAGAGAGATGTATATATGTTCATAAATGTTCGAAATAGATTTATTAGGTCTTAAAACATGCAAAATCTAGAATTCGGAAATTTTCGGGAAAACAATGCTACCTCTATTCAATAATATGAGAAAGTAAAAAATCATTGACTATATTTCTTTTATTATTTTACATATTTCATTTGATTGAAAATCCCTTTAACGAGCAATTGTTATTTTAAAATTGATACACTAGTTTAATTATGCTTGCATTGGGTTAAGTTCATAATTTAGATAATTACCATTCTTTTGTTCGTTAAGAAATAAAACACTAATTAATTTTTGATGGGTTTGCTTTAAGAAATAAGTTAAATGCAGATTAGACTCAATCTCATAAGTCGTATCATATTCTAATATTTTATTAATTTAAAGCCGAATAATAAAAAGGGTGAGATTCGAAAATCACCGTGGCAGCTTTAAAAGTGGGTAACGCTTAAGAGAGAAAGAACTTATGAACTGAAACTTTATGGGATAGTAGAATTCGAAGAACCCGCTATTTATTTTCGGGTACTAAATAAGCGCCAGATACAGATAACATCACTCAATTTCCAAATCGTTTGCTTCGAACCAAAATTATTTTCTCCTTTAGTTTTAATACAAATCCTTTAGTTTTACCGCATATGTAGTCTATAAATAGTCCACATGTGTAGTTGTGGCATAGTCGCGCATAACTATTTGCTACGCATGCGCACAAACATTTAGTTCGCTCCATAGCAACGCCAAGGTAACCGGAGAAAGAACAATATCCAAAATTTCGACTTTTATGCTTTTAATTGTTAATTAACAGAAAATCCAAAAAATAGATTGATTAAAAAAAATTATTTTGTTAGAATCCGAAGATATAGAGCCATATTTATACCAAGTTACAGAATTATGAAAATCGTCCTTTTTCAGATGCGGGAAAATTTTACATAATAAAAGAAGGAAGAGAAAATAAAAAATGCATATTTCGATGTATTAAAAAATAAATGAATTAATACGAAGGAATTATCCAGCGGATTCGGTTTGAAGATCGTTAGAAAGAATGTTCTTAGATCTTTTCAATAAGGAAACTCTATGATAATATTTTCAAAAACTAAGGATCCAATTCGTGTCAGTATCACTCAAGATCGTGCTTTCATATAAAACAACTAAAAAGCTAATTCGATTTTTTTTTAAATCTCGACGTGGTCTGTAGTACCGGATGTTCAGCTAACCCCCAGTACCGAATTTCGCGGCTATCCGAAGCTTCGATTTTCCACTACAAACGACACGCACAGACAGACAGGAAGAGAATCATCTTTTATTATGCACTACTAAAACGATGATTTCAGGACTAAGGATGCAAACCTCTGATAACAATTACACTAGTTCCATTATATTTTTTAAAAAAAACAGCATAACGAATTTTAAAAAACTAATGAACTCTTTAAAATTACGCACGTTTAGAGCAAAAAGTAAAAAATAAAACATATTGTAACGTCACAGTTTCAGAGAACGTATTGCCCGTTGAGAACGTATTCAGAGAACGTAAGCCCCTAAATATACAGACTGACGCAACAGCGGCCATCTTGACTCCCAGTTGAAACGACCATCTTGACTCCCTGTTGAAGCGGCCATCTTGACTTCCAGCTGTACATTGCGAAAAGAAGGGTTAATTTCTCGTCATGTTCTCGGGATTTCGTGAAAGTTAAAACATTCTAGACTACTTTCTTGAACTATTGCTACATTTAATAGAAAGCAGAAGAACCTATTTTACAAATAAATTGCGCATTGAATATCAGCCATGTGCGTGCTATTGAAATAACACAGGCAGACGATAACTGACTGGACGTGTTAGAGTCAAAATAGCGATTGCAGCCTGTATACATAGGAGCTTTATATTAGCCCATGCTCACGAATTCCGTAGCAACGAATAAGATCACAGTTGCGACGTCAAGAAGCATAGTGCGTCCCGCTCGCTTTCTGGGATAGCGGTTGAAATTAAAAATTGCAACTTTTATGGACCCACTTAAGAAATTGACAAAGAATTCAAAAATGGAGTAATATTTTATTATTTGAATGAAGATATCAGGTGCTGTTCATGAAAAAAAATTAGAATCGTGTGGGTCTTCAATTAGCCGATGGCCAAAAGTAAAAATGAAATTGATTAAATTACGCATATTTCGGTGAATTATAAATTTTTATTTTAATGTGTAGGAATTGCCTGGTCTAAAGCTCTCTGGGTAAAACATTCTTTAAGATTTCTGATAGTGTTGAGATGAAATCTCTGTGATGATTGCAGTGGAACCAATTTGTGTGAAAATTGCTGAAATTTTCACTTCGATATAAGATAACTAATTTTTTTTTTAAATCACTCATAGATATTTTGAAGCCTAACCCGATGTATCACTGTACCCAATTTCGTATGATTTTGTTTCTGTTTAAATTTTCCACCACGTGACCAAGAGTCGAACAGACAAACAGATATTTTTACTTTCTCATGTGTAATATAGTATAGAGGAAATTATTGTTTGCACGAAAATTTTCGAATTCGAGGTTTTGATGCCAACATATGTTTTAAGACCTCCTGAACACGTTTTGTCTATTTTAAAGCAATGTCCGTCTGCCTGCCCGCCTGCCTGCCCGCCTGCCCGCCTGCCTGCCTGCCTGCCTGCCTGGTTGGCTGCCTGGCTGCCTGCCTGCCTGCGGTCGCAAATATTACTGGATTTTCACGAAACATTATATCCGGCTTCGTTATAAAAAAAATCTAGGATTAGATGGAATTTTTTTAATTCGAGCGAAAACTTCGAAATTTATTCGAAATTTTATACTTTTTCAACATGGCAGCATAGGACAAAATGTGGCATAATCATGCATAAAAGGGTTTATTTAAGGCCCAATGATCACGAGACTTATAACAATTTCAACCATTATTGTGAAAAATAGCCGCGATACAACTTTTGTGTTTTTATATATTTTTAACATGGCAGCATAGGACAAAATTTTACATAATCATGCACAAAAGGGTAAATATAGTTGTAGTTTCAATCATTGTTGTAAAACATAGCTGCGATACAATTTTTTTTTCTTCGTGACGTCATCACCCCCCCCCCCCTCCCTCGGAGATACATTGTTATACTTGAAATTTTTTTTCAAGTCCTTTAAAGTGAATGGTAGCACGCTGTAATTGTAATCATTTGTACCCACGATGCCGATTTTACAAGTATTTCTTACAAAAATTGAAAAAAAAAGCTACTAAAAATGGATTCTAATAAGAGAAAGTCGAGTTAAGTCCCAGTTAATTTTTATCACATTAGATAAAATATTATTGAATTTTCAGACGAAATGAGATACATTCTGTTTGAGATGGCATCATTTGAAATCTGCGGTATAAAATTTCATGATGATACGTGCATTTATTCTCGAGTTATTACTATCATACCTTACAGACATGCACACACATACATTCATATTACTCACATAGAATGTAACTGCTGCTTGTGAGAATACAAATTCTTTATGCTTCCTTGATAGCCAACAAGCATATGAAAATTAGGAAACTAGATTCGCATCAAGGACGTTATGATACTTTCATCGGGTCGGTAGCAGTGTGTATCCATCGAATGATTGAACAGTTGTATTGGGTCCTTCAATAAATACACACTAATTCTTGGTTAGCGCGCTGGAGTTGCACTCGGTTGGCCCGGGTTCGATTCCAGCCACTGCCAAAACTGCCGCCGTGTTCATGCGGAGTACGATCACGTTAAACATGTGGGTCCGAAAGTCCTTCCGAGAGGTTGGTGGTAGGGGAAGGAGGGTACGGTCCCTGTGGATGCCTCCCCCACTGGGTTCCGGTCTAAATTGGGTGGCACTTCCCGACCGTCCAAACAGTTACCTTACACCTTTCTGGTAGGTCGGACGGTCTGGGTTTCAACAACAACAACACTAATTCTTACCTGATAAAGGGGCTCGTAATGCATTTGAAACAATTGCTGTAACGTCATTTTTATATGCCTCCTTTCTATCATGGAAGTACATATATTCTGTATATTCATATTACTGTATCATTCTAAAAGGGCTTGAAATCTGTTCAAGGGATATTAAAACATGTATTTACGTCAAAATCTTAAACTCACTAATATTAAAAAAAATACTGCATTAAATCAAAGACAACAAATCTTAGATTAAAAGTAACTTTTAATCTATTATTTGCTGTAACTGTACTTTTAATCTATGACTTGTATGATTACTTTTAATCTATGAATTGTTGTAACTGTACTTTTAATCTATGACTTGTATGATTACTTTTAATCTATGATTTGTTGTAACTGTACTTTTACTCTATGACTTGTATGATTACTTTTAATCTGTGATTTGTTGTTTTTGATTTAATGCATTATTGAAGTTGATGTGTAACCACTTTAATTATTAAAAAAATACTTTATTTTATAGTACTAGGGGACTCTACCCTCTGCTCGCTCCGCTCGGGTGGCTTCACCACCTACTCGCTGCGCTTGCAGGGCTCACTTCATATCTACCTTTCCTAAAAATTCTACTTTCAAAAATATATTTTCTATCCCTGCCTATTTTCCGCAGGAGGGAAAAGCAGGGATTTTTCTTAGCCCAGGAAATCCAAAAACTGAATTCCTTGATCACGAGCTGGCTTCGCGAGCTATTCCATGCCAAACTAAAGTTTAAATCGGTAAACGGTTTATTTCATAGTGTTACCCTATTATTTCTCTATAAATGTACCAAATTTCCTACTTTTGTATGCTATAGTTTTTAAGGTACGAGACAGAGAAATCGCTAGACGTGCCGATACAAAAAAAAATTCCACATCAGAAGTGCATAAAAAGTAAAATATCTCAACAACTACATCAAAATTAAAAAAGGGGCTCTGTCCTGCAAAAATTCACCCATGTAGGTACCTGTCTGAAAAAATTCGTGGTCTTGCTATTCAGTTGCGTGCGCGTCTATCCAGGACGCGAACTCACAGCTCAAATATTTTGTCTTTGACATTAAATATTTCTTAAACTACAATGCATATCAAAAAACGGTTTATTTCAGAGTATTTCCAAAAGCTTTTCTACAAGTATACCAAATGTCATATTTTTATATGCAATAGTTTATGCGGTACGAAGCAAAGAATCTCGAGAAACGAGAAATTTGTCAAACAGCGGCGGCGGCTTCAGCTACTTTTTTTTAATATAGAGAGATAAGTGAGGAAAAGTAAAAAATATGTAATTTCAGTTATAAGGAGTTGTTAAAAACGAATATATTGAAACTGAATTTTAAATATTCATTTCAAAATGTCATAGAATTCAATTCAAAATGTCTCGTTTTAATGTTTCGCTTTAACTGATGAATAGAAAGTAATGAAATCAAAAAATCTGGTTATTTGTTATATCTAATTTGATCTTGTGCGCTTTTAACTTATTAAGAAACAATTCCCTCAACACAGTGAAAGAAATCGAGAGAAAAATGTCAAAAAAAGAAATAGAAGATAATAATCAAAGAGCATGCACTTAGAGAAGTACTTTACAGAACTGAAAAAGTGGCACAAAAGTTTCTGAAATCAACGAATTTTGATTTTCTTATATAATGGAATAAAAGGATATTTTTTACCTCAATTTTTCGCATTCCAGATTTCAATAAAAATAATCGTTGGTGGGAGAAAACACGATTTTTTTTTCTGAAAAATCCTTTTCTTTTCAAATTCGCAAACAATTTTTAGATTTGCTCATTATTTATAAAACCAGAACCTTTCGGAAACATAATAGACCTTATTATATGTGAATTCAGTGTTTCTATTTTGATTTACTCACGAAGTGAGCTCTGGTGGTTAGTGAGTGACAGCGGACATGGGGGGGGGGGCAGCAGATAGTTCCGGGGTTGGTGAGCATTAGCGAAGAAAATCCTGCTAAAAGGAACAAAATATAAATTTATAACCGATTATTTTGTTTATTAACGAACACAATTATTTCTGCCCTGGGATAAAAGGTTGGTTAACGTAAGAGAGCATGGGACAGGGGGCTGTCGTGTGTTTCCTCCCGCTACACGGGAAAGGTGAAACGCTGACGCAACGAGTTCCACGGGTTGAAGAGCGTCAGTGAACAAGAGGCTAAGCCCAAACGGACGTGTGTAGCAGGTGTAGCAGACACGTGTGTAGCAGGCGTTGCGAAAGAGTTTGTGAAGCCAGCTCCGGTGATTAATACGCTGCAAAGAACAGGGGAAAGAACTCCTGAGTTCCAAAGATCGGGGAGTATTAACGAGTGGGGGGCACAAGAGCTGTCGTGTGTGGAGGACAGAGTGAACGAGTTCGCGAAGCGAGTTCCTAGGGTTTGGGGAGCGTTAGCAAAGAAAATCATGATAAAGCGAACACAATTTAAATTTATAACCGATAAATTTTTATATTAACAAACACAATTATTTCTCCATACAAACACAATTTAAATAGAAATAGAAACCCATTTTGACACTCTCATGAAAACGCGTAAGAATCAAAATGATTCCGATCCCCCCCCCCCCCCCCCCACAACGACGTATCAGCCAACATTTTCTGCAGTCATAGTAATCGGTAAGAAAAAAAAATTCAAAACGGAATCCCTGAGTTTGAATTGTGTATTGGACATGCGAAGTACGCCAGGAGAGAAGGCATGGCTTAAAACTCGTTGTGAGTACTAAAGCAGAAACGCGCAGAAAAATCTACTGCTACCGGAGAATGAAAGCCTCGTCGGAAATCTCAATGTTATGCGTTCGCTTCAAAAATGACCAAAATTAAAATAACGTATTAATTCAAAAAACAATAGTTAGAATCTATTAAGTATATATGCACAACTTTTCGCCAGACTGAAGAATTATGCTAATCTCATTTTTTTCGATGCTGTGAAATAGATATCAGATAACCTAAACTATGTAAATTTCGATGTGTTAAAATATCAATATGAAGGAATTGTCTTACGGATTCCGTCCAAGCATCTTTGGAAAGAACGTTCTTCGAATTTTCCGATGGTGTCAAGATGGAAACTCCGTGATAACATTTTCGATCGTTAAGGAACCAATTTGTATGAAAATCGCCCAAAATCATGCTAAACCGTGTTAAAGCATAAAACTAATTCGAATTTTAAAAATATCTCGCCAAGGAGCATCGTCTTGAGCCCTGAAATACCTGTGTACCAAAGTTCATAGCCTCCGAACGCTTTTAGAAGCACACACACACACACACATATTCATTTGTTACGCAAGTTATCCCTCTAATAATTGTAAAAGGGGCTTTATATTTTTCTTTTACATAGGAATACAAACAAGAGTTACGGCTGCTCTGCCTGCTATAAGAAATTAAACAAATAGGAAATCCTGACAACTTTCAGTTATAGAATATTATCATTATTTAAAAAATATCTGCAAGATTTAATTGTGAATATCCGAGACATGCATCAATTGCTTATATAGCTACGCCCACATTTGTCTACTTCAAATTTTCCGCTTTCGAAGTTTTTTGAAGCATTGAAATAGCGTTTATTTGCAATAAATATGATAGAGGGGTGGGAATGTTTCAGCAGATGGTTTTATTGGCGCTGAAATTGAAATAACTCTTCGGTGTGGGTTTCATATTAGTATTAATTTTGACATTTCAAGATTAAACTTACATTAATATTTTGTTTCCTTACAGATCATAAGTAAATTTTTCCGACGGCAGCCGTTTGGACAGCCTTCAATTTAGACCAAAACGAGTAAGATATGGAGATCCAGAGTTTGAGAGTGCGAAAAATTAAAAGTTTATTTTTTTTTTCGTATTGACCACATCTACCAGAAATATTTTAGAAGTATATTTCATATAATGAATGATTTTATTCGGGTAATTACTAAAGTATGTGAATTTCATTTCTTACAGAAAGCTGTGTCTAATAAGAGCGCAGCTGAATAATAATTGATAGAACAAATCACGGATTAATACATACAGATATTTCACTCGATTTTCAGCGCCCCCAACCGCCAACCAAAATATCAAGGTTGGCGCGCTTGGCGATGGTCTGTGACGGTTTTCGCCAAGACGTTCTGCTAATATAACCCTATTTGGCACTGAACGAAACACTTGGAACTTGGAAGAACTTTGTTGCTTTGTTCTATCATCGCATGCACATCGCATGTTGTTTACACGTGGTAAACATACTTTCGCTGCTATTTTATGGATTACTAAAAGAAAAGGAATTACGTTTAAAAGGTATGTAATTTATTTTTATTTAAATAAAAAAATTATTTGTTATCTATCACATATTTCATCCTATGCACGTGTTTATCATAAGAAATTAGTGCAGTATTATCACTGCCGCCTAGATTAAATTCTAAGAAGCAGTGGCATTATTAGTTAAAAAACCTTTTCAGCATTTATATAAAATGTATAAAAATTGATATTTGAGTAGCTTTTTCTAGAGAAAGTTGAATATACTATTGGATGTGTATATATTTTACATGCTTTTTATTAGTGTATTTAAATATATATATATATATATATATATATAATAACAGCAGAATAAATTAAGAATTAAGCAATTTAACTATCAACACGCTAGTATACTTTTTAGGCTGAAAATATTATATAATATTTTAGTCTTTTGGGTATGTTAGCTTGTAATTTTTGGTGTATAATGATTTACAGTGATGTAATGCGTCAATTTTTTTATTTAGTTTATGATTGCATGAATTAAATATATATATATATATATATCTGTGTTTATTTATTTAAAGTTAAACATATTTCAGATCAAAGTATTTTTAAATGCTGATCATGTTTATAGTTTAAAAAATTATAAAAGTACAGTTCCGTAATTTTTTTTTTGGCCGCATTAACATAAAATCGCCAATTGAGCGATAGTCGCCAAATCTGGCAGACGAGCTTTTTATACGTCATAGCTGAGATGGTTGGCTCCTCGAACGCTAGTGTCTATGCGAAATCCTATGTTAACGATGTTGCCATAGGTTCCTATGGGAGTGAACCTTCTTAATATAGTATTCTGTGGAACAAATAAAATACTTAGCTTGGACTGTAGA